>CM062814.1:491277471-492477471 GCA_031772625.1 Pinus tabuliformis | reverse complement strand
TAACCACATGAAAATTGTGAATAAGATTGTAGAATAGTTGACATTGTAACTCTATATAAGAGTTGAGGAGTCAAACTTAACCACTAATAGGCTATTGAGGTGTGTTATAATTGGGCCATTAGGAGGAAAACAAGTTCCATTCTATTTGAATGCATTTTGTTCCTTAGATGAATAGAGTATCTAAGCGTGGATATAGAGAGACAAAAAATAGCGAGGGTTTTTGTATTATAAAAATACATGGGGCACAAGTCTCACTCCTTCATATTTGCATCCATATACATTAGAGACAGAGAGAGCAAAGCATCGTCACCTTTTAGTTGGGTTTTCTCTCGAAATGGTTTCCCAGATTATATTTTATGTTCATTTTGGTCTGTGAGTCTAATTTTGTTCTTCTCTATTCTCCATAGTTTATCTATTGCATGAATAACCAAAATACAATAGTTAACAAATCTAGAAATCTAAGGAAAAATTAACCTTCATAATGTAGATTTCATATTTACAAATATATGGTTTATCAAATTTGTTGTGTTGAATTTTCTAGTGGAATATCCATGCAAATTTACAAATCAAGTGTTTTGATATACATTGGTCAACATGTCCATCAATTTAAGTGCATAATAAAAATACACAGGCCATAAGTACATATAACTACTTAGGTCAAAATGGGGCACTATGTACACACATCCTTTGTGAAACTTCATTATTAAGGTTTGGTTAAAAAAGTGAGGTGGGATCATGATGTATGGTCTTTGCGACCTCCTAGGGAGACAAACTTGGGCTATGCAAGTTCCACTGGAACTTAAAATGGTCCACCAAATGGTGTATGAGATGTCGAACCCTATGGTCCAATATGTGTAATTGTTCAACCATTATGGTTCCCATGTCCAAGACATACAGTTCCCCCTAATTTATCGTGTGAGTTTCAATAGAAAAATAGTGTCATAAAATAGATACATGAAAAGCATCATGAGATTTATGCAAGTGGGATGGTATTATGAGATGATGGTAAATTGATCCAATTCTCTCTCAAACCTTCAACATTCTTATAAATTAAGTTGACAACATTATCCCTTTCCTAACTGAATGGTAGTCTTGTTAGGTTGGCTACAAATAAAACTTGGTGCATCAACATAAATCTTATGTTTATCATGTGTCTCCTTTAACCATTGTCTAAGATGAATCACTTACTCCATTTCTTGAATCAATTCAAGCCCTACTATTACTCATTCTTCTAACCTTTCCCAACTTATCATTGTCCCACATGGATTTCCAAACAAAACTTGATAAGGAGGCACCCAAATTAAAATGCGGTAACTTTTATTATAAGAAAACTTTGCCAAAGGTATTTACTTCTCCAAACAGGTTTGGTTATCCATAACATACATCCTAATCACGTCTTCCATAAATTGATTCACTTTTTCTATCTTGACGTCCATTTCAGGATAATATGTTATGCCCATGTTGACATGAGTTCCCAAGTTTGACTACAAACTTGTCCAAGGCCTGGACATAAAAAAGGAGTCTCTATATAACTTTCGGGTAATCCATGTAGATGGATGACTTCACTTATAAACATGCATGCCACATTAGTGAGATCATACATGTATCTGAATGGAATGAAATGGTTTTTAGTCAGATTATCCATTATGATGAGTATGGCAATGTGTCATTGTGATGTAAATGGAAAACCCACATTGAAATCATAGAAATTACTTCAACTTGGACATATAAACATGATGTGGTTGTATAAATCTTATGGAGTGATGATGCTCATTCTTCACTTATTGACATTTGAGATTCTTAGAGACGAATTGGACTATGTGACTTTTCATGATTGCCCAAAAAGTAAGTAAATAAAGTAAAGCACTCTCCATTGTTATTATCCTTATGATTGAACTAGATCCTTCCATCTAGATTCTTTCCTTGAGTTGAGAGGTTAGTGTAGTTGAGATATCCAAATATAATAATGAGTAAAAGATGATAAGTAATTTTCACCAAGTTAGGAAATGGGTAGTAAAAATTGGTTTTCAATGTTTTCTATAATTTCTAAACATCCTAAAAGAGACAATAGAAATGTAATACTAAAAAGGGAAGTTGGAGAAAAATCAAGAGATCATAAAATAAATCTAAACATATGGCACAAGCTTGGTTTAAAAGTATCTACCATAAATGGGATTCCTTTGTTGCTTCCATCCATAACATGTAAAACAACAATGAGTAGGAATACAAAAGGAAAACCCAAGAAAACAAGTATGAGTTCTTATTCTTCACAACCTACAATTAATACTCCTTATAAATGTTTCTCTTATGAGAAATGCATTAGTTTGAGTGGATTCAAATGTCTATGGGGAGATACACACTTGGGAATACTATATTCCCATAGTAATTACTATAAGAGAAGATACAAAATAAGCTTTTACTTGAGGAAAATAAGCTAAATAGGATGATGTTTGAAGTTATCTAGTCAAATAAAAATATCGAAATAAAAACATCATAAAATTGAATACTTAAATATAATATTAGAATATTTGAAAACTAAATATTCTACAAATATAGAAGAATAAGTGCTAAAAGGAAAGAAAGATGTGACGCTAAATTTGCACAAGTATAGTGAGAAGGAAATGCACTTTACCAATGGTAAGACATTTAAAACCAAAAAAAAAAAACACTCATGATAATATAGTTTCAATGTTGGATTCTTAGAGTGCATAAAAGCATATTTCCTCCTTAAATTTGATATATGTAGAGCTAAGTTTTCTTTAAAAGTATTCCGTCTTGAATAGTTGCATTGCTCATTAAGTGTGATCCCTCCCAAATTTGATATAGTGAAGAGCTACTTATCTATGAAAGTAATCAAGATATTAGTCATTGTATTACTTATGACTAATTGATAAAACCACATGGAGTAAGTACATGGGGTAAGTACATGGATATATGATGGAAATTTTGGGTATTGCATGGATTTTATATATGATATTTCCCTTTTTAATTATACGAGTGTTGTAGGATACATGTTCATTATTTATATGAATTTGATGATTATTATTATTATTATTTACTGTGATTTGATTTATTAGATTTAAAAAAAAATAAGGAATTATTTGATTTGGTTTAGAATTTTATTTCAGTGCTAGAAAAGATTTAAAGGAAGTGCTCCAAAATCACCTTAGTTTTGAAGAGTTAAATAGTTAGGAAGACCAATATCATAATAAATATTTTGAGGTTGTTATTTAATGTGGATGTACATAAGACATTTTAAGAGAAAGTGTTTTTCACCTTCAACCCTCTTAGTGTTACAAAGATGATAAATTCCTTCTACCCATCACATAATAGGAATTTTGACCACCTCATTTCACTACATGAAGCTCATGAGAATTTGTTCCTATCTTAAAAAAGTGTTTTGTTCCTTAGATTAGTCAAAATAGAGATACTTTTGATCTTGTTGATTAGGGTTCATCACCTTCTTATAGTATCTTAATTTTCATTTATAGCTAATTCTTTATTGCACCACAGATTCTCCTTAAATTTAAGTATAATAGTATTCTAAATATTATCAATATTCCACTAAATAACCTATTACTTAACCTAATTATTTAGCCAAAAAAAATTACATATATATTCACTCACACACAAACTTCTGTTATTATAATTTAAACATAAACTCAGTACTTTACAACCCTTATCCTTAATGAACATTAAAATAAATCATTAGTAAAAAGTAATATCCAAAAATATTTTCTCACATTTATAAATCTCATACCCTGAAAGAAAAATAAAAAAATGTATCTCCTCATTCATGGAAAGCATAAGCTCTTAAAAAAAATCTAAAAAAATACTTTCTCATATTTGTAACTAATATTTCTCATAATCTTATCTACCTAAATTACTATATGTCATTAAAAAAAAAATTAACATAAATTCAGTGAAATATCCAAAAACATTAATAAAATTCACTTAATTTTTTATATTAAAATATATATACATAAATATATAATAAAATTAACTGCGACTTAAAAAAGACGAAACAAAACTAAGTTAAATTTAAAACGTGCATGAATATAAAAATATTAAAACTACGAAATTATGAAAGATTAGTTTTCAATTAATCTTAACCATTTATTTATTTAATTGTGACCCGACCATTTTCTACGTGCCCATGCCATAACGTGTTAGCCATTCAATCTACTCCTTAGTTGTAAACAAAACCAATTTAAAATCTAATTATAAAATAAGATTCACTTACTAATTAAAAAATATGAATTAAATTAACTTAAAAATTAAAAACAATTTAGGTTTTGGAATGCATTTAATGATTCACTCGAGCAAAGGCCCCCGGAAAACACCTATGTGAAATAGTCTTCACTTAACATGAGCCTGCGGGATTAGGTAAAGATATAAATCAATTAGATTATTAAATTCAATCAATTAGATTATAATAGATTATGAGGATATACATGAGTTCATGTTTATTTAGAATGGACATTTAACACGTAAATTATATACATATATTTATTTAGACTTTAAATTTAAATAAAATATTTTAAGTTTTAATATCACTTATAAGTAAAAATTATTTAATAATATTTGATATTGAGATTTTGTTTTATGATTTTAATAATGTTATTGATTCATATGCTATCTATGTAATTTTTTAATCTTTTGAAATCAATAGATTTAGTGTTTGGAATGTTGAAACTAAAAGGGATGTTGCTTCTAGTTTTGAGTAAATTGATTCAAGTATTATTGCTTCCACTTGATCCATTGGAAATGTATATTCTACTATCATTGAGATGCTTATTAGTAATGCCATAGAGAACTATTAATAGGTGGTAAAGGGGAATAGGGACAATAATTTGGGAAAATAATTTTAATGTAAAGAGCAAAGTTGACTTTTAATGAGAGAATACGACACATTAGGTATTATATCAAAGGGTGTAAGGTAAGTATTTGACAAATTACTTGCATGCCAAGTGTATGTCCACCAATTGCTTGAAGAAGTGTTTGCCAAAATTACTACTCAACTTGTGTTTACTAAAGAGGAGAAAACATTATCAATAACGAACTTGAGGGTTTTTAGCAATGTTCCACCAAGTTTCGGGGACGAGGAGGCAAGGGAGCAGGGATATGCAGGAGCGGCCTATGCAAAAGCTCCCCACCAATTTTTAGGAAACGTGGGGGGACGTCGGGGTCTTAAAATTTTATAAATATAAAATATAAATCGATGAATCATATAACTGAAACAAATTTAAAACTAAAAGCATGATCATTGATATCATTATCATATAAATTATAATCATACACCATCCATGTAATTTTGTAATTGTACAATGTAACTACTAGTCTACTAACTTACTAACAATGCACAATGAAAATGAATTATAAAACTATAAATGCTTAAAGTTTTAAACTTTAAACTTTAAACTAGATTGATGTTCCACTTCCAACTATGAACATTGAATATTGAATAATATAAAAGTCAAGTCTGATACATGAGCAACAATGTTCCGATGAAGGAGTAGACAGAAGGTTGCTTAACGATGGTGACAATGTTCAATTCAATGAAGGAGCAAACAAAAAATGAAATGTGAAATGAACATAATGTAAACCCTTCACGGTCGGTCAATAAATATTAAAAATTACTATTTTTTGTCTCATAAAAAAATTGCGAATTTTTTCTAGGGAACCGACCCCTCAAGGCCCCTTAAGACCCCCTTCACCTAGGAAACGATCCCAATTGGAGGAAACGACCCCTCTCAAGTTTCCTCATGTACCCTATTTTTTGGGAGCATGGGGAAACATCCCCCTCTCGTCCCCAAGTTCCTGGAGCACGAGGGAACTAGGAAACTCGACCCCCAAGTGGGGGGACGCGACCCTGTGGAACACTGGTTTTTAGTGTAGTGTTGGATATACTTTCTATTTACAAGGTGTTGGATGAAAGGTTTGTCCACTACCCAGATATGAGGGTGGGGTAGGTGGAAATATCTGCTAGAACATATTATATTTTAAGGAAATATTGGGTAAAACATATTATATTATATAACATAATACAATATGCTTTACTGTATATTTCTCCTTGATTCCATCTTTAGCCTCATAACAAAGGTATGTTTGCATTATTTTGTTGTAAACTTTGATTTCAATGTAGCATTTCAGATTATGTTCAAGTCTCTTATTGGGAACACTCTATGTTTGTGGGTGCATTATGAAAGTTCGATATCAGTTTTAAAAATGAAGTTTGAGCTATCATAGACATTATTGTGGCTAATAAATATTTACTCTATAGGGGAGAAACAACTTATGAAGACAATTCATTATATATCTATTGCTCTTTTGGAGTTACAATTCATTGGAGGAATAGTTCTAGGGTGCCTTGAGTTTCAAAACCATGTCTTTTAGGAATAAAGTGGAAAACAATTCTACTATTCCAAATACCTTGAAGCCTTCTCTGTTTGTAGTGCTTATATAATAGATCAAATTAAAGAAGTGCCTTGAGTAAAGATTTCAACATGCGAGGCTACTTAAAATTTGTTTCATTTATGAAAATCTCAAATTATTTGTCAATTTTATGGATATTGATATCCTATGATAGCTTTTTGCTAATAAATCCACTCAACTATAATAAAGAAATGCAAGATATCTCTTTGTTTCAAATGTTTATTTTTCATAACTCCTCCAATTTGATCTTAATCTTTTAATAGTTACACAAGTGCCAATTTATATTCTATCTCCAAAATTTACCATTACCATTTTAATATTTATTAATTTTTCAATATTTTAACATTTACATAATATTATATTTTAAATAAAATAAGGTGAAATTATGCCTATAAACTTGTAAATATTTTAAATTTTTAAATAAACCATCTTAAATTAAAAATATTTACAAGCAACCAAAAATATATTAAATAAACATTTATAAAACAACAACATTCTCATATTAAATATATATATTCGAAAGCATCTATAAACAACTTACCCACATAATCGAGTTAACAAAAATTATTAAACAATAACCAAATAAATAACTCTATCAATTGCTTTCATCATATAATTTTAAAAAGAAGGTATGGGGTCAACTTACTTAATATACTATTCAGCGAACGCCAAAATTTCAGTCTCAACAATTATTGGGGCAAAATACCTACTTTTTTCTTTTAACATTTCTCTTGGCTTTTTCAAGACCCTGTTTCACAAGAAGTTGATGATAAAATATTGACCTCTTTGTTGGTCCAAATTTTATGACATGCCTGTCTTTGTTGGTCCAATGTTCTGTCATATGAAAAGAGAGGAAGTCCAGGGCACGCAAAGTGTTGGTCCCAATGTTCTGTCATATGAAAAGAGAAGAAGTTGCACGGAAGAATCCTTCCAGAGCACGCAAAGAGAATGGCGGTGTCTGCTTGTTTTAACAGTGCTTCAGACTATTTTCTCAAGTGGTTTTCAATTTGAATATTTGGCAATCTATAGCAATGGAAGAACGATTCTTACAATTCGGAGACCAGAGCACCGCTGACATGATACTACACTTAATTAGTACAGATGGAGGGGAGCATGGAAGAAAAGCTCTGTATCTCCACTCTCAAATTCTGAAAAGTTCTGAATATTTTGCAACGTTGTTATGTGAGCGATGGTCGTCGGAGAGACCACCTATTGAAATGGAGCTAACAACTTTTCACAGCATCGAGATGTATATTAAATGTATTCAATTTATGTATTCTTCTCAAACAGGGAACCGTTTTCGTTTTTCTAGTGTGGACGAAGCCCTGTCTATTCTACCAATTGCTGCTGAACTCCTCTTTAATAACTGCGTGGAGGAATGTATGAGATATTTGAATGTTGTTCGATGGAGTACTAAACAAGAAGCCAAACTTCGAGCCCTGCTACTATCTTTGGAGATCAATACCTTGCCGGATTTAGCTACTAGACTCGGGATTAGCCAAATAAAATCAGATTATGGAGGATTACAGATGCTGGAACATTCTCTGAAAAGAATGTTGTCCACCATTTCGAGTGGTTCATACGATCACAGCGAATATATTGAGGAATATATCGTAGGGTTCTTTGAGGCAAATGCATCCTTTGCAAAAATTTGTGGGTCTGCACTTCTGAAAGCATTTAGTACCAATATCGAACGCGCTAAATCTGATAAGTATGCTATCCTTACTGCTTGTACTGCACTTTTATGGATTGTCAATGTGATTCAGCGATGTGATGGGCAATTGTTTGAAATATTGTTCAAATTATTTTGCGAAGATGCTGAACTTCCTATCGCAATAAATCGTTCTTACAGTGGATGTTCTGGTAGTGTTAGTCCATATTCTGGTCTAAAGAAGCCAATTCTTGGTCTAAATACCCCACTTTTGGACCTAATTGATCGGTTTCTAAATTGTCTGGCCAACGGCGAAATAATTACTTCTACATTATTTAGGGTTTCTTTTCTCACAAATTGGGTTCCTGTCATTGCTGCGCATCTCAATCACAAGAATCAATTGGAAAAAAGTATCATTGATGTTGCTGAAACCCTCCCTCCGGTTGAGCAAAGACGGATTTACAACATTTGGAAAAAACCTCTGACCAAAACCCACACAGAAACATTTAATTGCTGGGCCAAGAAAGTAGAGGATGCCATCCTTCGCCACAACTATTTTTTTATGTAAGTGGTTTTCTTAGTTCAGAGGATGTGGTCCGATGGTTAAGTAGGAAAGTTTGGTCTCCACAGGTCGTGTGGTCCAATATGCTCCTTCTTGATCAGTCCGATGGTTAACTAGGAAAGTTTGGTCTCCACAGATCATGTGGTTCATTATGCTCCTTCTTTTCAGTCACATTTGGTTGATTTGGATGGTATATTCCCCGTATGTTTTTTTGATGGTGCATCTTCAGGGGGAAGATGTGGCTGTGGTGTATATCTTCGTATTGATCCCTCTTTTCTATATCATTTTTTCTGGTCGGGTGGGTTGGGAGACAATTGCATGGCAGAGATGATTGTTTTATGGTGCATCTTCAGGGGGAAGATGTGGCTGTGGTGTATATCTTCGTATTGATCCTTCTTTTCTATATCATTTTTTCTGGTCGGGTGGGTTTGGAGACAATTGCATGGAAGAGATGATTGTTTTATAGATGATTGTTTTATGGTGCATCTTCAGGGGGAAGATGTGGCTGTGGTGTATATCTTCGTATTGATCCCTCTTTTCTATATCATTTTTTCTGATCGGGTGGGTTTGGAGACAATTGCATGGCAGAGATGATTGTTTTATGGGGTGCTCTTCAATATGTCTCTTGGATAGGCATTGAGAAGGTTGTGATCATTGGCGACTCCCTCTCCAAAATTCAGTGGATACAGGGTAGGAGTGATCTGGATGTCCCTCCTCTATGTAATTGGATGCAACAAATCCTAGACCTAAAGTCTTCCTTACCTGATGGGTCATTTCAGCGTGTATACCGGGAACAAAACTTGGAGGCAGACACTCTTTCTAAGGGCGGTGTGGCTCTCTCCGATGGTCATATGATCTATGAATATAGAGTCGATGGTATCATTTGTGGCCAAGGCTATTTTGACATCCGAACGAAAAACGTTCCGATCTCTTTTTGCCATTTTCAGAACTTCAGCTTTTTCCAGAAATTTTGTACTGTGTCTGTCTATTCCTGTTTTGTTATGTTTTTGCTCTCAATGTGAGTAATCTTTTTGACAGTGTTATTGTGATGTTATGATGGCATATCAGTGGTCTGTTTTGATTATATTCTGGTGTTTACATCCAGCTTGGACAAGGCAAGGTATGCTAATAAACCATCTAAAACATTTTTCTGTTTTTTTCTTTCTGCAAAACAAAAGTAAGACTGTATGCCTAACCGCTGCTCCAAACATAATTTATTCACCAGCAAAAAAACTCTGTTATCCCTACTGGATGACCTAGTCAATAGATCTGAAGCCTGTTCAGGGGATTCTAAGCCATCCCTGTGGGAGGACCAGGGCATCTGTAAGTGAAACAATTTTGATATATCCACAGTAGATCTGAAGCCTGTTCAGCGGATTCTAAGCCATCCCTGTGGGAGGACCAAAGCAATAAGTGCAAGCCTCCCTATGTATCTGTAAGTGAAACAATTTTGATATATCCACAGTTTTGTTTGGGTGTCAGCTTATACATCTAACGCCCTGCCTCCGCAGAAACCACAAACCGAACTTCTGACACTCAAGGATCTCTGCACATCGAGCAGAGCAGACCCATTTCCATATAGGGCAACCTGAGCAATGCGGAACGAGTGTGGCTCTTGAAAGAGGTGACTGAGCAGTCTGCGAGTAGCCATTGATGCAACTCACAGATACATGAACACAAGAGCAGCAGGACCAATGACCTTATATGGGCCAATGCGTTAAGCCGCTGTAAAATTCTCGAAGAGAAATAAGGGGTTTTTTAAACTACATGAACCAACCGTGTACTTCCAAAATAATTACATAAGTAAATAAAAATATGAATGTACTTCCAAATTTTTTTGTAAAGATAATTTTTGGAGTGAAACAAATATAATTGTTCAATACTAGGGAGTGAATGTCTTGTCATATTTGGAGGTACGGAGTTTTTCTATTAATTTTATTGGACACCGTGTGGAAGACGTGATTTAGACTATGTGGCATCCCAACACACCAATGATGTGCCTGACAAGATGGATGAGGTGGCATCCCAATACATCAATGATGTCACTGACAAGATGGATGAGGTGGCATCTCAACACGTCAAATTGTTGCGGGGAGGTGGATCCTTTATCTCACAAACAAGAGGGTCTCATACAACAATTTGGTGTGTGGTTTGGCCATGTAAGGTCCCACTTTAACAACCATCAATAATATAGAGACATAGAGATCACATTAATCACTAATACTCAATTTTTATTTTATTTTTTATTTGTAACATTATTAAATTAGTTATCATGTAATCACGTTCCTTCATATATTTCAATATAAGAATATCACATTCCCTTGAAATTAATTCCAAAACACATTTCTCCTCAAGTTTAAAAGAAACATGTACTCTTTTCATACTTATATGTGAGCTCTAAGTAAGCTTGGAAATAAATTCCACCATAATGCCATGTGCGAGCATTAAGCTGGATCAACCTATTTGATCTCCTAGATTATGCTAAATAATTTCTATTTATTGACTCTTGATATTATAACCACAAAAGTATTCCACAAGAACCTAAAATATTATGCTTTTATTACAAAAATTGCATATAAGGGTATGAATATTAACTTACTTGTAACAAGATAACTAAACGAGGAATATGCTTCTCTTCATCAGTAAATCTAATAAATATGATATGTTTATTGATTCATCAATTAAAAATTCTCAATAGCATTGCCTCAATCATGAGGCTGGTATAACGAATTTTGTAGCAAATGCAACCACTGTTACAAATTCAGAAGCATATTATTCTTCAAGAAGTGCCAAATAAAACAACGGACTTGCCAAAATTAGGAACACTAGTTGTTTGCTACAACCATTAAAACATAAGATTGCACCCATGAATAAATGTAGCTTAGATGAAACTTATTATGCTCACTTGCACAAAATCCTACCGAATTAGTCACTATAAAATTGTTTCCAACAACAATTTTTTTTTAAAATGAAATATTTAGATAATAAAAGTAACAACTATCCTATTCTCTATTCACACTTCAACAACTTATTAAATTCATTTTCACATAGATACAACAAATTGCAAACATAATCTATTCACAAAAGCTACATCCCTTGAGGTCTTTTCACAAACACTTTGCAAGCGTGCAATCTACAAGTTACAACTATTGAGGCCTTTTGACAAATAATTTGCAAGCATGCAATCTACAACCCTTGATGCATTTTGTTAAACACTTGGAAGCCACAATCTCTTAAGGCAATTTGCCATGAATCTAATATTCTTCCTCAACCTATTTAGCTCATTAAATTTATAAATTAATTCTTCAAATGAAAAAATATTAAAACAGATACTAAATCATCTTATTCTTTCAATCAAAACTTGATAACCAGTGCACATAGTTGGCAGCAACAATATGCAAAATTGCCCAAATTTATGATCTGGGTTCTGAAAAGTATTTTTTAGGAATCAAGTCGGGGGTTACAGGTTCTAAGGGTTTGGATACCCCCTGAGGTTAAGCTAAATTGCAACATAAATTCTCAGGGGTGCGATTTCTTAAAACAACAACAACAAAAATTCCTGCTACATTGTTTATCACTTTTGTCAAACACTTAGTCTGCAAAATTCAACTACAATTGTACATGAAGAAAGAACACCCAAATTTATGCTAATATGATATTTTCATAAACTCATGACAACCTGTTATGGACAAAAATTCATTATAAACTGAACTTAAAAACTTTAGCAACACATTCTTGTTTTAATCCCCCTACATGTACATTTTCAACTAAAGCTGCCATTCATTATTGGTTAGCTCAAAATTAACTTTGTAAATATCTCATAAACATTCACAAGTAGAAAGCTCCAATAAACTGAAATTTTGACAACACTTCAAACTAATAATCACTGAAATTTCAAGAATGCTTATGAACATACCTGGTTGTGTATTTATACAACTCCAAAAAGATGGGAATATGCTCTAGCTCCAATGAGAGTATGCATATCTTTACCAACTCATTGTGAACCATATGGTTTTCCACCCAACCATATCCTGAGAGAACTTCTCCCCCTGTGATATGAATTGGGGCAGATTAGTAGTGCTATGCTAATTCCCCTCATCATAATATAAATATGTGCTTGAGGTTGTATTCCAAAATAGCAAGTAAAAACATGAATTTTATGTGTTTTTGCTTAAGATAGTTTCATGAAAGAAGTTAAAACATGAAACCAAAACACTCAATGGAAGCATGCATGAAACAATAATACACCAGCCATTGTAAAGGAGTTCACCACTCTCAGGCTACATCTCCTTGGATCAACTCTAAAGGCTTGACCCCTTCTCATTATGCTCACAATTCTTTAGATAAAGAGTACATAAATGTGTTGACAAAAAGAGTGGTTTGTCTCCCCTTCAAGGAAACATTCTTCCGCAAAGAATTCTCACTCTAAACATATGACAATCTACCGTTAGTCATGAAACAATCAACAAGCTAAGGGCTCTCAAATCAAGACCCCATACTCCAACTTCCAAGAGCATAAACAAGTACAACAATCCACTTGAAGTACTTAAAAAAGTCTCTTTCTCCATATACATATAGACCAAAGAAGAAAAATAGCTACAACATTACTGTAATGGCTGCCGCAAAAAACTTATGGAGGCTGGAATACCCCTACAAGGTCATCTCCATCTTGGAACTCCTCCATAAACTGAATCAACACTCTGGTTGACCACGGCATCCATAGGCTTCAATTTGCAAAAATCATATTCAAAAGTGCTCATTTGATCCTAAAACCTGTTCCAAATGGTTTAGAATGCCCAAAAATGGCTATCTAGCCTCTTTTTGCCTCCAATTTGGTCGAAAATTGCCTTAGTTATGACTTCTGCCAGTCTTCCCACAATTTTCTCCTCCAAATCTGGCTTACTGCTAGTTAAATTCATTATCCATAGTCTAAACTAGCAGCTCTGCCGCAATGAGCATTTCTGCCATCATTCTCATCATTTTCGCGGTTAAAGACTGAGTGATCACATGCGGAGTGGAGGTTTGGCGGTTAAGGCGACGGTTCTGCAGTCTGTCGGATATTGCAATAGAGTTTGCCAGGGGTAATCCTTATACACAAGACTTAACACATTGCAACACGCGATTTGGCAATAAGGTAGACCCGATGAGTTATAAACTGGAACTCTGAACATATCGTGTCCGGAACATCCCATCGCATTTTGCATCAGCATACAGACCCTTACATCAGACACTCTACGGACCCGCCGGGTTATAAACTACAATGCATAAAACATCGCATCCGAAAGTCTATCACTTATCGGAACTCATCGCAACCATGCTTGAACCGAGGGCCGGTTACAATGACTTTACGCAATGTGTGATTGCAATCGCATTGCAACCTACTCTGCGTCGGGGCCGATTTTTCATACTCGTCCTTTCGTCGATATGAATCACAATCGCAACTTTGGTCATCGCTGCATCGCATCCCTTCCCTTGCCGGTGATCGATTCTATAATGCAATCTACCTTTCGACTGCAATTGTCGACATGTGAGGGCCAATGGTGGGTTTCCACTTGGCGTCTCCTTATTCGTTGAAGACCTTGCCATGTCATCAAATCAATCCTGAACTTTGACTTGCTCTAACTCTTGCATACGAGCTCGGATTTTAAGTTTCATTCACACCGTTGGATTCATAATGACGAGCTCTTCAATATGAAGCTAAACTTATCAAAATTCCGACACTTTGAAATTTTGACAAATTTTGAGCTCCTAATCACTCTTCCTCGATGCTTTCATCTCTCTCTAGAGACATTTCCCCCTTAAATCCTCCTTACGTTTGAGGAACCTTGCAAGAACTAGTTCTGGGTACAGGCTCCAACATATTTCCTCCTCGTGTCCTCCCTTACAGAAATAGGAACATGTGACCCATGAATCATTGCTAGAAGACCATTCTTCTTTGGCAACATAGCTTAAGCCTTCATATTTAGGCCCCTCTTTGGCTGAAACTAGATTTTTAATGCCTTGCTAATTTACTCCAAGCCCTCCTCCCTTGTAACCCATCTTGGTCAAGAGTTTGGATCCAATGCCTTTACTATGTTTTTCAAAGGCCGCAAATGAATTTTCATCAATACTTTCGCATAAGGAAGAAGCATGTAAATTCTTACCATTTGTTGCATCGTTTGATTGGTATACAAAGATGTTTTTGAATTCCCTTTTGATTCGAGATGTATCCTCTTGGACTCTTCGACTCTCTTCTTTCAGTGCCTTGGATTTGGGTGCTGATAGAACCTAATCTTCCACATCATGTGGACAGAAGTTACATACTTGTCCATCTACCTTCTCTGAAGGACTTTCTATACTAGCATCTTGTATAAAATTTGTAGAAAAACATGAAGATTGTGGAGAAGATGGTGGTTATCACCATCCTTGTTACCTTCTTCTCTTGGAGATCTAGATCCTTCACCTTGCAAATTGGTATTTCTCTCTTCATAGAGGACTTTCACCATTTCTGCTATGTCTAAGAAAGCCTTTTTGAAAGCCTTCACATCCTCTGACATTCTTGCAGGCTCTCCTCCTTGCAACATTCTTTGTTTGAAGCTTCTACTACAATTTGAGGTAGAACTTGGTGGTAGATATTGAAACAATCTTGCTCTCCTTTCCAAAATCTTCTCCTCAATGAGCTTCAAAACACATTTACTTGCAAACAACAATCAATTCCTCCTTGCACAAAGCAAAACCATAGCTCTGATACCAACCTGATCTGAATTGGGGCAGATTAGTAATGCTATGCTAATTCCCCTCATCATAATATAAAAATGTGCTTGAGGTTGTACTCCAAAATAGCAAGTAAAAGCATGAATTTTATGTGTTTTTGCTTAAGATAGTTTCATGATGAAAACTTAAAACATGAAACCAAAACCCTCAATGGAAGCATACATCAAACAATAATACACCAACCATTGATAAAGGAGTTCACCTCTCCTGGGCTACATCTCCTTGGATCAGCGCTAAAGGCTTGACCCCTTCTCATTATGCTCACAATTATTCAGATAAAGAGTACATAAATGTGCTGACAAAAAGAGTGGCTTGTTTCCCCTTCAAGGAAACATTCTTTTGCGAAGAATTATCACTCTAAACATATGACAACCTACAGTTAGTCATGAAACAATCAGCAAGCTAAGGGCTCTCAAATCAAGATCCCATACTCCAACTTCCAAGAGCATAAACAAGTACAACAATCCACTTGAAGTACTTAAACAAGTCTCTTTCTCCATACACATATAGAGAAAAGAAGAAAAACAGCTACAACACTGATGTAATGGCTATTGCAGAAAACATATGGAGGCTGGAATACCCCTACAAGGTCATCTCTATCTTGGAACTCCTCCATAAACTGAATCAACACTCTGGTTGACCAGGAAAATCATAGGCTTCACTTTACAAAAAGCCTATCCCAAAGTGCTCTTTTGATCTCAAAACCTATTCCAAATGGTTCAAAATGCCCAAAAATGGCTATCTAGCCTCTTTTTGCCTCCAATTGGTCGAAAATTGCCTTAGTTATGACTTCTACCAGTCTCCCCACAATTTTCTCCTCCAAATCTGACTTACTGCCTGTTAAATTCATTATCCGCAGTCTAAACTAGCAGTTCTGCCATCATTCTCATCATTTTTGCGGTTAAAGATTGAGTGATCACATGCAGAGTGGAGATCCAACAGTTAAGGCAACGGTTCCACAGTTTGTCGGATATCGCAATCGACTTTGCCAGGGGTAATCATTATACACACGACTTAACGCATTGCAACACGCAATATGGCAATAAGGCGGACTCGACGAGTCATAAGTTGTAGCTCTGAACATATCGCATCTGGAATATCCCATCACATTTCGCATCTGCGTATAGACCCTTACATCAGGCACTATAAGGACCCATCGGGTTATAAACTGCAATGCATAAAACATTGCATCCGAAAGTCTATCGCTTATCGGAACTCATCGCAATCATGCTTGAACCGGGGGCCGATTACCATGAATTTACGTGATGTGCGATTGCGATTGCATTGCAACCTCATATGTGCTAGGGCCGATTCTTCATACTCATCCTTTCGCTGATATGCGATTGCGATCCATCACAATCGCAACTTCGGCCGATGTCGCATTGCATCCCTTCCCTTGCCGGGGGATGATTTTGTAATGCGATCCACCGTTCGGCTGTGATTGCCGATATGTGAGGGCCAATGGCAGGCTGCGACTTGGCGCCTCCTCAATCCCTGAAGACCTTGCCATGTCATCAAGTCAACCCTGAACTTTGACTTGCTCTAACTCCTGCATACGAGCTCAGATTTGAGTTTCGTTCGCACCGTTGGATTCATAATAACGAGATCTTTGATCTGATGCTAAAATTATTAAAATCCTAGCACATTTAAATTTTGAAAAATTTTGAGCTCTTAATCACCCTGGAATGCCAAGCTGTAAGAGCTCTCAAGCAGTACCAAAATATAGCAGTAGAGAGATATATAAGGCAAACTGAGGAAGATAACTTTCACTTCCTCTCAATACTACTCATGGACAACTCCACCAAGTAGGACTACTTAGTAATTTAGTTTAGGAATTTCAAATTCATTTCAACAAAATTTTGCTACTCTCCAAGACTCTCTCTCTCACAATCCTATTCAAGTCTCTCCAACTCTTGGTATTACAATGCACCTCCTTTTCAAGTGAGAATACATAAGACACATATATAGTAGAAACAAATTCTTGTCATAAAGGTGGAGTAATATTCATGCCTTGTATTCCATTTAGAGGAGTGTAACTCATGCCATTAAGGAGAGGTATGCATGCCTTAGTTGAGGAGAGTGTAACTTATGCATTAAAGAGAGCGTGAGGAATATTTTATGACATGTCTTTAATGAGTGTAAGAGGAACATGCCATTCTTTGATGAATGCATAAAACAGGGTGTAATGTATTATTAAAAGACAAAGAGATTTACATAGATCCATGAGAGTCATCAAGGAGAGAAGTGTGAAGTGATTGATGAGATGAAGGTGACTTGTAATTCCCTTTTAATAATAATATCATAGTATCATAAAAGATAATAATAATATTAATAATATTGAGGATTAAGTCAAGATTGAACTATTATGATTGATTAATGATAAGTTAAGTGATTTTCCTTCAACTATTCTTGACTGCCCAATGATTGAAGGTGATTTACTATTTTTGGAAAGTCATACTTGAGGTGCTAGACATGACTTTTTGTTTTTAGAAAGCCACTCCAAAATTCTCAGAAACAAGATTTTTTAAAGGAAATTCATCCCTAAGATGCCCATGAGTGGTATTTTTATTTAGGAGAATAGGCATTCCGCATCCCTTTTGCATACATCTCTGTGCCTTAGTAGATTGAGGACTCCACACCCTTATCTACTCCAAGGATCTAAGATTACACACCTTGATATTTTAAATATTTAGGACTCTGCGTCCCAATCATTTTATTATAGATCCAAGACTCCATGTCTTTATCTTTCATGGATTTAGGTCTTTGCTCCCTAATTATTTTATTATAGATCCAGGACTCTGCATCTTTATCTTTCATGGATTTAGTGTCCTAATTTCCACGGCTTCTCATCTATTCTACTTTGAAACTCCGTGCTTCACCTTAAGGTACTAATTGTGAGTTCATACCCATATGATGGTTCGTTGGTAAGACCTTATTCCAAGACTTGCACACATCACAATATCATAGATCAAATGAATCAAATGAATTCCATAATTAACTTATTCACATTTTACCAAAGATTGTGCATGACTTCCATAGTCATTTTGGTTTTGGAGAAATGACTTCCACAATCATTTATAATTTGAGCATTCTTGTTTGCAAATAACCATGTCCTTTGCCACATCTTGCTCAATACAAGATTAATCATATATAATCATACAAATCATGTATCAAGACTTCCAAAGTCATTTATAATTTGAGTATCCTTGTTTGCAAATAACCAGGTCCTCTGCCACATCCTGCTTAGTACAAGATTATACATATATAATCATACAAACCATATATCATCCATAAATCATAATTAACCATATGTTCCACATAACCATGATCATCCATGGATCTATGTGTCTCAATCCTGGAACACCATCCATTTCATACACCTATGTCTAAATTAGGTATATATCATATAAGCATGTACATAAGTCTATCATGCATAATCTTATATAATTACATCAAAATCACCCTCTTTAAGTGTCACAAAACTAACATTGCCAAGGTGGGACACTACATACTCCTCCTTGGATTAAACTTGGCTCGAAGTTTTATTATAGTCATTGGATATATATATATATATATATATATATATATATATATATATATATATATATAGATATATATAATGAAGACCAAAATTACCATTATTAATCAAGTACCATGTATAGTTATGCTATACTAAATAGATTTTAACATACACTGCAATACATACTATATCAAAAAAATCATGTAGTCAGGCATATTATATCTAGATACTATTATTTGACAATTATGAAGACCAAAATTACCATTATTAATCAGGTACCATGTATAGTTATGCTATACTAAATAGATTTTAACATACACTGCAATACATACTATATCAAAAAAATCATGTAGTCAGGCATATTATATCTAGATACTATTATTTGACAATGATCTCACATTACAAATGATTTTCTTTTCCTTATCTAATGCATTAAGAATTCAATAATATTTACTGCGTCATTGTCTTAGGTTTCTATAGAAAAATTCATCTTTCCAACTCACAAAGAACTCCTACATTAGTTGTATAAACAAAAATGATGGTCCATCCCATCTCACAATCAAATTTGCATACAAGAAGCATCAAATCATCCACATACGATATCCATTGAAACTATGCAACAAAACATGTCATATTATAACCCACTCTTACATCCCACTTGATTTATGTCTTTTCAATCCAAGTTTTCTCTTTTTCATTCCATAAGGCACACTTGCAATCAAAATATTTAAGCTCTACCTACAATTTTTACTAAATGTCTACTCTTTAGGGAAAATCACAATTTCAGTTTCAAGACGTAATTTTTTATTTATTTAATTTAATTTAATTTAATTTTTTTTAATTAACAAGCTAAGGTTCCATATAGTGATCATTGACCCACTTTTATATTATAGACCATTCCTTGAATTCCCATAATTTTCATTATTCTTCACTTCTCTGATTTGAGAATCAATTATGAATGACTCAGTTAGAGGATATTCATTCAAAAAACAATTAAATATATCTTTTTGAAAGTGGCTTCTAATCAAGAACAACTTTTGTAATTATACAAATACAATATCTATATTATTGAATCTATCTTGATAACTATTAGTCAACTTGTTTTCCCCCTATAAAATTACTCATGATTTCTATTCAATAATTAATCAATTCATTTGGTTTCATGTCTTATTCCTTACTATTAATACATACAATTTTTTTTTTATGTCTTGAACCTCAAATTGTGATTTTTCGTAAAGATTAAACATTTAGTAAAAATTGTAGGTAGATCTTAAAGATTTTGATTGCAAGGGTGCCTTATGGAATGAAAAAGGGAAAACTTGGATTGAGAAAACATAAATCAAGTGGGATGTAAGATTGGGTTATAATATGACATGTTTTGTTGCATAGTTTCAATGGATATCGTATGTGGATGATTTGATGCTTCTTGTATGCAAATTTGATTATGAGATGAGATAGACCATCATTGTTGTTTATACAACTAATGTGGGAGTTGTTTCTTAGTTGGAAAGCTCAATTTTTTTATAGAAACCTAAGAGAATGACACATGAAATATTATTGAATTCTTAATGCATTAAATAAAGAAAAGAAAATCATTTGTTATGTGAGATCATTGTCAAAAAATAATATCTAGATATAGTATGCCTGATTACATGATTGTTTTGATATAGTATGTATTGTAGTGTATGTTAAAATCTATTTAGTATAGTTATACATGGTACTTGATTAACAATGGCATTTTTGGTCTTCATTGGATATATATATATATATATATATATATATATATATATATATATATATATATCGAATGACTATAATTAAACTTCGGGTCAAGTTTAATACAAGAGGAATATGTAGAGTCCCATCTTGGCAATGTTAGTTTTGTGACACTTAGAGAGGGTGATTTTGATGTAATTATATAATATTATGCATGACAGACTTATGTACGTGCATGTATGCTATAGACCTAGTTTGGGTCACTTGGTTGCTATGTGCTTATGATAATCAATATTATCGATGTTTTCTCTTAACAATTTAAAAGTTAATCAAATTCTAAGAAAGCAATTCATAAAGTTCATAAACAATATGAATTTTGACTCGATTTCCTAACTAACAATAGTTTAGAGCAGTTCATGAGTTCAATCCTCATAATTTATCTAATTAATTAGGTTAAATAGAATTCAACCAATATTCAACTGGCAAAATCATTAAAAAGACTATTATGGCTTTCCTAGACCTAATTTTTCTTAAGCCAATAGAAAAGATATTTCATCAACTTATCACAATAATCTTTTCTACATTTCAAGAATTTGTAAATCATTTTAATTCTATCTAAATCCAACGCATACAAAAGAATTACATTACTAGAGGATAGATACCTAATTCACACTTGAATCCAGATATCAGAATCAATTATTCCAAACATTTTGAACCACCTAATGGTGTTCAGTATACCAATCTTAGTATCTTCTTTTGTAATAAAAATAAAATAATGGATTTAAATCTCAAGAAAATTCATGTTACAAATCTCTATCCATTTAACTTTAATTACACATAATAAATCCTCCTTAATCATGTCTATGCGATTCCATCAAAATATTTTTGTTCATTCTAATAAGAAGAATTACTTAGCTCATAAAGATATGTTAGTATCGATTCCACACCCATACCTTACCTCATTACTTAGCTCATAGAAATATGTTTGTATGGATTCCACACCCATACATTTGCTCATAGCTATATGCTAGTATGGATTCCACACCCATACATTAGCTCATAGATATATGCTAGTATGGATTCCACACTCATACATAACTTAATGAAAAATAACTTTCAATTGTTCCTTAAAATGGATTCCACAGCCATTCATGCACCAGTCATTTAAGCCTCTTGTTTATTAGGAAGGTCATACCTCAACCTAGTATTTGAGTAATTTCAAGTTATTTGATGCATAATGTCAACCCAAACTACACAAAATAATGTCAAAGAAATCATAGGAATTCCATTCTTACTCATTAAGAATGTATTCCCAAATCATATTTTAACACATCAAATTAATGCACATACATTACTCTTGAATCTACATTCACAGTTAAAAGTGACATCCTTCAAGGTAGCTTCTGTTAAGTTTCCATTAGTGTAAGTAAGAAAAGAGTCAAAATTAACATGATGAACTCAATCATCATGTTAATTGAATCTTGGCCTTACACTTGTTACACATTCCCAAAGCATACACACCAAGGTCATCATACTATAGTTTAGATTAGGCCAATATTTTTCTTGGTAGATACAATTTCAGCTAGTAAAGATGGCTAGTAGGCTGATATCACATTGATAATGATGTATTAAACATATGCGCAACCATGCATCCACTCCACATATCTCACTCACCCATTAACAATCAAGCCATTCACATGCTTGATTTTAAACCCAACTTCTCAAGCACATCCTTTCCCAACATGTCTTTAAGTCCTTTATCATATTTCTAATAATTTGTCTTAACAAAAGTGTAAAGGAATATAAGAAGGAATTATTTTTCTTTCATGAGTTTCTAAATGACATAATAATAATAATATCCTTTATGTAGCCAATATGCTTCCAAGTCAACATTCATAATAATTCAGCATGCGTGCAAAATCAACATTCATGCATCAACCTCCAAGCAAGTATGTTGGCCCATTAGGCACTAGTTTTTTAACATGACTCTGATACCATATGTAAGGTCCCACCTTAACAACCATTAATAATATAGAGAAGTAGAGGTCAAGTTAATCACTATTACTCATTTTTTTTGTAACATTACTAACTTATTTATCATGTAATCACGTTCCTTCATATATTTCAATATAAGAATATCACATAAGAAGTCAGGGATAACTTTCCCTCGAAACTAATTCCAAAACACATTTCTCCTCAAGTTTAGAAGAAACATGTACTCTTTTCATACTTATATCTGAGCTCTAAGTAAGCTTGGAAATAAATTCCACCATAATGCCATGTGCGAGCATTAAGCTGGATCAACCTATTTGATCTCCTAGATTATGCTAAATAATTTCTATTTATTGACTCTTGATATTATAAACACAAAAGTATGCCACAAGAACCTAAAATATTATGCTTTTATTACAAAAATTGCATATAAGGGTATGAGTATTAACCTATTTGTAACAAGATAACTAAACGAGGAATATGCCTCTCTTCATCAGTAAATCTAATAAATATGATATGTTTGTTGATTCAACAATTACAAATTCCCAATAGCATTGCCTCAATCATGAGACTCGTATAATGAATGTTGCAGCAAGAGCAATCACTATTACAAATTCATAAGCATATTATTCTTCAAGAAGTGCCAAATAAAACAATGGACTTGCCAAAATTAGGAACACTAGTTGTTTGCTACAACCATTAAAACATAAGATTGCACCCATGAATACATGTAGCTCAGGCGAAACTTATTATGCTCACTGGCACAAAATTCTATAGAATAAGTCACTGTAAAATTGTTTCCAACAACAACTTTTTTTTAAATGAAATCTTTAGATAATAAAAGTAACAATTATCCTATTCTCTATTCACACTTCAACAACTTATTAAATTCAATTTCACATTCATACAAAAAATTGCAAACATAGGAAGATACATCCATTAAATAATCTATTCATAAATTTTCTAGTACATAAAAGTTACAGTAAGTAGGACATTTACTCTAACAATTTATATGCACAAAAGCTACATCCATTGAGGCCTTTTGACAAACACTTTGCAAGCATGCAATCTACAAGCTACAGCTATTGAGGCCTTTTGAAAAACACTTTGCAAGCATGCAATCTACAACCATTGATGCCTTTTGACAAACACTTTGCAAGCATGCAATCTACAACCATTGAGGCATTTTGTCAAACACTTGGAAGCCACAATCTCTTAAGGAAATTTGACATGAATATAAGATTCTTCCTCAACCTATTTAGCTCTTTTGGCTGCGTGGGGCCTGACTCAGGTTCAACGTTAGTTAGCCAAACAAATCCATACTCTACTGGCCCTTTCAGCATCAGCCCGCGGAGCACGGACCAAAATCTCACCCGAAGTAGTATGGGGGGATGCTAGAACCAAGTTTCCGCACCCTGAGATGGTCATGATGTCGGTTTATACCCTATGTTCCTGCTTTCATGTAGGTCGCTAAGTTCTAGGCTCTATCAGTCTAGCCCTTTATTCCGCTCTTCAGTACCTCCGTGAAGGAGTATGATTGGCCTTTGCGGAGCTGTAACCTGCAGTTCAGGTACTTTCATGCTACTATGACAGTGTATTGTATGAGTTCCCAAGTTATCTTAAGTGTTTTATTTATCTTACTAAACAATCACAGTTAGCACCGCATAAACAAATATTCTTACTTGCATTCGCTTAATTAAGATAGTCACATACATTCGCGCATCACATGAACATTTTTATATTAAACCCAAAACTCAATATAACTAGATGCATTAACAATAAACAAAGACACAGAATTTGTAGAATACTTCTCTTTATTGATATCTTCAGACTATTACAAACTCTATTTGCCCTGCGCACACAGCTACAGGGATCTGCGCACTTAGTTGCGGACTTCCACCCTAGGCCTCTGCGCACTCAGCTGCAAAGCCTCTACCTATGCTACGACTGAAACTTAGACTTCTCTAAAGAGTTCCTCCTTATCGCTTAAGACTTCTAACTTACTTCTTTTTAAAGATACTTAGAGCTTACTTACTTGGCTCTTTTCTATACAATCCCATGGTTCGCGGACCATGGGTAGATCTTTACAGCCGACTTTACACTTTACAAAATAAGGGCAGACAACCCTTTATGACTCATGACACCTTTGCACTCTGTGACCACAAAATGCGGAGACTTTACAACTTTATTACAAAACTTGACCCAAAACATGGGCTTTTAGCCCCAAAACTGTCCTTGGGGGATCCCGTTCCCAACAGGCCCCCAACACAAACATCGTGACTCACCCTCGAGTCACTCTGTGGGTGCAGAGATCTTAGCGCGAAGACCTCCCAGCTCGACCTGTATGACACAACCTCGGCAGTGCACTGTTCGACAGCGTGCTTTGCTTCTTCAACCATCTGCTCGGTCCCTGTTCCTGAACTGTTGGCCTGAAGCTTTTGCTAAGTTGCTTGTAGAGTCACAAGCTTTCCTTCAATATAGTCTGTAACCACATAAGCCTCATCCAACCAGGGCTTCAATCGTGCCTTCAACACTGCTTCCTTGTGCTACGCTGCATCCACTTGTTCTTTCAACTGCTTGGCCTCCTGCAGCTTTGCCAGTCTCTGTGTGAGCACGATGGTTCACTTTGTGCCTTTGACCTCATCATAGCGCTGCTGCAGCTCATGCACTTCTGTCTCCAGTCATTGTACATTAGGGTCCTCTTGTAGGCTTGTTAGGACCTCGAACGACTGCTCAAAAAGTTATGTGTAGTCTGCTACTGCACTGTCGACCATCGTTATTGCTTCTGTGATAGCTGTTGCACATTGCTCCTTTAATTCTGGTGGGGTTGAAGGCTAGGCCTTCAACTGCAATTCAGTAATCTCAAGGTTCAACTCCAGCTGAACCTGAGCCATCTCTGTGCGAGCGTTGCACACCCCTGTAGCCAGCTTTCAGATGCGCACCTCGACCAGTTCTTCCTCATGAATGGCCAACTCCGGGACCATTCGGCATGCCTCCTCTACAACCTGAATTATTTGTTTGTTTTGCGCGGTTACCTCGGTCACATCGACGGTGGCAGAGTCTCGTTGTAGTGTCATCTGCTCATTGTTAATCCGCTGCTCGCTGATAACCTGTAGAACGTGGTGCTCACGGGCCCTCAACTCCACAATTACTCCATCCTGCAACAAGTGGAGCACCTCGCTAGGGAGCACTACCAGATTCAACCCTAATACCTTGAGGGCGTTGACAGTGGGCCTACCAGCTTCATTCTCCATGGTCAATGCTCCATTGGGTAGCACTATCACGCTGGAGACCTTCGCGCGCAGCATCTCGGCAGCTTCTAAAGTGCCGATAACAAGGCTGGTGGACACCGTACCAACCTGTGACGCGCAGGTCTACAGCTCTTGTAGACCTGCTTGGATGGCCCCAAATATTAGTTGTTGCTGCTACTCAAACTGTTGTAGGGCCTCCACGGTGACATCTTGCACCGTGTCTCTAATGTTGTGCAAGTCGCCCTTTCTGAGGGTGATTGGGTCCAACGACATCTTAGTGACCTTGGACTTCTTCCTCAACCCTCCTTTCTCTTTTTCCCTTGGATTCTTGATGCGGGCAGACGTCGCCTGTGGGTCAGCGTCGTGCTTCTCTGTTTGCTTGTCCATCTCTTCCTCTGTCTCGGGTGAAGGCGACCTCACGCCTTTGTCAGAGCCCCCATCTATTCCACATATTTTCTTCTCCGTCTGCTGAGCGGCATTGCACTCCGCCTGGGCCTTGTTAGCAACCTCCTTCTTTCACTTTTCGTCCAGCTGCGTCATCTTGAGCTTGGCCTCCTCCTTCTTGCGTTGCGCGACGAACTTGCTCCCTCCCACCGCCATGTCTGCTGTAGTGCACCATTCTGCTGGCCAACGATCAAGTACTGCATCAATGGAATCATCCGTTGCCAGGTAAGGCAAGTCATACCATGTATGCATAGGGTTCTTCTGTGCCCTGATGGACACATGGTGAAAATCGGCCTTAAACTCCGCGTATCCCTGCAGGTTGGCAAACATAGTCGAGGACAACTGCGGTTTGCAATTGATGGACATGCGAATGTTCATCTCCATCAAGATCCAGAAGATCTTGTTGTCCTCGATGTGCTGTGCATTCTTGGTCGCCCACAACGAAGCATACTTTGCTACTTCTGGCAAGTCCGGCATGACCGAAGGGAATTGACTGTCCTTTGGCAACTCCCATGCTACCAACACAATAGACAGCAAGAGCGACGTATAGTGGAACGTCTTGCTGAGCTCATGTGCCTCGTTTCAGTTTGCAAGGAACTCATCGTAGAGATAGTGCGCCTAATTGAACTGGACTCCTTCGGCGCACTGGGCTACTAGCGTGACGACATGTGCTGACAACTCATCGACGTGACACTTCCTCATCACCTTTCCTGCCAAAATCTACCTAGCCACCTTTACAACAGGGTCACTGATGCTTGATATGGCATATTTGCGTGACTTCTTCACAAGCTTAAATTTTTCCTTCATGGCCTCCGCGAGGGTCTGCTCACCACCTTTTCTGCCAAACATCATGGTCGGATTTTCTACTGTGTAGGGCAACCGCGTGATTCTGTGGATCAATCTGTCAGTGATGGGTATTGGCTCCTCTAGCCACAGACACCCATCATGCACCAAGCATAGAAACTACTTGATGACCAACACTGTAATTCGGGTGCGGTTGTATTGCGACACCCATAATAGGTTGAGCAGACCTGCCTTGTCTACTCCTCTAAGCCACCTCCGCGGCCCCAATGCCGTCATCCCAGTGGTTGTGTCGATAATGCAGCGCATCAGTTGCTCGGTCGCTAAGTGCGAGAACTTCTCATGGTCAGCCAAGTCCCAGTATTCGAGTTTTAACAGAGGAACCCCCCCAAGTGTGGTCCTTCGAAGATAATCTCATCCGGTAGCAGAGGGGTTTGCAAAGTGACCTTGCTTTCGTCGATATATTTTGGCACCTTGGTCTTGCCCTTGCGCGGAGGGACATACTTAGGAAACCGAGTGATAGGGTCAGCACCATGGACTTCCACTTCCTCCATGTCTATCCCCACGTCCTCATCATCCATCGGGATGTCTTCAATTTCTTCTTCCTCCAGCTCCAGATTAATGGTTTTTCCCTTTTCCTGTGTGGTGGGCTTGTCCTTCGGTGGGTTTCTTCTTGGCGATGCACGCATCGTTATTGTAGACTGCTTTCCCTTCTTTTCCATCCTGCTCTCCTTGGTTCGGGTGGGCTTTGGTCTCGGCATCCTTGGTGATTTGAGGACTTCCGCTAATACTTCGGTAACCTCTGGGGCAGCTTCTTCTGTCTCCATGACAATTTCCGGCACCGAATCCTCTGCTGTCACTGCTTCGGTATCTATAGCTTCTGTGGGTGCCAACATGACGCTATTCAACAATGCTCGTGTCATCTCCAGTAACTGCTCAAATGCCTAACTCGCTATCAGAGCCTCGAAGAAATCTCGATTCATGTGCACCTGAGAGCTTAACAACTCAATTCTCAAAATGCCAAGTGTTTTTCGCTGGGTAGCCACCTGTAATTTATAGGGAATTTTGAATTCAAATCTGACCATTCCCCCCACATTCGGTTCATTAATGCTGGATTGGCGGTAGATTTTCAAGGATCTGACCCATAAATTTCGTCTTAAATGCCGGCCGCCCGCTCCATTTGGCCGCATTTCTACCATCAAATCATGAACAATGACTTTAACGGTCACTTTTCGGCCGACCTGCGTGTTTTCTCCCTGGGTAGTGTAGTATCCTTGGCGTTGTCATGAACCCTGTGACACTTCCTTTCTTCACACAACCCTCCAATCATGTAGCTCCCCAACCCGGACAGTGTAGTTTATAGTCCTGCACCTCCTTTCAGTTGCCTAGAGCACTAAGACTGTGCTACCCTCATATAGTCACATGGTCGAACCACCAGTGTATGGCTTCAATCGGCTGCCATTCACCTTTCCTGGGAAGGAATCTCCATTCAATTTGACCAACTGAATCGCCGCTCCATCGGTAATCTCCTTAATGACATAGGGCCCTAACCAGTGCATTCTGAACTTCCCTGGAAATTTATCAAACATGATATCATATAACAAAACCAGGTCATTTACCTTAAAGGTGCATAGCTTAATGTGCCGATCATGCCATGCTTTTTTGCGTTGCTTTTGGACCTGTTGGTGAAATCTAGCTAGAAATATTTCTTCCTCAAGCTCAGCGAGCTACGCGAGCCTCTCTTCTAGGGCTCCGCGATCCATCATACCCGTGAGTGCCACTATGTGTAGACTAGGCATAATGTATTCCATGGGCATCACCGCTTCAACACCATATACAAGCCTAAAGGGTGTTTGTCCAGTCAACTTCTTGCATGTCGTCCAATAGGCCCATAGTATTGCGGGTATGCGTAGGTCCCAATCACTTCGCTGAGCATTGCAAACCTTGGTCAGCACGTTTTCCAACACCTTATTGAATGCTTCCACCATCCCATTAGCCTGTGGGTGATAAGGCATGCTTTTCTGGTGATATACCTGAAATTCCTCTATCAGCGTGTTGATCGTCTCATTCAGAAAGTGCATACTGCGATCGCTCATCAAAATCTTTGGACACCCAAATCGTGTTAGTACATACTCAAAGAGGAAATTCGCAGCAATCATGCCTGTACAATCCTTTACAGGTTGTGCCTCTGCCCATCGAGTCAAATACTCCGTCGCGGTGATAATGTACCTCACTCCCGTCTTCTTCCCTTGGGGCTGAATGGGTCCCACAAAATCTATCGCCCATTTCTCAAAGGGTTGTAACGTCATCTGTGGATTCAGAGGTAGCTCATCCCTCTGCAATGGCCTGCCAGTCCTTTGACACACATCACATGCTTTGCAGTAAGATTTTGAATCTTAATGGAGGGTTGGCCACCACAACCCTGCACGTAGAATCTTCTACGTGGTCGCTCTCCCTGCATAATTTCCTCCCACGGCGCCCCCATGAGCATCCAAAAGGATACTGCTCCTTTCAAACTCCGGTACATATCATTGCAATATCTCATCATACCCCATTTTGTACAGATGCCCAGCAATGACAGAAAAATTTGTCATGCGCACCACTAACTCCTTTTGTTGGACGGTGTATCCTTCTGGGACAGTTCCTGTCATTAAGAACTGCATGATATCTTCAAAAGGACCATCCGTGACACGCAATGCAAATAGCTGCGCGTCAGGTAATCCCTCCTCCAAATTAGTGAGATCTTCCCCTATTTCGATGCGCGACAGATGGTCTGGTCCCGCATTCAGTCATACAGGCTTCACAATAAATTCAAAATCATACTCCTGGAACAATAAAAACCATCTGCAGATTGTTCCCCCCAACACAGGCTTATTGACCAGGTATTTCAACGCGGAATGATTTGTATACATCTTAAAATGGCCACCCAACAAATAATGTCTAAACTTTTGGAGCGCGTATACCATGGCTAACCCTCCACACTTGGTGGTGGAATAATTCTTTTCCGCCTTGGATAACCTTCTTCTTGCAAACACTATAGGATGGTCCAATTCTCCTCCGCCAGCCTGTGTCAGTACTGCTCCCAGCGCTATACATGATGCGTCGACATGTACATGAAACTCCTTCTTCCAATTCGGGAAGACTAAAATCGGCACGGTGACCATCTTTTCTTTCAATACATCCAAGCTTTTCTTACAGTCCTCGTTCTAGCAGAATGTGACATCCTTTTTCAACAACTTTTCCATAGGTGCAGTGATCTGGGCATAGCCCTTGATAAACTTCCTATAATACCCAGTATGTCCTAAGGTTGCGCGCAATTGTTTCACACTCCTCGGTGCTTCCAAGTTAAGTATCACCGCGATCTTCACAGGATCTACCATTAGTCCCTGCCTACAAACCACATGACCCAACAGAGTCCCAAAAGGAACACAAAACATGCATTTCTTCAAATTGAGCGCAATTTGGTATCTTCGACAGGTATCTAGCATCAGGCACAGACTTTCCACATGGCGTTTCACCAGCCCAAGTACAGTGCAGTCATCAAAGTACACTTCTAGGAACTTATGAATAAATTCCTTGAATGCAGCAATGACTACGTGTGAAAAAATCGTAGGTGCATTCTTCAATCCGAAAGGCATTATAGTGTACTGAAAACGCCCCCACTTCGTCGCGAAGGTCGCCTTGCTCCTATCCTCTAGCGTGATTTTGATCTGATGGTACCCAGAGAACCCATCACTGAAGGAATACACCTGCTGGCCACCTAAATTATCCAACACCTCATCAGTGAACGGAGTCGAGAAAGGATCATGTACACAAGTGTCATTTAACTTCCTGAGATCTACGGATATCCTTATTTCATCCTTCTGCTTCTTTTCCTTTACCACCATTGCGCTTACCCAATAAGATTATTCTACCAGCTCAATGATGCCTGCCGTGAGCATCTTGTCTAGCTCTAAGCAGACCTTCTCCTTATACTTCAGATTGAGGTGGTAAGGTCTTTACTTAACCAGATTCACATCGAGTTTTAACGTGATCTTCATAACACCCAAGTCTCCTATTATCCCTTTCAGCTCCGTAAACTTGGTAGGGAACAAATCCTGGTATTCGCGGAGCAATTCAGTGACCTTATCCACTGTCACGTCATCCCAGTAATCTCCAATCTTCGCGAATTTGGTTGCACCTCCATACCAATATTTACCTGTTTCGTTTTTAGTGGCACGTTATATCAGGATTCTCAAACTGCGGTCCCTCAACCTCGCGGTGACCTCCTATCTCAGGGATGTTACTCTTTCGTGGATCCTCATCTTCTTCTTCAGTAGTCACGTTATAGCATTCTAGCACATGGCTCAGCTGAGTAGTCCAATCGGGTTGAATCAAGTCCAAAGGATCCTGCGGTATCCTAAGGATTGCTGCTTTCACTTCTCGTAGCACCTTGTCAATACAGTCAAACTCGTCTTCAAAGTTGAATGTCATTATGAATCCTTCACGCAGAAGATTCCATTCACCTGTACCATGGCAGAGCTCTATTTCCAAGTACCAGTTCATTGGGATGACATCCAAGGTGTGATAGAACAAGTGCACCCATTCAGGTTGGGGTTTCGCTCCATAAGCCTTGGCCCATTTGGCCAAGTGTGCACATGGATCGTCCCTCCCATCATATTTGTCTATCATTTGTACCTTTAGCTTCCCAAAGTGTGTTCTCATCATCCTCCTACATTCACGCCAATCATTAAAGCTACCCTTGTGAGTACCCCACAAAATTGCGGGTGTAGCGCGCAGTGCCCAGTCCAAACCCTGGAAGAGCTGCTTTTCTGGTACCTCCCTCTCAAATGCATCCAAAAATACATATACATCATTTAGGCCATCATATGTGGGCATATTTCTTACCTCTGATGACACACAATGTAGCGACCGGGTCATCATGTTACAACTTAGCGTGGTTACTTCATGTAACTTATTCTGCCAGCGCTCTAATTCTTCATCACAGTCCGAGGTGCAAGAACTCTCGTGATCCCATGTAATTCGTCCATCCACTATTAGATTCACCCAATCTTTTTCTCGCGGTGTTATCTTATATATATAGTCCAAATCATCATCGCTCTCATAATCGCGGACCGGTTCAGTATAGCGTGATCCTTCAGCAGGATCTAGGGGTACTATTACATGGAGCGATTTCTTCTCGAATATCATCTTTCGTGATTTCTTCTCGAATATCATCTTTCGCTTCTTTAGGTTGATTACCCTGTTCATATCAATAGCCCAATCAATGCCAACGAGTGCAGGGTAGGGGTTGCTGTCATCCACAATTTATATTACTTCAAAGTCAGCTAATGCGCTCGTGCCCTCAATATCTATAGTCACCCCTTGCAGCCGCCCCATGGGGACGATCTTTTGCTGATTTTCCATCCTTAATTGAATCGGAGACCACTACAATGTGGGTCTTCCCATCCGTTCCCAAGTTTGCTTTGGTAGGACGTTCGCGTCTGACCCCAGATCCAAAATAACCTGATTCGTTTCGTATTCTCCTATCTGCGTGGTTAGCCTCATCTCTCGTCCTGTCCTTGTTTTGTGCTTACCAATCTTTCGTACCATGCGCAGTTCACCTGGAGTGTTTTCGATGCATCTATTTATAAGCTGCTGTAATCCCTTCACGGCCTTGCTATCGCGCAACAGCTTCATGCAGGTCTCTAGAAAGGTCGTAAGCATAGAAGGGTCCATCTCCTGATCCAGCTTATCCTTTCTCCTTGAGGTGGAGGCCTCAGCGAAGCTCTTCTTTGCTTCCATGAATGTTTCGTGTGCGCGCTCCAAATCAAATTCATCCTCCTTCGCCGGAGCTTTGCGAACCCATGCGCTGTCTTTGGGCTGTTTCCCCTTATCATCCCTTGTTGCAATTCCACTTCAGAGCACTATATTCACATTCGGATCCTCTTCGCGAGACTCATACCTCATCATCCATAGGTTATGAGTTGGCTGAGGTGGTAGTGCCCCTTTGTTGCGTATCCTCCCTATCAGCGTAGGACAATCCTTCGTTTCATGATCAAACAGAGTGCAATATTTGCACGAAGAATGCATTGGGTTAGTGCAATCGCAGGCATAGTTTCTTGGTCCTCCGCAATTGTAGCAGATCAGCTGTCCCCAACCTCTTCTAGGTGCTCCCCCGCCTCTGCCTCGTCTGTGCCCTTGAAAAACCTGTTCGCGCCATCCCTGCGCTTTGGTCAGGGGGCCGCATTTCTTCCTGAACCTTATAGGTAGGAGTTCTGTCCATCATTAATTCATAACTTCTGGAGGTTGTGATCATCATGCCCTACCGACCTGTAGAAGCTGCAAAACTGTTGTTGTGGTGTTTGTACAAAATTTTGCAGCAAATGACAGTTATTCGTCTTATGTTTTCCTGCTACCTGACATATAGCGCACCACAACACAGGTCCCGTGCTCGGTCCTGCTTGAGGTTTCGGCTTCAAAAGCATCGGTCCTTCTCCTGCAATATAGTTCGCAAAGTCCAGGCAATGGTCTTTGTCATGCCCCTGACCCTTGCATTTCAGGCACCATACCTCTTCACACACCCCCAGTTGAACTATTATGTCTTGCTTCAAACTTTGCATTTCAAGGCAAATATTTTGCAACTGCGCATGGATCTGTTGAACCCCCAGATTCAGATCCTACATTGGTGTTTCATGCAGTCTCATTTCAATCTCCAAGGCCTCTTTCTGAGTCATAATCTTCTGTTGTGATAGTGCAACCCTTAGGTGTGTCAAGAGCGAAGCCACGAACCACTCGCTGTGCTGTCCACCTGTTAAGTTCATATTAGCTTTGCGGATTTTATACTTCAACCTCTGATCTAATTCCTAAGGTGTCTCGCCTGGTTTCATCGCAATTTCCTTGAACCCCACAATCGACTGTGCCTCGGATTTACGCCTATTGAACCCTTTATTCAATGCGGTCTGGATGTCTGCCACCCCAGTTTTTGGGTTATCATTAGAGTACTTGATGTACCAGGTTAGCGCGTGATCCTACAAAGCACTAACCAATGTTTCCTTCTTCATGTGATCATCCGTGATGCCTTGAGATTCCCATATAGCTTTCACAACGAACCAGAACTGGTCCGGGTCTTCATTTCCCAAGCCTTTAAACAAAGGTAGCTTCGCTGAATTCACCATGCTGAACTGCGGTGGAGGTGATGGTGGTATGGGTGAAGTCGCAGGTGATGGTGGTGAAGTTGGAGGTGGTGTGGGTGGAGGTGGTAGTCACGGGAATCCTTGTCTTATTAACTGAATTGCACTTCGCAGAGAAGCCTACGCTACTCCCTCTTCGTCACCTAGTGGAGGTGAAATCAATGGACTATATTCAGGACCCTTTCTTCCTTCGTTCCTGTAAGTATTTCCACTTCGCATAGCCCCAAACATCAAGGTAGCTGCATAACCCATTTTTGAAAAAGCGTCGCTCTGCCACGCTGTAGCTAACTGAGGTATCAACCACGAATTCAGCCACAAATACTCCTATAATGCGATCGAGCCAATGATCGATAGCGCGGGCGATCTTATCCTTAGAGGATTCCAGTCTCTATACTAACTTTGGGGTCCAAACAATAGGATCGTCAAGTCTCCACCTTCCTTGGCTATCCGCTAGCTTCACGATCCACTCGTATAACTCAACCAGAAAGGAACAAAAAACGATCTCATGGATTTCTGTATATAGGTACCTGTCCAGCCATTGTTCCTTTGTTAGTCACAGATTTTTGTTCTCCTGCGTCGTGAATTTGTGGTTCTTCCTATCCAACTAGTCTCCAATCTCTTTCTTAGTTGGATTCCAGTGATATGACATCACACATCTCTTATGTAGATTCCGGTCCTAGCAACAAAACCAGTTAGTGGCTGCGTGGGGCCTAACCCAGGTTCAATGTTAGTTATCCAAACAAATCCCTACACTAATTGCCCTTTTGGCATCAGCCCGCCGAGCGCGGACCGAAGTCTCACTTGAAGCAGTATGGGGGATGTTGGAACCAAGTTTCCGCACCCTGAGATGGTCATGATGTTGGTTTATACCCTCTGTTCTTGCTTTCGTGCAGGTCGCTAAGTTCTAGGCTCTGTTAGTATATCCCTTTATTCCGCTCTTTAGTACCTCCGTGAAGGAGTACGATTGGCCTTTGTGCAGCCCTAACCTGCAGTTTAGGTACTTTCACGCTGCTATGACAATGTATTTTACGCGTTCCCAAGTTATCTTAAGTGTTATATTTATCTTACTAAACAATCACAGATAGCACCGCGTAAACAGATATTCTTACTTGTGTTCGCTTAATTAAGATAGTCACACACTCATTCATGCATCACATGAACATTTGTATATTAAACCCAAAACACAATATAACCAGATGCATTAACAGTAAACAAAGACACAAAATTTGTAGAATATTTCTCTTTATTGATATCTTCAGACTATTATAGAATATGTCTACCCTGCGCACACAGCTCTAGGGGTCCGCACACTCAGCTATGGACTTCCACGCTAGGCCTTTGCACACTTAGCTGTAGAGCCTCTACGTACGCTACGACCAAACTTAGACTTCTCTAAAGACTTCCTCCTTATTGCTTAAGACTTCCAACTTACTTCTTTTTAAAGCTACTTAGAGCTTACTTAGCTCTTTTTTATACAATCCCATGGTCCGTGGACCATGGGTAGATGTTTACAACCGACTTTACACTTTACAAAATAAGGGCAGACAACCCTTTATGACTCATGACACCTTCATGCTCTGCGACCACAAAATGTGGAGACTTTACAACTTTATTACAAAACTTGACCCAAAACATGGGCTTTTAGCCCCAAAACTGTTGTTGGGGGATCCCGTTCCCAAAAAGCTCATAAAATTTATAAATTAATTCTTCAAATGACAAAATATTAAAACAGGGACTAAATCATCTTATTCTTTCACTCAAAACTTGACAACAAACACACATAGTTGGCAGCAACAATCTGTAAAATCACCCATATTTATGATATGGGTTGTGAGAAATATTTTTTTGGATCAAGTAGGGGGTTACAGGTTCAAAAGGTATGGATACCACCTGATGTTAAGATGAATTGCAACAGGAATTCTCAGGGATGTGATTTCTTAAAACAACAACAAAAAAAATCCTACTATCTCATTTATCACTTTTGTCAAACACTTACTCTGCAAACTTCAACTACAACTGTACATGGAGAAAGAAAACCAAAATTTATGCTAATATGATATTTTCATCAACTCATGAAAACCTGTTATGGACAAAAAATCATTATAAACTGAACTTATAAACTTTAGCAACACATTCTTGTTTTTATCTGCTTACATGTACATTCTCAAATACAACTGCCATTCATTATTGGTTAGCTCAAAATTAACTCTGTAAATATCTCATAAACATTCACAAGTAACAAGTTCCAATAAATTGGAACTTTTACAACACTTCAAACTAATCATAACTAAAACTTCAAGAATGCTTATGAACATACCTGGTTGTGTATTTATACAACTCCAAAAAGATGGGAATATGCTTCAGCTCCAAGGAGAGTATGCATATCCTTACCAACTCATTATGAACCATTTGATTTTCCACCCAACCATATCTAGGGAGAACTTCTCCCCCCGGAACCCCCGAGCTGTAAGAGGTCCCAAGCAATACCAAAATATAGCAGTAGAGAGATATGCAAGGCAAACTAAGGAAGATAAGTTTCACTTCCTCTCAATAACAATCATGGACAAATCCATCAGGTAGAACTACTTAGTAATTTAGTTTAGGGATTTCATATTCATTTCAACAACATTTTTCTACTCTTCAAGACTCTCCCTCTCGCAATCCTATTCAAGTCTCTCCAACTCTTGGTATTATAATGCACCTCCTTTTCAAGTGAGAATACATGAGACACATAATAGGAGTAGCAACAAATTCTTGCCATAAAGGAGGAGTAAAATGCATGCTTTGTATTCCATTTAGAGGAGTGTAACTCATGCCATTAAGGAGATGTATGCATGCCTTAGTTAAGGAGAGTGTAACTTATGCATTAAAGAGAGCATAAGAGGAATCTTTTATGACATGTCTTTAATGAGTGTAAGAGGAATATATCATTCTTTGATGAGTGCATAAAAGAGGGTGTAATGTATTATTAAAAGAGAGAGATATTTACATAGATCCATGAGATTCATCAAGGAGAGAGGTGTGTAGTGATTGAGGAGATGAAGGTGACTTGTAATTCCGTTTTAATAATAATATCATAGTCTCATAAAAGATAATAATAATATTAATAATATTGAGGATTAAGTTGAGATTGAACGATTATGATTGATTAATGATAAATTAAGTGATTTTCCTTCAACTATACTTGGCTACCCAATGATTGAAGGTGATTTACTATTTTTGGAAAGTTATACTTGAGGTGTTAGACATGACTTTCTATTTTTAGAAAGTCACTAAAAAATTCTCAGAAATGAGATTTTATTAACAAAATTCATCCGTGAGATTCCCATGAGTGGTATTTTTATTCCAGAGAATAGGGATTCCACATCTCTATTGCATACATCTCCATGCCTTAGTAGATTGAGGACTCCGCGCCCTGATCTACTCCAAGGATCCAAGATTCCACGCCTTGATATTTTAAATATTTAGGACTCCGCGTCCCAATCCTTTTATTATAGATCCAAGAATTCCACGTATTTATATTTCATGGATTTAGGACTTTGCGCCCTAATTATTTTATTATAGATCCAAGACTCCATATCTTTATCTTTCATGGATTGAGGACTCCACGACCTAATTTCCATGGCTTCTCATCTACTCTACTTTGAAACTCCATGCTTCACCTTAAGGTACTAATTGTGACCTCATACCCATCAAATGGTTTGTTGGTAAGGCCTTGTTCCAAGACCTACACACATCACAATCTCATAGATTAAAGGAATCAAATGAATTTCATAATTAACTTATTCACATTTTACCAAAGATTGTGCATGACTTCCACAGTGATGTATAATTTGAGCATCCTTGTTTGCAAATAACCATGTCCCCTACTACATCTTTCTCAATACAATATTAAACATATATAATCATAAAAATCATGTATCATGACTTCCACAGTCATTTATAATTTGAGCATCCTTGTTTGCAAATAACCAGGTCCCCTGCCACATCCTTCTTAGTACAAGATTATGCATATATAATCATACAAATCATATATCATCCATAAATCATAATTAACCATATGTTCCACATAACCATGATCATCCATGGATCTATGTGTCTCAATCCTAGATCACCATCCATGTCATACACCTATGTCCAAACTAGGATACCAAAAGAGAAAACATCAATAATATGCTCTTAACCAAAATCAGTTCTTATACACACAACCATAGATATTATCATAAGCACATAGAAACTGGGTGACCCAAACTAGGTATATAACATATAAGCATGCACATAAGTCTGTCATGCATAATCTTATATAATTACATCGAAATCACCCTCTCTAAGTGTCACAAAACTAACATTTCCAAGGTGGGATACTACAGGTCGTGACCTTAAAATTAGATAATAATAATAATAATAATAATAATAATAAGTGGCATCCCAAACCTCCAATGATGTGCACAATAAATTTGATGAGATGGACACATTAGTAAAATTTCTCTCTTAACATTCAAAGTGGAATTTTTTTAATGAAGATGCTTAGGTTCATGTTCGCGTAACCTTTTCTAAGGCTACAGGTTGGCATTGTGCCAAGTGGCCATCACTTAAGTCTTAATCTTACATTAACAATATGTTAGACTAAAAGTACTTAAAATGATGGCTAAAATGATTTGGTAATCCATTTCTTCCTTAAGTTGGCTCACCCTCATGTTATTGGATGTAAATCCCATAACTTAACATAATAGCTTCTGTTAAATTTTCTATTTTCATTATAATCATAGGCGCTGCAAGCCAACATCTTAATGGCGGGAATGGAATCGAAACTGGCATATTCTGCTAAACCTCCTGTCATACTTAGCTAAGCCTCCATTGGTTTGCGACCACCTCGAACAACACAACAGCTAGGTCGTTTCACCTGTTCTTACCAAGCTAACAACTTTCGCAGATTGCTTATAAATTAACATAGATTCATCGAAATATCTTTGAAATACATATATGTATAAAATAATTTAAAGAACATTGAATTATCATTATTATATTTTATCTCCCATATGTAACATATGGATTATTTTGATTTAATTGGTGTTTGATAAAATATTTTATATAATATTTAAATTTTAATAATATTATATTAATTATTTAGTATTTTTATTTTAATATGTTTTTAACAATTTTTATTTAATTATTATTAATTATTAAGTGGATGGTAGAGATTTAATCTCCATGGAATATTTCATAATATTGATAGTAATATTCACAAATCATGGGTTAAGATTTATCTCCAAATTAGTTATTTTTTTAATTGATTTATGCCAATTACCAAAGTCATGAAAACTTTTACAGGAAAATAGTTATTATTTTATCAAAATATAATGAATTCTCTTCATCTTGGAACTAGGAAAGGTACAAGGGTTTTACATAGGTTGATTCTGATTCGTGTAATGTGCAATCGAATATTTATTTATATATCATAAATAAAAATTAAATATATTCATTTTTAGGATGTGGCTATGGAACTTCATGTTCAAAATCCATGATACCTATGATGTAGTGCTTCCCTATACAGGGAATAGACACCTTAAATTAATTTTGATTTAAACAAACCATTTTTGACATGGCCTTTTACACTATTCTTGATGCTAACATATTAATAAATATGATAATATTTACATTAAATTATATATTTTTAAAGATTTCCTTTAGATGCTTAGGGTATTCTTAGGTAGAATGCTATAAAATGTTTAATTGAAAAATTAAATGGGTTTAATTTTGATTTCTTTTCAACTATTTTACAACTAGATCATAGCCTAACCAAATTTTCTAAACAACAGAAAATGTCTAAATTTTTGGACAAGTTCATATCGAAATTCCGGCTTTGGGGATTATTAAGATAACTCCCACACAAAGTTGCTTTAACTAATTATGATAATGTCCCACCTTAAATCATGTTCAACCTAAGACGTTATTGGGTATTTTTTTTATCTAGGAATGACCATCCTTGACATAAAGACTTCTTAACTATGGTTAACTTACATGGTCACTCATTATCATGGGACCAACATGAGCTATGCAAAGGCAACCGTAAGTACTTATGGAAATATGAGAAAGAAAGAAAGAAAGAAAGAAAGAAAGAAATTATTTTAACATCTACTAGGCTAAAGATAGCCTATGGGACAGATTAATTCTCCACCTGGTTCTTGTATTATACCCTTTTCCTGTGAATCTTCACAATAAATGCTCCCAACTTCTCGACAAACCCATCGTTGAATAGATTACCCCAAGAGTTAGCTGCCAGAATATCTGCATAACTTTCCCTACTGTCTTTGAAGGCCTCACATTCTAAAGCTACAACATTGACATGAAAAATTGAATACCCAGAATCAAGCCCTTCATTACTCATAAATGTGTGCAATGACCGAAACAACCATTTTAAAGGCCACAATGGTTAATTGGAGACATTCATTGTAATTTAATACAACACAATAATAATAAGGAAAAAATCCAAATTTTAATTAATAGCCTTTCAGTCTTACAGAGAGTAGTGGAGGCTACAATCACCATTAACTATCAAGAAACCTATAGTCCTGAATGATTACTAGGTTTAAACAAAGATTGAAGGACTATAACAGTGTAGGAGGGTTTCCTATACTCTGGAACTCAGCATCAGAGCCTTTGTAAGAGAGTAAACTAAGAACCCTTAATAATTGGGGTCAAATGGAACCTGGAAAGGAAAAGATGAACCCGTGAATCCTTCGCTCGCGGCCATAGCTTAACCCTCTAAAAAATATGGACAAATGGCATAGCAAACCCTAACGTATCACATATAAAGCATGTAGTTAGATAAGAGACATCAAAAAATGTCAACCATAACTTAACGGTGCAGGGGAAACATATTACCTGTAATATTCCTTGTCGATGCATGCCATGTTTTCAGACCTGCTCAGAGGAGTAAGTACCCAGAGAATTAGTAAGTGCGCTCCTCCTTTCTAAAACATCAATTCTATTAGAGTGAGATTTCTATAGGATGAGTTTCAGAAGTTAGTACCTGACAAGATACATCCGAACTCACACCTTTCCTCTTGCCATACCATTGTTGAAGACGACTGAACTTGTAAGGGAAATATGACAGGGAACGGGTCAAGGGTTGTAGGAAGATCAAGGAAAAAATAAAAAATCTCAGTATGTTAAATTGAATCGGCGAAAAGTGTAATCACTTGAAGGAGGGAAGCCACCCTCGTTCAAAACTCTCACCACCATGAACCAGTTGCAGAGCACCGGAAAGCCTAGCTCGCAAAGAGAAAATGAAACAATGGTCTCGAAACCCGAGAGGGAATCAGTTACCACAAGTAAACCCTGATTAACGTCGACCTTCAGATGGCCTTAGAAAAAGGGGAAGACAGATATGGCTCCAAGTGACCGGGTTGGGTAGAATCTTCTGGAATGTAGTACATTAAAACTTAATATGCCAAATGTGCCAAGTACTTAACATTGGAAGGGTACCGGGGTGAACTATTGCGATATCGAGTCATAAGTCTAAGTCAATGGTGGCATGGGTTTACAACCAAACTTTAGAAACTCTACCCTAAGGGTTAATCAAAGCAACTGTAGAAGGCTAATAACATTAACTATATGAGGTATAACTCATATAAAAATTTAATATAATACTTTGATGTTTTAGGAAAACATTATTTGAATTCCTTGTGTAACAAAGTATTGGTAAATGTATTTTTTTTTTTTAACAATGTTGTGGCTTGAGTGCATGCGGGTTACGAGTCAAGCCCTCATAAATTCGATTGATAACAGATGAATGTTGCTAGATAATCCACTTTCATGTTCAAATGTAATAGAAATAATTTAATTTAAAATATCAAGAATTTAAATGTTTAAATAATGTGGAGTAATCTAATTTAAAATATTTAAAAGATAAAATGTTCTTGATAAAATAAAAAAATAAAAAATAATTTTGGTAAATGTATTTGTATTTTAAAAATGTTGTGTCTTGAGTGCATATGGTTACAAGTCAAGGCCTCATAAATTCTAATGATAACATATGCATGTTGCTCAATAATCCACTTTCATGTTCAAATATAATAAAAATAATTTGATTTAAAATATCAAGAAGTTAATGTTTAAATAGTGTGGAATAATCTAATTTAAAATATTTAAAATATAAAATATTCTTGATAAAATAAAAAATAAAAAATAGTTTTCCCCAAATTTTTAAATAAAATAAAATTTAATATGAAATTATATTAATTTTTTTATTATATTGTTTTTAAAATTTATAAATTTATATAATCTTTAAAATAATTATTAAATATCCCGGATGCGGGTGATTGTTAGTTTCAAGGGTACGTTGGTGGCGCGCGAGATGGGCAAGTGGCAGCCCACCTGCGTGAAGCGCATGACTCTTGGCATGGACGACAGGCTTCACACATATGCATTTAAGGCAGCATTTACTCTGCCCACCCTGTTTTTGGTCATAGGAACGATGGCGCTCCGTCTCATTTTCATTGCTGTTGTTCTTTGGTTTGCTCTCGGCTCAGTCCAGGTCGTGGTCTTGGGCTTCTCTCCAAGCGAAAGTCTGCCTGCCTGCTCCCTTTCGGCACTGGTGAATGACGAGAATTCTTCCCGTTTGGTCTTGCTCTGTAGAGCTTTTTACGCCTTAATCTGCTCCGGCCTCCCTTCAGCTCCTCTTCCTAAAGCCTTCTGCTTTTCATGGGCTCAGTTTCCTGCTCTCTCAGTGATTTCGTCCCTCAGTCGATCTTCCGCCTTTCCTCCTCCGTTTAATTGCTCCCATCCCATAATCATGCCGAAAGAATGGCTGAGAATGATAAGCAGGCACGGCGGTTCACGTGGTCGAGCCACCGCCCAGCATATCTCTACCTCTCTGGACCCCTCTGAAGAAGCGTCGGCCTACCCAGCAACCAGAAGTGGCAGAGGACGAGGTCGAGGGCAGGATAGAGGAGAAGCCTGTCAGCATCATGTGCATCCCACTGCCCGCTATCGCATTCCCTGTTCGCTAGCAAATTCCTCTTTCATCGTTTCGGTAACCATCGAAAGATGTGAGCACAACTCGGGTCCGGGTGTTGTTCATCAGAGGGCTACGGAGGAACAGAAGGTGGCAAGTCAAACTGCCACCCCGTGCCAAGGTACCGGAAGCATGCCCACCACGCACTCTGAGGCCAATGTCGGCCCAAGCACGAGAGGAGAGCCTTCCAGCTCTGCAATCCGCTCCTCTGACTCCATGGACTCCGGTCATTTTGGGTGCAGGGTTATAGAGGAACAGCCAACCACTTCAGATGAAGATTGACACTGTCAGCGCCTCTGGTTCTATGGTTTTGCCTCCGAAGTTAAAGCTCTCCTGTCATGCCTGTCTCAGGCTTTTGTTTATGATTCAGGTCAGGGTCTTTTTATGCTTATATCTATGTAAAAATCGATCCTTGCTGTTATCCTTGAAACAACAGTGTTTCACTCAGTCCGATATTGCTGTTTGGGTCAGTTTTTGTGTCTGTCTGGTATGTTCAATGTTCCTGGATATTATTCTCACTGATGTAAGTCATTTTGACGGTTCTACAGTCAGGATGTCAAGTTTTTGCTATATGCCAACCTCATGGCATGAAATCTCGAGGCCAGCCTCGCTGTAACTTTTTTGTATGAATATAGGAGTAGACTAATTGAGAAAAAAAAAATTATTGAATAAAAAAATCCAAATTTAATACAAATGATGAACTCCTTCCTAATCTATTATCATATTAAAAATTAATAATAATTTAAAATCGATTCATTAGTATTCTACATATAAAGTGCTTATTTTTTTTTATATCTATGGGTAATTCTTTCCTTATTTTTTTTTTCTAAAGTATTGAATTCTTAAAAAAAAACTCCTAAAGTATTGAATTCTTTTTTGGGAATTTTTAGCTCAAAATTAGTGAACTATTTTTTTAAATCATGATAAATCCATAATTTATTGGAGTAAGTTTTTGGTTTTTCTCTTTAATTGAAAAAGTATAAATCTTTGTTGCGAGAAATAAATTAATTTTAAACATAATTATTTAGAAATATAATAATTATTTTTTATTGAATATAAGTTAGAAAATAAATGTTGAAGAGGTGGTTATGTATTTTTGCAAATTAATTATATTGTATATATAATTATAATACTTTTAATAGTTATTTATTTATATACATAAGTTTTATTTTGTGTATTCATGATAATGTGATATTTGTAAAAGGATATTGTATGCTAAGGACATTATTATTTTTAATTAGTGATTTAATCATTATGATAGGTGTTTGTTAGGGTTTAGCTATTTTATTGGGACAAATATGATTTTTTAGGCCATTCATATCTTATGTATTTAAAAGATCAGCGTTTATATTTTGGAATGGGTTTTCAGAATTTTAATTTAATTATCAATAATTATTAGGTGGATGGTAGGGACACTTTGAACAGGCTCAGGGAGATGGCAAGGATGCCTCTTGTTCCGTCTACAGACCAAAAGGAAATTAAAATATTCTAAAAGTAAAGATGGTTCTATAATGTATAGAATACATAGGAGTGGTTGGAGTGCATTGGACTATGGTTTGTGTATAGATTAGAGGGAGTTTCAAGACAGCTGGTCAATGTTTTATCATCAACATACCCTTCTAGGGGTACGAAATGCAACACATCCCATAGTTTCAATCACACACTCTAGATGGAAAATTGGGTGGTTTTTATCCCGACCAAAAGAAAAACAAAAAAAAAACGTTGGAACTTGCGTTATGCCAGTATTCTTGATATCCTTGCTGAAGGAATTCTAATTTGTAATTATAGAAGCTTTAATTTTCCATTGTATTTCATGCTTCATTTGTATAAATTATAGTTGTATGTTTTAATATCTCTTCCACTGCATTAAATAGAGTTACAAAGTTATCTTCACAAATAAAGATTGTAAAGTACTGAAATAATCATGTTGGCCTTAACTAGCAATGCCATTTCTATGTTGCTGAATGGATCTATGGAGATTCAACCACTACTCCAAATAATTGACATCGGATCTGTTACCTCATTAAAAACTACATCCTCACACTTACACATTAGCCTCTTTGATGGAAATCATCAACACTAGACTCTGCTGCCAACTGCATGTACTGGAAAAGTTCCATTTGAAGACATCCAAGTCGGTTTGATTGTTTTGCTTAAAAAAGTAGCTTGCAAAGTCTTTCAACACTCTTAGTAAGGCCTAAATTTGTCTTCAGTTTCCTTCATAATTCTGTCTCCATTTTCTCTTCCTGCATCACCCAAAAAAACTAATGAATACTAAATTAACTTCTTCTTCTTCCATTTGCACAAGGCCCATAAGAGTTGTTGAGCTTGAGGTTGTAAAATGTAGAGAAACACTTACTAAAGACTCATCAACATTACTACATGCAAAGGAAAGCACGTCCCAAACTAGCTCTTAATTATCACAAGAAGGTCTTCCCTCTACAATAACTCTAGTGAATACATCCACACCTATAATTATCTCATTCAAGGTGTTGAACCCATATCAAAGATATTGGTCAATACGGGGTAGGGAAACCACAAAGAAAACATTAAGGACTTACAACAATGTGCATGGCTCAGGAAAAGTATTTGGCTTTGACCTCATTGATCGGGATAGAGATGAAATCCACCTTTCTACATTCGCTGAGTTGGCTGAATCCTTTTATAATCTAATCCAAGTTGGGAAACTATACATTGTTTCGAATGACACAGTAAATTAGAACAAAACCAAACTACAACCATCTAAAGAAGAAATGGGAGATTTTTTTGTTTGTTGCATCCATTATCAAGCCATGTATGCAGGATGATCCAAATTTTCCTTATCAATGCTTCCATTCAAAACCATCAATGAAATCAAGTCTGCAAGCTCAAATACGAATGTTGATGTTATTGGTATTGTTAGTTCCACCTCTCCTGCCTCGACAATCCAATGAAGGGATGGAACTGAAACACCTAAGAAAACCCTCACATTAAAGGACATGTTAGGATTTAACATTGATGTAACATTATGGGGAGATCATTGTGACTATGAAGGGAAGAAACTTGTTGAATTGTGCTCCTTTAACAACCCACCAGTGCTTGCAATCAAATGAGGTCGTGTATATGAATTCAATGGAATCACTATAGGGACTGTCTCCAGCAACAATCTTATCATAAATCCAAACATTTAAGAAACTCAAGAACTTAAAACATGGTTATGTGAAACAGGCTTCAATTCTTCCTCTCCATATTTAGGTAGAAACTACAACACTACTACTAGGCAACCCTGAGAATGAAAGATAATTCACGACATTTCTTGCATGGAAATTTTTGAGAAAGTAATATGGGTTTTTGTTCGTGCAACTATAAATGCTCTTCACATGGATGATTTCTACTTTCTTGCATGCCCATTGAGTTTCAATGGCAAGCAATGCATGAAACAAGTGATGCAACATTCTAACAATATGTGGCACTACACAAAATGTAACAGTGACTTCCCATAATGTGACTACCGTTACAAACTCAGAATTGAATTACATGACCACCCTGGGCACTTAGACAATGTGATAGTTTTAAATTATGTCGAAAATGAGCTCATGGTTGTTACAACAAAATATTTGTTTCTTCTTTCCCTTGAACCATTTGATGTCCAAGAAATTTGTGGAATAATTTCAGGTCATCTTTTCCTCCTAACACTTTCCATCAAAATAGAATTTTTTAATGGTGTTGAGGGTTTACAAATAGTTTTGGTTAACTCAGAAGAAATTCATTATGACTCTGCATGCAAAGAGGTCATCTAAGACATACAAGAAATGTATGATGTACAATGAAATACTATATGTCACCTTTGAGATATCTTCATGCCACCAAGGACCACTACCATTTTGTACATGGAGTATCATATATGTAGAAATCGCTGTTCCATAGTCCCGTACAATATATCCATGCTTTTGTAATACACTGGTTCTAGCCAAGACTCTTCTTCAAAAAATCAAGGATATGTATCTTTACGCCTTTTGTTTTAATAGAAAATACATAACAACATTTGTACAATGTCTACATGTCTATACATTGCATATTTCTTTTTATAACTATTCATGTTATCTGCCAAAATTTCAATATCTCAGTGTATTGATTGCGACATTCAGGGCTACCATCATATTTTTTCACACAAATCTATCATATATTTTATAAACTTTCAAGCATGTCATGGGCACACTCTTTTCCTAGCAATGCTAGTTTTTTTCCTTTATTATATAAACTATTTTTAAAACATCAAAGATTCAAGATTTATTTTCTATGCATGTACACTTCATTTATACTTCTCTATAATTTACTTATACCTCCATTCTAGCAATAAATTATTTGTACTTGCTTAGATATGCCATCCAACAGTGAAAATGTAGATAAAAATGTACGAGTACACATGCTTTATGCACAGAATAAAGACACAATAAATGCACGATGGTGACTACTTTATAAAAAGCACAAAAACTATTTTGTCCCACCTAATTCCCTTCCCACCTCGTGTGCTTCCCCAAACGTGCAAGCCAACTCACCTCACCTTTTTGAAACCCAAAACAACTCTCGCCTCAATGATGAGCATCATCGATTTCGACAAAGGATAGATAAACTTTCTCCCATGCATGTTTGCACAATATGCAAAGAATCATACCCAGGTATGAAAACACGACTTCTACATGGAAATATTTCTTGTTGTCATTGTGCCTCATCTAGGCCTCCATATTATTTTTCTCATTCAAACAACATGGACCCTAGTACATAACCACTTGTCCTTTCTAATTTAACACAAGTTGAGGAAATTCTCATTGCACGTGTCAACCGGATTCTACAAGTTACTCATGCTCGTGGTGGGAAACACAAATAGAACTTCCATACAATAATCTTCCCCCAAGACATCACTACTATTACCAACTACTTATCTCATATGTTTTCCAAATTAGATATCCTCATTATCAAAAGACACAATACTTCTGAAAAAGGCTTATGAATTCCTTGTTTTTAAATCATGAGTAATGGCAGTGCTTGAATATAGACTAATAAATGATCCCTATTACAAGGATGTTCAGCTCAATCCGTCCGCAATTAACGCTTTTCCAGATCAACCTACAAATATATCTTTTTTCCTTCATAATGTAACCACCTCTTCAGCCGAACCCGATGAACCTGTAATTTATTCTAATTATGACCCTGATCTCATCCTCACTCCATTAGATCTCCAACCTTCATATTTCGTTCCAACTCTCCCAAATTCATAAAATGAACTTGAACACATATGTTCTTATTTACACTTGACGAACTCAAATTAAAAAAACTCGCTTGATTAACTTGCAATATCCCTATCCCTTGTAAATGAATACACCATTGAAGGCCTTTTCTCCATGTCATTCCCCACACTCTTCCCTACAAGCATTGCCACGACTGCACAACCAATAATTACAAAAGTTGAGATGCATGAATATTCTTTGCATTTAATGTGCTACCATGATAACTGATTTGGCCAACATCCAAGATTCCATTACTACTTATATAACATTCTAATGTGTCATCATAGCCAAGCAACAACTGCCATATTTGTAAAAAAACATATTGAAAACAACTTACCAAAATTTGTTTTAGATCTTCGACAATGTCTTCGTAATTTTCCTGATTCCAAATTCCAAGAACAAGTTATGCGTTTTGGCACAGGTCTTCAAGGAACAAGCTCTTACTGGAACAAACGACAGTGTGAACTAATTGATATGATCACAAAAATAGGAAGCCCGACATTTTTCTTCACCCTCAGTGCAGCTGATACCAAGTGGCCTGACTTACACATACTCATGCTTGGCAGTGTTCCCTCAAATTCGAGCAATCTCTACCAATGGAGAATTCAAAACGTAATAAAAAACCCACATATTACAACCCAATATATGCATTGCAGATTTACAATTTTCTTGAAGACATTCTACAAAAGGGCTTCCACACACTTGATTATTGGTGCAAGTTTTCATCTAACCATTTTCTCCTCCATCATTTTTTACGTTCTTAATATCCTTATTTTACAAATATTTCTTTTTTATTTTTTTCCAGATATGAATGGCAACATAGAGGATTCACACACATACATGGCTTCATTTGGCTACAGGATGCACCAAATATGGACACTCTTGATTGGAACAATGAAACAAAAGTCGTTGATTCTAAGAGTTATTTCGATCGGTTTGTAACAACTTGGAATCCACGTCATCTCCAACATCACAATCTCGTGCTTCATTAATCGACAATCCATAATCCATGTCTTCTCAACACAACATCGATCTTTGCATCATCTCCATCTAAAGATTACGATGAGCTTGTCAACTATGTGCAATGACACACAAAGTGTCATGAATCTTCTTGCCTTTGTAAAAGGAAGAACGTCTTGCGCTGTCGAGATGGAGTACCATGGGAATTACACTCTGCATCTTCAATGTTCATTGACAATAAAGGGCAGAAAATTTACATCCCCACTCACAATGATGATAGATTGAATATCCACAATGTCGATGTGTTCTCCATAGATTGTGATTTTATGTTGTTTTAAATATATTTTTAATTATAAATAAATTTACTTTAAAAACATGTTCTGTTATTTAGTCAAATTGTAATTCTATGTTTTTAAAAATGTTTTATTATTATTATATTTATAAATAAATTCAACTCACTTATAACATTAAAATTATGTAAATTTAATAAATACAATTATTAAGAAAAAAACTAAAACTAAAAGGTAGAATATTTAAAGAACAATGTTTTGGTTTAGATCCATTTTAACCACAGATTTACCAAGCATAGGATCAATTCTCTTGATATATGAACCTCTTTTAGAGTGCAAAACTTTTAAAAAATTATGCACCTCAAGAGATTTAATCCTCTTCAAAATGGAGCTATATTGGCTCTATATATGCATATAGCATGTGTAACTTTTCATTTTTAAAAATTTATTTTCAAATGCGTAAATGGATACACTACCTTGAAAGTTTACTTGGACACTTGGGTTGTGTAAACTACACCCCATAATTTGCAATTCCAACAAATATTTGTTAGACAAAATTTAAATTTAAATTTAAAATTGGAATGAATGGCTCCCAAATAATTTAAATTTTTTAAAAGGAGATAGCTAAAATTCTAAAACAAACCCCCTTCTTTATGTCGATTGCAGAATATCCTGAAATCTAAAGGTCACTCGAGTGGAAGACATTCTTTATTTAATCCCATTATCAACACACACTAACTTTAGTCATTTCCTCTGTGCAATTATATTTTTTGTGCACCAGTGCCCACCAAGACCTATGGTAATGTTTCTCCTTATTACCCTCCATGTTATAGCTTGGATATAGTATGTATATAAGATTTTGACATAGTGGTATGATTGGAAAAAAATGATTTAGCCAAGAATGGTGGTTCAAGCAACATATGTCACACATCCATCAACACAAGTGTGAGACCATTGCAAGCCTGAACACATTTCCTCCCTTCTACCCTCCACCCTTTAGGTTGTTATCTTTCCTTTGTTGCAACATTTTTGCAATAACATTATAGGCATGTTCTATTCCTTTGGTGTATCTTTGCACTTTTAAGAACAATTACTACAATAAAAATGCTTAAATATCAAATATTATATTAATTTAATGACAATCCATAATTCAGCTCTATATAATTTAAACAAATTATCCATATCATGTATATATGAGCTATGCTACACAAGGTACCCTATTTTTTTGTGGTACAAGTGGCATTTTCCTTTTGAATGAGAATTATTTAATTAATTTTTAAGTAGGTTTAGGAGAGAGGTCTAACCATTATAATGAACTGTTCATTTAAAATATTTTTCTTAAACTAGCAATTAAAATAATTATTTGATGTTTAAATGTTTGAGACTTTTCAGAGTTAATATATAAAGGAATGGAAAAGGTAAAATATCGTTTCTATTTAAAAAAAATAAAATTATTCATTTATATTTAATTCAATCTCTTTTCCTCATATTTTCATAAAGCTAAAAAATTAAAAAGCCTCAGGATACTCTTGCAAGGAAGGAATCAAAGGATGGATCCATCATGCAGGAATGCATCTTAGCGATGCATTACATTGTATTACCTTGTTTTGGTTCATTTTTCCGTATTTAGAGATGAGATTTTTATATTTTGATTAAAGAATGAGCTTTACTATTCTCTTTAATGATCAATCTCATTTCTTACTTTTTCCATATATATTTATATTTATATTGAAATTATTCTATTAATACTATACGATAAGATGTGTATGAACTTTATATGCATAATTTAATAATAATTAGTTATTTATGATCCTTTGATTGGTGTCTGGAGTGAGGTCTTGAGTCATGGTAAGAGTCGAAATTTCCTCTTGCTCTGCATCTGTGGACTGATAGTCTGATCTGCTTGCATCACGAGGGAAGTTCAAGTCTTTAGGTGAATCGAGAAGCCTGCGCATTGATGCTAGACATTAGTGTGAACCTAAAGTGGCCGGTTCTTTAGGATTGTTGAGTCTATATAATTTCGAGACTCAGTCTGCTTGTAAGCCAGGTAGCTTGTAGATCTGTTACGCTTCGGCTAACTTATATCTACTAAATGCTGCAGCAGTCAATCTGAGGAAGAGATTCATCTCTGTCTGTAAATCTGCATCCATATAATAAAATTACCAGTTCATATTTCCACAAACTTGCTGTTTTAATATTATCTATGAAAAGGTCCTGTACAAATGGTATTGCAAGGCTCGAAGCATGTGAAAAATGTTCTCTTTTCATTAAAGAAAAATTTAATATTTTTTTAAGAAAAAAACAATAAACTATCTAAAATAAAAATTAAATAAGAAACATTATAAATACAATCAACTAATTATAAATAAAATAAATAGAATTTTTAATAAAAGAAAAAAAATAATCAAAACATAAAATAAATACAAATAAGTATGTTGGCATTATGATACATGTATGATATAGGTGTTGTCCTTGATGGCAACTCACTTAGATGACAAATCATAGTGCAGCAGGTCAATAGTAAAGAATTAATGATTAGAGAGAGGTATACGCAGGTTCATCGTGACAAATATGCGTATACACGCGGGTTAGCAGACCAAAAGGTGTGTATAACATACACATGCATTTTCACATAAGGAAAGACGCGTACATGTTGGAAAGCTAAGTTTTGGTCCGTGGTATTTGGTCCATGGTATTTTGGCATTGGTCCATGGTATTTGGTCCGAGGTATTGACCCCAGGTATTGGGTCCAAGGTATTGCTCCTACGTGATTTTGGACCATGGTATTGAGAGAGGCCTAAACCTATATAAGGAGGAGAAGATCATTAGTCCAAGGTGTGCAAGTGTGCAAGGATTGAATATTTGATGAAGTATGAGATCTAGTAGGCTGGTTATGGGTTTGTGATGCTTTGTTTGATCTGAACCAAGGATGCACCTATGTGGTTGATGATGGATGATGGATCGGGACCATAAGGCTTGGAGTGTATTATCATTATGTGGTTTGATCATGGATAGACTAGATCTGAATTATTGACGCATGTTTTATTGTATAAATGTTATGATTTGGGTATGACTGATGTCTGGGATAGTTGCAAAGTTATGAATAAATATTTGCAGATCTGTACGTGGGTTCACTTTGGTAAAAGCGCGTATACACACTGGTTTGGCTCATCCGAGTAGCGTATAAAATATGAAGTATGATATTTGAAGTTGCAGTTGGATCTGGTTGTTGTTGCAGAGTTCTATGATCTGCTCTGTGTTCTGGTGACTATGTTTTGTTGACAAAGTTTTAGTGATTCAGTATTGGGTGATTCAAAGATTGATGATGCAGGTGTAGTTGATGGTTGTATTGCTGTAGTGAATGATTTGTGCTTCAATGTTGTTGATGGGTCTAGTATGAAAATTGGATGAAACGTGGCCTTCATATTATGGTGTTGTGATGAAACAAGAAGGTCGTAGCCTTCTGTAGGCCGACGCCTACGTATTGGTAAACATATCGGCCAGTACAAGAGCCAGGGGGTTGGAGCTCCCTTCCAGTAGCATATAGTGAAGGTTGTAGCTTTCAGTTGGCCGGTGCCTACGTACTAGTAAATGAATCAGCTAGTACAAAAGCTAGGGGGTTGTAGCTCCCTTCCAGTAAAAGCTGGAGAATTGGAGAAGGTGGTAGCCTTCTAAAGGTGAGTGCCTGCGTACTGGTATGAGTCTGCGCCAATACAAGATTGTAAACAGGTTTTTCCTATCTTAAAGAAAATAGCACCAGGTGGTTTTTGTCCCGCATTGGGTTTCCACCTTATATCATGGTGTTCATGTGTGTTTCTTATGTGTGATGATCTGTTCTGTTTTTACTGCACCTGGTTACTATTTACATGGTTAATGAAGTTCTAATGCACTGATTAAAGATCAACATATGATGAATTAATTGAATCATAAGTTGGCTGGATATACGCTAGTTGCATTAAACACAATTGCCTGTACACGCAGGTTCCCTTAATTGAAGTAGCGTATATGAATCTGATTATGGAAATGAAATATTGTAACTTGCTAATACTGATTCAACCCCCCTCTTAGTATTATTTCCAACAATTGGTATTAGAGGAAGTCCTTTGGTAGAAGCTTGATCACTTGAAGGAGATGCGTAGAACAATGGGAAAGAAAGCGCGTCAGAAGAAGAAGACAGCTCAAAGGAATAGTGACATCGCGCCATTAGGTGGAAGCAAGTATTCAGATTCTGAATCACCTCAGATTGAAGATGAAGAAGTAAATGAAGCATCAGATAAAATCATAGATCAACAAGATCTATTTAACAAAAGGGAGAGTGACCTCAAAGAAGTTACTAGATTAAAAGCTCAGCTGGAGTGTGCCTTCAGAGTACGTCAAATGTTGTAGGAGCAGAATGAAGAACAAGAAAATGAGATTCTCAAACTAAGGCAAATAGTGGAAGAAGGAAGAAAGTCTGAAGAAATCTTGAAGAAGCAATATCTGGAAAAGGAAGAACAACATCAGGTTGAGGTAAATATCTTGAAAGGTAAATTAGAAGACAAGGATAAACTATTACGATTTCAAGACAGTATTAAGATTTTGGATGATATTCTTAGTAGTCAAAGGTCTCCTGCTATCAAAATTGGTCTTGGTTTCCATGAATCTATTTAAGGTGAATCTAGTTCACAAAGTGAGGCAAGGAATTCTAATGCAAAATCTAAAATACTCAACAAGGAGATGAGAGGTCAACCCCATCAACAACTAAGGAAAGAAAGTCTTCAAAGAAAATCTTTTACTCCTAACTGTGGAAGTGATAGACGATTATTTCCTCCAATGAATAATGTTGAATGTTTTATATGTCATAATTTTGGACATTTTGTAGCCAGATGCAGAAGTAGAATGGTTCAAGACCATCACACAAAAGGATCATCACGTTCCAGGTACTTTAAGGGATATTGTTTTGCTTGCAATATGTTTGGTCACAAAGCCATTGACTGCTATAGAAGGAATATGAAACATGTAAGATGTTAGGCATGTAACAAGCTTGGACATATAGCAAAGGAATGTAGGAGAAGATTTTGGGCACCATACCAAAATGAGAAAACATCATCACAGTCGAAGATATGGAAGAAGAATGAAATATAGTCAGAAAGATGTGGCATAGCAGAGTATACAGACATGAAAAACTCAGAGGGAGCTGAAAGTGTGAAATTTTAGTGTTCTAAATCTCATACGCGGGTTTCATGAAGACAAGTTGGGTATATACGAGAGTTCTAAGCTGCACAGTCGCGTATATGTTGGTTTGAGGAAAAGCAGTGGGACAGACTTAGAAAAAGAATTCTGATATGGTTCGGTCATGGTATGTGTTGGTTGGCACAGGTTTAGGGGGAGCATATGCTTCGAATAATGCATTGTTGGCATTATGGTTAGAAGTCTTTGGTGATGATGCTTATGTGGCTAAATGATACATCTTGCTACTTACTGTTGGTTGGCCAAGAGAATGGTATTGCATGTTACACGTCTGGAAGCTGGTGATAGATGCTTATGGTATTCTGCATGTGCTCAGGGGAGCATGTACAAAGGGGGAGTTTAATTAGAGAATTCAACACGTGCTCAGGGGGAGCATGGATGGATTGGTACATCTCAGCATGTACAAAGGGAGAGCTCAATCAGAGATTTCAGCATGTACTCAGGGGGAGTATGAACATCAGAATGTATATCAAGGGAGAGAATATCTTGGTCCGCCCTTTTCCCTTGATGTCAAAGGGGAGAGTGACTTGGTGTGGTTGTCGCCATCAAGTCCAAAGGGGGAGATTGTTGGAATTATGATACAGGTATGATACAGGTGTTGTCCTTGATGGCAACTCACTCAAATGACAGATCATAGTGCAGCAGGTCAAGAGCAAAGAATTAATGATCAGAGAGAGGTATACGTGGGTTCATCGTGACAAAGATGCGTATACACGCTGGTTAGCAGACCAAAAGGTGTGTATAACGTACACACGCACTTTCACATAAGGAAAGGAGCATACATGTTGGAAAACTAAGTTTTGGTCCATGGTATTTTGGCATTGGTCCATTGTATTTGGTCTGAGGTATTGACCCCAGGTATTGGGTCCAAGGTATTGCTCCTACGTGGTTTTGGACCATGGTATTGAGAGAGGCCTAAACCTATATAAGGAGGAGAAGATCATTAGGCCAAGGTGAGCAAGTGTGCAAGGATTGAATATCTGATGAAGTGTGAGATCTAGTATGCTGGTTATGGGTTTGTGATGCTTTGTTTGATTTGAACCAAGGATGCACCTATGCAGTTGATGATGGATGATGGATCGGGATCATAAGGCTTGGAGTGTATTATCATTATGTGGTTTGATCATGGATAGACTAGATCTGAATTATTGACGTATGTTTTATTGTATAAATGTTATGATCTGGGTATGGCTAATGTCTGGGATAGTTGCAAAGTTATGAATAAATATTTGCAGATCTATATGTGGGTTCGCTTTGGTAAAAGTATGTATACACGCTGGTTTGGCTCATCCGAGTAGCGTATACAATATGAAGTATGATATTTGAAGTTGCAACTAGATCTAGTTGTTGTTGCAGAGTTCTGTGGTCTGCTCTATGTTTTGGTGACTGTGTTTTGTTGACAGAGTTTTAGTGATTCAATATTGGGTGATTCAGAGATTGATGATGCAGGTGTAGTTGATGGTTGTATATCAGTAATGAATGATTTGTGCTTCAATGTTGTTGATGGGTCCAGTATGAAAATTGGATGAAACGTGGCCTTCATATTATGGTGTTGTGATGAAACAAGAGGGTCGTAGCCTTCTGTAGGCCGACGCCGACATACTGGTAAACATATCGGCCAGTACAAGAACCAGTGGGTTGGAGCTCCCTTCTAGTAGCAGCTAGAAAACGAGTGAAGGTTGTAGCTCTCAGTAGGCCAGTGCTTACGTACTAGTATTAGTACAAGAGCTAGGGGGTTGTAGCTCCCTTCCAGTAGAAGCTAGAGAACAAGAGAAGGTTGTAGCCTTTTGCAGGTGGGTGCCTGCGTATTAGTATGAGTTTGTGCCAGTACAAGATTATAAACAGGTTTTTCTTATCTTAAAGAAAATAGCAGCAGGTGGTTTTTGTCCCGCATTGGGTTTCCACCTTATATCATGGTGTTCATGTGTGTTTCTTATGTGTGATGATCTGTTCTGTTTTTACTGCACCTGGTTAATGTTTACATGTTTAATGAAGTTCTAATGCATTGATTAAAGATCAACATATGATGAATTAACTGAATCATAAGTTGGCTGGATATACACTAGTTGCATTGAACACAATTGCGTGTACACACGGGTTCCCTTAACTGAAGTAGCGTATATGAATCTGATTATGGAAATGAAATATTGTTAACTTGCTAATACTGATTCACCCCCCCTCTCAGTATTATTTCCAACAATTTTTATCACAGCAGGTCCTTTGGTAGAAGCTTGATCTCTTGAAAGAGATCCATAGAACAATGGGAAAGAAAGCATGTCAGAAGAAGAAGACAGCTCAAAGGAACAGTGACAGCCTGCCATTAGGTGGAAGCAAATATTTAGATTCTGAATCACCTTAGATTGAATATGAAGAAGTAAATGAAGCATTAGATAAAATCATAGAACAACAAGATCTATTTAACAAAAGGGAGAGTGCCCTCAAAGAAGAAGTTACCAGATTAAAAGCTCAGTTGGAGTGTGCCTTCAGAGTACGTCAAATGCTGTAGGAGCAGAATGAAGAACAAGAAAATGAGATTCTCAAACTAAGGCAAACAGTGGAAGAAGGAAGAAAGTCTGAAGAAATCTTGAAGAAGCAATATGTGGAAAAGGAAGAACAACATCAGGTTGAGGTAAATATATTAAAAGGTAAATTAGAAGACAAGGATAAACTATTACAATTTCAAGACAGTTCTAAGATTTTGGATGATATTCTTAGTAGTCAAAGGTCTCCTGCTATCAAAACTGGTCTTGGTTTCCATGAATTTGTTGAAGGTGAATCTAGTTCACAAGGTGAGGCAAGGAACTCTAATGCAAAATCTAAAATACTCAACAAGGAGATGAGAGGTCAACCCCATCAACAACCAAGGAAAGAAAGTCTTCAAAGAAAATCTTTTACTCCTAACTGTGGAAGTGATAGACGGTTATTTCCTCCAATGAATAATGTTGAATGTTTTATATGTCATAATTTTGGACATGTTGCAGCTAGATGCAGAAGTAGAATGGTTCAAGACCATCACACAGAAAGATCATCACGTTCCAGGTACTTTCAGGGATATTGTTTTGCTTATAATATGTTTGGTCACAAAGCCATTGACTACTATAGAAGGAATATGAAACATGTAAGATGTTATGCATTTAACAAGCTTGGACATATAACGAAGGAATGCAGGAGAAGATTTTGGGCACCATACCAAAAGGAGAAAACATCATCACAGTCGAAGATATGGAAGAAGAAGGAAGTACAGTTAGAAAGATGTGGCATAGCAGAGTATACAGACATGACAAACTCAGAGGGAGGTGAAAGTGTGAAATTTTAGTGTTCTAAATCTCATATGCAGGTTTCATGAAGAAAGTCGCGTATATACAAGAGTTCTAAGCTACACAGTTGCGTATATAATGGTTTGAGGAAAAGCAATGGGACAGAATCAGGAAAAGAAGTCTGATATGGTTTAGTCATGGTATGTGTTGGTTGGCACAGGTTCAGGGGGAGCATATGCTTCAAATAATGCATTGTTGGCATTATGGTTAGAAGTCTTTGGTGATGATGCTTATGTGGCTAAATGATACATCTTGCTACTTACTGTTGGTTGGCCAAGAGAATAGTATTGCAGGTTACATGTTTGGAAGCTGGTGATAGATGCTTATGGTACTCTACATGTGCTCAGGGGGAGCATGTACAAAGGGGGAGTTCAATCAGAGAATTCAACATGTGCTTAGGGGGAGCATGGACGGATTGGTACATCTCAGCATGTACAAAGGGAGAGTTCGATCAATGATTTTAGCGTGTACTCAAGGGGAGTATGAATAGCAGCATGTATATCAAGGGAGAGAATATCTTGGTCCGTGCTTTGCCCTTGATGTCAAAGGGGGAGAGTGACTTGGTGTGGTTGTTGCCATCAAGTCCAAAGGGGGAGATTGTTGGCATTATGATACAAGTATGATACAGGTGTTGTCCTTGATGGCAACTCACTCAGATGACAGATCATAGTGCAGCAGGTCAATAGCAAAGAATTAATGATCAGAGAGAGGTATACGTAGGTTCATCGTGACAAAGATGTGTATACATGCGGGTTAGCAGACCAAAAGGTGCGTATAACGTACACACACACTTTCACATAAGGAAAGGCGTGTACATGTTGGAAAACTAAGTTTTGGTCCGTGGTATTTGGTACATGGTATTTGGTCCGAGGTATTGACCCTAGGTATTGGGTCCAAGGTATTGCTTCTACGTGGCTTTGGACCATGGTATTGAGAGAGGCCTAAACCTATATAAGGAGGAGAAGATCATTAGGCCAAGGTGTGCAAGTGTGCAAGGATTGAATATCTGATGAAGTGTGAGATCTAGTATGCTGGTTATGGGTTTGTGATGCTTTGTTTGATCTGAACCAAGGATGCACCTATGCAGTTGATGATGGATGATGGATCGCGATCATAAGGCTTAGAGTGCATTATCATTATGTGGTTTGATCATGGATAGACTAGATTTGAATTATTGACGCATGTGTTATTGTATAAATGTTATGATCTGGGTATGGCTGATGTCTGGGATAGCTGCAAAGTTATGAATAAATATTTGCATATCTGTACGCAGGTTCGCTTTGGTAAAAGTGCGTATACACACTAGTTTGGCTCATCCGAGTAGCATATACAATATGAAGTATGATATTTGAAGTTGCAGTTGGATCTGGTTGTTGTTGCAGAGTTCAGTGGTCTGCTTTGTGTTCTGGTGAATGTGTTTTGTTACCAGAGTTTTAGTGATTCAGTATTGGGTGATTCAGAGATTGATGAAGCAGGTGTAGTTGATGGTTGTATTGCAGTAGTGAATGATTTGTGCTTCAATGTTGTTGATGGGTCCAATATGAAAATTGGATGAAACATGGCCTTCATATTATGGTGTTGTGATGAAACAAGAAGGTGGTAGCCTTCTGTAGGCTGGCACCTATGTACTGGTAAACCTATCAGCCAGTACAAGAGCCAGGGGGTTGGAGCTCCCTTCCAGTAGCAGCTAGAAAACGAGTGAAGGTTGTAGCTTTCAGTAGGCCGGCACCTACGTACTAGTAAACGGATCGGCTAGTACAAGAGCTAGGGGGTTGTAGCTCCCTTCGAGTAGAAGCTAGAGAATTGGAGAAGGTTGTAACCTTCTGCAGGTGGGTGCCTGCGTATTGGTATGAGTCTGCACCAGTACAAGATTGTAAACAAGTTTTTCTTATCTTAAAGAAAACAGCAGCATGTGGTTTTTGTCCTGCATTGGGTTTCCACCTTATATCATGGTGTTCATGTGTGTTTCTTATGTGTGATGATCTGTTCTATTTTTACTGCACCTGGTTTCTGTTTACATGGTTAATGAAGTTCTAATGCACTGATTAAAGATAAACATATGATGAATTAACTGAATCATAAGTTGGCTGGATATACGCTAGTTGCATTAAATACAGTTGTGTGTACACGCGGGTTCCCTTAATTGAAGTAGCGTATATGAATTTGATTATGGAAATGAAATATTGTTAACTTGCTAATATGATTCACCCCCCCTCTTAGTATTATTTCCAACAGAGTAGTATCATGAAGTACTAACCCATATAACTAATTAATGCTTATATATTATATCATTTATAAATTATTTTTATTAATATATATAATTTTTGTTATTGTACATTATTATATTTTATTATTAACAATAACTTAATATTAAATATCAATTAATTGATTTAATTGACTTAATGGTTAAGAGTATGTGTTTCTTTCTAAGAGATCACAGGTTCAAAACTAGAAGGGTAGAGTATGTATGCCATAATAGACTTAATAATCAAATAACTGTCTGAAGATAAATACCTTATCTCACAAACAAAAAATCTTAAACACCAATTTGGTATCTATATTAATCGTAACCTTAAAATTAGATAATAATAATAATATATAAACAATAACAATATATCACAATTAATTACCACAAAATACACAACCACATTATTTAAAATATAATAGATATTAAATTAAACTCCACCTAACTCTCATCCCCTACTATTAAATTATTTGTGATATATTCATGCACATTATTTAAAATATAAAATTATTTGCGATATATTCATGTACAATAGTGGTTACAATAATACATAAAATCGAACATTGTATTCTCACTTTTTTTTTTATTATTATATATAAATGGCAATGGATTTAGCTATGGTTCTCGTTGAAATAAAACAATAGAAATAAAATATAGCAAGTGGTACTTTGCGTTAATTTTTATGTGGGTGAATATTATTGGCAATTTATATGTGTAATTAGAACCAATCTATATTCATCTTAACCCTAGATCTATGAAGCGTTGAGAGGGATCAAATCTCTCAAGGTACAAACTTCTTTTTTGAGTGGAAAACTTGAGGAAATGTTTACATCTAAGAATATTTGAACTTTCTCGACATTTGATAGATCCATGGTTACGATGGATCTAGGTTGGTTTCAGTGATGCGTGGTCAAACAAAATTTGTCAAACATCTACTTATTTTGATAATTTTAAATATGTTAAATATTTCTAAGATTAGTAAGGTCATTTTATTTTAGTTATGAATTTGTTCAGTTACTTCAGTTTGTTGAGATGGTAGAGACAATTAATAACTTAAATGATGAAAATAATGAAATAAAAAATTGAATGCAAAGTGACAATGTAATAGTGTTGAATGATAGAAGATGTGAATAATAAGAATGTAGTCAATTACAAATAGTCTTCATTTTGATTAATCTTAAACTATTTTCTTCTACTCTTCTTATTGTCACACCTATTAGTTTTCCATATTTTCATATCGATTAGATGGTTGAAATCGTAGACCATTCAAATTTTTAACTCGAGCTATTGTAGTAAATGTCATACCTTGTCTCTCTTGCTCTCCAATATTAGTAGCAGTTTTCACCGCAATCAACCATTGACTTATAGAGTGTTAAACGCCAAGTAATTTCCAATGGTAGTTGTTTCATATTACCTCGTTTGTCTCTCTTGCTCCCCAATATTAATAGTAGCTTTCACCACAATCAATCACTGTGACTTATAGAGTGTTAAACTCCAAGTAATTTCCAATGGTAGTTGTTTCATATTACCTCGTTTGAATGCAACATGACTAACAATGTTGAATGATGGAAAATGGGAATAATAAGAATGTATTCAATTACAATTAGTTTACAGTTTCAAGAAGCAAACGTTTTAGATAAGTGAATATTTTATTGAAGATGAAAATTCAATATTTTATTTATGGTTGAATTATTGTAACATAGAAATCAATGCATGCCATTAATAATTCTTTTGTATTTCCAATGAAATCAATGCACATTGTTAATATAATTACTTTGAAATTAATGTACATCATACATCTAGTTACATCAAATTAGAAATCAACATCTAAACTAAAATCAATGCATATAGTGCAAGAAATCAAATAGGATTAAAAATAAACATCTATAATGAAATCAATGCATCTAGCGTAAGAAATCAAATAGGATTAGAAATCAACTTCTACATTGAAATCAATACATCTAGTGCAACCAATCAAATAGGATTAGAAATCAACAACTACACTAAAATTAATGCATCCAGTTCAATTAATCAAATAAGATTAGGAATCAACAACTACACTGAAATCAATGCATCTTGTACAGTCAATAAAATAGAATTAGGAATCAACACCTACACTAAAATCAATGCATCTATTTCATTGAAAAACAAAAATATTCATAAGAATAAAGAATTTGTTTTTTCCCTCTAGTGGAAGAAATCAAATAGGATTTGAAGTCAATATCTACACTGAAGCAATGCATTTAGTGCAATCAATCAAATAGGATTATAAATAAATAACTACATTGAAATCAATACATCATGTTGGATCAATCAAACATGATTATGAATCAACGTCTACACTGGAAGATGCATCAATTTCAGTGAAAAACAAAAGTATGCATTAGATTAAAGAGTTTGTTTTCTTCCCTCTCTCTATCTCTCTCTTCTCCCACCATCTATATCTATATATCCCTCCATCTCTCCTTCTTTGTTTCTATATCACACGCCCCCAAACACACATGCTCTCTCTCTCCATATCTATCTATTTCTGAACCCTCCCCCTCTATCTTTGTCTCTCTCATCTTCCCTCTCTCCCCCTCCATCCATATCTCTATCTCCCTCCGTCTCTCCTTGTCTCTCCATCTCATCCCAAAACATACACACACTCTCTATCTCTTTCTCTCTCCACCTTTCTCTCTTCGTGTCTTTCTTCTTCCCTCCCTCTCTCTCCCCCTCCCCTCTCATCTTTCTCCTTATTATATGATATAATATTAATATACATAATTTTAAAACTTAATATTCATGCATTTATATTATATTAAATGTAATACCATTTTAGAACCCCTTATCCTAATGTATTACTATATAATATATATAGATATTAATTTTATGTTATTAATATATATCCTAATATATTAATATATATTATAATATATCAAATTTAATATTATATAATATATTACAAAAATAAAACTTTAATATTACAATTAAATATAATTGATTATTAAATTGTAATTTAGAATGTTAAGTACTATTAACCATGTTTGATTAATCACAATGACCATGTATTAAAATTTAATCTTAAAAATATTTACGAAATCTAAAGAGCTACACATAGATTTTCATATTCCCATTAGAGTTTTTAGATTTAAATAGCCCAAATTAATCTTTATTATTGAATCATAAAAGACTCACAATCTTATGCGAATAGTTAATTTATGGACACCCTGTTGAATGAGACAAAATGATGAAGTATAAATAGGCATTGTGACTGTGACTCTATCTATAAAAGAAAGAGGAATATATATATATATATATATATATATATATATATATATATATATATATAGATATATATATATATATATATATATAGAGGAATATTGTGACTGTCACTGTGACTGTGACCATGCAATGGTGCGAGATGCATGAGATGTTGCAGTAGCGTAGATGTCAGAGAGGGAGCACTTGTCAGCAGCAGGTAGAGCTTCAGCATCAGAGTATGTTCCTAGCCCAATAGAGTGGTCAGTTGGGAGTGTTTTTGTTCCAAGTGTTGTTGGAGCAAGTGGACCAGGCAAATGTGTTGCATGCAGAACATTCCAGAGTTGTAGGATAGGGGTTGCAGATAATCCGTATCTTGTTGAGAGGGAGTGTTGAAAATGCAACAAGATGATGGAGCTTAGTGAAAAGAAGTCGCCTTCACTAAGTGGGCCCGCAGGCTATTTTTGGCGCAAAGTCTATTTTTAGACTATGTCTATTTTTAGACATATGGATCATGGTCTATGAGTTGCAGGATGCTATTTGTGGATGATTGGTCATGTTGGTAAAAATAGATGGAATTCTATTTTTAGACATATGGGTGGAGTCTATTTTTAGACTGCCAGGCTAAAAATAGAACAGTCGAATATTATTAGCTCTTAATAATATTTGGACTATAAACATTATCTTATCCTCTTGGAGCACTTCAGTTCGAGCTACAGATGTGGCACATGCAACTGCCAGAAGGAAATACGCTTTTGTTATGGGTCAGTTGAGCTATTGCATGATGGACTTCAGTTAGAACTCAAGTGATTGAGTTTGGTGGAGTTGATTGAGGAGTTGATGGAGTTGTGTTCAGTTTGACTTAGTTGAGCTAGTTGTATTTAGTCTAACTGCAGAATACACTAGTGATGAGTGATGTGAATTAATTATTAATTAATTCACTAATTATTAACTCATAAAGCAACTAAAGAATACATCAGTTAACTCAGTGCATGGACAGTTCAGTGGAGACAAGTGTTACAGGTGGGTGAAAGAGTGAGACTGCTATCAGTTGTGACTATAGCTGTGCATGAGATTTGCACATGAAATCGTAGAGATTTGCCAATGAGGATTGCGTAGTACAATCCAAGGGAAAACGAGTTTGGATCAGATCTATTCTCACATTGGATTGCGCAGTAGAGGCAGGAAGACAGCGGAGGAGATTTGAACCTGTGACTTGATTCAGATCTGAACTAGTTTGTGTGTAGCAGGTGGAGATAGTACTGAGTACTTGTGAGGAGTATTGTACTATGTATTGTTACATGTTCTCTATCATTATAATATACAGATAGTTGGGGGTTTTCAGCTGTATGCTTTCCCCGATTACATACTGTGTTAATGTGCGCATGCGATTTATGTTTCATTGTTTTTAATTCCGCAAAATTGATGATCAACGTAGAGGAGGTTATGTATTATGCATGCATTCCACAAATAGTGTATAATCAGGATAATCTCTGTGAATAAGTGTTATATTATTCAAAATTTCTACAAAGAATGGAACACATGAGCAAAGATGCGTCACAACATGGAAGGGAAGTTAGCTAGAAATCCAAAGTGATGGTTAAACCAACAACACTTTCCAGAAAGATTCATACATACATACACAAAGATAGCTATACATGCATGAGTAAGAAAATAGATACATATATCATTTAGAGTAAAAAGATAGTTGAAATACAATACAAAATATGCATGAAACATGTTGGCTCTTGTTATATTAAGAAGTGTAAGTTCCAGTGATATAATACATCCATGTCCAACCACTAGTTCTGACAATGGAATGTTATAGTCACAACCACCTGCTCCTCCAAAGAGATGTACTAGATCTGCGCAATGGAGGATCCAAGGCTCGTTACAATACTATCCAAGCTCTCTCTAAGATAGTCCTATTGGAAACTTGGCTGACCAAAAGCCTTTAAAATGAGTTACGAGGTTCTATTTATAGAAAAGGGTGGGGTGACCCTTGACATTCCCCTTTGTGATAGTTCATCTACCCTCATGACTCTTCATCTACTCTATGATTGTTACATCCAACTATCGACACTTGAACTTCCACTTGACAAGACGTTACATTACAATGCACATGTGCCCATGTGAGAGAAAATGGCTTAAGCAAGCCATGCAAGACATCACTGACACTTGGTCCGTTGTGGTGAGACCAACTCTTTGACATGCTTTTGATGGTCGAAGGTGGTGAGCTGATGCCAAGCTTGTTTGTCTGTGATGGTGCCTGTGCACTCAATGGTGACATCTTGCTTAAGCGAATTCTTTCCTTCGTTGCATCTAGGTGCACTGATATGGCTCCTTAGTCCAACTCGTCTGATAGCATACGCATAGTCATCCTGGTGTGACCAGATCGGCAACATGTTGATGCATAATGTCTAAGTTGCTCTCCAAGCATGTGTTGGTGGTCGTGCACATCAACTTGTCGGAGTACATCTTTAGCTCTATTCAGACTTTCTTCTTGTCTTCACCTCGGTGAGTGTGCTAGATGGGTGGGATCAAATGCGTGTGCATAATGACATGCATGCTATTGTATTCCCTTGCATGTGATCAACAACTATGTTCACCATGTCTGCTCCGTGCTAGCTACTGGGATGGATCTATAACTTGTATAGGCGCAGTTTCATCTATGAGTGCATGTTTCACCCGCTGTTATACCTGTTCCTGCTACAACTCATTCTCTCGTCTATGCATCTCCTATTCTTCCTTGAGATGTTGCTTAAGCACATGCAACTCCTTCTCCGTTTCGTTCTCTATCTTCGCACAATATTCATGTCGCGTTGTCACCTCATAGCCTGAGTGTCCAAAGTTTCTTTCATCACAAATGGATCTTCTTGAGCTTGCAACTTTGTTCCACCTCTGTGTTGTCAACAACCTTCCTCTTACGTTCGTGGCATCCAGTATGCTGCCTTCAGTTGTTGTTGATGGTGCTGCTCATTGTGATGATGCTACCATATCATCTTGATGTCCTTGTCTATGAACAACTTGATGCCTTCATAGGTAGGCAAGCTCATAGACACTTTCTTGGCTGCAACCACCGTTGGTTCTCAATGGTGTCCTTTGAATTTTCTCTCTTGAAGGCCATTGTACTTGTGCTACTGAGAGATAGATAAACACCTACGATTCCTGGAGACATAGCAACACTCATGGAAAACAATCTGTCAGTCGAAAACAAAAACAAACTAGAGGACTGGCTTGCAACATACATGTGTGATTGATCATGAAGGTTGTGCAATTTCCACCGGGAGGTCGGGAGACTGACTGCCAAAACTGTGCAAGGCACAATCCAGGCTGTTAGGAGGCTAACTAACTACTGGAACTATGCAATGCACAGTCCAGCCTGGCCTGTTGAGGACTGAATCTGTACAATGCGCAATTTCAATCAACAATGACATGCAACCAACAAACTGCATTGCGTAGATTCTGAGGCCAAGGGGACATTGCCTCCAAGAATTGTGCAATGAAAGCCTAGAGGTTAGTGCCTAGCTAGATTTGCACAACTTCTGGATGGAAGGAAAAGCCTTCGCTTCCGGAAATGCACAGTGCTAGCCGAGCAAGGCACGGTCCAGACCAAGGCAGCCCAGTCCGGCCGACGGGCGACTGAGAACATGAGAAGTCTGAATGCATGGTGAGATGAGTGAAAACGAGAGTGAATGGTAATTCATGAAAACAATAAGTGTAGGATTTGGAAAATAGGAAAGCATGCATGTGTGTGAAGTGAGTCGTCGCAACGACAACCGTACGTGCAAAACAGTGTCATGCATGCGACAACAGTGAGATGTTAATGAAAAATAAAATGGTGCTAGTATAAGATAGTATGTATCAAAATGACAACAAGTGCTCAATAATATCAAGCACACAACATTCATATGAAGCAAAACACAAAAAGTGCCAGAAACGCAGTGCGAGACATGAAAAGCGGGCTTACCCCAAAACCGTTGAGTTGAATGTGCCGATGACTCCTAGATGCAATGTGGGATGTCAGAGCTGCAAGATTGATGTGAGGAATGAGCTCTACAACATTCGGTTGATGAGTTTTTATAAAATCAAGGTTGTGATGTGCATGCCACAAATTTAGGGAAAGCGACACTTAGTGGGAGGTTTCTGAAATGATCCTTGCATGTAACCTCCAACTGCTAAAAATATATCCCTTAAACAAGGGAAGCCTTTGAATGTTTCCTTGGGAGGAGCAACCCATGCATGCAAATCAGTTTTGCTCGGCCCTGGAGGGAACCGGTCAAGTCAACTACACATGCAACAGTTTGCTCAGCTGGGAGGAAAAAATGCACATTTCTAGGAGGGAGTTGGCCTGGCTACCCAAAGGGATTGCGCAATTTCTGGGTAGAGCAGTTGACTGCTACAATGGGAATTTCAGCAGAATAAGGAAAAATAATTCAAAAGTTCAACAATTCGATTCAAATAACATATACTTCAATGAAATTCGCTTTGGTTTGTCTAAAAGCCCATGGTTCTTAGTATACCCCTATAGGTTTATTATATCACAGATATAGGATGCTACATGTTTGTTTTTTTGTGGGCATAAGACACTAATGGAAGTACATATCTTAACCTAAATAGATAGGTATTTACCTATACAAGGAAAATAAATGCAAAATAATTGTGAAATTCGAAAAATATTATTTTTTAATTTCACTCTTGTTTTGAGGGGCTACAAAGTTGAGAAAGTAGGAAATGAGAGAATTAATGAAAGTTGACTAATTGAAATGACTAATTAAGTTTTGAAAAGGACAGAGGTTTTAGAGAAAAGAGACAATGTATTTTTCTTTTTTTGAATTGTAATTCTAAAATTGTTATATTTAAAATTAATTGGGAAGAAAATGACCGAAATGCATTATTTTTAGAGGAAGGAAACTATATATATCGAAGTCTTTAAAATGTACATTGTCAAAAATTTCCCAAATTAAAAAAATTTCATCCAATTTTTAATTGTATCATATGGAATTCAAATCCGAATTTAAATTCAAACTTGGTATCTATGGTTAAAACCAATAAATACACCACCAGTCCCATTGCATACCCGAGAAGGTGTAATGAGGAAGATCCTTCTGTGAAATTTCCTCTCTTCTCATATTTGGAAAAATATTGGAACGAATAATAACAAAAAATTGGGGCCAAACAAAGACAAGTGTGCTTTAATATTTATTATGGCATGAGTAAGAGAGGGATGAGTAATTTTTACTAAGTTGAGAAATGCATAATAAAAATTGGCTTTCAATGGTTTCCACAATTTCTAGACATCCTAAAGAGACAAAAGACATCCCAGACTAAGAGACAGATCCATACATCTCATTTGGCTTGAATAAATCTAAACATATGATGCACATTTGGTTTGAAGGTCTCTACCATAATCACTGATTCCTTGGTTGCTTCCATCCATGGCATGTAAAGCATGATGCAAATTTGGTTTAAAGGTCTTTACCATAGTTGTGATTCCTTGGTTGCTTCCATCCATGACATGTCAAGCAATGGAGAGTGGGGATTATGTTGGCATTGATGTTGTGTTGCAGTGATTGATGGTTGAGATTGATGTCAACGTGGGCATTGCAGATGATTGTGTTGCAGGTGGCTTGAGTGTGTGACTAATTCACTTATGTGCACATGTTGTGCTTATTTATGGGTTATATTGCAAATGACAAATGTTTGATGATTGGTTTTAGGTGTTAGTACAAGCTTGGTATTGGTATTACCATGGTACAAGTGCCATTGGTATTGGTATTACCATGGTATAGGAGTCCTTGGTATTGTCATTACCATGGTATTGGTATGTGTGTGGGGAAGGTTGGCACATGGTATTGGTTTGTGGATTACCATGGTACAAGTGTCCTAGGTATGGACATAACCATGGTATTTGTCTGTGGTATTGGTTTGTAGATTACCATGGTACATGTGTCCTAGGTATTGACATAACCATGGTATTTTCCTGTGGTATTGGTTTAGACATTACCATGGTATATGTGTCCTGGGTATTGACATAACCATGGTATTTTTCCATGGTATTGGTTTGGATATTACCATGGTACCAGTGTCCTAGGTATTGGTATAACCATGGCATTTTCCTGTGGTATCGGTTTGGAGGTAATTGAGGATAATTTGGTATATACTTGTGAAAAAGTAATGAGTTGGTTTTCTTTTCTGGTGATGGTTGAGTGAGAAAGGAAGAGAGTGTGTGAGAGAAGAATATTGTGTGTAGGATGTGCAGGGAATTTTGCAGAAAATCTACAATAGTTTACAACAGTAGTAAATTGCAGAATAAGTGTGATTTAGCCAGAATTTTATGCAACGATATGGTGATGGAGTAAGGAATGATTGTAGATCATTTCCTATATGATTTCTCATTATATTTTCATCAGATTATCTTTTGTCTATGCAACATGTATTATTGATGGGGTTTTGCGATGATTGAGTGAGTTGATGCATAATTTTCAGTGTGATTGTTATGTTTCATTTTGATCCTATATTGCTAGAGGTTGTTGTGTTATTCTAGTTGAGTAGTTCATATTTCCTCCAGTATGAAATATTTATGAAACGAGGGTCACATAGAAGAGTGGGGTCGGGGCTCTGGCAAATTCAATACAAAGAACATATTTATTCATGAGTCCAATTGAAGTTGGGTGAGGTTCATTGGTCATGGTGGATTCCAGCAGATGAGGTTCGTAGAGTCATGAGATGAGGATCATATTTCTTCATGATTCAAATCGGAGTTGGCGAGGCTCATTGGTCGTGGTGGCTTCTAGAAGATGGATATATGTAGAGTCATGAGATGAGGATCAAACTTCTTACGGATAGTAGCCATATGTATTTTCTATGTATTGAATTGCTTGATAAATAATAAAAATATTGATCAGCGCAGCAGCAAAAGCGGGTGGTTTTTTTCCCCTGGAGATGGTTTTCCACCAGAAATATCTTGTGTTGTCTTGTGCAAGTTTATTTGGTTGATTTCATGGTTCACATGTGATGATCTTTGTGTAGTTGCAAATTTAGATTTATTATTTGCTAAGTTGATTAATGTTTTATGTGATCTGATATGCTAATGAGTCAATGTATGTGTGTGTGAATCAATAATTGGAAAAGAATTGAAAAGTTTTATAGTTCCTATCACTACTAGTTCAACTCCCCTGCCTCTCAGTAGTGAGATCATTTCCAACATATTAAAAAGAAAGCTTAAGAAAAACAAGTGAGTTTTTATTCTTCACAACCTATAGTTGATACTTTTATATAGGAAATGAGTCAATTTAATTGTATTTTAAATTTCTATGGGGAAATACACTTGAAGGGATTGTATTCTCATAGTTGTTCTTATTAAATAATATACAAAATGAAATTATACTTGAGGAAAACAAGCTAAATAAGATGATGCTTAAAGTTATTGAGTTAAGTAAAAATAACATCATCAATTGTGATGAAGTTTAGTAATTGAATAAGATAATAAAATATTTGAAAAGTTTATATTGTACAAATACAGAAGAAGAAGTGCTAAAATGAAATAGTGTAACTAAATGTATACAACTACAATGGGAAGGAAGTGGACTATACCAATGGTAGGAGCTTCAAAGAAACGAAGCCCAAATAATAATAGAGTATTAATGTTGGATTTCTTAGAGTGCATGAAAAACTATCTTTTCCCCTCAAATTGGATATTGTGAAGATTCAAGTTATCTCTAAAAGTAATCTAGTCACGGGTATTGTTATTTCTCATTATGTGTCTTCTCTCTCAAATTTGATATAGTGAAGATCTAGTTATCTATAAAAGTAGTCAAGTCATGAGTAGTTTTATTACTTATTATGTGTTATCTCTACTAAGAATTGTACTAATTGATAAAACCACTATTGATAACTACTTGGACATATGATGGGAAATGTTAAGTACTTCATGGATTTTGCACATGGTGCTTCCCCTTCTACTTATACAAGTGTTGTAGCATACATGCCAATCATTACTATGAATAGGATGATGATGATGATTAATGGCCGCTAAGGCCACATTTGGTTTATTAGATCTTAAAAAAGGTGAGGAACTAATTGATTTTCTTTAGAACTTTATTTGTATGACAAAGAAATTTTAAAAGAAGTGTTCCCAAATCATCATAGTATGATGAGTAAAAGGTTAGGAAGGTTGATATCCTAACAAATATTTTGAAACTTTTATTCAATGTGTGTGTACATAAGACATTCTACAAGAAAGCGATTTTCACCTTCAACCCTCTTATTATCACAAAGATAACAAATTCTTTCGGCCCACAACATATTAGGAATTTTCACCACCCTATTTCACTATCGACCTCATTGGATTTTGTTCTTATTTTAGAAATGTTGAATTTATTATTTATGCTATTCAGAATGGAGGAATAACTTTGATATTCTAGAGGGTTGATCACCTTCGTACAATATTTCAATTTTTATTTATCTGTTGTTTTTTTATTGCACTACAATTTCTCCTCAAATTAAGGTATAATAATTTTTTAAATATTGTCATTATTCCATGGAGCAATATACTCTTTAATCTTTGATTATTTAACCAAGAATTTGCATCTTTATGTCTCTCACATAAGTAGCTTTTGTTACTATATTTTTTCGAGGCATAGACTCACTACTTTACAACCCTAATTCATTAATTAACATTGAAATGGATCACTAAGAAAAGTGATGCCAAAGGATATTTCATCATATTTATGGATGCCAAACCTTGAAATGAAAAAATAGAAATTCAGAAGCACTGTCTATTACATTATTTGAATAATGCTACACTATAAATACAAGAATGTTATCTCAAGATACATAAACTATCTTGATCGTATAATCAACTGTTTGAGAAAATATGGAACTATGTTATTGGAAAAAATATCTCAAGACCCCCTAGTTCCAACAACATCCTAAAGATTAAGAACAAACTCCTCCTTGAACCAAAGATCACACATAGGACAAGTAGGAGTTATATATTATAACACTCCCCCTTAATGACTACTTGTATTAATATTGATCAATTAAGGTCTTTATCAATATGTTCTCCTATGAGAAATATGATCCATTATGAAGTAAAATATATCCTGATTAAAAAAGTATATATGTGGTCCAACCTAGCATTTTAAAACATTGCCAAAATGTTGACATCAATATAAAGTAACAACCATCCACTAGAATTCATAGGTATCTATCCTTTGCAATTGCTAGTCTACTAGAGTGTTTTTCGTGTACATGGTTCATTCAAACATAATATTTTCATACATGTACCTATACCTTTAACTCATCCTCCATCACCATCATCATCATCATCCTAGGTTTTCTCATCTTACCTACAACCATGCTCTAGGATTTCATGGCTTACCCTCAACTATGCTTTAGGTTTTTCAGCTTACTATCAATAGTGCTCTAGGTTTTGTTAGCCTATCCCCAATTTTTCTCCTATTGCACCTGCATCAGAATCCCAAGGAATAAAAAACTCCACAAGAATCCCTATCCATATGTTCCTTATCTCTTGTAAATGTGCATTTCTTCATCACATCCTCACATTGTTTCTTCTTGTCACAAACAACAAGAAGTGGTTTTGGATAACCAAAATCCATCACACCAAATGGTTTCTAGTTGACCATGAACTTTCCTCCATCATGTGGTTTTTGTCTTACCACAATCCTACACTACAAAGTGATTTTAAGATTACCATGAACTTTTTAACATGACAAATTTTAGGGGTATACATGCCTCATTGGGCTTACATCACCATTGACTCAAGTACATATTATTATAAACTACACTCATCACCATTGATACCAAGTACATACATTCTCTATGATCATTACATCAACTTAAATGTGACACTATAGAATTTTTTACAATCATAATGTGTAGTGAACATGGTATCGAGTCTATTCCAAAACACTCACACAACTTTTACCTTCATTACCCACCATCATCCAATATCCATTATTTCCATAGATAGTATCATTTGCTTCCATATCCATTTAATCTAGGTGAATATTGGTCTACCGTCCTATTCAAATTGGACCGCCACCATTTCTTTTCAGCTTCCTTGATTATAGTACAACTTACTATTTTTAGTAGTTTTTTGGGTCCTAAACTTCTAGAGTCGTTTTGAGGGCCTAAAAGATGTTTTTTTGGGAAAATAGAGAGATTAAAAAAGTGTCAATCAAGTTTGAAACTTTTGTTCAATCTCCTCTTGGAGATATTTGAAACTAGGTATTATGATAGTCAAACAGAGATTGTATGCCAAAGTTATGACCCGAGGAAGTTGACGTTTAGGACCCACAAGCTTTTGGTGCTTCATCTCCTAGGGTTAGGTTTTTGGATGTTTAGGATTTCCAAGTGTTTCTCAATAATAAAAAGGCCACTGAACCTCATTGTAACACAGTTTAGAGGCATGTAGCCACCACATCTCTTCTCAGAGATAAGCTACCATCACCTGTGCTAGTTTATTTCCATCCTGCTTGTAAGCATCTTTCAGTTCTTTTATATGAATGTAAAAAAGATTTATTTCTGCTGCATCTCTTTGTTTATGTTTATATCTGTATTTTTTTGAATTCCTGCATAAGTCTGGATTAGCGGTATCAGAGTGGTCTACTCTTTCTATGTTTTTCCTTTGCATGTCCCCAACGAGGTTAGGGTATAAGGAATTAGGGCTCGAACCGGTTGAACCTTTGCAAGACTAGCATCGCAAACCCCGAAGACCTCCCATGGCAGAAGAAAATAAATATGAGAGAGTAGGTTATCCTTTCAAAACATTTCTCGAGGAATCCATCGAGTGACAAACACGATGATGGATAACGTTTCCCAGGTCCTTTGGTGGCCACCCACAGGTGACACATCTTCATCCAGTAGCCACTTTCAAGGCACCACTCCTTTTAAGGTACAAGTCAACTTTAACATTCCCATGTTTGAAGGCCATATAGATGTAAATGCCGTAGATATATTGTTAAATCTGTTGGAAGGATATTTTTCGGTTCATGACTTTTCCAAACAGGAAAATATTACTTTTGCACTCCTCAAATCCACCCCCCATGTCAAGGACTGTTGGGAAACCTACTATGAACAAAAATACGAGAGAGGAGCCTCATTGTTTTCAGCCACACCCACTTGGAATTATATCCAAGATTCCATCAAGGAATAATATTACCTTATCGGGAGCTATGAAGATAAATATATAAAGTGGACCACGTTGTGGCAGGGAAGGGACCAAGATGTGCCTGAGTTAAAAAATATTTTTCATACCCTTCACACAAAGTTGGGTATCAAGGATTCTGAGTGGGATTTGGTACTCAAGAACCGCGACTATCTACACAAGTACATCTAAGACGAGATGGTGTTCCTAGACATATACTTGCTTGGTGCCACCTATCAATACGATGTCAAGATCGAGTAGAAATTTAAACAAAAGAAGCAAGACTTTGTATCTGCAAATCCAAAGCAAGGGAAATGTGCCCCCAAATCGCAGAACAAAGGAAAAGGCCAAGGAAGGGAGACCCAGGACAACCCGTCGAAACTGCATGAAAACAAAAACACCACAAAGACAAAGAAGGATACAGGGAAATGGTGTGAGTTCCATAAGATCTCCACTCACAACACAAGTAAGTGTCGAGCCAACCAGTCACTGGTGGTCGAGTTGAAGGCTTCCAAATCATATGGATGTTTAGACTCTGAGTCAAAAACTGACAAGGGGAATGAAAAAGAGAAGTAGATTGTTGATGTGGATCCTAGTGCCACTATTACCACCACAAAGATCTAGAAGATTGATCCCGAAGATCGAGAGGAGGGGGAACAACTCTTCCACTCACAGATGTGGGTGAAGGGTTCTCCACTGTAGTTCATTTTTGAAAGTGGAAGCCAAAAGAACCTCAGTTCAGTAGAGATCGTAAAGCATTTAGGCCTATTGACCACACCACACCCATGTTCATACACCATCGGTTGGCTTCACCAAGGACAAGATATCTGCGTTAGGCGGCGGTGTCTCCTTCCCTACAACATCAAGCCCTTAATAGATGAGGTACTATGTGATGTTGTTCCTCTTGAAGTTTGTGATGTATTATTAGGCTAACTAAACTTGTGGATGTGTCATGCTGTTTATGATTCTAAGTCTCATACTATTATTATTTCTTTGGGAAATAAGTTATATAGGATACTGGAGGTAGCACTACCTATCTCTATCTCTTTGATCTTTAAGAAACAATGCAGTAAGATAATTTCTAGACAGGGAAATTTGTCTTCCTTATGATTCTCCCTTAGGGCAATAAGAAGACCATGGCCACATCCACAACCTCCAAATAGGGCTCCTCAACACAACAACAATAGATGGACAGGGTCGTGGAAGAGTATAGGAACATATTCACCTCACCCATAGGGGTACCCCTACACTGTCAGGTTAAGCACTCCATTGATCTGATGTTGGGAACACTGCTACCCAACTTACCGATCTACTAACGCTTTTTTTTGGAGAATGATGAAATTAAGAGGCAGATTCAGGGGTTGTTGTAGAAAGGGAACATCATGCCAAGTTCATCACCCAGTGGGAGCCCCATTGTGTTGGTAGATAAGAAATACGACGCCTAGAGACTGTGTATTAACTATCGGGTGTTGAATAAGATCACTGTCTAGAATAGGTATCCAATCCCACTGATTGATGACCTTCTGGACCAGCTCAAGGGAGCCAAATATTTCAGCAAGATTGACTTGAAGTTTGGTTATCATTAGGTACCAATTGAATCCTCTGATGTGTGGAAGACCACCTTCAAATCCAAGGAGGGCCTTTTCGAATGGTTGGTCATGCCATTCGGGTTGACGAATGCCTCGACAACCTTCATGCGATTGATGGATGATATTTTTCCCACCTTCACCAACTCGTTCATGGTAGTGTACTTGGATGACATCCCGATCTTCAGCTGAAGTTGGGAAAAGCACATACACCATATCTGACAGGTCCTCCAAACCATGCAACAACACAAATTGTGTGCCAATTTGGAGAAATTCACTTTTGGTAATGACCTAGGTTCAATATCTGGGGTACATCCTTAATGGGAAGGGTGAGCATGTGGACCCAACCAAGATATAAGTTATTCGATATTGGCTAGCCCCAATCACTCTAATAGAGATCCACAACTTTCTGGGTCTTGCCAATTTCTATCGCAGGTTTGTGTTGGGATTCTCTCATATCACTTGGCCTTTGAGTCAAGTCACCAAGGGCGGAGCGAAAGAAAATTTCTTTTGGTCTGAATCCGAACATAAGGTGTTTGTTGAGTTTAAGCATCACCTCTACTCTGCACGAGTGCTCACATTACTCAACCTATAGCAACCATTTGAAATTGAGACAGAATCCTCTGACTATGCTATTGGTGTAGTTCTTACCCAATAGGGGCATCCGATGGCATATCACAATGAGACACTTTGAGATATAGTCTGAAAGCATCCCACTTATGACAAAGAGATGTATTCTATTGTGCAGGCCTACTGACAATGGAACCATTACATTCTGGGGAAGGAAACAGTCATCCACACAGACCACTGACCCCTGCAGTTCATACATACACAAAGGAATTAGTTACAGAACAATAACCATCAGAAATGGTCCACATATCTACAACAGTTTGATTTGAACATCAAGTACAAGAAGGGAAACACCAATAATATTGCATACTTTCTCTGCCGACCACCGGTTATGGTGCTTACCACTATGCTTGACTCTTGTGGACACGACACTTCAGGTGGCTACATCTTTGCAAGAGTGATCCAAAATTCAACCACACATATTAGATGCTTCTGGAAGGCAAGAAAGTTCCATATTTTCACCTCCATGGCGCACTGTTATGCCACTTGAGACACCTCTATTTTCCTTCAAGCGAGTGTGCCAAGATGATTTGGGAGGCACACTATAGTCGAGAAACTGTACATTTTAGAGTAGAGAAAATAGTGTCAGTGCAACAAAAGTATTTTTATTGGTTGAACCTTCGCCAGGATGTTGGGAAGTACATCAGATCCTGCACTGCCTGTGTCATTGCCAAACTGACAATCAAGAAGCAAGGCTTATATACTCCTCTACCTACTCCTAGTCAGACTTGGGACTCCAGCTCCATGGATTACATGTTAGACCTTCCTTCTACCAAGCATGACAACGATTGTGTATTCATGGTCGTTGATAAATTTCTAAGATGGCCATTATGGCAGCCTGCAAGAAGAGTATCACAACAGAAGCCACTGCTAATATCTTCTTTGAACGAGTGTGGGTACATTTTTGGATTCCATAGCCTATTATCTCAGATCGAGATAACAAGTTCCTGAGTACATTTTGGTCAAGCCTCTGGTTGATGCTGGATACCAAGCTCACTAAGTCCACAAACTTCCACCCCCAAATTAATGGCCAAATAGAGGCCGTCAACAGGATGATCGTGCCCATTTTGCACATGTACAACTCAAAGTATCCATGCACATGGGATGAAATCCTCCCCTATGTATAGCACAACTACAACAAAACTCTCCATAGCTCAATTGGCCATAATCCCTTTCGGGTGGGGTTGGGATTCCAGCCACTATGTCCCATTGATGTGGCCATACCATTTGCAGCTACTCACACAGATTCAGATCATGTCGAGTCTGAAGCTGACTGGGCTAACAACTTCATTAAGTGCATTCAACATGTCCACCAACAGGTCCATGACATATTGGACAAAGCCAATGCTAAGTATAAGCAACGACATGATCAACATCGAGTTCCACACAAGTTTTAGGTGGGAAATAAAGTTTGGTTACATTTGCAGAAGGAGTGCCTCCTTGGGCCCCACTGCAAGATTTTCCTGCTCCGATCTGGGCCATACACCATCACCAATGCTGAAGGGGACAATGCCTTCAAGCTCAGGATTTCAACATTCCTTGGCCTACACCCAGTATTCATTGTGGACCAACTACGACCATACTTTCCCCCATTGTTGGACACATCCAATGTTGCTGAGCACCTGACACCAACAATGCTCAACCCAAGCTGCATTGAGCAGGCCACAACTGACAGGATCATGGACACACATGTCAAGAAAAATTGCTAGCAGATGATCTAGCTATATTGCATTGTCAAAGAAGGCCAACTCCTTCACCAAGGCATGTGGCTCACCAAGGACCAAGTTCAACAGAAGTTTCCCCATCTGATGGAGGCACTCAATTCAATGGGGACCATTTCTTCCTAAGGGTGGAGGATTGATCTAGGTGGATATTGGTGGCCACCCACCTATTCCGCTTGGACCCCCACTGTTTCTTTTCACTTTCCTTGATTATAGTACAACTTACTATTTTTAGCAGTTTTTTGTGTCGTAAACTTCCAGAGCCATTTTCAAGGCCTAAAAGACATTTTTTTAGGAAAATAGAGAGACCAAAAAAATACCAAATTCGTCCACCAAGTTTTGTTGATCCTCCTTTGGAAATATTTGAAGCGAGGTATTATGATATTCAAACAAAGATCGTATGCCAAAGTTACGACCTTGGGAAGTTGACATTCCAACTAACCCCAATGGGGCCCATAAGCTTTTGGTGCTTCATCTCCTAGGGTTATATTTTTGGATTTTTAGGGTTTCCCATTGTTTCTCAATGATAAAAAGGCCACTGATCTTCATTATAACACATTCCGGAGGCATGTAGCCACCACATCTCTTCCCAGAGATAAGCTAGCATCTCCCATGTTGGTTTATTTCCATTCTTCTTGTAAGCATATTTCAGTTCATTGATATTAATGAAATGAAGATTTATTTCTGCTGCATTTCTGTGTTTATGTATATATCTGTATTTTTTTGCATTCTTGCATAAGTTCAGATCGCTATTGCTGCCACAAGGCTTCCACATGCACTACCACTATTGTTCTTTTATCAAGGATCACATCTTCACTTGTTCTTTCTTAACTATGGAATTTCTTCTTCCCTTTTTACCCACATACAAAAAAAAATTGTTTCTTTTTGCAAACTACTGATATTGATGTTCATATAGGAATAAATCCATCCATGGAGATACATGGGTTCCATCTACAATACTTTCGAGCTCTCTAGGAATCCTCTTCACCAAAAGGTTCATCAACATATTAAAATCTCTCTAGTTCCTCACATTCTCATAGTCTTAGATTACTTCATCTCACATTCTTGACTTAATAAAAAAAACTCAATTCTATGATTCCACATCAAGCTTATATATGAGTCCATTTTGTTGGAAACTAGATCACTATTGAGAGGGGGTAGTGAATCAGTAGTGAGAGCACATATAAACATTTTCTCCAAATTATTAATCTTTTAACCACGCATGAAATGAAACACAAAACCATAGATCAGAGCATTAAAATATAAAATAAACCATAAAATCAATCACACAATTGACAAAAGTATGTCTGGTGGAAAACCCTTCCCCAGGCAAGAAACCACCCTGCTATTTTTGCGCTGCTCAATTCCATTATTAATATGTTGAAAATTTTTACATGGATTAGCTCACTCCCATGAGTCAGAAGACTTGACTTCTTTCATAGTATTTTGGCACCTATTAGACATGTAACTCTTTCTCTCACGGATCTATGGACTACTATTTGTTGAAGGCCACCACGATCAATGATCCTTTCCCAGTTACTCTTGAACTAACAATCGACTCTACAGACTCTGATCTGCTGGTAACTATCATGACAAACATGCCTGACCCAGTTTTTTCCGAACTATCCAACCACCATTGGATGGAGAAATTTCTTCCTTTTACTAAATCCTCCAAGTTAGTGTATACTATGAAGTCTCCATGCCTTCACTTCCTCCATGCAAACCATATTTTAAAATATTTCATATTGGAACCATAAACTTGCTCGACATGATTACTGCAACAACATAACATCAAAGAACAATCAAATGATAAATTTGAAGCACAAGCTACAATCAAACCTCCACACAGAATCTCCACACTAACTTCAAAACAATATCCTCAAACTCTACTCCAATCCACAGATCAACACCTCACTCACTGCATAATATAATGTTTGAAATAAAATTCAGTTATCTACTACTACAACTGCAAACTAATTCATAAAATCTACATAGACAACTCACACAACTTGCATGTTCTTCTTCAAGATCACACTCACTCCACACCACAACTAGACAATCAACCATACGAGCATTGAGATTCCTTCAATATGTAGATGAACTCAAGTTCTCAACTCAATAATTACACAAAGCTACTAGGCTTCACAACTCTTTTCATATGCTTGATTTCATCCGGATTCAACTCATTGACTCTATCAAACCACTAACTCCATTTTCCTTTTGATATCTTCAATTTTAATCAGTTTCTAGAGGTCCCACAAACTTTTTCGAAAATAAACTGCAAAGTTTCGATTAAGATTGTTGCCACAACATAAAAATTATCAGATAAGCGTGAGGGATGTGGATAAATTCTCGTGAAAAACCTCAGCTATTCCCACAAACGTCTCTCTATCATCTGGAAGTCACAATCACTCTCATGAGCTTGCCTCCATGCGACTACAACTTTTCAGTCGCTCTGATGAGCTTGTCTCCATGTGACTGAGGCTAAAGATGAAGAAAACCAATGGATATTCATCCTAGAACCTTTTCCAACTAATGGAACACCTTATTTAGCTCTTTATGACAACTCCAAACCTCTGTGTCAAGTCTGAAACTAATTTATAGGCTAAGAACAATTCAATGACATGCAAGACCTATTCTTCCAACCTTAGTACCAAGACCAACGCCTCCAACTCCTCAAGCAACAACCAAAACATCTCCAAACACCTCCAACACCTATAGAAACATATCTAACTCCTTTAGTGGCATATCCAACACCTACAACAATATAATCAAATCATACAACTATCTCCAACACTGCTAGAGGCACCCCCAACACATACAACCTCATCTCAACACATGTAGCAGCGAACCTAATTTCTCTAAGGCATGTAGAGAGATATTCAACACTTGTAGCAGCACTTCAACCTCCTGCAGCAACAACATCTCCAATCAACTTAACATGGCAACCTCAAATCAAACAGACATGTAGCATCCATCTCCAAATCACCTCCATTAGGTCTAGGATGTTGACATCAATGCCAATTAACAACACCATCAAGCCAAAAACATATGCACATGAAAAGTAGCACCATGAGCCTGTTGACATCAATTCCAACACTACAATGCCAACACACTCCCCTTTTGGTATTGATGTCAACCTCCATCCAACAAGTGAAGTTGATCTGTATCCATCCAAATGTCTCTGTAGAAATTCCTTGAAGTTTCAAACTGCTTATGTAATATGCTAAAATAAAAGACTTGAATCTACTCTACTCATCAGTGGAAATAATCAATCAATCGATAAATCACAAAACACGACAAGATTAAATCACATATGCTCAAATATTTATCTAAGGGGAACTATTTCTTCTCAAAACCCCTTCCTATCTATGTATTGCATTACATTATAAAAATAGAGAAGAAAATACAGTGCTTGTTCAACTCGAATAATCTCTACACAAGTACAATTTATCTCACTACCTCAAAAGATGACTCTGGCCAATACTTAGCCAATTTTGCTGCCTGCCAAGCTCCTATTTCCTTCCATTGTTTCTCAAGGAATTAGATCCTTATTAATTAGGGAAATCCCCAAGCTGAATTGTGCAATCTATATAGTCCCTTCTCTGTCTGTGCGCACCACCTATACAACTTAGAAAATTATACAATTGATAGTACACTGCCTTTGAACTCCAATATCAACTGTGTAACTCTAATTTCATGCATGCATGAGTTAATTATGGCTGATTTATCAGTTAACTAGCTGAACACATGAATCTGCACCCCACTGCTAGAGCTCTTACTAGTTCCTCAATAGTTGGAACTAGTTTAACTGACATTAAGTCAATTTAAATGAATTAAACTATTACAACTCAATTTAAACTCATCCTAGGCTCCTAAAATTTTTAAGACACTCTACATGACTCAAGTTAGGCCCTCAACTCGAATTAACTGAGCTAGCTAAGTGAAATTAACTTATTTATCTCATTCTTGTTGTATTGTGATGTGGAATTACAATTTTCTCCTCATTTAATTCAAGGGAAAATTAAGTCAGGATTTTCTTGTTGCCATTTTCAACACTCCCTCTCAACAAGAAAGGGATTATATGATACCCCGATCCTACCTCTATGGAACTCAAATTTGCATCTTGAAAATGTCTTTGTAAAAAAATATGCGTCTTGTCCCTATGTATGAATGTACTCCAACAACATGATTCTCCTCTGCACATAATCTCGGAGATGGTGATATCGGATGTTGATATGCTTGGACTGATCATGAAAAACTAGATTCTTAGAGAGTTTGATACAACTATGATTGTCACAGTAAATCACAGTGGGATCTATCATTTGACCAAATAACCCAACAAGAATCTTCCTCATCCAGATAGCTTCACAAGTCGCTTGAATAATAGTCATGTACTCTGCTTCTATTGATCTGAGTGCAACTGATTGCTTCTTCCTATTGTACCAAGAAACTGTTGCTGACCCAATACTGAAGATGCCTCCTGATGTGCTCTTCCTGTCTGATTGAATACCTGCCCAATCTGCATCTGTGAATCTTACAACTTCACTCCCTCTGTTCGCCTGTACCAAAGGCCATATTGAGTAGTGCCTCTGAGGTATCTCAACACATGTTTAGTTTCCTTCCAATATAGTTTGGTTGGCTTAACCATTTCTTGACTAAGTTGGTTAACTCCATAACACATGTTTGGTCATGTGTTCATCAAATACATAATTGAACCCACAAGCTTCCTGTAAATAGTAGCCTCCACTACTTAACCTAAAGAAGAATCTTCCTTCCTCCAATTCCTTTCTAAAGGAGTCTTCATGGGTTTGCTATTCTCCATGTGGAACTTCTTCAGTATCTTTTTGGCATACTTTCCTTGAGAGACAAACAGTTCCCCATCCCCTTTCCATACTTCCATACCGAGGAAATAATGCATGAGCCCTAGGTCCTTCATCTCTAATTCTCTTGCAAGATCCTCTTTGCAATATTTTACCAGCTTCTCATCACCTGTTATAATTAATTCATTGACATATAATACTATAATCAATAATTTACCTTAAACCACAATATGGTAAAGGTTTGGATCTTCTTCACTTTCGGTGAAGCCCAACCTGGTGAAATAGTTGGCGATCCTGGTGTACCAAGCATGGGCTGCTAGTTTCAATCCATACAGATCTCGCTTGAGTCTGCACACATGCAACTCTCTTTCGAAGGTCTCAAATCCTTCCGGCTGCTCAATGTACACCTCTTCCTCAATCACTCCATTGAGGAATGTGTCTTCACATCCATCTGATGTATATTCCATTACATTTATGCTGCAAGTGCTATAATTGATCTGATAGAAGAGTACCTTTCTATTGGAGCAAAGGTCTCCTTGTAATCAATTCCATCCACTTGATATAACCCCTTGGCCACAAATATGGTGTTGTGTTTCTCAATGCTTCCATTTGTTGCTTGCTTCACCTTGTAGATCCACCTAGAACTTACCACTGACTTAATTTCTGGTCTTGACACAACTTCCCAAACACTGGTTCTGACTATGGAATCATACTCTTCTACCATGGCATCAAACCACACTGGCTTCTGCACTGCTTCCTTGCATGAGGATGGTTTTTTCTCAACTAGCTCACTCATCAGAGCCATGTACCTAATGTATCGATCTAGTGACCTCCTCTGTCTGCGATGTGATGTGGCTGCTCCCAGTGATCCGAACTTAAACAAGAATGCAAAAAATTAAAGATATAACCATAAATACACATATGCAATATAAATAACACTTCATTTCATTAATATCAAAATACTAAGATATGCTTACAAACATAATGGAAATAAACTAGCTCGGGTGATGGTAGCTTATCTCTGAGAATAGATGTGACGACAACATGCCTCTGAAATGTGTTACAATGATGCTCAAGGGCCTATTTATTATTGAACAACAAGGGAAAACCCCAAAACAACCAAAATCCTAACCCAAGGAGATGGAACGCCAAGAGTTTGTGGGCCATGTTGGGGTTAGTTCTGCAGCCAACTTCATGGGGTTGTAACTTGGTCATATTATCTCCGTTTGGCGCATATGATACCCTGTTGGAAAGGTCTCTTTGAGTACTATAAGATTTTTAGTAAGCCCTTTCCCATGGCTATGGGACTACAATAGACCTAAAAATAATACCGTTTAGGGGGTCAAAACTACTTTGGAAGTTGAGGACCCGAAAAAAACTGCTAAAAATAGTAAATGCTGAAATAAACAAGGAAACATATGAAACTGACTTAGGTGGAATATGTGGGTGAACACCAATATCCACTTGGATCAGTCCTCCCTCCTTAGGAAGAAATGGTCCCCATTGCGTGAAGAGCTTCCATGAGGCAAGGAAATTTCTGTTAAACCTGGTCCCTGGTGAACCACTTGCCTTGGTGAAGGAGTCGGCCTACTTTGACAACTCGATATAGCTGGATCATCTGTTGGTGAGTGTTCTTGATCTGTGTGTCCATGATCTGATCAGTTGTGGCCTGTTCCATGCAGTCGGGGTTTAACTCTATTGGTGTGAGTTGTTCTCCAATGTCGGATGTGTCCATCAATGGTGGAAATTATGGCCGAAGGTGGTCTACATTGAACATTGGGTGTAGACCAGGGAACGGTGGGATACTAAGCTTGAAGGCATTGTCCCCTATAGCCTTAGTGATGGTGTATGGTCCATATCGAAGTGGGAAAATATTGTGGTGGGATCCAGCGAGGTGCTCCTTCTGCAAATGTAGCCAAACTTTGTCGGCCACCTAGAACTTGTGCAACACTCGATGCTGATCACGGCAGTGCTTGTACTTAGCATTAGATCTATCCAATATATCATGGACCTACTGGCAGATGTGTTGAATGTGCTCAATAAAGTTATTAGCCCTATCATCTCCGGATTTGATGTGAGCTGAATTTTCCTGAGTAGCTACAAATGGTATGGCTACATCAATGGGACATAATGGATGAAATCCCAACCCTACCTGAAAGGGGCTATTGAGCTATGGATATATTTGTTGTAGATGTGCTAGATATAGGGGAAACTTTCATCCCATGTGTGTGTATGCTTTGAGTTGTACATGCACAAAATGTGTATGATCATGTTGTTAACGACCTCTGTTTGGCCATCAGTTTGGGGGTGGAACGTCATGGACTTAGTAAGTTTGGTATCCAACATCGGCTAGAGACTTGACCAAAATGCACTCCAGAATCTACTGCCCCAATATGAGATAATGGAATGTGGGATCCCGAAGTGCACCCACAGTCTCTCAAATAAGATCTTAGCAGTGGCCTCTATTGTGACATTCTTCTTGCAGGCCGTCACGATGGCCATCTTAGACAATCTATCGACAACCATGAAAATGCAGTCATTGCCATGCTTAGTAGAAGGAAGGCCCGACATGTAATCCATGGAGATGGATTCCCAAGATCGACTAGAAGTATGAAGAGGAGTATACAGGCCTTGCTTCTTGATGGTTGGTTTGGAAATGATGTAGGTGGTGCAGGATCTAATGTACTTCCCAACATCCTGATGAATTTTGGCCGGTAAAAATACTTCTGTAGTGCTGCCACTGTTTTCTCTACTTTGAAATGTCCAGCAACCCGACTGTAGTGCACCTCCCATATCATCTTTTCACGCTCGCTTGAAGGAACACATATGTGTCCCAAGTGGCATAATAATTCATCATGGAGGTGAAAATTTGGAACTTTCTTACGTTCTAGGAGTGTCTCATATGTGTTGCTGAATTCTGGATCGCTCTTGTAAAGATGGAGCCACCTCGAAGTCTCGTGCCCACAGGAATCAAGCACAATGATCAGAGCCATGATTGGTGGTTAGATGAGGAATTCTGCAACATTATTGGTGTTTCCCTTCTTGTACTTAATGTTAAAATGGAAATGTTGCAGGTATGTGGACCATTTATGATGGTGATCATTCAACAACTTCCGTTGAGTCGGTATGAACTACAAGGGTCAGTGGTCTATGTGGATGATCATTTCCTTCCCCATAATGTAATGCTTCCATTGATGACATGCTTTCACAATGTAATACATTTATTTTTCTTCAGTCGAATACTTTCAGAATGTATATGAAAGTGTCTCACTATGATAAGCCATAGGATGCCCCTGCTGAGTAAGAGCTGCACCAAAAGCATAGTCATAGGCATTTGTCTCAATCTCAAATGGTTGTTGTAGGTCTAGTAATGTGAGCATTGGTGCAAAACAGAGGTGATGCTTCAAATCAAAAAATGCCTTTTGTTGAGTTTTAGATCAATTTTTTTCTTTTTCTCCACCCTTAGTGACTTGACTTAAAGGTCAAGTGATATGAGAGAACCCCAAAACGAACCTGCAGTAGAAATTGGCAAGACCCAGAAAGTTTCGAAGCTATGTTAGAGTGGTTGGGGTTGGCCAATCCCGAATGAATTGTATCTTGGTGGAGTCCACATGCACAGCCTACTCATCAATTATGTACCCCAAATATTGAACCTGGGTCATGCGAAAAGTGCATTTCTCCAAATTGGCACACAAATTGTGTTTTCGTAGGGTCTGAAGGGCCTGTCGAATATGGTGGAGGTGCTCTTCCCAAATCTGTCTGAAGATCAAGATGTCATCTAAATACACCACCATGAATGCATTAGTGAAGGGTCACAATATGTCGTCCATCAATCTCATGAAGGTTGCAGGGGAATTTGTCAACCCGAAAGGCATGACCAACCATTAGAAAGGGCCCTCCTTGGATTTGAAGGTAGTCTTCCACACATCGGAGGGTTTGATAGGAAAATTATGATAACTAGACTTTAAATCAATCTTGCTGAAATATTTTCCCCCCTTGAGTTGGTCCAGAAGGTCATTAATCTGTGGGATTGGGTACCTATTCCACATAGTGATCTTTTTCATCGCTTGATGGTCAATACAGAGTCTCCGAGTCTTGTCCTTTTTCTGTACCAATACAATCGAGCTCCCGCAGGGTGATGAGCTTGGTCTGATGTGCCCTTTTTGCAACAACTTCTAAATCTTCCTCTTGATCTCATCATTCTCCATATTAGAGTGTTGATAGATCGGTCCATTGGGTAGTGGCACTCCCGAGGTCAGATTGATGGAGTGCTTGACTTGATAGTGTAGAGGTATCCCTGTAGGTGAGGTGAAATGTCCCTGTACTCCTCCATGACCTTGTCCATCTACTGTTGTTGTGTGGAGGAGCCTTGTCTGTAAGAAATGGAGACAACCTTCTTCTTTCCTTGAGGGTGAATCATAACAAAAACAAATTTCCTAGTCTAGGAAATGATCTTCATTTCTTTGGAGAGATCAAAGAGATGCTGGTAGGCAGGAATACCTCTGACATCCTGTATAAATTATTTCCCAAAGTAATAATCACAGAGTGAGGTCTAGACTCATATGAAACATGCTTCTTCCACATGTATGGTTTTCCTAATAATACATCACAAACTTCAAGAGGAAAAACATCACATAGTACCTCATTTGTGAAGGTCTTGATGCTGTAGCGAAGGCGACACTACTGGTTTACATGGAGATCTCGTCCTTGGTGAAGCCACTCTATGGTGTACGATTATTTATGTGTTATAGTTGGGAGAGTTATCCACTTCATGAACTCTACTGAAATAAGGTTATTTTTTCTCCTGCTATCGACAATTAAATGCAACGGAGAACCCTTCACCCACAGTTGTGAGTGGAAGAGGCATTCCCCCTCCTCTGGATCTTCAGGCTTATTCTTCTGGATCTTGGTAGTGGTCATGGTGGCACTAGGCTCCATGTCAATGATCTACTTCCCTTTGTCATTCCCCTTTTCAGGTTCTGACTCAGAGTCCGAACATGCACCTGATTTGGAAGCCTTCAACTTAGCCACTAGTGACTTCTTGGCTTGACACTCACTTGTGTTGTGAGTGGAGCTCTTATGGAACTCACACCATTTTCCCATGTCTTCTTTGTCTTCATGGTGTTATTCTTTCCTTGCGGTTTTAGCGGGTTGTCCTAGGTCGCCCTGCCTTGGCTTTGTCATTTTCTCTGTGGTTTGGGGGCACCTTTTCCTTGCTCTGGATTCGCAGATCCAAAGTCTCGCTTCTTCTGTTTAAACTTATTCTCAATCTTGATAGCATATCGATACGCTGTGCTGAGTGAGGAGATTTTCAAGAACTCTATCTTGTCCTGGATGTACTTGTGTAGACAACCACAATACTTGAGTACCAAATGCTGTTCAGAATCCTTGATACCTAGCTTCGTACGAAGAGTATGGAAAAAAATTGTGAACTTTGGCACATCTTGGTCCCTTCCCTATTGTAGCGTGGTCCACTTGATGTATTTATCTTCATAGCTCCCCATAGGGTAATATTGTTCCTTGATGGCGTCTCAAAAAGAATCTCAAGTGGGTGCAACTAGAAAGAATGAGGATTCCTTCTTGTCCTTTTGTTCACAGTACATTTTCCACCAGTCCTTGACGTGTGGGGTGGCTTTGTGAAGTGAAAAAGCAATATTTTCCTAATTAGCAAAGTCACGAACTAAAAACTATCCTTCCAACATATTTAACCATTTATCTACGACGTCTACATCTATCTAGCCCTCAAATATGGGAATATCAAAGTTAAATTGTACCTTAAAAGGAGTGGCACCTCTAGAGTGGCTGCTAGATGAAGATGTGTCGCTTGTGGGTAGCCGTCAAAGGATTTGGGCAAAGTTATCCATCATCGCATTCCTTTGTCACTAGAGGGCTTCCTCGAGCAATATTTGAAAGGATCTCCTACCCCCTCATCTTTCTTTTCTTACTCCATGGGAGGTCGTCGAGGTTTGCGAGGCTGGTCTTGCAAAGGTTCAACCAGTTCAATCCCTAATTTCTTATACCTTGACCTTGTTGGGGACATGCAAAGAAAAATAGAGAAAGATAAGACCACTATGATACGCTGGTTTGAGCTTAAGCATGAACATAAAAAAATTACATATATAACCATAAATACAGATATGCAAGAGATATAACACTTCATTTCATTAATATCAAAATACTGAAATATGCTTACAAACAGAATGGAAATAAACTAGCTCAGGCGATGGTAGCTTATCTACGAGAAAATATGTGATGGATAGATGCCTCTAGACTTTATTACAATGAGGCTCAAGGGTGTATTTATTATTGAACAACAAAGGAAAACCCTAAACAACCAAAACCCTAACCCCAGGAGATGGAACACCAAGAGTTTGTGGGCACCGTTGGGTTTAGTTGGGCAGCCACATTCCTGGGGTCGTAACTTGGTCATATTATATTCTTTTTGCATGTACATTGGAAAGGTCTCTCAGAGTACTACAACAACTATGGGCCTACAACGGACCTCACAAAAACACCATTTAGAGGGTCAAAACTACTTTGGAAGTTCAGAACCTGATTTTTTTTCTTCTTCTAAAAATAGTAAATGCTGAAATAAATAGGGAAACAAATGAAACTGACTAGAGGTCTAGGTGGAATAGGCGAGTGGCCACCAATATCCACCTAGATCACCCACATTCTCTCTAGCATCATGCAATAATATGTTAGCTTCCATGGTGTGCTTCCTTCCATCTTTGAATGTCTCTGCATGAGTGGGTACTTCCACTCTTTGCTCCTCTGCTTGTGGCTGCTCCACAACATCCTAAAGTTCTTCCTTTGGAGCCAAAGGCTCCTCATCTACATGCAACTGAAGCTCCCTCTCAAGGGAACATCTCATGGCCTTATCTTCATCAAAATTCACATATTTACAAACAATTTTCATCTCGTGAGATGGAAGTTACACCCGATAGTTGTGAGGTGTATCAATGTACCCCACAAATATTCCCGACTTAGTTGTCGGCTCTAGAATTTTACTTGCATCCTTGGTAACATGAAAATAAACTAATGAGCCAAAGATCCTGAAGTGTGACACATCTGGTTTCTTCGTTGAAAAATCTTCTTTTGGTGTACTCATCTCGAGAAACTAATGAGGACTCATGTTCTGCACATATATAGTTTTGTTGCATGCTTCAGCTCACAAATGCAATGGTAGGCCTTGATAATGTAACATCACCTGTGAAACTCCCACAATACTTCTATTCTTCCTCTTAGCCACCCCATTTTGTTGTGGGTTATCGGGTGCTATTAACTTACGTCGAATGCCTTCTGATGCATAGAAGTCCTTGAACTCATTCGATACATATTCACCACCATTATCACTCCTGAGAGCCTTCACTTCCCTTCCAGTTTCTACATGAAGAAAATCTAGCACTTGTGTGATAAATCATCTACAAATATCACATAATATCTGTGCTTGGTCGTGGAGGCTGTCAAGAAGGGTCCATGCACATATGAGTGAACTCTTTCAAGGAATGATTGCACTATATTGTCCTTATCATGAAAGGTGTCTTTGGTGTACCTCCCCAGTGTAGACCCTTTGCATGTATCTCACTGCTCTAGTGCATCGTTGGGAAGTCCAATAGAACTATATTACATGATCTTCAAGGCTCCATGGTGCAAATGGCCAAGTCTCCTATGCCACAATTCAACGATGTATCATCTCTGCACCTTCTTTCCTTTCATGCTCAAAGTAGCATAGTCTTCTACATCCAATTTGTAGAGGTTCTTCACCTGAACCCCGATCCACCTAACTTGTTCGGTGGTGATATGTCTAAGGCCTTTCCTTTTCTAAATATCACATCGTTGCCACGATCTTCCAACATAGAAACTGAAACTAAATTCTTCTTCAGATCTGGAACATACATGGCATATTTTAATGTGAGAGGAGAACTAGACTCCCTATGAAAAGTAATTGTACTGATACCAGTTACGTTATACCTTCCATCATCTCCCATATCGATGTGCATCTTGAGGTCCTTCTCCTCCAAATATTCATTTCTTTGTTTCCTGTCATATGGTGTTGGGTGCAAGATCCCCCAAGGGAAGTTTTGGGGCTTAGAGCCTAGATTTTGGTCAATTTTGTAATTCCAATGTAAAGACTCCGCATTTTGTGGGCGCGTTGCTTGTTAAAGAGTCATAGGGTTGTCCGCCTTTATTTTGATAATACAATGTCGGCTGTAGAAGATCTACCCATGGTCCACGGACCATGGGATTGTATAAATAGAGCGAAGCTCTAAGTAGTTAAGGCAACAATCACAAAATTTCTAAGGAAGAATGATGTGTGGGACATAGTTCTGAGGTGTAAAGCCTAGTTTTGGGTCGTAGCATAGGAAGAGGCTCTGTAGCTGAGTGCACAAAGGCCTAGTAGTCCGCATCTAAGTGCACGGACCCCTGTAGCTGAGTGTGCATGGCGAGTTGAGTCTGTAAACAATGGAAGTATTAATAAAGAGAAGTTTCTATCAATTTTGCATCTTTATTTCTTGTTTTATGCATCTGTTATATTGGGTATGATTTTCACTTTTAATGTTTATATGATGTGCAAATGTGTATAACTGTATTGGCTAAGTGAATGCAAGATAGAATATTTATTTACGTGAAGATAATCAAGACCTGTTAATAAGATAACTAAGATACTTGGCGTAGTTTAGGAGATGTCTCAGTTCGTTGCCCTAGCAGCGTGAAAGGACTTTAGCCCCTGGTTAGGGATGCGCGAAAGTTGGTTATGACAAATCGCGAAGGTACTGAAGGGTAGAACAGTGCGTGAATAGACTTGTGTGAAGGCAGGTTTAGTTGGACTAAACCGACATCACATCCATCTCAAGGGTGCAGAAACTTGGTTCTAGCATCCCCCCATACTGCTTCGGGTGAGACTTCAGTCCGCTCTCCATGTGCTGATGCCAAAAGGGCCAGTAGTGTAGGGATTTGTTTGGCTAAATAACTTTGAACTTGGGTCAGGCCCCCATAAGTCAACAAATGGTTCCGTTGCCGAGACTGGAATTTGCATGAGAAATGTGTGATGCCGTATCATTGAAATCCAACTAAGAAAGAAATTGAAGGCTGGTTGGACAGAAGAATTCACGAGTTTGTGGCGCAGGAGAACAAAAAACCGCGACTATCAAAAGAAGAGTGGCTAGACAACTACTTGTATACAAAGATCCATGAAATATTTTTCGCATCCTTCCCTACTGAGCTATACGAGTGGATCGTGAAGCTAGCAGATAGCCAAGGAAGGTGGAAACTTGACGATCCTATTGTGTGGACCCCAGAGCTAGTGTAGAGATTGGAAGCATTGGAGGATAAGATCGCATGCGGCGTCGATCATTGGCTTAAAAGTATTATAGGAGGATTCATTACTGAGTTTGAAGTTGACACCTCATTCAGCTACAACGAGGCAGAGCGACGCTTTCTCAAAGGATCACGAGGTAAATATATAAAGTCTTTGAATACTTGGATTAAAATGCTATTGTGCGAAAAGTAGGTTATTCAGCTACCTTGATGTTTGGGGCTACGCGAAGTGGAAAGGTTTACAGGAACGAAGGAAATACGGGTCCAGAGAATAGCCCCATTATTTCACCTTTGTGAGGAGATGAAGAAGAGCTCGCAAAGGTCTCTATGAAAAGTGCTATTCATCTGATAAGACAAAGAATTCCACAAATACCACCTCCACCCACACCACCACCGACTTTACCTCCATCACCTCCATCCTCACCCATACCACCTCCACCACCACCGCGATTCAGTATGGCCAGAAAAGTGAAGTTTCCTGTGTTCAAAGGTTTGGGAAATGAAGATCCGAACCAATTCTAGTTCGTTGTAAGGGCTCTATGGGAAGCACAAGGTGTTACAGATGACCATATAAAGAAAGCGACGTTGGTTAGTGCCCTATAGGATCATGCGCTGACCAAGTATATTAAGTACTCCAATGATAACCAAAATGCAAGAGTCGCAAATATCCAAACAATGCTAAATCGAGAATTTAGAAGGCCTAAGTCTGAAGCGTAGTTGATTAGTGGATTTAAAGAGATCACGATGCTACTAGGCGAGGCTCCTTGGGAACTAGATCAGAGGCTGAAATGTACGATTCGCAAAGCAAATATGAATATGACAGATGGAAAACATCGCGAGTGGTTTGTAGCTTCGCTACTACCATATTTAAGGAGTGCGCTATCACAGCAGAAGATAACAACTCAGGTAGAGGCCTTAGAGATCACTATGAGGCTATGAGACCTCGATGCAAGATCCTAATCTGGGAGTTCAGTAGATCCATGTGTAGCTGAAGAATCTGTGCCTTAAGACGTAGAATCTGAAATAGGATAGGATGGTTCGACCAAAAGTGTGCGAAGAAGTGTGGTGCGTAAAAGGCATGAGCCAGGGTCATGACAAAGACCACTGCCTGATTTTTAGAAATTACCTCGCAGGAGGAGGACCAATGCCTTTAAGGCCGGAAGCTCAAGCAGGACCTAGTGCGGTGCCTTCTTTGTGGTGCACGATCTATCAAATAGTTGGAAAACATGCCATGGACAATTGTCACTTGTTATAGAAGTATATGAAAAATTCACAACAGTTGTTCTGCAACTTTTGCAGGTCGGTGGGACATGACGAGCGTACCTATAGAAGTTATGAGTTGATGATGGATAGAACCCCCACCTCTAGGGTTCAGGCCGAAACGCAACCCCTTGACAAAAATGCAAGAATGCGCAAATAGGATTTCAGGGGCGCGGACGAGGCCGAGGAAGAGGATGACTTGGTAGAGGTCATGGACAATTGTTTTGCTACAATTGTGGAGGGGTAGGACACTATGCCTACAATTGCACCAATCCAACGCACCCATCGTGCAAGTATTGCACGCTGTTTGATCATGAGACAGAAGATTGTCCTATGCTGATAGCTAGGATACATGACAAAGGAGTGCTACCACCTCCCCCGACTCAGAAGCTGCAAATGATGAGGTCTACGCTGCGCGAGGAAGACCCGAATGTAAACATTGTGCTCCAAAGTGGAATTGTGATGGGAGATGACAAAGGAAAACAACCAAAAGATAGTACTTGGGTTCGCAAAGCTCTGGCAAAGGAAGTAGAGTTTGATTTGGAGCGTGCTTGGGAAAACTTCATGGAAGCTAAAAGGAGCTTCGCTAATGCCTTCACTTCAGGAAGCAAATATAAACTGGAGCCAAAAATGGACCCATCCATGTTGACAACTTTCCTTGAAACATGTATGAAGTTACTACATGACAGTAAGGTTGTGAAAGGGTTATAGGAACTCATCAACAGATGCGTTGGGACCACGCTAGGAGAACTGTGCATAGTCTAGAAGATTGGAAAACATAAAACAAGAACGAGACAAGAAATGAGATTTACCATGCAGATCAGAGAATATGAGATGTATCAAGTCATTCTGGATTTGTGATCAAATGTGAATGTTCTACCGAAACAAACATGAGAGTGAATGGAAAGACCTACACTACAATGGTCTCTGATTCAGCTGAGAATGGCGAATCAGTAGAAAATAATACCTATGGGGCGATTGCAGGGAATAACTGTGGATATTGAGCGAGCACGTGCACTAGCAGATTTTGATGTGATAGAGCTTGTTGATGACAACAATCCCTACCCCGTGCTCTTGGGAATTGACTGGGCCATTGATATGAATGGGGTAATTAATCTGTAAAAGCAAAAAATGATCTTTGAAAAGAAGTCACTGCGCGTAATTATACCCCTGGACCCTGTTGAAGGATCGCGCTATATGGAGCTCGTCCACGATTATGAATGTGATGATGACCTGGACTACATCTACAAGATAGTAGTGTGAGACCAAGGCTGGGTGAATCCCACCACGGATGGATAGATTACATGGGAGCGTGAAAGTTCCCGCACTTTAGATTCCGACGAAGAAGTAGAATGATGGAAGAATCAGTTACATGAAGTAACTACATTGAATTGTAACATGATTACCCGTTTGTTGCGCTGCGTGTCGACGGAAGTAAGAGCTCTGCCTACTTATGATGTTCTAAATGAGGTAGATACCTTCTTGGATGCCTTTGAAAGGGAGGTGCTGGAAAAGCAACGCTTCTAGGCCTTGGACTGGGTACTGCGCGCTACGCCCGCGAGATGGTGGGGTACGCACAAAGGAAGCTTTGATGATTAATGTGAATGTAGGAGAATGATGCGAGTAAAATTTGGGAAGCCTAAGGTGCGACTGACAGACAAGTATGATGGGTAGGATGATACACATGCGCATCTAGCCAAGTGGATGCATGCCTATGGAGAAAAGCCCCAACCTGCGCAAAGGAATATGTACTCCATGCTAAACTACCTGGTCAATAAGCATGTGTTGGGGGGGCGAACTTACAGATGGCTCTTAATGTTAGGAAGACATTATGTAGGAAGAGAAACCATGCAGAATATTCTACGCGTAGAAGGGTTCAACAAGGTATGAAATGCATTGACCAAGGTATGCAACGAGCAGTGAAGTGATTGGGATCTACGCATACCTGCAATGTTATGGGCTTATCGGATGACATGAAAGAAACTGATGGGGCAAACACCTTTTAGGCTTGTCTATGGAGTGGAAGTCATAATGCCTATGGAATACATCATGCCTAGTCTACGCATAGCAGCGCTCACAGGTATGACGGATCGCAGAGCCTTGGAGGAGAGGCTCACACAGCTGGAAGAGCTTGAAGAAGAACGATTTTTGGCTGGATTCCACCAGTAGGTCCAAAAGCAGTGCGAAAAGGAATGGCATGACCGACACATCAAGTTGCGAACATTCAAGGTAAACGATCTGGTGTTGTTGTATGATAGTAAATTTGATAAATTCCCAAGAAAGTGCAGGATGCACTGGTTAGGGCCATATATTATTAAGGAGATTACAAACGGAGGTGCAGTACAGTTGGTCAAGTTAAATGGAGAGTCTTTCCCAGGAAAAGTGAATGGCAGTCATTTGAAGCCATACACAGGTGGCTCAGCCACTTGACTAGCTGACCGTAGCACAATATTAGCGATCCAGGCAACTGAAAGGAGGCGCGGGACTATAAACTACTCTTTCCGGGAACCGTGCGATGTCAGGACTACGCGCAGTATCGAAGTGTCACAAGGTCCACGACAGCGCGAAGACAACTGCGCTAGCGCGTAGGTCTACCAGAAAGTGACCGTTACAGTCACTATTCACGATGTGATGCTTGGTTTGAGGCCAAATGGAGTGGGCGGTAGGCATTTAAGGAAAACTTTATGGGCTAGATTCTTGAAAATTTGCCACCAATCTAGCATTAATGGACTGAATGTGGGGGGAACGGTCAAATTCAAATTCAAAAGGCGCTATAAATTACAAAGGGCTATCTAGCAAACAACACTTGGCAATTTAAGAACTGAGTTGTTGCACGCTCAGATATTCATGAACCGAGATTTGTTCGATATTATGAAGGTGAATTCGTTACTTGAGCAAGTACCATAAGCGCTAAGAGAACTGTGGAATCACACTATAGCATCACCTGAAGAAGTCATGGATACCAGAGCAATGACCATCGAGGAAGTCGCACAGGCAATTATGAAAGTGGAAGCCCCAGAGAGTGTCAGGATAGTTGCTGAGATCCCTAAATCTCTGCGCACACTGAGACCTAAGAAGGATAAGCAGGCCATGATACTGGTGTGCATCTCGCCTAGAAATCTGCTGAGGGCTAGGCTCATAATGGAGGAGAAGCGGAAGGCCATTAATTTGGAGGCCAATGAGGAGGAAGAGTTTGAAGAGATCCTGGTGGAGGAGGAAGATGCAGAGATGGAAGTCGAAACCCAGGGTGTGACCCTCTCACCAGGTTGCCTGAATATGTTCCTCCATGGAAGGGTAAAGCCAAGGTGCCCAAGGATATAGATGAGAGCAAGAGATCTCTACAAACTCCACTACTCCCTGATGACATTATTTTTGAAGGAGTGCACTTGGGATGGGTTCATGTATTAAAATTTGAAGATTGGGACCTCACGGACCATGAGAAGTTCTTGCATTTAGCTACCGTACAACTAATGCACTAGAAGATAGATGCATTGGCTAGAATGATAGAGTTGGAGCCACGCAAATGGCTTAGAGGTGTTGAGAAAGCAGGGTTGCTAAACCTGCTTTGGGTGCCTTATTACCACCGCACCGCAATAACCATTTTTGTCATCAGGTAGCTGCTCTTCTTGGTGCATGATGGGTGCTTGTGGTTGGAGGAGCCCATCCCCATCATAGACCATCTGATCCACAAGATTACATGACTCCCTTGCACAGGGGAGGACTTGACGAACATTCCAGAAGGAAAGAGTCACGATTTGGCCATCGCGAAGGCCATGAAAAAGAAATTTAAGTTGGAGAAGAAGAAGCGAGGGTACGCCATCTCCAACATCAAAAACCCTGCAGTCAAGGTCGTGACGCAGATATTGGCAGGGAAGGTGATCTAGAAGTTTAGCAGGCAGCGCTCAGTGCGCTGCCGAACTTGTAACGATCCAATCAGAGTTGGGAGGTCTTCGTGCAAATATCTCTGCACCGACAGAGTGACCCGAGGGCGAGTCACGATGTTTGTGTTGGGGGCCTGTTGGGCGGGGGATCCCGCAAGGGAAGTTTTGGGGTTTAGAGCCCAAATTTTGGTCAATTTTGTAATTCCAATGTAAAGACTCCACATTTTGTGGGTGCGGAGCGCTTAGTTTGTTAAAGAGTCATAAGGTTGTCCGCCCTTATTTTGATAATATAATGTCAGCTGTAGAATATCTAACCATGGTCCGCAGACCATGGGATTGTATACATAGGGCGAAGCTCTAAGTAGTTAAGGCAACAATCACAGAATGTCTAAGGAAGAATGATGTGTGCGAGATAGTTCTGAGGTGTAAAGCCTAGTTTTGGGTCATAACGTAGGAAGAGGCTCTGCAGCTGAGTGCGCAGAGGCTTAGTAGTCCACAGCTGAGTGTGCGGTCCCCTGCGGCGGAGTGCGCAGGGTGAGTCGAGTCTATAAACAATGGAAGTATTAATAAAGATAAGTTTCTATCAATTCTATGTCTTTATTTCCTATTTTATGCATCTATTATATTGGGTATAAATTTCACTTTTAATGCTTATATGATGCGCGAATTTGTATAACTGTATTGGCTATGTGAACACAATATAGAATATCTGTTTATGCAAAGATAATCAAGACCTGTTAATAAGATAAGTAAGATACTTGGCGTAGTTTAGGAGATATTGCAGTTCACTTCCTTAGCAGTGCAAAAGGACTTCAGCCCCTGGTTAGGGCTGCACGAAAGTTGGTTATAACAAATCGTGAAGGTACTGAAGGGTAGAACAGTGTGCGAAGTGACCTGTGTGAAGTCAGGTTTAGTTGGACTAAACTGACATCACATCCATCTCAAGGGTGCGGAAACTTGGTTCCAGCATCCCCCCATACTGCTTCGGGTGAGACTTCAGTCCGCGCTTCGCAGACTGATGCCAAAAGGGCCAGTAGTGTAGGGATTTGTTTGGCTAAATAACTCTGAACCTGGGTTAGGCCCCCATAAGCCAACATATGGAATGAGGTTCCACTATCCAAATACCACAAACTACCCATCACCGATGTCGCCATGCATGCAATGAGTGTGAAATCCAACTTGAATTTTGAAGCTAGAGCTTCACCTGCTGCTCCTCTTGAGTGATCATGTCGGCCTTCTTCTATGGACACTTTGTGGCATAGTTTCCCAGCTCATGATAGTGAAAAAATTTAATATTCAACAAGTCTTTCTTCTTGCTTTCCTGACTAGAATATCCTTTGGATTGGGATTTATTCCCTTTCCCTTTCTTTTCCTTTCCATCCAAGGTGCAGTTCTCCTCATCATCATGCTTGGATGAGCTTCCATCTCTGGTGTTCCACCTTATCTCTTCTTGTATCAATTCAGACCACAACCGCTCCCAATTTGGTAGCTTCTCCCTCCCATTTACTGAATCCTGGAAGTTGTGCCATCTCTTGGGAAGGCCTAGAAGTGTTAGGCTTACTAGATCATCTTCAACAATTGTAATACCAATACTCCCAAGTTCATACCGAAATTGGGTGAACCTTCCCAGGTACTATGGTATTGTGTTGCCCTTCTCCATCTTAATTTTTTGAAGCTTGTCCTTCAGTGCCAGCTTCTTGTGGTCACTGTTTTTTTGAAACAAGTCTATCAAGTCTTTCCACATTGAATATGGGGTATCCTTCCTATGGAGATTTGAGACAATATGATATATAACTCCTTCTAGTATGATCCTCCTCGTCTTTGCCAAACATTTCTTCAATTTTACCAAATATTGAGCACTGGTTGGTGGGGGCTTAGGAATATCATTGTCTATGAATTCCTTTAGCTCGTTATCTTCTAACACTGCCTCCATCCCATCCTTGCAAGAAATATAATTTGAGCTACCCTCAAGGGCATACTCGAGTCTCAATCCATAGAATGACATCTTGCTGGCTCTGAAGATTGATATTTCAAATTTGATTTACCTGAAAAGACAAACTCAAGTTCTTCTCTTCTATTATGATTTCTGATCTGATACCATGTACACAATCCTTGTATATTCAAGCTGCTTACGTAATATGCTAAAACAAAAGACTTGAATCTAATCTACTCATCAGCGGAAACAATTAATCGATCAAGAAATCACAAAACATGAGACAAGATTCAATCACATATGCTCAATTATTTGTCTAAGGGGAAATCTTGCTCCTCAAAACCCCTTCCTATCTGCATATTGCATTAGTTCATAAAAATAGAGAAGAAAATACAATGCTTGTTCAACTCGAAAAATATATGCACAAGTACAATCTGTCTCACTGCCTCACAAGCTGACTCTGACCAATACTTAGCAATTTTTTCTACCTGCCAAGCTCCTATTTCCTTACATTGTTTCTCAAGGAATTAGCCCCATATTAATTAGGTAAATACCCATCCTGAATTGTGCAATCTCTATAGGCCCTTCTATGACTGCATGCACCATCTGTACAACTCGGAAAAATTAACAACTGATAGTACACTTCACTTGAACTCCAATCTCAATTGGGTAACTCGAATTTCATGCATGCATGAGTTAATTATGGTTGATTTATTAATTAACTAGTTGAACACATGAAGCTTCACCCCACTACTAGACCTCCTACTATTTCCTCCAACAGTTGGAACTAGTTTAACTGACATTAACTCAGTTCAACTGAATTAAACTATTAGAACTCAAATTAAATTCATCCTGGGCTCCTAAAATTGAGGAAACACTCTACACGACTCAAGTTATGCCCTCAACTCGAATTAAATGTTCCAACTAAGTGAAATTAACTTTTTTAACTCATTCTTGTTGTCTTGTGATGTGGAATTACAATTTTCTCCTAATCTAATTCAAGGAAAAATTAAATAAGGATTTTCTTGTTTCCATTTTCAACACTCTCCCCTTTTGATATCAATGGAAAAGGGCCATATCAACACTGAAGAACAATGCCAATAATGTCAGGTGAGAGTAGGTCTCCCCCTATCATACTCAACACCATATTGATGCAAAGGTTTATGTATACCAAGAAGCTCAGCTGCCAATCATGTGTCTAACCAATGCCATGCCAACTCTGAAGACTAAACATGCTTCCCCTAAGCATGTAATGAAGCTACAACCATACACTCTTCCAGCTACAATAAGCCTCTTTTCTAAGTGAAAGAGACTACTACTAATGGACCTTGACTCTCCACCATACTTCATGGAGCAAATACACTGTTGTGAAAAATATACAGGACTGACATATGAATCATCTATAAACTCTCCTATCACCAACCATGACTCTATGGACCCAAGTTTACATCATGCACCCAATATGTGGGGCTACATCAAAGATATACAAGATGAAACATGACTTGGACTCCCATTGACCCATACATAGCTAATGAAAAGACATGCTAGACACCATGGGTCTCTCCATGAGAAATGAGCCTAAAAGATGATACAATGATAGTACATGGCAACAATGAGCAATGAATATGCTCCATATGGAAGCAAAAATACAATGCAATACACTACATATCCATCAAGTACAAGAACTTCATGAGCTATGACATAAGCTATCCAAATGTAGCAGCAATAATAGGAGCACTATCAAAACCATAAGATAGTGCATGGCCACTCAACAACTTTGCCATCATCATCTCAACAATGAAGATCATGCAATAAGATCATGAAGAACACTAGAAATGGCCACCATACTCCACATGTGCATCGACAATAAAGTCATAGTAGCAAAAACATGGAAATGTATCATAGATGCAACAACAAATACATCCTCATCATATAAATCATCCAAGAGGCTCATCAATAAACACATTTCCTCATCATGAGCAACAACAATCTCTCCAAACGTAATCAGCCATATGAATCAACATGACTCAACCAAATGAATGTCCAAAAAGTCATAAGTAGCATCATATTCAACCATCTAAAATATATCAACAACATACATGATTAATCTATAAGTAAAAACATAAGCAATGAGGTACATAGATTCTAGATGATCCAACTAGCACAATGTGACAACAACAAAATCATCATGCATAAAACAATGTCAACGTTCTGCAAATCCATTAGGAATCACATATGCTCCACCTAAACGTGTGATCCTCCATCACACCTTGACCAAGTGCATAAGACAACCATGTGGCTTTCGTACCTCCAATAATATCACAAGCTATCAACATGAAGCTACTCCAAAAACCATCAGTAGCAATATAGCTGAAAAAAATCAATGAATGTTTCAAAAAGGTTGGTATACATGTCTTTTCCTCTCATATTAATTAAATACATCAGCTACAAAAATAATGAGTGAAAATAAACAAAAAAAAAGAATCAAGCCTTGAAAAGCATAGCTCCCCCCGAGAATGATGTACCTCACATGAAGTGACTGAATCAAGCTTTCAACAATCCCCCTAAGATCATGTTAGTCTCATGCATACTATTGTAGTGAAGTAGATCTAACACACAAGAACGGACTGCACTAGGAACTCATCTCATCTACTCTGAATCTAATGAGGAAGAGTACTCTCTTTGTCTCTTCTTGCTTTCCACTCTTCCCTTCAACACATACACTTTATCTGGTGTCTTGACTCCCTTGGAAATCACTCTATTTGATCATTCCTTCCAAAAGATGAAACCTTTGGAGTTGAAAATCACTTTTTTTCCTCCATCAACCAATTTGGATCACACTCAAGATATTATGTTGTTGTAGCAGCTACAACCACCCTCCAAAATTTTACCTTAGCTTCATTTTGGAGCCTCCCTACCAACCTTTCACAGCACCGTGTATTGCCTTGCCAAGTACATGAGCTTCAGTGATTTTCTTACAGAATGACAACTTGTCCATCAAAGCTTGTTGCATCCCCTCATAGGCTATTTCACCAAACTTAGTCTAGCTGCAAGTCAAGTAGCTCCCTCAAGAAATTGCACAATTCTGGAGGGAAACCAGCCTTCCCTCCAGAAATTGTGCAATTCTATCTGGAAACCTGTTGGGCTCCAGAATTGCGCAAATCCTCCTATCACTGTTCACTGAGAAAATTGCATAATTCCTCCCAGTAGGGCTGCTTAGCCCAGAAATTGTGCAATTCTGGGTAGCCAGCCCAACTCCCTCCTAGAAATGTGCATTTTTTCCTCCCAGCTGAGCAAACTATTGCATGTGCAGTTGACTTGACCGGTTCCCTCCAGGGCCGACCAAAATTGATTTGCATGAATGGGTTGCTCCTCCCAAGGAAACATTCAAAGGCATCCCTTGTTTAAGGGATATATTTTTAGCAGCTGGAGGTTACATGCAAGGATCATTTCAGAAACCTCCCACTAAGTGTCTCTTTCCCTAGATTTGTGGCATGCACATCACAACCTTGATTTTATCAAAACTCATCAACCGAATGTTGTAGAGCTCATTCCTCACATCAATATTGCAGCTCGGACATCCCACATTGCATCTAGGAGTCATCGGCACATTCAACTCAGCTGTTTTGGGGTAAGCCCGCTTTTCATGTGTCGCACTGCATTTCTGGCACTTTTTGTGTTTTGCTTCATATGAATGTTGTGTGCTTGATATTAGTGAGTGCTTGTTGTCATTTTGATACATACTAGCTTGTACTAGCACCGTTTAAGTTTTCGTAAACATCTCACTGTTGTCACATGCATGACACTGTTTGCACGTACAGTTGTCGTTGCGGTGACTCGCTTCACACACATGCATGCTATCCTATTTTCCAAATCCTACACTTGTTGTTTGCATGAATGATCATTCACTCTCGTTTTCACTCATCTCACCATGCATTCAGACTTCTCATGTTTTCAGTCGCCTGTCGACCGGACTGGGCTGCCTTGGCCTAGACCGTGCCTTGCCCGGCTAGCACTGCGCATTTCTAGAAGCGAAGGCTCTGCCTTCCCTCCTTGTGTTGTGAAAATATAGCTAGGCACTAACCTCTAGGCTTGCATTGCACAATTCTTGGAGGTAGTGTCCCCTTGGCCTTAGAAACTACGCAATGCAGTTTGCTGGTTGCATGTCATTGTTGATTGAAATTGCGCACTGCACAGATTCAGTCCTCAACAGGCTAGGCTAGACTGTGCATTGAATAGTTCTAGTAGTTAGTTAGCCTCCTGACAGCCTGGATTGTGCCTTGCGCAGTTTTGGCAGTCAGTCTCCCGACCTCCCGGTGGAAATTGCACAACCTTCATGATCAATCACACATGTATGTTGCAAGCCAGTCCTCTAGTTTGTTTTTGTTTTTGACTGACAGATTGTTTGCCATGAGTGTTGCTATGTCTCCAGGAATCACAGGTGTTTATGCATCTCTCAGTAGCACAAGTACAATGGCCTTCAAGAGAGCAGAGTCAAAGGATACCATTGAGAGCCAACAGTGGTTGCAGCCAAGAAAGTGTCTATGAGCTTGCCTACCTATGAAGGCATCAAGTTGTTCATAGACAAGGACATCAAGATGATATGGCAACATCATCACAATGAGCAGCACCATCAACAACAACTGAAGGTAGCATACCAGATGCCACGAACATAAGAGGAATGTTGTTGACAACACAGAGGTGGAACAAAGTTGCAAGCTCAAGAAGATCCATTTGTGATGAAAGAAACTTTGGAGACTCAGGCTATGAGGTGACAACTCGACATGAAGATCGTGCGAAGATAGAGAATGAAACGAAGAAGGAGTTGCATGTGCTTAAGCAACAACTCAAGGAAGAATAGGATATGCATAGACGAGAGAATGAGTTGTAGCAGGAACAGGTATAAAAACGGGTGAAACATGCACTCATAGATGAAACTGTGCTTGTACAAGTTATAGATCCATCCCAGTAGCTAGCACGGAGCAGACGTGGTGAACATAGTTGTTGATCACATGCAAGGGAATACAGTAGCATGCATGTCATTATGCACATGCATTTGATCCCACCCATTTATCACACTCACCGAGGTGAAGACAAGAAGAAAGTCTGAATAGAGTTAAAGATGTACTCCGACAATTTGATGTGCACGACCACCAAAACATGCTTGGAGAGCAACGTAGACATTATGCATCAACATGTTGTCGATTTGGTCACACCAGGATGACTATGCGCATGCTATCAGACGAGTTGGACTGAGGAGCCATATCAGTGCACCTGGATGCAACGAAGGAAAGAGTTTGCTTAAGAAAGATGTCACCATTGAGTGCACAGGCACCATCACAGACAACCAAGCTTGGCATCAACTCACCACCTTCGACCATCAAAAGCATGTCAAAGAGTTGGTCTCACCACAATGGACCAAGTGTCAGTGATGTCTTGCATGGCTTGCTTAAGCCATTTTCTCTCACATGGGCACACGTGCATTGTAATGTAACGTCTTGTCAAGTGGAAGTTCAAGCGTCGATAGTTGGATGTAACAATCATAGAGTAGATGAAGAGTCATGAGGGTAGATGAACTGTCACAAAGGGGAATGTCAAGGGTCACCCCACCCTTTTCTATAAATATAACCTCGTAACTCATTTTAAAGGCTTTTGGTCAGCCAAGCTTCCGATAGGACTATCTTAGAGAGAGCTTGGATAGTATTGTAACGAGCCTTGGCTCCTCCATTGCGTAGAGCTAGTACATATCTTTGGAGGAGCAGGTGGTTGTGGCTGTAACGTTCCATTATCAAAACTAGTGGTTGGACATGGATGTATTATATCACTAGAACTTACACTTCTTAATATAACAAGAGCCAACATGTTTCATGCATATGTTGTATTGTATTTCAACTATCTTTTTACTCTAAATGATATATGTATCTATTTTCTTACTCATGCATGTATATCTATCTTTGTGTATGTATGTATGAATCTTTCTGGAAAGTGTTGTTGGTTTAACCATCACTTTGGATTTCTAGCTAACTTGCCTTCCATGTTGTGATTCATCTTTTCTCGTGTGTTTCCATTCTTAACTCCGTGCTATCACAGGTTTCCAAGGGGCGCACTCATCTCAAACCTGTGTGTTAGAACCTTTCATGCACCTTCCTTGGCTTGCTGCATATGTCGCAATCTTACTACCAACAGAGACATCTTACTTGCCTCTATACGAAATCGTGGTCAAGGCATTACCGTACGACCCACTACTGGGACTCCTACACCAAACGGTCTGAGGTCTAATTAGGACTTCTTACTGGGGTGATCCCTTCCATGTTGGCGGGTCCAGTACCGTCAATATTTTGGCGCTAGAAGGAGGGCCAGATGACAAGCTGAGTCCTCACATCTGTTTTGAATCTCTACATATCTATCATGACTAACTACATAGTTCCTCTTTCAGAGTGTATGTCTTATGGGAATGACTTCATTATCTCAGAAGAGCTCTCGGATAACTTCTCGCATAAAACATTTGATGGTGGAGGGCACGTAGCCTTGGTTAGGCATGCAGTCGACATTGTAGGCTCACACGAAAGACATAGAATCTTTGGAGAATACATGAGTTGTGTGTTGTTCGTCTACATGCTTTGAGGGCACCTAATGCACTGGTGTGCAACACTGCCCAAAAAATCTATCCATTATGTTGCTCATCTAGTCGTAGAGATAGACCTTGCTTTCAATCACTTCGACCGTAAGGCACTCAACAAAGAAATTCTGAAATTACAAAAAGTGCCTGATGAATCCATTGAACAGTTTTACACACGCTTTTGTAGTCTTGCATACCGATTCCCTGAATATGATATTGATTGGGAATTTCTCAAGGGAAGATTTGAGTATCTTCTTCACATATCTGAACCCCAATCAAAACACTTCGATGATGGAGCTGTGCAATCATAGGTAGGCACAGTTGCTGTCACAGGTGACTATCCGCCTTCACGTCCTCAAACAGCTCCACCACCATGGAGTGATGTGGGAGATCATGCACACACATCTGTTGAACTGTCACATCCTCCTACCCCACCTTATCTTGATATATGCACAAATTTGGCTTTAATTCTGTTGGTTGTCACATGGATTCGTTCCCTCAACCTCCATCCCCACATTCTATTGATCCTCCAGATTGTACTATCTTGTGTTTTCCCATTCTCGACTCCTCACCTGTTGTGAACGAGGATCAAGTTGTCAATGGAGTTGGTGTTATGCAACTAACTTACATCATCATTCATGATGAGTGTGTGTGGGAATCTAAAGAAGAACCCGCGGTGAAGGATGGATCCCTTCCAGCCGCACCTCATTCGCTTTATCCTAACATCGCTTGTGATTCTGCCACTACTAATTTCCCTTGTTAAAACCCATTTATAGATGTTTCTACTTCCAATCATTCACAGGACACGTCGGATGTCAGTTTGTCATCACAGTGCAGAGAGGACACATCTTCCTCTGAAAATCCATCCAATCTGTCATCTGTCATTTTTGAAAACACAGAGGGTGAACATCTTTGCTTCTCATCTACCCCTCTACCCAATTCATCAAATCATGAGGATGCCGACAAACATCCTGAATTTTCTGATCTTGGTTGTCGTGATCTCTCTACTTCTTCATCTGATCACGATGTTGATTCAATCATTGTTAATCTGTCTAAGACACTGGTCTACGATGATCTATCTATCAACGAAGTCGAAACCCCGTAGACTGTTGAGGCACTTCAGCCCGAGCTGATGGTTATGTCAGGCCCTCACTGTCCTGAGGTTGGTTTCACTTCCGGTCAGGAAATTGTTGAAACACTCAAGGCTCCTCATCACTCTCTACTTTACATTGAAGATCAACCAAACACCCAGATTTTGCTTCCTCCACTCAAACTACACGATCCCATCGCTCATGCATTGGAGGAATCTTACACAGCAAGCACACATGCACAATGTAAGTGGTCTACCTTTCTCATGTTTGCTTGCAAGTCATATTCATGAGAATGCATACACCTAACATCTGCACGTAGTGTAGCCCAACACCATGGCAGCTCCATAGACTGCATGTCATGCGCTTTCACTCATCTTTGTTTTGTGGTCGCTTGTAAGCTTGGAGTGTGTTTGTATTCATCATTATATATTTCATGCTTGTTGGTTTGCGCAACTGCGATGTTCACAAACCGTGCCTTCACCAACATGGGTCAACCAATGTGCCGGTGGTTGCATTGGAAGTATCACTTCACGTGATATGACCCATGCATTATTAGCCTAGTAGTAGGAGTAGTGTTTTCTTTTGAGCTGTTTGCTTGCATGCATGTTTGCTTCTTTCTTTGTGTGTTTGTTTGTTTGCTTACTCACTTTGCTTCCGCATTTGCTGTTGCTTTTTGCTTTTCTTTTTGGTTTGTTTGCTTGTTATTGTCCATAGGATAGTTTCACATGGATTGTGTGCGACTCTTGAAACAAGCTGGGTAAATTACAAGAGGACTTGTACAACTATCAACATTTGGTTATATTTTTTCTGCTCTCTTATGTAAGAACTTGTTGTCTTCAGTCCATGATACATCAATGGAAAATACGTATTGTTCGAAGTGAACCTTAGTGAAAACACAACGCTTGCGTGCTAACTAGTATCACCTACTCTAGTCGGTTTTTTTTGGGTTAATCCTTGTTAGCTCAGTCAAGTAGAGTAAGGTGAGGGGGAAAACCTTAACAAGCACATCAAAGGTATACATAAACTACTTCTCTAAAGGAACAACCTCTTCCGCTCTCGATAAGTTGGGATTCCTCTTTTGCCTCTGAAATGAATAAGTGTTATGCACAGTTATGAAGATGAAAAATGAAAAAATGAAAAAGTGAAAAAAGTTTGAAAAAAATGAAAAATGAATAAGGTGAAAGAAGAGAAAGGCTTCCTGTGCAGAGAGGTGATGCAAGTACCTCCGCCAGGGTATAGACCAGGCTCGCTGGCATTGGAGCTATGCTTGTGTTCATGCGTGACTCCGTTGGGGTACTGTCGAGGCCTACTGGCAGCGGAGCAACACCAGAGATGAAACTAACACTCTGATGACTATAATGCTTGTACATCATATACTCCTCAACCCCAATCGAAGCAAATGTGTTGGGTTGGCTTGGAATGTGTGTCAATCGACTAAGAGCTTGGTAGATGCTACATCTTACAATCAAGCTAGTGTGGAAACCAAGACGAACTGAGAACTGAACAATACCTCCGGAGGTGTTAGAATTGTTTTTCATGAACAAGGTCCATTTAGAGAGTTGGAGTTCTACCAATGTGTCACCAAGTGTTGTAGCAGCCAAAACCACCCTCCAAAATTTTACATTAGCTTCGTTTTGGAGCCTCCCTACCAACCTTTCACAACAGCATGTATTGCCTTTCAAAGTACACGAGCTTAAGTGATTTTCTTGTAGAATGACATCCTGTCCATCAAAGCTTGTTGCATCCCCCTCACTGGCTGTTTCCCCGGACTTAGTCCAGTTGCAGGCTAAGCAACTCCCTCAATAAATTGCACAATTCTAGAGGGCAACTAGCCTTCCCTCCAGAAATTGTGCAATTATGTCTAGAAGCCCGATGGGCTCCAAAATTGCGCAAATCTGCCTGTCACTGTTCACTATGAAAATTGCACAATTCCTCCCATCAGGGCTTCTCAGCCCAAAAATTGCACAATTCTAGGCAACAGTTAGCTGCTCTGCCCAGAAATTCTACAATCCCTCTGGGCAGCCAGATCGACCCCCTCCCAGAAATGCGCATTTTTTCCTCCTAGCTGAGCAGATTGTTGCATGTGCTTTTGAGTTAACTGGTTCCCTGCAGGACCGAGAAAAACTGATTTGCATTCATGGGCTACTCCTTCCAAGGAAGCATGCAAATGCATCCCTTACTTCAAGGATCTATTTTTAGCAGTTGGAGGTTACATGAAAGGATCATTTCAGAAACCTCCCACCAAGTGCCGCTTTCCCTAGATCTGTGGCATGCATGTCATAACCTTGATTTTATCAAAGTTCATCAACCAGATGCTGCAAATATCATTCCTCACATCTATCTTGCAACTCTAACATCCCACATTGCATCTAAGAGTCGTTGGCATATTCAACGCAGTTTTTTTGGGGTAAGCCCACTTTTCATGTCTTGCGTTGTGTTTCTGGTGCGTTTTGTGTTTCACTTTGTATGAATGCTATCTGCTTGATTTCAGTAAGTGCTTGCTGTCATTTTGATACATACTAGCTTGTACTAGCACCGTTTCAGTTTTCATTAACATCTCATTATTGTCGCATGCATGACACTCATTTTCATGGACGGTCACTGTTGCGGCGACTCGCTTCACACACATGCATGCTTTCCCGTTTTCCAAATCCTGCACTTTCTATTTGCATGAGTGATCATTCACTCTCGTTTGCACTCAACTCACCATGCATTCAAACTTATCATGTTTTCAGTCGCCCATCGATCAGACTGCGTTGCCTTGGCCCAAACCATGCCTTGCCCGGCTAGCACTGCACATTTCCGGAAGCGAAGGATCTACCTTCCCTCCAGAAATTTCTCAAATATAGCCAGGCATTGACCTCGAGGCTTGCATTGCACAATTCTTGGAGGCAGGGTCCCCTTGGCCCCAGAAACTGTGCAATGCAGTTTGTTGGTTGCATGTCATTGCTGACTGAAATTGCGCATTGCGTAGTTTCAACTCTCATAAGGCCAGACTGTATTGTGCATTGCGTAGTTCCAGTAGTCAGCTAGCCTCCTGATAGCCCAGACTATGCCTTGCCCAGTTTTGGCAGTCAATCTCCCGACCTCCTAGGGGCAATTACGCAACCTTCACGATTAATCACATAGGTTTGTTGCAAGTCAGTCATGTAGTTTGTTTTGGTTTTCGACTAACAGATTTCTTGCCATGAGTGTCACTATGTCTCCAAGAATCACAAGTGTTCATATGTCTCTCAATAGCACAAGTACAATGGCCTTTAGGAGAGCAGAGTCAAAGGAGACCGTTGAGAGCTAATGGGGGTTGCAAGAAAGCAAGTGTCTATGAGCTTGCCTACTTATGAAGACATCAAGTTGTTTGTAGACAAGGACATCAAGATGATATGGAAACATCATCATAGTGGGCAACACCATCAACAACAGCTGAAGGAAGCACACTAGATGCCACGAATGCAAGAGGAAGGTTGTTAATAACATAGAGGTGGAACAAAGTTGCAATATCAAGTAGATCCACTTGTGATGAAAGGAAATTTGGAGACTCAGGCTATGAGGTGATGACGTGACATGAAGATCGTGTGAAGACATAGAAAGGAATGAAGAAGGAGTTACATGTGATGAAGTAGCAACAGAAGGAAGAACATGAGTTGCATAGATGAGAGAATAAGTTGCAGCAGGAACATGTACAACAGCGGGTGCAATATGCACTCACGAATGAAACTACACCCGTACAAGTTATAGATCCATCCCCGCAGCTAGCACGAAGAAAACATAGTGAGAAAAGTTGTTAATCACATGCAAGGGAATACAATAGCATGCATCTCATTGTGCATACGCATGAGATCCCACACATCGGGCACACTCACCGAGGCAAAGACAAGAAGCAAGTCTGACTGGAGCTAAACATGTAATCCAACATGTTGATGCCCACAACCACCAACATATGCTTGGAGAGAAGCGTAGACACTATTCATAAACATATTGTCGTCTGATCACACTAGGATGACTATGTGCCTGCTATTAGACGAGTTGGACCGAGGAGCCATATCAGTGCACCTGGATGCAACGAAGGCAAGAGTTCACTTCAGGAAGATGTCACCATTGAGCGCACGAGCACCATCACGTACAACCAAGATTGGCATTATCTCACCACCTTCGACCATCAAAAGCATGTCAAAGAGTTGGTCTCAACAGAACAGACCGAGTGTCAGTGATGTCTTGCATGGCTTGCTCAAGCCATTTTGTCTTACATGGGCACATGTGCACTGTAATGTAACATCTTTTTAAGTGGAAGTTCAAGTGTCGATAGTTGGATTTAACAATCATAGAGTAGACGAAGAGTCATGAGGGTAGATGAACTGTCACAAAGGGGAATGTCAAGGGTCAGCCCACCCTTTGCTATAAATAAAACCTCATAACTCATTGTAAAGTCTTTTGGTAAGCCAAGCTTCCGATAGGACTATCTTAGAGATAGCTTGGACAATATTGTAATGATCCTTGGCTTCTCCACTGTGGAGAGCTAGTACATCTCTTTGGAGGAGTAGGTGGTTGTGGTTGTAACGTTCCGCTGTTGGAACTAGTGGTTGGACATGGATGTATTGTATGACTAGAACTTACACTTCTTAATATAACAATATCTAGCACATTTCATGCATATGTTGTATTGTATCTCAACTATCTGTTTACTCTAAATGATATATGTATATGTTTTCTTACGCATGCATATATATCTGTTTCTATGTATGTATGTATGAATCTTTCTGAAATGTGTTTTTGGTTTAAACATCACTTTGGATTGCTAGCTAACTTGCTTTCCATGTTATGATGCATCTTTGTGTGTGTTCCCTTCTTAACTCTACGCTATCACAGGTTTCCAAGGGGCGCACTCATCTCAAACCCCATGTGTTAGAACCTTCCATGCACCTTCCTTGGCTTGCTACATATGTCACACCCTTGCTTCTAACAAAGACATCTTACTTGCTTCTGTACGAAATCGCGGTCAAGGCATACCGTATGATCCACTGCTGGGAATCCTACACCAAATGGTCTGAGGTTTTTTTGGGACTTCTTACTGGGGAGATCCCCTTTCATGTTGGTGGGTCCAACACCATCAACATATGCTCTAGGCCTTCAATGATCCAAACATCTTCTGCATTTTTCCTCTTCTCACCAAGATTGGCTTTGCTACTTCCCCACAATATAGTAGTTTCACCACCTTCAAACATAACACAACCATCCTTGTTTTTATAGAGAAAATGGAATTTTCTCCTATCTCCTGACATATGGTGTTAGCACCCACTATCTATATACCACACATCATGCACATCAAGAGAACAAAGTGTAATTCCACATCTTTCTAGTTGCTTCTCTTTCTTCCATGTGTTCCTTGGTTGCACATTGTCCCATGACTGTTGCTTTTGAACAAATGGCCTCAATGAACTAGGAATCTTGTAATCCTTGGCCATGTGCCCAAAATTATGGCACACATAACACTCAATATGACTAAGATATGTAACCAATGGATTTGGTCTTTTGCTGCTCATACTTGACCTCCATATTTTCACGCTAGATCTGCAATCAATGGTTTTATTCCCAAACATGTTACAAGAAAAACAATGGCCATTGAAAGAAATTGTATACCTGAATATAGGTCCTCCTCTCGGATGATCATATTACTGCATGGATGAGTGCATTATCCTCCTACAATTAGCTTCCACATGACCAAAATCATGACAATTGGCACACTCCATCTCGTCCATCAAGGGTGAAAAAGAGTTTTGACTTTTCCTTTGAAAATTGCTACCTCCAACCATAGGAGAAAATGATACTATAGATGTGAAATATCCTTTTGGTTTTCTATTTTGCTGCTGCTTTTGGATCACATTATTTTCTTCCTACTTCTTTGGTTCTACTTTTTCATTCTTTCCTGCATGCAAACTTGTCTCACCCTTTTGAAAATTTCTACTAAATTTGCTCACTAGTATGGGGCTCTTCACTTTTTCCCATTGTTGGTTCTTTTCCTCAAACTCCTTTCTCAATTTGTCAATCACACCTTGAAGCACTTCAACATGATCCTCCCTATCTTTTTTCTTTCTGCAATTGACTTATTCTAATATTTTCGATTCTTCCAGCTATGTTCTCAACATAGTGATTTCTTCCTTGATTTTTTTCTCCTTTTGATCACAATCCTGCAATTTATTCTTATGCTCCTTGCATATTTGTTAATCTACCAATTTCACTAGAAAATTATTCAATAAAAACCATGGCAGATTCATATTGAGCCTTAAGAAGCATATAATTGTGATCATCATCTCTATCACTAACCAAATATGAATCATTGTCATTATTGCTATCAGAAATATAACTCAAAAGTATATCATTACGACTTATACCTTCATATTTGTTGTTCTTTTTCACAACTGGTTCAAGTGAAGCTTTCTTATTATTTTTTCTACTCTTATCAATTTATTCATCACTGTTGCTATTGTTGGCTCCATATATCATATGCAATTTGTCCCAAATTTCCTTGGCAGATTTTAAATCTCCATTTTTCTCCAAATCTGCACTATGGATATTTTCAAAAATAATTTGATTTTCTTGATAATTTTTCTTTCGAACTTTAGATGCAGGAAAATCTCCAACATTACCTTCACAAACCAATCTCCAAAAGTTAGAGCCATAGAGAAATAATTGTTTTTTCACGTTTTCTTTCCATACTTTGAAAATTACAGTAGTAAGAACTAATTTCTTTGGAGAAGTCATTCTGAAGAAAAAAAATGCAAAATTTCTGAAAACTTCAAGATCCACTCTCCAACAATCAAGTTGCACCTGAGAGCCCTGCTCTAATACCAATTGTTGGAAACTAGATCACTATTGAGGGGGTGGTGGGGGGGTGGGGCATGAATTTCTAGTGAGAGAATATATAAACGTTTTCTCCAAATTATTAATCTTTTAACCATGCATGAACTGAAACACAAAACCATAGATTAGAGCATCAAGATAGAAAAGAAACCATAAAATAAATCACACAATAGACATGAATATGTCTGGTGGAAAAACCTTCCCTAGGAAAAAATGACCTTGTTGCTGCTGCGTTGCTCAATTCTTTTATTAATATGCTTAAAAATTTTTACATGGATCATCTCACTCCCATGAATTAGAAGACTTGACTTATTTCATAGTATGCTGGCACCTATCAGACAAGAAATTGTTTCTCCCATAGATCTATGGACCACCATCCGCTGAAGGCCACCACGATCAATGATCCTTTCCCGGTTACTCATAAACTAACAATCGAATCTACAAAATCCGATCTATTGGTAACTGTTAGCTTTGTTGGCATGTGGCCCAAAACGGATCCAAAGATGCTCCCTAAGTCTTCAAAAGTTAGTAAAATCAGGCCAAAGATCAAAAAAATCGCAGGAGGAGAGCCATTATAATGGCAGAAAAGCACTATCAGGAGGCCAAAAACACATAAAAACAGTGAAAAACTGAGCATCAGAGGCATAAACAGTGAAATGCACAACAGCCGTCAGATCTGGCTGATCAATGGTCCAGATCTGATCGACGGGTCACAATCGGCAGAGGCATTCAGTGGATTGAGGGCGGACTATATGAAACTTGCGATGGCGATCGACGATGCAATGTGAATCGTCGATAAAGTGCGCAGATCGATGGCCCATGTTACATCGCAGGATCGCTATCGAAGAACACAACAGAGTGCTCACCATTGGCCCAGGGCATGAGCGATATGCGATTGCGATCAATCACATCGGTGGATCGCAATCGGGGAAACATTATGGAGCGGGGCATTTATACATGTATATGTGCGATGCGATTAGCTGGACCTGATGGCTGTATAGGCATTATTGCATAGATTTTCAGATCCGCCAAAAGGCATTTGTTAATGTATTTTCACATATTTTATTATTTAACAAAATATAAAGGGACAACGCCGATGCGATAAAACCCAGACCCGAAGGGGTTCGGGAATGAAAATATATAATATTTCAGATCCGCCAAAGGCATTTCTTCAAGATTTTTAGTGTTTCTAACGTATTTCAAAATAAAAAGGGAAGACTGGGAACAAGCCATTAGCGACTTGCAATAGCGATAAGGATGGACCCGATGGAGGAATAGATAGTGTTTAAGGACTTTTTAAGTCCGAAATAAATAGAGCTTGGTGGGATTTCACAGTGTTGCAACATTTTTTGTGGAAAAAGAGAAACAACCATTGTTAGTATTTGAAACGATTTCAAAGGCCCGAATACCCATTCCATCACAGAACAGAGGCTGGGAGACAGAGACCAGGAGATAGAAGGCTAGAAGGGGAAAGGCAACAGTGCAACACAACCAAACCAACAAATGATCATGGATCATCTCTTGCACGAGTGAGCTCCCTGACAGCACAACAAATTACCAGAATGCGGTTACTCTGCTGTTAGAAAAGAAACCTTCGAGCTCATGCGTGTCGAGTCATGGCATCAAGTCGATGAAAAGACAGAGAGGATAGATTAAGACACTTCGAGCCTTTGAGAGCTTAGGAGCATTGTAAAAAAGCCTATAAATGGTTGAAAGTTAGAGATATGAAGGGTTCAACTTTTGGGGATGGTGGATACTTTGCTACTCTAGCTTCTCATCTTCATTCTAGCAATATAGGCTTCTTTTGTTGTTACATGTTCGATTCCCATTTTCTCTTCTGTTCTAAGCTTGCACTTGAATAGGTTATTCATGTTTTCTTTTGTGTCTAATGCCAGATAACTATCATCTTATCTCTGCTTTGATAAATTAGATTTGCAAGCTTCATTTACTTCCTGTAGCTAGCCATTCATATGTGTTTATGTATGCATCTGCTGGTACAGTCAGTATTCTCCATCTATCCATTGAATCTATAAACTATTGAGCATTAGTGGTTTAAAGCCTTGTAAAGCTAAGGGTGTTCATGCATGTCTTGAATGAAAACAGAGTTGAAACACTCATTTGACTTGATCCAAAACATCATCCATTCCAATAGTTCAGAGAACAATATTGAAGATTTATATGTTACTAGGCATCTCCGAGCTACAACCTAGGAGAGCTTCCTGGAGTGATAACAAAATTGGTGCTGCTGCTGGGGAGAGGAGACTGAAACTCAGCTTCCCTAGGAGATGACACAGATCCAGCTTTGATGATGGACAAATTCTGGGCACTTTTTTCGGTTGTAATCATCTATCTGGCGACTCTACTAGAGGACGAACCTCTTGGCGACTGCACTTCATAGTTCTTGCTCAGTTTGTGAGGCATACTCGGAGAAATCCTCAGAAGTCACAAGATGACCCAATACCTGACCCTGAAAAAATCATCAAAGAAAGAAAGGTATTGCGGAAAGGAGCATCAGGTTCAGGTAAATCTAAACAATATTCTATATCTCTTCAAGAAAATCCTGTAATAGAACAAATACATGTTGAGAGTATAACATCTAATACTAGTAGTGAAGAAAAAATATCAGAGATTCATAAAGCTCCTTATTCTTTAGGTTCTTCTTTCATTGTAAGCCCAAAGGAAGCCTCTCCTACTATCCATCATACTTCTTTAGTCCTATCAGTCACTCCTCAACCCTCTGTCATTCAGATTTCTAGTACCCTTATAGCCACCAGAACTATGGCAGGTCCACAACCTACCAAAATGGAAAGAATCATAGCTGCTAGGTATGGACCTCTAGTACTACCCACTCCTTTGAGTGCCATGCCTACTGGAAAATATTAGAACTATAGGCCTAAGTTCAATGGGACTAAAGGTGTTACAACTGAGGAACATCTTGAATCATTCTATAGCTATGTTGATAACTTGGACATTAGTAAAGATGATGTATGGATGAGAGTCTTTGTCCAAAGTCTAGATGGAGACGCTAGACAATGGTTCCGAGAACTAGCCCCAAGGTCTATAACAGATATTGAGGCTTTAGATGACGCATTCCTAAAGCATTAGGGGGATAAGAAGGATCTACTCTACTACCACACCGAGTTTGGGAACTTAAAGAGGGAAAATGGTGAATTGTTGTTTGATTTTAATAAGAGGTTTAACCCCATGTACAACAAGATACTAGCTGAAGTAAAACCCACCACTACCTCTGCTAAACTCACCTATGCTAGTGCTTTTGATTCTGACTTCTATTTATTGTTGATGGAGAGGCGATGTGCTACTTTGAATGATATGCAGGATGCAGCCTTGGAAGTAGAATCAAACATCATCGCTGCAGAGAAGCTCAAGGGAAATGTTGATGGAAGGAGATAGAGGGGCGAGTCTTCATCATCTTCAAATCCCAAGATAGATAAAATGACCAAGATGATAGAGTCATTAGCCTATGAAATCTCCAAATTAAAGGTTGAGCAACACCCTAGTAAAGGAAGAGTTCCGAATACCTTTGCTCCTATAAATCCAAATCCATATAGAAGAGATAATGAGCAGTTTCAGATTTTGCAAAGAAGTGAAGATGCCAATGAAGACCAAAGGGTGAAGACCCCTTTCTAGAATGTAGTCATGGAAGAAGAGCAGTTTGAACAAGATGATGAGATCCATTTTCTGGAAGACAAAGCCAGTGCCTCCTTTTTGACCTCAGCTTCCTATGAAAAGTCATTATTCAGTGACCAGATCAACCAAGAATGGGATGGTGAAGCTGTTCTGCAAACTGCTGATCAGCACAGATATAATCTGAGGTTAGAGATGAATAATGCCAAGGAAACTCCTGTTCAGATACTTCTATCCCTACAATATAGCAAGCTAATAAGCAGAAGCAACCGACAGTTGATCCCATCATCCTCAAAGCTCCAACTCACGAGGTAAGAGGCCTTGCTTCTCCTTTCAGTTTTCAATTAGAAATTCAGAAGCTAAGAATACCTATACCTCTGATTGAACTAGTGAATAATGAGTCCTTCAAGATATCTATCCTTGAGGCTTTTGAGCATAATGCCATCCAAGCCTCCACCATCTATGTAAATCTGCAAGATGATAAACCAGCTATTTTTCTCAGCCTAATGGTTGAAAATTATGATGACAACTCCCCATCATTCTATGTCTCTTTGACTATTCATGGCAAAATCCTTCACAACTACCTTCTGGACACTAGAGCCAGCCATAATCTAATGCCCAAGGCTGTCATGGATGAGTTGGGTCTTGACATTACCAAGCCTTATCATGACTTGTTTTCTTTTGACTCTAGAAAAGTGAAATGTCTGGGATTAATCGAGGACCTAGCCATCACTTTGTCTCAATTGCCCATGAAGAGCATGATGATGGATATTGCGGTAGCAGATGTACCCCTCAAGATTGGCATGTTGCTTTCTAGAGGTTGGATCAAGAGATTAAGTGGAATATTACAAAATGATCTGTCATACGCTATTGTCCCAGTTTTTGGAGGTGAGAGTAGGAGATTATACAAAGAAGCTCAGTTGGCTTATATCATCAATGATGAAAGAAATCCCACTAATCATCCCATATATGCTATCGACATTGATTTTGGAGCTTGTATTCTTCAGATTGAAGAATCCCAGTTGGCCTCCACGCAGCTTAAGAAACTAGTTTGCCAGATCACAGAGGAAGAAGGCCCACAAATTTGGGACATGTTCCTTGATGGAGCTTGCTCTAAGGAAGCTACAGGGGCAGGTGTAGTCCTTGTGTCCCCCACACATGAATGCATTCATTTATCTTTCAAATTAACTTTTTAGGTCATAAATAACATAGCAAAGTACAAAGCCTTGATATTGGGCTTAAACGATGCTAAAGAAATGGGCATCAAAGGTCTGAAAGTGTTTGGAGATGCAGAACTTATCATTCAGTAGGTCAACAAAACTTTCCAAGTAAAGCATCCAAGGCTGAAAGCATACAGATATGAGGTATGGAAGCTCAAGGACTCTTTTAATATTTTCAGCATTTCTTACATCCTAAGAATGAAGAACCAGCTTGTTGATTCCCTTGTTGTGTCTGCTAGCACGTTTATTCCTCCTTTGCCTCCTAAGTTGACTTATGAAGTTCAGGTGAAATATAAACCATCTCTGCTTGACAATGTCAAATACTGGAAAGTTTTTGAAGATGATGACGAAATTAATAGGGTTTTTACAAGTCGTTAATGAATTTCCTGAAATGCACATCGACCAAGAAAACGAAACCATGGAAGAATGCAACCAGTCCAAGCTAAAGGATGAGATTGGTCAGGACAACATTGTTGAGCTACCTAATCCTATACCCAAGGGATTGGTGCCCCTAGAGAAGTTGTTTGATCATAATGATGTACCTTATAAGCTTGCCAAAAAAGAAAGTGAGTGTGCTATTCATAGACATAACGTGGGGAGTCCAGCTCATCCAAAGCATATAAATCTGTCCACTCACTTGTCTTCTTCCAAAAGTTTCGAGTATTGCACCCTGATGAAGCAATTCGCAGATATTTTTGCCTGGGAATACAGTGATCTTAAGACCTATGACACGAACATCATTCAGCATAAGATTCCACTAGAGAAGAACACCATCCCTTTTAAGCAGAAATTAAGACCTATCAACCCTCTCTTATTGCCTTTGATTGAGAAAGAAATCAAGAAGTTGTTGGATGCCAAGATCATAGTTCCCCTAAGGTATTCAAAGTGGATAGCTAACCTGGTGGTACTAAGAAAGAAGAATGGAGAAATCAGGCTTTGTGTTGACTTCAGGAATCTGAACAAATTCTCTAAAAAAGAAAACTACCCCCTGCCTAAGATGGAACACTTGCTGCAAAAAGTTTCAAGGGCTAGATTCATGTCTTTCCTAGATGGATTTTCAGGTTACAATCAGATTGCTGTACATCCAGAAGATTAGGAAAAGACCGCTTTCGCTACTCCTTGGGGCACTTTCATGTACTCCAAGATGCCTTTTGGACTGATGAATGTTGGGGCTACTTTTCAGAGGGCCATGGACATAGCCTTCGTGGGAGAGAAGGACAAGTTTGTCCTTATTTACCTTGATGACATAACATTCTTTTCCAACACTCACAAGGACTATTTGCAACATTTGAATAAGGTGTTTCTAAAGTGCAGGCAGTTCGAAATTTCTGTGAACCCAAAGAAGTCACAGTTTGCTCTAGAAGAAGGAAAAATTATGGGACATATTTTTTCTGCTGAAGGTGTGAAGGTTGATCCATCAAGAGTTCAAGCAATTCAGACATTTTCCATCCCAAGGTCAAAAAGGGAAATTCAATCCTTCCTGGGTAAGATTAACTTTGTAAGGAGGTTCATTCCAAACTTTGTAGAGCTAGTGAAGCACATCACTTCCATGCTGAAGAAAGGATCAGAAATAAAATGGACAGATGTTGCAAGAAGCTCTTTTGAAGCCATCAAACAAGCTATCATGGAAGCTCCCACTCTAATCAGCCTAGATTACACCAAGGAGTTTTATATCTTCTCTTTTGCCTCTTATGATACACTTGCAGCAGTTCTGTTGTAGAAAAATGATGAAGGCGTAGAGCACCCCGTGGCCTTTTTCAGCAAAACTCTGAGGGATGCTGAACTAAGGTATGACCTTATTGAAAAACAAGCTTATGCTCTCATAAAATCTTTAAAGGCATTCAGAATTTATATTCTGCATTCCAAAGTGGTTGCATATGTACCTTTAGCCTTAGTAAAAGATGTCTTAACTTAGCCAGATATTGATGGAAAGAGAGCTAAATGGATTGAAAAATTCATAGAGTTTAACATAGAGGTGAAGCCCACTAAGCTTGTCAAAGGCCAGGGCATGGCTAAACTTATGGCTGAGGAAAGTTGTAGTTTGTTAGACATCAATTGCATGGGTTCAAATTCAGGAGATGAGCATACAGAGGAAGCAGCAGAAGAGCAAGAGAAGAATCAACCTTTGACTGAAAATCTAGCCACCTGTGAATGGTATTCCAGTATAGTTCATTTTTTTGCAGAAGCTAGAAGTCCCCCCAGGGCTTAGCTCAAGTCAAGCCCCGACCATTAAGCTCAGATCAGCCAAATTCTACATTAATAAAAACCTGCTTTATTGGAAAGACCCATCAGGGGTCCTCTTAAGATGTCTAGATAAAGGACAATCTGCGGAAATCATGCACCAGTTCCATTCTAGCATCTGTGGAGGGCATCATTATTGGAAAACCACAGCCTACAAAATCTTGAGAGCTGGGTATTATTGGACTACTCTGTTCTATAATGTGTTTTATTTTGTGAAATCTTGTGACAAATGACAGAGGTTTGTAGGAAGACAGCAACTAAAATCTCTACCCTTGAAGCCAGTACACGTCAATGGTCCCTTCTAGCAGTGGGGCTTGGACTTCATAGGTGAGATTAATCCACATTCTAGTGGCCAGCACAAATGGATCTTGGTAGCCACTGATTATTTCACCAAATAGATTGAGGCCGTACCCACTAAAAGTGCTAATCATCAGGTTATCATAAAGTTCTTGAATGAAAATATTTTCACTAGATTTGGTTGCCCAACCAAACTAGTCACTGATAATGCAACAGCTTTCAGGGCGGAAGAATTGGTGGACATTTGTGAATCCATGGGCATTCAATTGGTGCATTCTACCTCATATTATCCTCAAGGAAATGACCTGGCAGAATCATCTAACAAGAGTCTTGTAAGGATAATCAAAAAACTGTTGGAGGACAACAAAAAGGGTTGGGTTTCCAAGTTGAAGTTTGCACTATGGGCTAACAGAGTTACCAACAAGAAGTCCATAGGAAATTCTCCATTTAATCTGGTTTATGGCGCTGATGTTGTTTTTCCTATCCAGATGATTCTCCCTATGGCCAAATTCTTTCAAGAAGAACATGATTAAATGAATGACATGCTAGGGAGAATGAATAACCTGGTTGAATTACAGTAGGTCAGAGAGTAGCTAGTTGAGAAGTCAAAAGTTCATCAGAAGAAAATCAAAGAAACCTTTGACAGGAAGGAAAAAGTGGACAATTTCCAAGCTGGTGACTGGGTTCTCAAATGGGATGCATTGAAGGAAAAGAAAGGTAATCATGGTAAGTTTGACTCCTTATGGATAGGTCCATTTGTCATCACTCAAATTCAGTAGAACAATACCTTTATTCTACAAAGTATGAAAGGAGAAGATGTTTTTGGTGGCCCAATCAATGGGCAGTTCTTGAAACTTTATTTCATTTAAGGCTTTAAAGCCTTGGTATTGTAAATATGTTTTTTTCAGTTTTTTATTTTCTATGAAAAATAAACTCCATGCCCAATGGAACACCAGGAGATAGATTTGATTTTGGTTTTACAGGAAAGGCATTGGTTTGTGGTTATTGAAACCTCGCAGGGAGGCGTTCATCCCCAGAAGGAGCCAGTGTTAGCCTTGTTGGCATGTGGCCTAAAACGGATCCAAATATGCTCTCTAAGTCTTCAAAAGTTAGTAAAATCAGGCCAAAGATCAAAACAATCGCAGGAGGAGAGCCATTAGAATGGAGGAAAAGCACTATCGGGAGGCCAAAAACACATAAAAACAGTGAAAAACTGAGTATCAGAGGCATAAATAGTGAAATGCACAGCAGCTGTCAGATCTGGCCAATAACAATCGCAGGAGGAGAGCCATTAGAATGGAGGAAAAGCACTATCGGGAGGCCAGAAACACATAAAAACAGTGAAAAACTGAGTATCACAGGCATAAATAGTGAAATGCACAGCAACTGTCAGATCTGGCCGATCAACGGTCCAGATCTGATCGGCGGGTTGCAATCAGTGGAGGAAATTGGCTGATTGAGGGTGGACCATATGAAACTTGCGATGGTGATCGACGATGCAACGTGGATCGTCGATCAAGCACGCAGATTGATGACCCACGTTGCATCGCTGGATCGCTATCGGAGAACACAACAGAGCACTCACCATTGGCCCGAGGCATGAGCGATATGCAATTGCGATCAATTGCATTAGCGGATCACAATCAGGGAAACATTATGGAGCAGGGCCTTTATTCATGTATATGTGCGATGCGATTAGCCGGATCCGATGGCTATATAGGCATTATTGCATAGATTTTTAGATCTGCCGAAAGGCATTTGTTAATGTATTTTCGCATATTTTATTATTTAACAAAATATAAAGGGATAGCGCCGATGCGATAAAACCTGGACCCGAAGAGGTTCGGGAATGAAAATATATAATATTTCAGATCTACCAAAGCCATTTCTTCAATATTTTTAGTATTTTTAACGTATTTCAAAATACAAAGGGAAGACTGGGAACAGGCCATTTGTGACTTGCGATAGCGATAAGGATGGACCCGATAGAGGAATAGACAGTGTTTAAGGACTTTTGAAGTCTGAAATAAACAGAGCTTGGCGGGATTTCACAGTGTTGCAGCGTTTTTCTGTGTAAAACAGAAAACAGTCATTGTTAGTATTTGAAAGGATTTCAAAGGCCCGAAGACCCATTCCATCACAGAACAGAGGCTGGGAGACAGAGACCAGGAGACAGAAGGTCAGAAGGGGAAAGGCAACAACACAACACAACCAAACCAACAAATGATCATGGAGCATCGCTTGCATGAGCGAGCTCCCTGACAACGCAACAAATTACCAGAATGCGGTTACTCTGCTGTTAGAAAAGAAACCTCCGAGCTCATGCATGTCGAGTCATGGCATCAAGTCGTTGAAAAGACAGAGAGGATAGTGTTGTTGGGAAAAGTATCCAATTCGGAATGCCCCTATCCCACTCTAAGGTGTGATAGTGCCTTAGCAACAAACAAGGTAAACTAATTGAGTACTCTTCTTTATGAAATGCAAATGAGGAAGAAGGATGTAACTAACCTGTGTCTTCCGCTAGTTTGTCGATCCAAATCACTCCTCTCTTCAGTAGCTCCCAGCTTCTTGCTCCTTCACCGGCCCAGCTTCACCGAATTCCTGCAAGATCACAAGAGAGAGAAACTACACAAAGATACAGATATACATTCATAAAAAGCTCAAGATCAGATTAAGCTAAACATGTAAGCATAACAAAAACATCATTGGTACACAGCATGTAGGAGAAACTCAAATAGTTTATTGATATGATAATAAAGTCCAAGAGGAGATACAACCAAGTGAGTTCCGATCCAGCATCTACCTCCCAGCAAAGGAATCCCTTCCTCTCCTCCAACAAAGCATAAATCACCCAATGTACTAATCTCAATCTCAAACCAACAGCAATTCTCTGCAAAGTACAAAATTCCAGCCTCCTGAACCTCTGGGTGAGAGATCCATATATATATGTAAGCAGAGAGGATGAGTCAGCTTATGTTTTGACTTCTGGCTTCTCTCTGTCAGTTCTTGCTTCCACTTGGAGGTTAAGAACCTCTTACTCATCACTAGTCGAATTCATTGAGGCAAGTGTCATTGGAGAAGATTCTGGAAGCTTCCAGGGTCTTTCCACCTCGTTGAATGAGCTTGCCATTTGTCATTTCCCGCTCAGCGCACCCTGGTAGTGCTTCCACCTGCGTTGCAGTGCACCTAGCCAGTGTAGTCTCTGCATTTCAACGCAGGCAGCTAGTGGAGCCTCTGAATTGATCCTAAATTGACTGTTTCTGAGTGGTTTTTGGTGGAGAACTTCTGGGAGAAGCTGTCATTGGTTGACCTTGTTCTTTTAGGAGCTGTAACAACATCTTTAGGGACTTTGGATCCCTTGAATTATGGACATTTCATGCTTATAGCTATAAGGCACAAAAAAGTCTATAACAGTTGCCCCCTAAAGTATGAGGCCGTTTATCGGGTGAAATGCTTTATTAGGAGGATCCGAAGTTCATTCAATGCTGGGAGGAGACCTGTAATAAGATACAATACAATACATTATTTTTCATACTGTTTTCATGATCTAGCTGAGGCGGGCATTCCCATGCTCAGCTTTATAAATTCATTTTTATGTACATAGGACAGACAATTGTCTGATGATAGACTGATGATCCTGCTGAAATCATCATCCTTTGGTAGGATGATTGTCTGTGCTGCAACGCTGTACATGTCAATGTCTTTATTTTTCCTGAATATATATCGCAGCCCGGATGGATGAAACTAGATCCAGGGTCTTCAAACTCGTTCGATCTTCACTCTAAGTACAAGTCAATCCATGTGAGAGATGCTCTGAAGTCGAACATGGAAAGACATCGCTTGATTACCAGTCAATGAGGTAAATCGTTAACAAGCGCGAGAGGAATCACCGATAATGATAATGACCCTCAAGGTACTGTAGTACAATTTACGTGGTGTGAATAAAGGACTTGGCGTCGAACACCACGCAAAATCTTTCGGTCGAAGGTCATTGATGTATACCTGTCGCCGGAAGTGAGAAACTTGCCCTTGAGGCATGCAAGCTTCAAAGTACTGAAGGGGGTGTCCCTAGATCAACTTCTTGGATAATGAGCTGATGTCGACAAGAAGCGATCCGTCAAAGGAGGGCGTTAAAGTATCCCACATCAGTGACACGGAACGGAGCAAATGATTTTGATGGAGGTGAAAACGATATGATGATATATGGTTCAGGGTGGTGGTCATGAAAGAATGAAGGATAATGTATGGTAGTGGATGGGACACGGTTGACTTCTCTGGATGACTTCTCTTGAACATATCGGCGACACTGGTGTGATGGATTGGTAGCATTTACCACAAAGGTGGATGGTATGGCGAGACCATGGCGATGTGACCGGTGAATGAAACAACCCAACCCAACTCAGGCACGGAGTGGAAGTGTCATGTTCAAGAGCGACTTGCTACCAATAAAGTTCTTTGAGTTTCTTCCCAATTTTTCCCCAGTCATTGCTGACCAGTACCTCTTTATTTTTGTCAAGCTTGAGGAGGATAACATATGCTTTTTCTATAATTTGCCCTTCGGGCAAGCCCATCACTATGTTTTAACGAGCCTAGCGATAGTGAAACTCGTTCTTGTCTAAAGACAAGTTTGTTGCTATTAATGTTTTTTAACGAGTTTAACAACAAAGATAACTCGGTCCCTTTTCATTTTTAGAGAGTCTAAAAAGGTACGTAAAGATAACTCCAAAGGTCCTTTTTCGTCATCTAATCCCTTAAGTCCGAAAAAGTATAAAACAATATAGAAGGGATGAATTTTCGATAGTTTTAACGAGCCGAACAAAACAAGCGCTCGATCTTTTTGTGCAATAATCCCTCAGGTCCAAAAAGATTAAAATCTAGAGGAGGGATAGCACTTCCGGTCGCTTTAACGAGCTGGAAGGCCAAAACTCGGCAATCTTTTCGTATTTTACGAGTCAGATGAAAAGAGCTTAAAGAAGACTCGTCTTTTGAGGAACGAGTGATAAAACGGGTTAGCAGCTGATTCCAGGTAAGAGTTGGAATTTTCCAATCACGGCAGTGTCACAAGGATGGCTAGTGAAATCACTCTTCGCAGCGGTTCCTCAAAATGGGTAAACAATCAATATGGAGGTGAATGATCGGCCAATGGAAAAGTGGAGGTGACGGTGCAAACACGACCAAGGCTTTAATGGCTGATAATGTTACATTCACGGTGGTTATTTATCGGAAGATAGTTCATTTTTTAACGAGCTTAAACGCGGAAAAACATTGCTTAGTCTTATGTTTATTTTTTAACGAGCATGAACTATGTGCTAAAACTGCTCGATCTTATGTTTATTTTTTAACGAGCATGAACTATGTGCTAAAATTGCTCGATTATCCAGTCATATGATAAGAATGTCTCATGTAAGATTCCATTTTTTATGGAGCTTGCGCCTTACCAAAGCTATGCCCCGCATCCTTTCTTTATGCAAGTTAGGAAACGATTAACCCAAAAAACAGATTAATAACCGCTCTTTTCTTGCACTCCAAAAGGTTTGCATGCCCCCAGGTATAAAATAGAGTTTCAAGGTTACCTCTACTTCACTTCCGCTAAAACAATTGTTTTACTAAGAGAGACCTACCTCTTTCAGGTTACCCAAAGATTGTCCTGTTAATCTTTCAAACAAAACACTTCTTCGGCGATATCTACCGAGATAGATAAAGGTGAGTGACAACGAGCGCCAAACACATAACTTTAACAAGAGAATCTTATTCCAGAACAACCCCACTTCCAACCATGGATGGGGTATGGACTAGTCATATTCTCCCGCGGAAACCTACCTTATACCAAAAGTTTTCCTGCCGAAGCAGACCAGGACGCATGCCCCCTGGGTTCCAGTCATATCCTTCCGAATTACTCGCGCTCATCGGGAGGACGGACCGTGGGTTGAGACATTTCTTGCCTGAAGAGACCATTTAGGGATGGTATATGACTATTTGCGATGCGTGATCTGGGAAATGAAAGCTGGTCCACGAGCTTGACCACTCTTCCTTCGTGCGAAAAACACATTACTCTAAAGAGTGAGGAGACGATGGCTCCCATGCAATATATATAGTCTCGTCCAAGGAGTAGGTTATAATCCAAGGGTCCCTGAACGACCATCACGTTCATTTGAACGGTCTTCCCTTTCAATGTGATAGGCACATTGGGGAGGATCCCTAAAGGTCGACTGGTTCCTTTATCAAAGCCTGTCAGATTTCTCATTTCAGGCAAAAGCGCTGGTGAACCAAGCGCTTTCCAAGAAATAGAGGAAAGGATACTCACAGATGTCCCCTCATCAATGATGGTGCCAGCCATGACCATTCTGTATATTTGGACGATAATTCTGAATGGTATGCTTGCTGGCAAACGAGGTCTGCCTAGTTGGTTCCAATCGAAGGAGACAACTAGGTTGCTTGGTGGTGGGACCGAGTAAACGGCCGGGTATCGCTCTGATGAACTTCCTTCCTGCGATAAAGGAATGGGGGAATTGCCCCCGTGCTCGTCGGAGTCTGTGCTGATGAAGAGAATTTGGATGGTGTCATCTTTATCCTCTTCAGTGACTATATCATTCGAAGACAAAACCTCTGAAGGCAAGAACGGGTCAACTGCCGCCTCGACCTTTTGACTTTCGTCGGGTATGGATTCAGCTGGTTCATCTTCAATGACCGGCGCTTCAGCTGACCACTTGAGCGGGCCAGCTGGATTTTCAACTAACGAAGGACTCGGCAAGAGTTTTTTATATCCAGGAGGAAGTCGTAACGGTGAAATCGGATGATCATCCAGAACTCTTTTCGCTTCGTCTAAGAAGGGACAACGGTGGATGGCATGATTGCCTTCGCACAGTCTATAGGGGGATCTAGCTCTCCCTTTTTGTCCAAGGACTTCACTTTCGCTAGTTGACGGTATGCATTCAACATGGCTATCAGAGGTTGATGCCACCGGATTGTGCAAACGGGGAGACCAGTCCCTTAGTATCCGAGGGATGCAGGGACAATCTCTGTGGAAGTGGTCTCCCTTGCATATGACACATGGCGATTTAGGCCTAGTTAGTGCTATGTGTGGATTTTTGTCAGACGACACTTGTTTGCCCCCAGTCGCTTTTGGCTCCTTCTTCTTCTTCTCTTTCTTCTTCTTTTCCTTCTTCTCCTTAGGAACTTGGTTTTTTGTTTTACCAGTTCCGTCAAGAGAAGAGGAAGGAGGAGAGGAAGAATTAGAGGAAGTAGAAGGCTGGTGGGTAACTCTGGACTGGTCTAACTGTTGATTCGACTGTTCAGAAATAGTGGTGTTCTGAACGACATTGGTTGAGAAGAGCCAGACCGGCAAGCCAATTGTCAGTCCTGGAAGCGACAATGTGGCCATATGGGGCGCACCAACATCTCCCCAAGAGGAGAAGGGACTAGGATTTCCACCAAGGGGAATTCCTTGGTTGGTGGGTTCCATTTTCTCAACCTAAAGATCAACGCAGGAAAAAAAGGGGTGATTGTTCCGTTTAAAATAAATTTTAATGACGCTTAGACACAACTTGCTTTTTCAATTTTAAAGAGTTGAGAAAAAGCTAAAGATGACTCTAGTCTCCTTCGATGTTTTAACGAGCCCGAAGTGACAAATGCTCGGATGGACTTTTTCCGTTATAGAGTCTGAAAAAGGCCAAAAGGAACTGCTCTGGAGTTCTAGGTAGAGAGTGTGCCAAACTTTTCGCAAAACCGCAGAATACTTTTTAAGGTACGGACGATCAATCTTCCCGAATGCTGTGTTCAGTGCATTGCGATCAGTAGGGCGGCCGACACGGCTTCCTAAGGATAAAGGTTTTATGCCTATAGGGGTCTCCCAATATATACTCAACGGTACGTGGGAGCACAATCCGTACTGGCGCTATCGTCTCTCAGGAGGAATCACCCAACCATCAGCGAGATCGACAGTCACCAGGTTTTACGACGCCGGAACACGTCTCTAGCCTAGACCTCTATGTTGTGCATTAAGTTACAAAGCGTTGTTAAGTTCATTCAATTTATTTTAGGTTGATCTTTCTTAGAAGTTTGCCTTTTGGATCACCACGAGATGTATGATACATTTCCTAAATGCAGTCTAAAGATGATAAGCAAGCTTTTATATCTTTTCAACAATGAAAATCCTAGCTACAAGGAGAAAAGAAAGACACAATCTTTTCTCAAAGAGCATAGAGCACACTGTAATGCACTTTTCCCTAAATCAAAGCATGCAAACTATCAAAATGCAAATGCACATATGCATGTATTTGTTTTCGCTTTCTTAATATTGATGTCTAAAAAGAAAGCTGTTGTACAAATTTGAATTCGATTTCAAGTGAAAACATAAACAAGTTCCTTTTTCGAAATCAAAAAGACGATTACGACACTTTATGATTTACTTGTTTCGACACTAGAAATGCATAAATTCAAACCAAACGACAAAAATTAAAAGCTAAATCAACTGTGAACAGCAAACAAACTCACTCCTAAGATCAAAACGACACTTACGACAGGTCTAGATCTAAGGGCGACAGTATGACTAGTTTACTTTTGTAATGGGAAACTGCAAATGATGTAACAAATACACAAAGAAAAAATACAGTTTCTTTATACAATCGAGGCGGAATTGAGGCAAAGAAAAGGGGTTTCAGATAGGTACACTGACTGATAACAGGCTGCAAAAAAGCAGAGATAAAACTGAGCAAAAGGAAGCAGGGACCCACAGCTGCACAAGGCAAGGGCTGATCAGCGCACCCTCAGCACAGAGAAATTGAACTTCAGCACAGGTATCCTTCACGGGACCTGCGTTGAAATGCAGAACCTCTTCACAGAGTCTGCGCTGAAGCAGAAATGAGAGTTGTTTCTGGGTTCTGGGTCACGGTTTGCAGTTTAATCTACAGTTTTTGGTCGGATAAAAGCTATCAATTAGGTACAATTAGGAGGATGATTTAAAGGAGGACTAAGATCTATCACAAAGGGCTGTTAGAGCACTTGTGGATCAATTTGTTCAGATCATAAAAACAGGCCTAGTGAGTGGACTAGAGTGGCAGATCTCTACTTTGCACTTGAAAATGGCAAATGCATTTCGATTCGGCACTCCTGAGTTTATGAGAAGAACAACAATAGAAACACAAATAAACTAACAAGATACTCTCCCCAGTGGAGTCGGCAATTTGTTGTTGGGAAAAGTATCCAATTCGGAATGCCCCTATCCCACTCTAAGGTGTGATAGTGCCTTAGCAACAAACAAGGTAAACTAATTGAGTACTCTTCTTTATGAAATGAAAATGAGGAAGAAGGATGTAACTAACCTGTGTCTTCCGCTAGTTTGTCGATCCAAATCACTCCTCTCTTCAGTAGCTCCCAGCTTCTTGCTCCTTCACCGGCCCAACTTCACCGAATTCCTGCAAGATCACAAGAGAGAGAAACTACACAAAGATACAGATATACATTCATAAAAAGCTCAAGATCAGATTAAGCTAAACATGTAAGCATAACAAAAACATCATTGGTACACAACATGTAGGAGAAACTCAAATAGTTTATTGATATGATAATAAAGTCCAAGAGGAGATACAACCAAGTGAGTTCCGATCCAGCATCTACCTCCCAGCAAAGGAATCCCTTCCTCTCCTCCAACAAAGCATAAATCACCCAATGTACTAATCTCAATCTCAAACCAACAACAATTCTCTGCAAAGTACAAAATTCCAGCCTCCTGAACCTTTGGGTGAGAGATCCATATATAGATGTAACCAGAGAGGATGAGTCAGCTTATGTTTTGACTTCTGGCTTCTCTCAGTCAGTTCTTGCTTCCACTTGGAGGTTAAGAACCTCTTACTCATCACTAGTCGAATTCATTGAGGCAAATGTCATTGGAGAAGATTCTGGAAGCTTCCAGGGTCTTTCCACCTCGTTGAATGAGCTTGCCATTTGTCATTTCCCGCTCAACGCACCCTGGTAGTGCTTCCACCTGCGTTGCAGTGCACCTAGCCAGTGTAGTCTCTGCATTTCAACGCAGGCAGCTAGTGGAGTCTCTGAATTGATCTTGAATTGACTGTTTCTGAGTGGTTTTTGGTGGAGAACTTTTGGGAGAAGCTGTCATTGGTTGACCTTGTTCTTTTAGGAGCTGTAACAACATCTTTAGGGACTTTGGATCCCTTGAATTATGGACATTTCATGATTATAGCTGTAAGGCACAAAAATGTCTATAACAGATAGATTAAGACACTTCGAGCCTTTGAGAGCTCAGGAGCATTGTAAAAGAGCGTATAAATGGCTGAAAGTTAGAGATATGAAGGGTTCAACTTTTGGGGATTTTGGATACTCTGCTACTCTAGCTTCTCATCTTCATTCTAGCAATATAAGCTTCTTTTACTGTTACATGTTCAATTCCCATTTTCTCTTCTGTTCTAAGCTTGCACTTGAATAGGTTATTCATGTTTTCTTCTGTGTCTAATGCCAGATAACTGTCATCTTATCTCTACATTGATAAATTAGATTTGCAAGCTTCATTTACTTCCTATAGCTAGCCATTCATATGTGTTTATGTATGCATCTGCTGGTACAGTCAGTATTCTCCATCTATCCATTGAATCTATAAAATATTGAGCATTAGTGGTCTAAAGCCTTGTAAAGCTGAGGGTGTTCATGCATGTCTTGGGTGAAAATGGAGTTGAAACAATAATTTGACTTGATCCAAACCATCAACCATTCCAATAGTTCAGAGAAAAATATTGAAGATTTATATGTTACCAGGCATCTTCGAGCTACAACCTAGGAGAGCTTCCTGGAGTGATAACAGTAACTATCATTAGCAATGAGCCTCACCCAGTTTCTTTTAAACTATCCAACCACCATTGGATGGATAAATCTCTTCTTTCTACTGAATCCGCCAAATCACTGTATACTCTCAATTTTCCACGTCTTCACTTCCTCCATGCATACCACATTTCAAAATATTTCATACTGGACTTATACGCTTGCTCAACATGAGAACTGCAACAACATAGCATCAAAGCACAATCAAATGGTAAATTTGCAGCACTAGTTGCAATCAAACCTCCACAAAAAATACCCACACCAAATGAAAAACAATATCTTCAAACTCTACTCCAATCCACACATCAACACCTCATTCACTGCATAATATAATGGCTGAAATAAATGTCAGCTATCTTCTGCTACAACTACAAATGGATTCATAAAATCTACATAGACAATTCACATAGCTTGCAGGCTCTTCTCCAAGCTCACACTCACTCCACACCACAACTAGACAATCAACCATACTAGCATTGGGCTTCCTCCCATATGTATACGAACTCAGGTGCTCAACTCAATAATTACATAGAACTACTGGGCTTCACATCTCTTTTCATATGCTTGATTTTATTCAGATTCAACTCATTGACTCTATTAAACCACTAACTCCACTTGAATTTTGATATCTTCAATTTTAATCAACTTCAGGAGGTCCCACAAAATTTTCTGACAATAAACTGCAAATTTCCAATCAAGAATGTCACCACAACATAAAAATTAGCTGATTAGTGTGAGGAATGCATAGAAATTCTTGTGAAAAACCTTTCTCACTCCCACAACATTATCTCCATGTGTCTGGAAGTCATAGTCACTCTCATGAGCCTACCTCCATGCGGCTGCATCTTTTTAGCCGCTCTGATAAGGCTGTCTCCATGCGACTAAGGCTAAAGATGAGGTAAAATAGTGGATATTCATTCCAGAATATCTACCAACTAATGGAACACCTTCTTTAGCTCCTTATGACACCTCCAAAACACTGTGTCAAGTCTGTGATTAATGAAATAGGCTAAGAACAAGTCAATTACATGCAAGACCTATTCTTCCAATCTTAGTTCCAATACCAACACCTCCATCTCTTCAAGCAACAACCAAAACATCTCCAAACACATCTAGAACCTGTAGAAACATCTCTAACTCTTGTAGTAGCATATCCAACTCCTGTAGCAGTATCATCATGTCATATAACTACCTCTAACACTGGTAGAAGCACCTCCAACACATACAACCTCATCTCAACACAAGTAGCAACAAATCCAATGTCTCCAAGACATGTAGAGACATATGTAGCACTTGTAGCAGCACTTCGACCTCCTGTATTAGAAGCATCTCCAATCAACATAACATGCCAAACTCAAACCAGACACACATGTGGCATCCATCTCCAAATCACCTCCACTAGGTCTAGTCAAAAGTATGTTGACATAAATTCCAACTAACAATACCATCAAGCCAAAAACACATGCATATGATAAGGAAGACTATGAGCCTATTGACATCAATGCCAACACTACAATGCCAACATATTTTTCATCCCCATACCTATCTGAGTGATTGACTCCACAGATTGATGTCACATCCTCCCCATACATAAGAATAATACACACTACATGATTATGTGTGCTACCACAATAATCTATGTAGGCCTAACTCGGCATGGCTTACAAAATACCTAGGAAAATCAAATTTCTTATGGATAAGTTTTATAGCTTGGAAAAAAAATATAAAGTTTCAGGTAAAACTAATCATTCTCCCCTTTCTCATTTACATCATTTCAAAATAGGTACAAAAATCATTCAAATCTATTGATTAAATACTTGACAAGTTAGAGGCCCACCATCATTCATAAGAATTCAAAATGAATTACAAAAACATAACAGTTAACATCACTCCTATATAACAATCATATGTCCAACATATAATATTATTTCATCTCTACACGTCATTTCTCACTTCTCTTTTATATGTTTAAATTGATGTCAAATGCATCTTCTTCTATGGAATTTATTTATCTTGAATCATTAAATAAAATAGAATCAAGAACATATGCCATTTGTCTCAGTCACTTCCCTTTATTTCATCATTTTTTTCTTAGTAAGCTTACTTTATGTAGTATGGAAATTCCTAAGATCATTAATCATGCAGATCATATCATAATGTAACATAATATAATTGTCTTCTATTTTATGAGACAAGTGTGCCAATAATTCTTATAAATGCCACTAATCTTCTTTGAGATTATTTTGTTCTAGAATTAATTTGACATTATTGGCCTGATATGTAGAACATGATGTTATGGGATCATTGACCATCATCGAGATTTACTAGAATTTCCTCAAAAAAATATTCACCAGATATTAATGCACAAAAAGATCAAAATCCACATCATACCGGTGGGTCACATGCCATTTGATATTAGTCTATGCTACTCAATCTTGCTCTTCAATTTGCCTTCATAAAATCCATTGTGGGTTCTTAGCTTATTCATGGATGATTTTAGCTTGACCCATGAGAGATTTCTCCAAACAATTTTTCAATATATTATGTTAGCTCCTTTTCCATTCGAAATGCTCTCTTCAATACCCTAAATGAACTTTCAAGAGAACTTGAGATCTCCCCTCATTACTTAACTACGATCACTCAAGAAATCATCATCAAAGATAGTCACATGGAGAGTTCCATGAGTTGAGCCATTATTGATCATAACGAATTATAGTGATTTTTGAACTGACCTAAAGAGATTTTTTGTTTTACAGAAATGGAAGGATCTAATTAACATAGCCTGTTCATGATAGTAGAGGATACTGATGACCATATGCTTTATGAATTTCCTTTCTAAGATATTGTAGAAGGGTTTCTTCACCTTCTTCAATTCCTCTCTTTCCTCTACCAGGTCATTAAAGTCCTTCAACCATGCATATGTTTTGTTAGGAAAATGACTTTCTTCTCTCAACCACAAATCCTTTATTTTCTTCCACATGATACAAACTTGTCTCTTGAATATTCACTTTAGTTCATAGCCTCCTTGATATTTGGAATGTAGGATCAACTCTTACACTATGATTTGCACCTCATTGATCAGTTTGACATCATTAGACTTGATATTATCCCTTCTATCTACCTTATGTTGTAGCTTCCTTATGGAAGCTTAGTGAAGCCATGTAGAACATATTTTGTCTATCTAATTCACTTCTAGCTCTACCATAAATCTACCCACTTATTTTCTCCATGGGATGCACAAATATGAAATCATTCTAATGATGGTTTCAGCCTGGAATATTCATGCATACAAATTTAACATGTCCAAGCACTCCCGACATTTCAACATTATTCAAATCGATTAACCAACTAGAATATATTCCTAAATGGGAAAGTTATCATAGGTGTGATTCAATGAGTGAAGATTTAAATTAACAAAGATGTCCATGAATAAGGAATTATCATGGGGTTATTCCCCTCCGACACACCTACCACATATGATTCTAAGTGCTCATTTGCACTCAACACTCAAATGTTGGACTAAAACACACACACTCTATTCAACAACACATTTCAATCTACTTTCCACATGACTCATATTTTTGGATCCTTTTATGAGAGTGTCAAGCTTAGACTTGATGCTCTAATATGAAGTTATAAATCTAGAAGCACACTTTATTACATTAAAAAAATAATATTATAATATAAATACAAGGATGTTATTTGAAGGTGGAGAAACTATATGCATAATAAACTAGTTGAGAAAATATCTCAACCACACACCAATCTAGGAAAAATCATATTGGAAAGAATCTGTTAAGACAAAATAGTTCCAACAACCTCCTAAAGATTAGGATCAAACTTCTCAAACCAAAAATCGCACATAAGACAAGCATGAGTTATACACTATAGCAAGAAATCCAAGAGATGTGTTCTTGCATTCATGGATGACACACCTTATAGAAAACTAAATATGTGTACTAACACAACCAAATTAGTAAAATTGATTGATATATGTTGATCAATATCATTTTCATACTCTAATTGGCATATAAAAGTGGAAAATGGCATCAACCAGTGTATATCAACCAAATTTGATAATGTGGTTCTGCTAGTAGATAGTCAACGTGTATGGGGTGAATTCGTAGACCATGATTGACTATGGTTCTTGTTGGCTAAATATGGTTAGAAAATGTTGTGAAGGGTTAACCATGGTGGAAGAGGGTTGACGGGGTTGACGATGGTAAACCATTAATGTAACAATGTATTTATGTTACATTTAATCTAACAATGTTACATTGTTAGATTCATAATACATTAATGTTGACCATGGTTGATGTTAGATTAGTGTTAATGTTAATTTTACATTAATGGTTACATCAATGGTTGAAGAGGGTTGACAAGGTTGATCATTGTTGATTGTGGTATACCTTGGTCCATTAAGGTTGACCTTGGTTGAGTATGGTTGGTTATGGTTGACCTTGGTTTACCATGTTTGACCATGATAACCATGGTTGTATAGGGATGTAGAAGATAGATTATGGTTGAATGAATGTGAACATGGATGACCATGTTGACCATGTTTAAATTAGTGACCACGTTTGACCATGGTGACCATGGTTGATATTGTTTGAAAAAGGTTCACTATGGTTAACTATGGATGACCATGGGGGAACAATGTTGACCATGGTTTTCAACATATATAAATGAATATGGTTGAACACATGGGCTTGGGTTGATCATAGTTGACCATGAACACCACTCAATAATGTTTAACCATGGTTAATTATGTAAGTCATGTTGATAATTTCCAAGCACCATTTAACCATATAAATCGTGGTTGACCATGTTGTCTATGGTTGTTTAGGGCTGCTAATAGATGGATATGTTGACCACGTTCAACCACATTAGTAAATTTGGTTGAATATGGTTGACCAAATAAAGTATGTACAACCATGGTGAGCATGGTTGACTATGGTTGAGCTAGTTTAAATATGGTTGAAATTATTAACTTAGATAACCCTAATAAAACTATTAAACTTAGAAAACTCAGGTAAGCCTATGTCAACCTAGGTCAATCTAGTAAACATAAGTCAACTTGGTAAACCTAGTAAATTGAAGTCAACACAGTAAACCTAGTTTACCATGGTTGACCATGGTTGACTAAGTAAACCTAGTAAACATAAATCAACCTTAAATATAAGTCAACATATTAAATCTAATAAATATAGGTCAATCTATTCAACCTAGTAAACCTAGGATAACCTAGTAAACAAAACTTAGATCTACCTAGTAAGCTTAGGCCAACCTAATAAACCCTAAGTAAACATAGTAAATCTAGTAGCCCTAATTGAACTATTAAACCTTGTAAACCTAATTCAACCTAGGTAAACCTAGGTCAATATAGTAAACATAAGTCAACTTAGTAAACATAGTAAAACTAGTAAAATTAGTAAACCTAAGTCAAACTAGTTAACCATAGGTCAACCTAATAAACCTAGGTTAACCTAGTTAACCTAGTAAACCTAGTTACCCTAGTAAACCTATTAAACCTAGTAAACCTATTAAACCTAGTAAAATTATTAAACATAGGTTGTCATCACTAGTCAACCTAAGTCAGTCTATTAGAACTAGGTTAACTTGGTAAACCTAGTAGACTTAGGTCAACCTAGTAAACTTAGTAAATCATGGTTAATCTAATAAACTTAAGTTAACCTATTAAATCTAGTAAACCTAGTAAATATGTGTCAAACTAATAAACATAGGTCAACCTAGTTAACCTAGTAAACCTATTAAACCTAGTAAACCTATGTCAACCTCGGAAACTTAGGTCAACTTCATAAACCTAGTAAACATAGGTCAATATAAAAAACCATGATTAAGCTAGTAAGCCTAGGTCAACCTAGGTAAACCTAGTCAACCTAGGTTAACTTAGTCAACCTAGGTCAACCCAGATCAACCTAGTCGACCACAGTAGACTATAGTTTATTTATGTGGTTGTCACATTTTGACATTGTTTTTTATTCATCATATTGCGATGCCATTTCATGTTTATCTTATTATGACATTGTTTCTTGTTCATCATATTGCGATGTCATTGTTTTGCCCAATTATGACATTGTTTGTTGTTTTCCACATTACAACTTTGTTTATTTGTTGTCACATTGTGACATTGTTTATTGTTAATTACATTGTGACATTATTTTTTATTTTTCATGTTGTGAACAATATTAAAGTTGATGGCCATGATATGGTTCACCATGGAACCCATGTTGACTATGGTTGGCCAAGTTAATCATAGCCAACCATATTCAAGCATAGTTGACATGTGTTAATGTATAGCTAACATGTTACCAATGTATATTAGACCTTGTAAACCCAGGTGTTTATGCCGTGACCAACACCATCCAAAATGTTTCCCACACTTGAATTTTGGAGCCTACTAAGGATCCTAAGATCTTCCATTCCTTGGTTGATTGATGTTTTTTAAAGTATTTTTCCAAGTTTTAACTATCAAGTCACTTGCACACACATGTTCAGTATTCGATGAGTTCATGAGAACACTTCCTTTATGCAAGAAAATTCATAACACCATCCATCAGGATAGTGTCTGTGATATTCAAATAATGTTAACAGTCAGAGCACACTTTTGCACATTTTTTCTTTCAAAAGTGTCATTTTCACAATTGTGGTTTTCATTTTGACTTTATTTTACTTTGATAAATGGAATTTTCATGTTATATTTTCTTTGGCATGAGTCCCTTTCAAGGTTGTTCACATTTTGCAAGTGTTGCTGATGTTTTCCTTATGTTGTAGGTGTTGTTGTTATGATTTTCACTCCTACATGTGTCACACCTTTGCACATCACCAAAGTTATTTGTGGCACACTCTTCTACATTAGATGGTATCATATATCATTAGAATATGCACTAGACACATTCCTAAACCTTTGCGCACCATTTTTTCATAGTCGTCATAGTTGTCGTAACTTGTGTTCTAAGTGTCATAATGTGTCATTTCAACTACCGCACATAGAAATAAGTGTCGCTTTGCTGTCATTTAAAGGTGTGATTTTCATTCATGAGTCATGTGTATTATTCTAGCTTGCATTGATGGTGTTATGTGTGTGATACAAGTTTGGGTCACGTTGGATGCATTTCCCTCTTTTACTTAGTCGATCCCACACTTAGCCATTTTGGAGCCGTTCTTTGTACTTTAGCCCAATGCAAGTTGTGAAGCCTTTAGCCCTCTTATCAAGTGTGGATATCAACATAACCATATGCCTTAATGATGCAATCCTTCTCCCAAATGTTGCTGCAATAACTCCCTCTCAAGATTACCCCAAATATGTTTCACATTATGATCCTTCCAAGGGAAGTCACTTGATCCTTCTTGCTCATACTGAATCCCTTCGCTGAGTTTTGGTCACCTTTATTATGCATGAAACTTATACCATTCCTAGCTAACAACATGGACCTCCTTCACCCTTTTGTAGAGGCAAAAAATGGAGTGCAAAGATCCTCATATCCTCCCAGTGTATTGAAAACCCTCTTGAGCAAAGTGGCTTCATCCCTATGGCCTCCATCAATGAAAATTGCACTCCAAATTTTCAAGCACCCATCGTTGGGTCAACCTATACTAGCCCAGGATTAAAAGCACATTAAATGGAAATAGTGACCCCTTGTTAAAGAAAATTGCACTCTCTTTCAAGCCTCTTCTTCCTTTGAGTGCATGGCACACTCCTGAAGGATGAAGCCACATCCTTCCCCATTCCCCAATGCACTATGTACCCAAGATTGGCCTAATTATTCCTCTAGAGGACATAACGTAGTAAGGAAGGATGAAGGAAGCCTCCTCTTTCTTTTGACTAGTTAAACTGCACCCTCCTTTGAGTCTTCTTTCCCTTTGAGCAGATAGTGCAATCTTGAAGGTTGTACATTTCAACTTCACTCCTTCCCCATGCACTCATGAACCCAAGATTTCCTAGCCTTTACCGCTTGAGCACATGGCATAGTAAGGAAGGATGAAGGAAGCTTCCTCCTACATTTGACCAATCAAAATGTGCCCTCTTTTGAGTCCTCTTTCCCTTTGAGTGCATAGCATAGTCTTGAAGGTTGAACATTACAACTTCCCTCCTTCCCAATGCACTCATCCACCCTAATAATTCCTTTGACCCTTCCTTTGATCACATGGTGCAATAGGTAAAGTTGAAGGATGCTTCCCCTCACCTTTGACTGGTCAAACTATGTTTTTACGCTTTCATTTGTTTTCTTTGGAATGCATGTCGCAACCATGAAGCGTGAAGCTTTCCACCTTGTCCATTCGGTTTCCCTCACTGTGCTAGACCAAGGAGAGATCTTCCTCATAGTGCATGGCACAATAAAAATGAATAGTGGAGCCCTCCTAAGCCACTGATGAGTTTCACTCTACCCTCTTAATCAAGCCTTCTTCTTCTAACCCTCTCATAGACCTATCATAAGAAGATCATTCCATGAGATAGAAAGTGATAGAATAGACGTTTTTAGGATTGATATTTACCTATCATGAATGATTTGCATTAGCAGTAGTACCTTACAAAAATTAAAAGGTGATGTTCAAAATTAGATGGAAAGGATAAAGCATGAAGAAACATCTACACAAAAGAAGCACTAAGAGAGTTATCATAAAGACATGAAGCAGATCATAGACCAATGACAAAAAGAATACATTTCATGATGAATTAGAGGATTCTAACATTGATTAGAGACTCTTTCGAGGATGAATATGAGCAACAAAGTGGACCTTTTATGAATATGAAGCATATATTAGATATATCATCAAGAATGCAAGATGAAGCAACAAGGAAGACAACTTGGCATTTCCACTAAGTCATAAATTCCATGTCATCATTGTCAAGTTGTAACTTGTACAAGTGTCATCATAATGGTCAATGTGTTTCCATGTGTTATGTGATGTCATCATGTGGAATGTAATGATTTATTTTCAAGAAAATGGCAAATTGTAATGTGTGTAAATCCAAGAGTCATACCTGGAACATGAAGAGTCACATAGTAATATATGGACAAATATTGTATTGAAGTCTAAAAGTCATTTAGAAGTTCAAGAGTTGTTTAGAATTCCAAAGGACACACTAGAAGTCCAAGATTCATGAGGGTAGTCCAAGATTCATGGGGATATGAAAGGTCATTCCCCTTACTATAAAATCAACCTCATAACTCAAGGAAATGGCTTTTGGAGGCTTGAGCTTTGGAGAGCTAGTCTTGGCTTCTCTACTTTGCACAGGAGAGAAAACTATTCTTTGGAGAAGCATAAAGTGACTTAATGTTCCACTATTGGAACTGGTGTTCACCATTGTAATTGATGTACATGGATATTTCACCTTGTAATGAGGCAACACATTTTCATGCATGTTTCACAAGTGTTTTAGGACTATTCTTGGGATGTTTACGATATATGTTGTGTTCATATGTAATGAGGAAATTGGACTATTTCGGCGGCTTCAGTACTCATCTTGTTGAATGTGTGTTGTATTTGCCTTAATATCATTGTGTGAATTATTTCACTAACGAATATTTTGATGTTGTTGTGTGACTCTTCTAGGATAATACTATTACTTTTCTCTTAGAGACTCACCTTTTGTCTCCCCTTGTGAAGGTTTCCTTTTACATCCTGCAATTGGTGCTTCATAATGTCATCTTACTTGCTTATTCAATGTTTATATATATAATATCTTATGTTATCCATTGGAACCAAGACAAACCTTTGAGTTATGGTGTTCATGCAGATAGTTCATATGGGGCTCCTACTGCAAATGGTGTGAGGTCTAATTGGGAATTCACATTATAGAAACCCCTTGTATATTGGCAGTATCTAGCACCATCAAAATTTTGGCACTAGAAGAAGGGATAAATGACAATATGTGACCATTGGGTCTGTTTTGAATCTCTTATCTTAAATGGATCTTTCCTAAATCATAATCCCTGGATGTTTTTCTAAATAACTTGATTTTACCATCCTCATGGAAATCATTCATGACTTGTCTAATTTCAAGTTTGATGGTGAGGGTGAATTAACTCTTCGTGAATATATGTTTAGTTTTGTTCATTTTTTCCTTTCTAATGGAATACATTATAAATATCTCATGGCCAGTTTGTTCACTCTCACATTTGAAGGTCAAGTTAAGAAATGGTGTCATATGTTACTTGTTGCTTCTATCCATTCACTCGAGAAACTTGTTAGGGAGTTTTGTGAAGCCTTTGACAGGGATGATTATCAAGATGTATGTGATAGAATTGATTTGCTTAGAATGGAACTTGGTAAATCTACAAATGGGTTTCTTAATCAATTTCTTCACCTTTGCTATGAATTTCTCGAAGGAATGGTTGATTTAGATTTCATTATGAAAAAAATTTCAGAATTTGATCCTTCTCTCTTTTGAATCTTTTGAATGTGAAACCCCAAATGATTTTATCTCCCCAACTTTGGCTAGCCATGAGACACCTCAATCTCTATAGGAGGAACCTATTTTTCCATTTGTTTCTTGTCCCACTACTTTTCTAGTTATAATTTGGGTGCCCCTTGGTGATGATGTTAAAGTTGAGAGATCTGAAAATCAAGTTGTTAATATGTCCATTCAACCTCCATCCAATTCTTATGATCCACATCCTATTGAGGAATTCTTGCAATGGTTTAGTAATTGCATGGAGCCCCAAGTGAAATTTCATCCCTTGGGTTTTCAAGATCACATTAATATACATAAGTCTAATCTTGAATATAATACAAATTAAAACTTGATTGTCTTTGGGGATACTCTGAAACCTCTATCACTTATTTTTCATGATTCCTTATTTCAAGATCCATTCATTTCATCTACTTCAACTCATAATGATTTTGAACCTGTTATTCAAGAGGTAATAAAGAACAAGGTAGTTGTATTTCAAATGTAGAGAAGTAAAGTGTTGAATATATGTATTATCTTTCTTCCCTCGTTCAAGATGATAATCATGCCTTTTGGGCTAATATTCAATATTTTAATCTTGATAACATGTCAAATGAATTTGAACCTCACATCCAAGTTGAGACTTTGGATAATCATCAACGTGATATCCATGTTTCCATTAACACATATGGTGGTGAATATCCAAATATTTAAGAAAAATATCTTCTCTTCTTTTGAGGGCTTGGATTTGCAAGGTATTGATTTATAATTTGTTTCTCACAATTTACAATCTCCATTTATGAATTGGGATGCTATTTTAATTTAGAATGATCTTGAATCTTATTTAATTCATACATCCTCGTACAACAAATTTTAAGTGGTAAATTGTCAGGTTTTTGAATCTTTGGAAGATCTTGGCTAATATGAGTGTCATATTGCTATACCTATCTTTGAACATTATACTAATGACAATGAATCTAATCCGTTGTTCTTTCAAGTTCAATTTGATTTAAGTACACTTGTTGCTCCTCCTCCTAAGTCTTCCAATCCTTATTCACCTCTAGCACAATATTCATTATGTCCAGATATGTTTGATAAGTTTGTCACACCAACAGACCCCATAAATCCTTTCGATCTTTATCCAGATGATCATGGTTGTAACTAGGTACAAGATGGTATAATATTACAATCATAGGATGAAAAGTTTGAATGTATTATTCATGATCTATTCAATTGTAAATATTTCGTAAGTTAGGAGGAGTATGTTCCAAGCCTAAATGATCAAGTTATTTTTCTAATGTATGTATCTCAGTTTGGTAACCATAAAGAATTTGATGTGTTTAATCCTAAATTTGATGAAACCAGTTGCATTAAAAATGTTTTCATGGATACATATGATGATAGTGGTGCATGTCTACTTGTTTATTTTTCTAAGCCACCCAAATATGATCATCCATCATAAAAAAGTTTAGAGACCTATCACGAAGTCGAGGCATTTCATCTCCTACTGATCGTTATGTTAGGTTCTCGTAATCCTATTAAAATCTCCAAACTGAGTTGGATTCATATTTTCATGCATAATACTTTCCTTAATATTCATCCACTAGTCATGAATTAATGCTTAAAGAACTCTTGGTATTTTCAATCTGATCTTCATGATCTCCAAGATATACTTTCTGATAAGATGAAAGGTTCTTATTTGGTTCGTTCCTTTTCATGTCCACCCCTTGACCTAGATTGAGGGTTGGAAAGCGCATCTTCCATGATTCCTTACCATTTCAAGGTTTGTGATTTTGATGGTTGAGATAAAGGTGATTTTAGGTTGAAGGATTATTCTCTATTAAATTCTTTCGAATATGATCATCTTATCATCTATTTTGTGCATATCATAAGCTAATCATCTATATGACACATGTTCTCTTATGGAATAATTGCAATTTCTTCAACCATTTAGCTAACCCAAACCCTTGTGTTAGTACTGAGTTTGATTTGACACATGTTTCTAATAATTTGTCAACTCAGTTACCTGATAAATTTTCTAGAATCAAAATGGCAACAATTGTTTTGAATGTCATAAGATTTCTTATTGTTGACTTCACATGCAATCAGATAGAAAGGGAACCAATAGAGAATTGAGAGCTTTCTATGTCAACCGACCAATATGATCATAACATCAATGATTCTTGTTGTGATTTGAATAAATTAGTTGAAAATTCATGTTCTCATAAGTCCCAGGGTCTTCAAATTGGTTGTCTTGAATATCAAGATCCAATCGTTGAATGGTTAGAAATAACAAGTTCTCATCTTTTCTGATGTTTTCAAGAATTGAGAGCACAAATGAATGTGTACTCATAAGAAGCCTAGAAGGTTTGTATGATCTACATTTTGAAAAAGAAGGTAAATTTCAAAATTGGCTCGAACCATTTGATATGACACATCCTTTTGGTAATAATCCAAACCTTCAGTTAGTTGTGCAAGTTTTGAAAGTTCTTATATTTTTTATTGTGTATTGTTTTATATTGATTTTAATTTCTCGAATATTTTTGGTTGCAGGTTGGGAATGATGATGGATGCATTGGAAATATTATTACACTTAGTCATGACCTTCTAGTTGATTAGGTTAGGAGTAGGCTTAATTGGATTTAGTTTCCATTGCATTGCATCCACCTTGTATCATGCTCCCCATCGAGTCTCTGCATTTGTTTGTTTTCTTATTGTATATTATGCATGTAGTTTTATATCCTGCCTCCATTTTCTTGGTTTTTCATTTTTGTTTTGATGTCTCGTTAGGTATTTTCCTTTTGTTTTATTTAATAAGACTTTTCATTGAATATTCTCTTGTTTGGCTCAAAAGATAATGTGGAAAAACTTGAAAAGGGCAATTGTGATGATGAACAATGCTTGGCTAGTCTATTTCCCCTTCTCTATATTGGGTTTACATACCTTTAAAGTCAGTGCTGTTTGAATGGAAAATACGATCTCCTAAGAAAAAAATCCTTTGGTAGAACTGTAAATCCTGTATCTATTCTAGGATCCTCATTCCTTAACTCAACATTATAAGTAAATATTGTTTTCTTGCTAATCTGGTCAAGTAGAGAAAGGATAAGGGGAAACTATAAAGCAAGAAAAACAATATTAGAGGTCTATAAATACTCATCTAAAGGGGAAACCTCCTTTTCTCTCAACAAGTCGAGATCCCTCTTCTTCTCGTTGAAAATAATAAGTGTCAAAGCACAATTATATTAAATAAATAAATAAAGGGTGAAAGAAGAGAAAGGCTTCATGTGCAGGGAGGAAAACAAGTGAATTCATCGGGGTATTGTTGAGGATTGTTGGCAGGGAAGAAATCTTGTGCTCCTGTAGTGACTCCATTGGGGTACTGTCTAGGACTCTTGGCAGAAGAGCAACACCAAAGATGAAACTCATACTCTGAATATCTTACACTCACCATGCATATTACCCTTTCCTAGAATCGAAACAATTGTGATTTGAAAAGCCTTAATATGTGTTTAACTGAGTAGGGGAATGGAGGGGACTATATCCATATCTAGGTTAAGTAGGGAACCCAAGATAATCCACAAGATGAATCAATACTTCTTGAAAGACTGAGACCTCACACTTAGAGAATTAAACCTAAACAAAGAAGTTGGACTTCTACCAGTTTGTCGCAACGTGTTGACGTTGTGATAAATAGTCTTGAAAGTTTTTCCCACACTTGAATTTTTTATCCTACTAAGGATCCTATGATCTTCCATTCCATGGTCGATTGATGTTTTTTAATTTTTTTCCAAGTTTTAACTCTCAAGTCACTTGCACACACATGCTTAGTCTTCGATGAGTTGATGAGAACAATGCCTTTACGTAAGATTGAATATGCATAGAACCATACATTAGGAGAATGTTTGTGTGATATTTAGCTCTCCTGATAGTTAGGGCACACTTTTATTAACAATTCCACTCACTTTGTTGTGTTTGCACTTCTATTTTGATGAGTTTTTTCAACTGTCATCTTTTGCGCATTTTCGATTTCAGAAGTGTCATTTCCATATTCATGGCTATTTTTTCGACTTGATTTACTTTGATAAGTGTCATTTTCATGTTATCTTCACTTTTGCATGTGTCTATTTTAAAGCCGTTCACATTTTTCAAGTGTCGTCTCATGTTTTCCTCATGTTGCAGGTGTCTCTTTTGCAATTTTCACTCATGCATGTGTCAAACATTTACACATCATATAAGTTAGTTCTAACACACTCCTCTACATTATATGGTCTTACATATCATTATATATGTGCTAGACACATTCCTAAAGCTTAGTGTACCATTTTTTCATAGTCGTCATAACTGTCGTAACTTGTGTTCTAAGTGTCATAATGTATCATTTCAACTACCACACTTAGTAACAAGTGTCACTTTGTTGTTATTTCGAGGTGTGATTTTCATTCATGAGTCTTGTGTATTATTGTAGCTTGCATTGATGGTTTTATATGTGTCATCCAACTTTGAGTCATGTTCGGAGGCATTTCCCTCTTTTACTCAGTCGATCCCACACTTAGCCATTTTGGAGCCCTTCTTGGTCCTTTAGCCCATTGTAAGTCGTGAAACCTTTATCCCTCTTATAAAGTGTGGATCTCAACTTATCCATAGGCATTAATGATTCAATCCTACTCCCAAAGGTTGGTGCAAAAATTCCCTCTCAGGATTACCCCAAATTTGTTGTGCATTATGATCCTCCCAAAGGTAGCCACTTGATCCTTCTTGCTCATACTAACTCACTTCACTGAGTTTTGGTCACCTATGCCTTGCATGAAATTTAGAGCATTCCTAGTTAAAAACATGGACCTCTTTCACCCTTTTGCAGAGGCAAAACATGCAATGAAAAAATCCTACTATCCTCCCAGTGTAATGAAAACCCTCTTGAGAAAAGTGGCTTCATCCCTATGGCCTCCATTAATGAAAAACACACTCTAAATAGTAAAGAACTCATTTTTGGATCAAACTATGCTATCCCATGATGAAAATCACACTAAAAGGAAACAACGACCCCTTGTTGAAGAAAGTTGTGCTCTCTTTCAATCCTCTTCTTCCTTTGAGTGCATGGCACACTCCCGAAGGCTGAAGCCTTACCCTTCCCCCTTCCCCAATGCGCTTTGTGCCCAACCTTAGATTAATTATTCCTTTAGAGTACATGGCATAGTAATGAAGGCTGAAGGAAGCCTCCTCTTTCCAACCAATAAAATTGTGCCCTCCTTGGAGTCTTCTTTCCCTTTGAGCACATAACTTTGTCTTGAAGGTTGGACCTTTCAGCTTCCCTCCTTCCCAATGCGCTCATGCACCCCAAAATTTCCTAGAATTTACCTCTTGAGCACATGGCACAGTAAGGAAGGCTGAAGGAAGCCTCCTCCTACCTTTGACTAGTCAAACTCCCTCCTCCTTAGAGTCTTCTTTCCCTTTGAGTGGATAGCACAATCTTGAAGTTTTAACCTTTCACCTTCCCTCCTTCCCAATGTGCACATGCACCCTAAGCTTTCCTTTGACCCTTCCTTTGAGCACATGGTGTAGTAGAGAATGATGAAGGATTCCTCCCCTCACCTTTGACCAGTCAAACTATGATTTTAGGTTTTCCTCTCTTTTCTTTGGAGTGCATGTTGCAACCACGAAGCATGAAGCTTTCCACCTTGTCCCTTTGACTTCCCTCACTATGTTGGACCAAGGAGAGCTCTTATTCATAGTGTATGGCACAGTAAAAATGAATGGTGGAGCCCTCCTAATCAACTTATGCGTTTCACTTCACCCTCTTAATCAAGCCTTCTTATTCTATCCCTCTCACAGGCCTATCATAAGAAGATCATTCCATGAGGTAGGAAGTGATAGAATATATGCTTTTAGGACTAATCTTGCCCCGTCATGAATGATTTTCATTGGAAATAGTACCTTCCAAACATGAAAAGGTGATTTTCAAGAGCAAATGGAAATGATAAAGCATGAAGAAACACCAGCACAAAAGAAGCACAAAGAGAGTTATCATAAATACATGAAGCAGATCATAGACCAATGACATAAAGAAAACATTACATGATGACTTAGAGGATTCTGACATTAATCAAAGACCCTTTGGAGTTTGAAGATGAGAAAAAATGTTATGAAACCAGCTCACAAAAAGATAGAAAAGAGAGATCAACGCCTTAGAATTCAGCCTCTTCAAGGGGGCAACCTCCTTTAATTACACAAATGAGCAATTCTTGGATGATTCAAATGACAAAACCTCCTTTCTATATATAGGAGTCTAAGGAGTCACAATATAACATAGCCGACCTAAGAATAATAATATAAAGCCACAAAAATAACAATAGAGGGATTCTATGGGGCACAGTAATAACAATATGGGGACAATAGGGGCACAACAATATTAATAAGGGATACAACTACAATAGTAATGGGGTAATCAATAGTATTATAGGGACCCAACATGCCCCTCTCCTTCAAAAAAGTGTTGTCCTGAACGCTTCAGTAGTTCTGGATGCTTTTGTATAAAATTCTCATCCTCCCATGTGGAATCTTCAACGGATAAGTTCTTCCACTTGATAAGATACTCTGAAATTGATCGATTTCGTAACTGTCGAGTTCTTTTTTCTGTAACTACTTTTGGTTCCAATATAATTTTTCCTTCCTTGTCAAGTTTTGGCAATATTGTTTGAACTGGGAGCTTGTCGCCTATAACCTTCTTTAAACATAAAACATGGAAAACTGGGTGCAATCGAGAAGCTGCAGGAAGCTCCAATTTGTATGCCATAGTACCAATCTTTTGCAACACCTTGTACGAACCATAATACTTTGGTGATAATTTATTATCCTTCTTAGCTTGCTTGAGGGAAATTTGCTTATATGGTTGTAGCCATAGGAATACCCAATCACCTACATCAAAACTTCTTTCGCTGTGATGTTGATCTGCCTGTTGTTTCATTCTATTCTGTGCCAACATGAGGTTATCCTTTAAGAGTTGGAGGACATGTTGTTGATGTTCGATGTGATGTTCCACTGCTTGAACCTTAGAATTTTCTCTTAAATATGATGTGATGGATGGTGGCTAATATCCATAAAGTGCCATAAATGGGGTCATTTTTGTTGCTGTATGGAAGGAAGTGTTATACCACCATTCAGCCAGAGGCAACCATTTGACCCATTGTGTCTGTTTATCAGATACAAAGCAACGAAGATATCCTTCCAAACATTTGTTTACTATCTCAGTTTGCCCATTAGATTGAGGATGATAAGATGAGCTATGAGCTAACTGAGTACCAAGACAAGAAAATAATTCTGTCCAAAAATTTCCAGTGAAAATGGGATCTCTGTCACTTACAATAATCTTTGGGTTTCCATGTAGCTTTTGAATTGTTTCCATAAATGCAGTAGAAACTGTACTGGCTTTAAATGGATGTGATAATGCACAAAAGTGTGCATACTTGGTAAGTCTTTCAACTACCACCATGATGACACTCTTTCCCTCAGACTTGGGTAAACCTGTGATAAAATCCATTGAAAACTCCTCCCAATGTTGGCTTGGAATGGATAAAGGTTGTAATAGACCCGGTGTCTTAATTGTTTCAACTTTATTTTGTTGGCAAACCAAACATTCTGCCACAATCTTTTGAATATATGATTTAAGGCCCTCCCAAAAAAAATCCTTCTTAACCATGTGGTAAGTTTTTAAAAATCCTGAGTGCCCTCCTAAGGGAGAAGTGTGCAATTCCATAAGAATCTTTTGTTTTAGCTGGGAATTCTTACAGAGGTATAAGCGATCTTTGTACCATAACGAATCATTTTGCTAGCTAAATGTATCAGACGTACTGGAGTCTTGTTGTAACTTTCGAATAAGTGCCCACACTTCTTCATCATTCTTCCATTCCTCCCTTGCTTCGTTTATCCAATCTGGTTGGATAATGGAAATGGCGCGCAACAATGCTTCCACATCCTCATCCTTTCTTGAGAGTGCATCTGCCACCACATTTTTCTTCCCTTTTTTGTAGATGATTTCAAAGTCATAACCCAACATCTCTGTGACCCACTTTTGTTGCTCTTCAGAGGATAATCTTTGTTCTAAAAAGTATTTAAGGCTATCATGATCCGTTTTTACCTTGAAGTGTCTTCCCATTAGGTAGGGTCGCCATTTCTTAAGTGCATGGAGTATTGCCAAAATTTCCTTCTCATAAATAGCTTTGTGTAAAAGCTTTCCCTTGATTAGATGACTTTCGAAAGTAATGGGTCTTTCATCTTGCATTAAAACAACACCAATTCCACTTCCTGAAGCATCACATTGCACAATAAAGGTTTTTGTGAAGTCTGGTGTAGCTAAGACCGGTGCTTGGCACATTGCCTCTTAAAGATGCTCGAAGGCCTTTGTTGCTTCTGGAGTCCATGAAAATGCATCTTTCATCAAGAAAGATCATATCTATCATTAAGAATGAAAGATGAAGAAGTAAGGAAGACAACTTGGCATTGCCACCTGGTCATAAAGTCCATGTCATCATTGTCAAGTTGTAACTTGTACAAGTGTCATCATAATGGTCAATGTGTGTCCATGTGTTATGTCACATCATCATGTGGAATTTAATGATGTATTTTCAATAAAAGGACAAAAGTAATGTGTGGAAGTCCAAGATTCATATGTGGAACATGAAGAGTCACATAGTCATATATGGATAAAGATTATATAGAAGTCCAAAAGTCATTTAGAAGTTCAAGAGTTGTTTAGAATTCCAAAGGGAACACTAGAAGTACAAGAGTCATGAGGGCAGTTCAAGAGTCATGGGGATATGAAAGGTCATTCCCCTTATTATAAAAGCAACCTCATAACTCAAGGAAATGGCTTTTGGAGGCTTAAGCTTTAGAGGGATAGTCTTGGAACTAGTGTTCACCATTGTAATTGATGTACATGGACCTTTCACCTTATAATTGAAGATCTATGAGCCAACACATTTTCATGCATGTATCACAAGTGTTTTATGACTATTCTTGGGATGTTCACGGTATATGTTGTGTTCATATGTATTGGAGAAATTGAACTATTTTGGTGGCTTTAGTACTCATCTTGTTGAATGTGTGTTGTATTTGTCTTAGTATCATTGTGTGAACTATTTTTCTAACATAATTTTTCATGCTCTTGTGTGCCTCTTCTAGGATAGTACTATTTCTTTCCTATTAGAGACTCACTCTTTATATCCCCTTGTGAAGGTTTCCTTTTACATCCTACAATTGGTGCTTCACAATGTCATCTTACTTTGTTATTAAAGGTTTATGTATATAATATCTTATGTTATTCGTTGAAACCAAGATGAACCTTTGAGTTATGGTGGTCGGGTCGATACCCTAGATGGGGCTCCTACTCCAAGTGGTATGATGTCTAATTGGGACTTCACATTGGGGAATCCCCCTGTATGTTGGCTATATCCAACACTATAAACACCAAGTCAACCTAGTTGATGATGGTTAACTTGGTAACTTCGGTCAACTTAGGTAAACCTAGTAAACATATGCCAATCTAGTAAACCTAGGTTAACCTAGTTGAATATGGTTGAGTGTGGTTTATTATTTTGATTGTCACATTATGACATTATTTGTTGTTCATCATGTTGTGATGTCATTTATTGTCTTTCAAATTATAACATTGTTTCTTTTTCATCACATTATGACATCATTATTTTGTTTGATTGTGACAATGTTTGTTGTTCATCACATTGTGACATCATTATTTCATCACATTACACCTTTGTTTATTGTTTGTCACATTGTAATGTTTCCTATTTTTCTTCACATTGTGATGTTGTTTTGAATTTACCACTATGGGAACAATATGAAATATAATTCCCATGGTGACTTTGGTTTGCCATGGAACCCATACTCACTATGATTGACTTTGAGGGTCATGTTAACTATTGTTGAACATGTTAATCATATCGAACCATAGTCAACCATAGGTGACATGTGTTCATGTATACATTAAAGTAAAATTAATATGTTATCAATGTATAATAGAGCTTGTAAACCTAGGTTGACCTAGTTGACTATGGTTGACCTAGGCCAACTTACTAAACATAGGTCAACCTAGTAAACCTGATAAACCTAGTTTTGATGGCAACAACATTAATTATTTCTAAAACTGTGATTTCATTTGTTGTTCATCATATTGCGACGCCATTCTTATTTTTCAATTTGAAATGTTGTTTATTGCATGTCACGTTACAATGTTTTCACATTATGATGCGGTTTGTTGATTGTCACATTATAAGTTTGTTTGTTGTTCATACTATGCAATGACATTTCTTATTTGTCAAATTACAACATTGTTTGTTGTTTATCACATTGTGACATTGTTTGGTGTTTGTCACATTACGACATTGTTTATTGTTTGTCACATTGCAATGTTTTTATTGTTTTTTACATGGCAATGTTGTTGTTTATCACATTGGGAACAATGTGGAAGTTAATTCCCATGGTGACTATGGTTCCCCATGGCATCCATGTTAATTATGGTTGACTCCAATTCTCATGTTGACTATGGTTGACCATGTTAATCATATCTAACAGTAGTCAACCTTTAGTGGCATGTGTTAATTTATATATTAATGTATATTTAATATGTTATCAATATGTTAATGTGTAGATCTATGTGTTATTAATACCTTTTTAATGTGTTAATGTGTAGATTAATATCTAGGGCAGTGTATAGATTAATGTTTATTAATATCCTTGATTATTGTTTTTTCTAAACTTTAAGATCTTGTTTCATAAAAAAAAGCATGGCTATGCATCTAAGATTTGTATTGTTACAGATTCAAGAATTATTTTCTTTTGTTAATCTATTTCATGACATTGTGGTGACATAGACTGATAAAATTTTGTTTGATACATTGTAATATCGATATTTATTTGTGATATTGCAATGCCAATTTTTGAACGTTATTGTCAATGGTCAACACCAGTTGACAATGAGTGAACATTGTTGATCATGGTTGTCAATATTTAACTATAAATGAATATGGTTGACCATGCTCACTATGGTTGACAATGTTAACCATAGATGACCATGGTGAGAATGGTAGACCATATTCGAGCTAATTTGTCCACGATTGAATAAGTTACACAATTAATTTTCTATAAAAGTATTAATTTTAATAGTAATATTAATATTGTTGTTGTTGTTGTTGTTATTATTATTATTACCAGCATAGATACATCTAACTTCGGATCTACCAAGTGCCAAGAGGGATCAAATCTCTCAAAGTGCAAATCTCTTTGAGTCAAAACTTGAGAAAATGATTGCAACTCCATATATTCTATTCCTCTTTGATCTTGGTAGATCCAAAGTTAGATGGATCTATGTTGGTTTTGAGCAACACATTAATAAAATCTTTTAACTATGATAATTTTTTTATTTTCACAAAGTTGACATTGAAATATTTTTATTTATGACTGACATTCTCCACCTTAAAATGTTAATACATGCACCCTCATATTCAGAAATAGAAAACATATATCCATAGTATATTCTCTCTCTCCCTCCCTCTCTCTTTCTCTCTCTCTCTCTCTCTCTACACACACACACACACACACACACACACACACACACACACACACACACACACACACACACACATATCCATAATTTATGGATATGCATGTGATACTCATGCATGATTTTTAGATGTTTGTGTGGTGATTTTTTATTCTTAAGCTTTGGAAGCAAACCATCCAAAAATAATATCCTTAAATATAGCTCATAACTCAGATAAATAACATATTTACCATCATTTACTTTCCTAGATACTTAAAGCAAGTCTTTGCATAAAAAATAGACAGGAATAAAATGTGAATAAATATACCTACCAAGAGCTACTTCCCAGCTTTATTTATGTTTTCCTCAGTACTTATGTAGAAGTAAAATGGTAAATGTGTAGATTTACCAATGGTTACTACCCACCAAAATTTATGCAAGTGTTTGTCCCTAAGAAAGCAATTAATTTATCCACTTCACATCTCAATTTATTTTACTACCATTAATTTAGCATTGGGTAATGTAGGTTATAATTTCTTATGCGATTTCTTTAATATTGACATTGAAATATTTTACTTATTGTTAAAAGTATTTTTTTATTATTATCAATATATTTTTGTTTTAAATATTACATGTAAATAGGAGATAGAATAAATTATACATCATGTAATATTAATAATATTATTTTCTATCAATTCCATATTAAGTAGTCAAGAAAGTGAATATTTTTTTTATTTCAATTACTTTATCTATCTAAATAAATTTGTTGTAAAATTAAGGTGAAATTAAAGTATTCTATTTATAGAAGGCATTATTTTTTTTGGCATTACCATTTTTAATTTGATAATGTAAGTATTATTTTATTATTTTAAATGTAACATTACATGAAAAAATATCCCCTATACTGGATTGTAGAGATCCTATCGGCGCAATTATTATTAAACCTTATTAATTAATATTATTTTTGTTTTTTTAATCCTAGAGGAAACCAATAGTCCGCCTGACACGTAACTGCTATTAAATATCTAGGAGTCTATGGTATGTCCTCCTCTTTGTAAACCAGGTCACAATTGGGGGGATTTGAACCTTAGATCTCAGTTTTCATAGATTCCACATTAATTCGATCACAAATTGAGTTATCCCCCTGGGACTTATTAATTAATATTATTAATAAAGTTTTTTAAATCTTATTCATGAAGTTTAAAAAACCTTATAATAAACCTTATAAAACATATATGGTTATGCATCAAATCTTATTAAATTTTAAATATTAATAACCTCCTTATTATTATTTTTTCCTTGGAAAAAAATCGTAATTTCATTTCATTAGTTAATGATACAAAATTTCATTTTGTGTATCTATATAATTATGTATGAATTCAGATAAGATCAAGAGATCGCCAAAAAATAATGTGATTGCATGTCACATCTATATAGAAAGACTAAAGGAAACTCAATGTATTTCATATCTTTTGTTCCATATAAATACATACATGTGACATTTATATTTTTGCTATGAGTGAATTACATTTATATTTCCACAAAATACTATAGGTTATGGCATCCCCTTAACACTAAGGGAGTCATCCATTCAAATTGATAGCCCATACAATACTTTCAAATAATGAAAAAAGAACCATATTTAGCTTTGATTTTGTGTTTCTTATGGTCACCCTTCTATAAAACTCATAACGTTAATGATCATTTGATTCTCTAATTACCCAATTTCCTAATGCCATAAGAACACCCTCCTTAGATAGGGAATCTTCTAGTGAGTTGTGTTCCCTGTAAACATGATAAACATAGTAGTTATAAAAATAATCTTTGATTCAAATAAATTCTTCCAATAGTGGTAGAAAAAATTGATTGTTACATATTTCAACCCTTTTTTTCCCAATTTATGATTGGAATTGAATCACCAAAAACGGTAGAGAGGTGCAACCTATTTCTTTAGCAAAACATAACATCAATTTTAAACCCATATGTTTAGCATAGCCCCTCCCAAGCCCCATATTCATAGAATAAAACCAAGTCCCGCTTAGATAAAGTGGCGACCTCTCCACCATAATATTTATCATCACCCTGTGCCACCCCATAAAAAAACCCCAAGGCCTGGACTTATCAATTTCTTTAGGAACAATATTTACGATTCCAGGAAATTTTTCCTTCTATGAGAGTAGGGATAAAATGGCAATAAATTATGCCATTATACTATCAAACATGGAGATAGTGTCTTAGAATATAGCTTTATTCAAGCTAGCCATGTTCCTCAGTAGATAATCAAAGGAAGTGCCATAAAGGATTTTATAACTTTGTTCTTGAACCAGGTGCACTAGGCTTCCACTAGACTCATCCCTTTCCACCCCTATGCAAACCCTAATTTCCCTCTACAACCTCCCCATATGCATTTTTTGTAAGGGTACTCAAAAACAAACGTACCACTATTTCCTCATATTTACACAGAGCACACTAGTCAGGTCCTTCTATACTCCTTTTTCATATGTTATCCCAAGTAGAAACTTGGTTTTTTAGAAGGAACCACATGAATAGACAATATTTCATAGGGCAATTTATTTTCTAGCTGTATTTCCACCACCATCCCTGTTCACCCCATATCCAATCTGAAATTAGGTAAAGATATCCTAGTTTTGGTGTGTAATCCCCAAAAGGACAGTGAGCCCATTGAATTTTGGCACCCATATTTGTGAACCGAACTTATGTAGGAATGTAAAAAAATATAGAAATACACATATACATAGAGATGCAGTAGAAATAAAACTTCATTTCATTCATATCAAAGAACTGAAATATGCTTACATACAGAAATGGAAATAAACTACCTTGGGTGATGGTAGCTTATCTCTAAGAAGAGATGTGGCGACTACGTGCCTCTAAAATTTGTTAAAATGAGGCTCGAAGGCCTATTTATTATTGAGAAACAATGGAAAACCCTAAACATCCAAAAACCTAACCCTAGGAGATGAAGCACCAAAACTATGGGCCCCGTTTGGGTAAATTGGTACATCAACTCTCCAGGGTCGTAACTTTGGCATATAATCTCTATTCGACGTGCAGAATACCTCGTAACAAAGATATATTCGAGGAATAAAACTTATGACTACAAAAATGGTCTAAGACTCATGTTTTCCCTTTTTCCCAAAAAAGCATCGTTGAGGGCCTCAAAATGCCTCTGAAAGTTGAGGACCTGAAAACTCCCAAAAATATTAAATTGTGCTACAATTAAGGAAACTGAAAAACTAAAATAAATAGTGGTGGGGGTCCAAGTGGAATAGGTGAGTGGCAACCAATATCCACCTAGATTAGTCCCCCCCCCCCACGAAGAAATGGTCACCATTGCGTTGAGTGCCTCCATGAGATGGGGAAACTTCTGCTGAACTTGGTCTCTAGGGAGCCACTTACCTTGGTGTAGGAGTTGGTTATTTTTGACAACTTGATACAGTTATATAAGTTGTTGGGGAGTATTCTTTATTTTTGTGTCCATGATCTAATCAGTTGTGGCTTGTTCCATGCAGTCTGGGTTTAACTCTGTTGGTGTGAGTTGTTTTGCAATGTCTGATGTGTCCAGTAATGGTGGAAAGTGTGGTCGAAGGCATTCCACATTGAACATTGGGTGTAGGCTAAGGAATGGTGGAAAACTAAGCTCCAAAGAATTGTACCCTACAACCTTAATGATGGTGTAAGGCCCATATCAGAGTGGACGAAGCTTGCAGTGGGGCCCAGTGAGGCGTTGCTTTTGCAAATGTAACCGAACTTTGTCACCCACCTAGAACTTGTGTGGCACCTGATGCTGATCATGAAACTTCTTGTACTTAACATTGGCTATGTCCAATATGTGATGTACTTGCTAGAGGATCTGATGAATGTGCTCAATGAAGCTATTAGCCCTGCCAACTTCATATTTGACATGAACCGAATTTGTCGGAGTAGCTGTAAATGGTATGGCCACATCAATGGGACATAGTGGCTGGAATGCCAATCCCACCTAAAAGGGGTTGTGGTCAGTTGAGTTATGGAAAGCTCTATTGTAGCGATGTTGGAAATAGGGGAGGCTTTCATCCCATGTGCATGGATGCTTCGAGTTGTGCATGTGCAAAATGTGTATGATCATCCTATTGACGACCTCTATTTGGCCATCAGTTTGGGGGTGGAAAGTCGTGGACTTAGTGATCTTGGTATATAGCATCGACCAGAGACTTGACCAAAATGTACTAAGGAACCTGATGTCCCAATCTATGATAATGGACTGTGGGATCCCAAAGTGTACCCACACCTGTTCAAAGAAGATCTTAGCAATGTCTTCTATTGTGATACTCTTCTTGCAGGCTGCTAGAATGGCCATCTTAGAGAATATGTTAATGACCACAAAAACACAGTCATTTCCATTCTTAGTAGAAGGAAGGCCTGACATGTAATCCATGGAGATGGATTCCCAAGGTCGACTAAGAGTAGGAAGAGGAGTATATAGGAATTTATTCTTGATGGTTGGTTTGGAAATGGCATAGGCAGTGCGGGATATGATGTACTTCCTAACATCATGTCAGAGGTTCGGCCAATAAAAATATTTATGTAGCACTGCCACTATTTTCTCTACCCTGAAATGTCTAGCGAACTTACTGTAGTGTGCCTCCCAATAATCTTGGCACAGTCACTTGAAGGAACACAGAGGTATCCCAAGTGGCATAACAATGCATTTTGTAGGTGAAAATTTGGAACTTGCTTGCCTTCCAAGAGCATCTAATATTGTTTCCAAATTTTGGATTGCTCTTGTAAAGATGCAGCCACCCCACAGTCTCGTGCCCACAAGATTCGAGCACAATGGTCAACGCCATGACCGATGGTCGTCTAAGGCAATATACAACCTTGTTGGTGCTTCCCTTCTTATACTTAATGTTCAAATGGCATTGTTGTAGGTATGTGGACCATTTATGATGGAGATTGTTCTACAACTTCCCTTGTGTTTGTATGAACTGCAGGGGTCAGTGGTCTTGTGGATGGTTGTTTCCTTCCCTATAATGTAATGCTTCCATTATCGGCAGGCCTGCACAATGGAATACATCTCTATGTCATAGGTGGGATACTTTTGGATTTTGTCTGAAATTGTCTCACTGTGATATGCCACTAGATGACCCTCCTGAGTAAGAATTGCACCAATAACATAGTTGGAGGTATGTGTCTCCATCTGAAATGGTTGTTGCAGGTTCAGTAATGTGAGTACTAGTGCAGAGAAGAGGCGATGCTTCAACTCAAAAAATGCCTTCTATTGGGATTCATACCAAAAGAACTTTGCTTTCGCTCCTCCCTTGGTGACTTGACTCAAGGGCCAAGTGATATAAGAGAACCCCAACATGAACCTGCAGTGAAAATTGGAAGGCCCAAAAAGCTATGGAGCTCCATTAGAGTGGTTGGGGCTGGCTAATCCCGAATGACTTGCATCTTGTTTGGGTCCAAATGCACACCCCGCTCATCAATAATGTACCCCATATATTGCACCTATGTCATATCAAAAGTGAATTATCCAAATTGGCACACAAATTGTGTTGTCGCAGGGTTTAGAGGACTTGTCGAATATGGTGGAAGTGGTCTTCCCAATTCTAGCTGAAGATAAAAATGTCGTCCAAATACATAACCACAAATGAGTTGGTGTAGGGTTGCAAGATGTCTTCCATCAACCTCATGAAGTTTGCAGGCGAATTTTTCAACCCGAAAGGCATGACTAGCCATTCGAAAAGTCCCTTCTTGGATTTGAAGGCAGTCTTCCACACATTGGAGTGTTGGATTGGTATATGGTGATAACTAGACTTCAACTCAATCTTGTTGAAATATTTGGCCCCCTAAAGCTGGTCCAAAGGGTCATCAATTCATGCGATGGGATACCTGTTCCGGACATTGATCTTGTTCAACACTCAATAGTCAATACAGAGTCTTGGGCTCCCATAGGGTGATGAACTTGGATTGATGTGCCCTTTATGAAATAGCTCCTGAATCTACCTCTTGATTTCATCATTCCCCAGAACAGATCATTGATAAATTGATCCATTGGGTAGCAACCTACCTAGGGTTAGATCGATGGAGTGCTTGACCTTTAAGTGTATAGGTATTCTTGTGGGTGAGGTGAAGATGTCCCTGTACTCCACAATCGTGTCCATCTGTGACTTCTGTGTGGAGGAGCCCTATCTGGAGGTTGTGGCCACAATATTATTCTTTCCCTGAGGGCAAAGAATAAGGAAAATAAATTTCCCAGTCTGGGAAATGATATTACTACATTACTTCGTAGTGATCAAAGAAATGGCAGTAGGTGGTGCTACCTCTCGTATCCTGTACAACTTATCACCCAAAGAAATAATAACAATGTAAGGCCTAGACTCATACACAACATGTCGCTTCCACAAGTTTGGTTGGCCTAATAATACATCACAAACTTCAAGAGGAGAAACATCACACAGTACCTCATCCGTGAAGTGCTTGGTGTTGTAGGCAAGGCGATACCATTGGTTGACGCAGAGATCTTGCCCTTGGTTAAGCCACCAAATGGTGTACAAATGTGGGTGTGGTGTGGTCAGTAGGCCCAAACACTTCATGACCTCTGCTAAAATGAGGTTTTTTTGGCTCTCACTGTCAACAATGAACTGTAGTGGGGAACCTTTTGAGCACATCTATGAGTGGAAGAGTTTCTCCCCCTCCTCTAGATCTTTGGGATCATCCTTCTAGATCTTGGTGGTGGCAACAATGGCACAAGGCTCTGCATCAATAATATACTTCCCCTTTTCATTTTTCTTGTCAATTTCTGACTCAAAGTCAGAACATGCATCTAATTTGGAAGCCTTCAACTCGGCCACCAGTGACTGCTTGACTCGACACTCACTTGTGTTGTGAGTGGGGATCTTATGGAATTCACACCATTTCCCGGTGTCCTTATTTGTCTTCGTGGTGTTTTTCTTCGCTTGCGGATTCAACAGGTTGTCTTAGGTCACCCCTCCTTGGATTTGTCATTTATTCTATGGCTTGGGGACGCCTTTCCCTTGCTTCAGATCTGCAGATCCAAAGTCTGGCTTCATCTGTTTAAATTTCTACTCGATCTTGACAACGTATTGATAGGCAGTGCCAAGCAAGTATATGTCCACAAACTCCATCTAATCTTGTGTGTACTTGTGTAGACAGCTGCGGTACTTGAGTACCAAATGCCACTCAGAATCCTTGATACCCAGATTCATGCGAAGGGTATGGTAAACATTTGTGAACTCTGACACATCTTGGTCCCTTCCCTGCCGCAACTTGGTCCACTTTATGTATTTATCTCCATAGCTCTTGACAGGGTAATATTGTTCCTTGATGGCATCTTGGAAAGAATTCCAAGTGGGTACAACTGAAAAAAATGAGGATTCCTTCTCATCCTTTTGTTCATAGTAGGTTTCCCACCAATCCTTGACATGTGGGGCGGCTTTGAGAAGTGAAAAAGTAATCTTTTCGTGATTGGAAAAGTCATGAACTGAAAACTATCCTTCCAATAGATTTAACCATCTATCTATGGTGTCTGCATCTATGTGGAATTCAACTATGGGAATATCAAAGTTAATTTGTACCTTAAAAGGAGCGGCGCCTCCAGAGTGGCTGCTGGATGAAGATGCGTCACCTGTGGGTAGTCGTCGAAGGATCTGGGCAAAGTTATCCATCACCGTGTTCCTTTTTCGCTCAAAGGCTTCCTCAAGAAACATTTTGAAAGGATCCCGTGCCCCCTCATATTTATTTTCTTCTTCTGTGGGAGGCCATTAGGGTTTGCAATGCTAGTGTTGCAAAGGTTCAACCAGTTCAATCCCCAACTCCTTATACCCTGACCTTGATGGGGACATGAAAATAAAAACAAAGAAAGAGAAATCTACTCAGATACCAATAATCCAAAATTATGCAGGAACACAACAAAATACAAAAATACATATATACATAGTCATGCAGCAGAAATAAAACTTCATTTCATTCATATCAAAGAACTGAAATGTGCTTACAGACAGAAATGGAAATAAACTAGCTCAGGTGATGGTAGCTTATCTATGAGAAGAGATGTGGTGGCTACATGCCTCTGAACTATGTTAAAATGAGGCTCGAAGTCATATTCATTATTGAAAACTAATGGAAAACCTTAAACATCCAAAAGTCTAACCCTAGGAGATGAAGCACCAAAACTATGGGCCCTGTTTGGGTAAATTGGTACATCAACTTCCTGGGGTCGTAACTTTGGCATACAATCTCTGTTTGGTGTGGAAAATACCTCGTTATAAATATCTATTCAAGGAATACAACCTTCGACTACAAACATTAGAGAAAATTTGATATTTTCCCATTTTCCCAAAAAAACATCGTTTAGGGCCTCAAAACGGCTCCAGAAGTTCAAGACTAAAAAAACTGCCAAAAATAGTAAATTGTGCTACAATTAAGGAAACTAAAAAACTGAAAGAAATAGTGGTGGGGGCCAAGTGGAATAGGCAGGTGGCAACCAATATCCACCTGGATCAATTTGTGAGTCAAATATGAGATGAAAATAATGCTACAATGTATCTAGTCCACATGTTTGAGCCATCTTCCTCCAACCCTAGTTTCTTAGCTGATGACCAACCTCACATCCAAATTTTGGTGAGGGTTGGCTATATTATTTCATTGAAAGTAAAGATTCCTCCATCATTTAACACCACTACCAGAGCTTGTGGAAGGATATAATCTTCACCGCAACCGAACCATGGATCACATCCCTCCTTGACCCGAGCTCCATTCCCCTCCTACATGCTATACCTACCTCAATGAACTTAAAAGAGCACAAAATAACATTCCACATTATTGAAACATTTTTGTGTGGCTTATTGGGGTGATTTATCTGATCCTTAATTGAGCCAAGAAAGATATACTTTATATCCACCATCAAGGTCAACAAACTGTGAGTTGTGATATTGCCTCCATCCCACTTTCACCGTAAGAGCTTTAGAAAAAAGAGTAATTTTCTTTAGTCCTCATCCTCCACACACATTTGGGACTATGATTTTATCCCATTTAACCCATGGAATTATATTTTTATCTTGATATACTTCCCACAAGAACCTTAGACACACCTTTCACATTTTCTCCATAATTTCTTTTGGGATCCAAGATAGTGACATCCAGTATATTGATGTGGATTTGAGAAGAAATGTTATAATAACTAGACAACCTTATATTGAAATACATATCAAACTCCATGCCTTTATCCCTTTTTCTAGCTTTCCAAAGAGTTAGTTTCAATCATATTTCCTATAGGAATTTGGTTTTAACTAAAAGCCTAGGTATTTTAGGCCTTTCTCAAAGTCCAACTTGGCGTATCAAAATAATTTTTGTAAGTATAGGACTTTCATTCCTTTTGAGGAATTAGTAGAAAGGGTCAATTTAGTCATATTCACCTACATATTGGTGGCTCTCCCAAACAAATCCAAGTCACTATGTAATAAGTCCAAATCTCTTCAGGGACCATTACAAAAAATGAGGAGTTCATAGACAAACAACAAATGGGTGATCTATAGATTATATACCATTTCTATTCCTTTAAACTCTCATATTCTCTTCGCCTATCCTAGCATGCTACTTAGTGTTGGAAATAATATTGAGAAGGGGGGTTAATCAGTATTATCAAGTCAAATATTCCCTTTTCAAATCCAGATCATATATGCTACTTCAGTTAGTGAAAACCGCGTATATATGCAACTACGTAGAAGGAAACCCGCGTATACCATGCAAACTTATAATTTAATTTATGCAAACTTATAATTTAATTTATCTCACAGATGTTGATTATTAATCTGTGTATCAGAATCAAATAAATAGTAACCAAAAACAGTAAAACAAAGCAGAAGACAATCACACACAAGAACACAAGATATAAGGTGGAAACCCAATGTGGGTGAAAACCACCTACTGCAATTCGTCTCTATCTTCCTTTTAATTAGAAACTTCTTTTTACAATGATTCTATACTGGTGCAGTCCTTTACTAGTACGCAGGCTGCAACCTGCAGAGAGCTACAACCCTCTCTCGTTCTTCAGCTTCTCCTAGAAGGGAGCTACAACCCCCTTAGCTCTTGCACTAGCCAAGATACTAGTACGTAGGTGCTGACCTACAGAAGGCTACAACCTTCACTTTCTTCCAGGGACCACGTTTCATAAATTTTCAGGCTGGATCCATGAACATCAATCAATCATCAAGAATCAAACAATCTCCTTTTCACCAATTAGAACTGAATCAAGTAGACACTTCTCTGACAGCTGTACCCAGAGCACAATAATAGTAACCACACACCAAATTCTGAACCCAGAACACTGCAGCAATAAACGGAAGCAACTAGAACACAACTTAAGAGATGTACGATACTTTAGTAACCAGAAACCTATGTGCATACGCTTTTATGTTTGGACCAACCTACATATACGCTGTTTTTACTCACAGAACCAGCATGTATATGCACCTTCGCTTCACTGAACTTGCATATAGATCTATAAAGGATAATTCACAAATATTCAGACCTTAATTAACCCATATTACCAGATTTATAGATCAAGCATGCGCCACATATAACGGATCAAAATCATACAAAGATATTATAATTCAAGCCTTAAGATTATGACCCATCAATAGAACTTATCCTTCTCTTTGCGCTAAGGTTCCTCCTTCATTCAGATCCAGATCTTCACCATAACCCAATCAATATTTCAGATCTAGCACTTTATCAAATATTCAATAATTCGGATCCTACTTTGCCAAGTGATCTCCTTCCTCTTTTATAGTCTTAGGCCTTCCACAATACCATGGTCCAAAACCATAACAAACAATACCATGGACCCAATACTTGGGATCAACTCTCTTGACGAGATACCATGGCCCAAAACCATAGGTTCAATTACCAAGGATTAGATACCACGGACCAAAAGTAAGTTCTCCAACATATACACGCTTTTCCTTGCGTGAAAGTGTGTATACGCATATGCGCCTTCGTAACATCTAACCCGCGTGTATACGTGTCTTCGTCTAGGTGAACCTGCGTATATGTCTTTTCCTTCATTCTAAAAGCCTGAACTGAGATTTGTCACCAGAGTGAGTTGCCATCAAGGACAACACCTGTTCCATAGTTCCAAACGTGTGCCATAATGCCAACAATCTCCCCCTTTGGACTTGATGGCAACCCCAAGATCCTCAAAGTCATTCTCCCCCTTTGTTATCAAGGGCAAAGGGTTGTGCTCCCCCTAAGTACATGCTGAAATCTCTGCTCTGCTGTGCTGACCATGCTCCCCCTGACGGTAGGCAAGATCTGCAAAAAGATGTTCTTCAAGAAGAACCATGACTTATACATCATCAAAGACCTTCCTATCACCAAAAGACTCTATACATACATCCATCACCCAACCAAGTGGGGATACATAAAAAATTTACATATGACACCCACGTACATTACATCATTCATCCCAGGCATAGTGGGGAAACAAAAATAGGCCGTTACATGAACTTGACACCATAAAAGAGATACAAGACATAGAGACGAAATATCTAGAGCAAGACTTATGAAATTCACCAATAACTGATATCAACAGCATCTATCAATCACTATTCAGATCAGCAACCATGTTTTCCTTATGTTCTTCCTCTGTATTTGTTCCACCTGAGATCAACAGCTGTGAACCTGAACCAAAAGCTTTTAAGATAATGCCAACAATGCATTATTAGAAGATTATCTGCTCCCCCTAAACCTGTGCCAGATGGTCTCTGTCAGACCCATATCAGACTATCTTCAACCAGAGATTGTCCCCACTGATTTCTTTCAAATTGCCATATACGCGACTGTCTTTGCATAAACCGGCGTATGTACATGGATCCTCCTCAGGAAACTCGCGTACACCCATTTTTCTCTGAAATAGACAAGTTTCAACAGCAAGATGATGCATCAACTACTCCCAGATTCTGTCTGAGGTATTCAAATGTCTCCCTGGGCAGTGGTTTGGTGAGTATATCAACAACTTGTTCCTTAGAGGGAACATACTCCAATTTGACCTTTTGTTCCAATACTTGTTCTCGGAGAAAATGATACTTGATCGGTATGTGCTTAGTCTTTGAATGCATGATAGGATTCTTTGAGATACTGATAGCACTTGTATTATTACATAATATGGAGATAGGAGGAGTACAAGTGATTTGAAAATCCTGCAAAGTTTGCATCATCCAAAGGAGTTGTGTGCAACAAGATGCGGTAGCCACATATTCTGCTTCAGCTGTAGATAAGGCAATCGAACTCTGTTTCTTGCTGAACCAAGATACTAATCTGGAACCCATAAAGAATGCACCACCACTTGTGCTCTTTCTGTCATCCATGCTTCCAGCCCAATCTGCATCTGTATAAGCATGAAGAGTGAGATATGTATCTCTCGGATACCATAAGCCATAGTTTTGAGTTCCTTGAAGATACTTGAATATTCTCTGCACTGCTTGAAGATGAGTTTCCTTTGGATTTGCCTAAAATCTTCCAACCATTCCCACTGCATGCATGATGTCTGGTCGGGTACCTGTCAAATAAAGCAGACTTCCAATCATGGATCTATAGGTTGGTTGATGCACTGCTGCTAATTCATCATTTGCACTGAGGCTGCATCCTGTAACCATAGGGGTACATACTGGTTTTGAATCTTCCATGCCATATTTCTTCAAGATTTGCTTGAGATACTTGGTTTGAGACAAAAAAATACCGCCTTCATTTTGTTGGATTTGTAGACCAAGAAAATATGTCAGCTCTCCAAGTAATGACATTTCGAATTCTTTCTGCATCACCAAGGCAAAGTTTTGACTCATAGCTTCTTCATTGCTGCCAAAGATAATATCATCTACATACACAACAAGTATTAGCAATTTGTCATTTTCAATTTTTATATAAAGATTGCTATGTGCTGATCCTTTTGAAAAACCTTGTTGATAAAGGTATTTGTCCAAACGGTAGTACCAAGCCCTTGGAGCCTGTTTAAGACCATAGAGAGCCTTTTTTAGTCTGCATACAAGCTTTGGATCATTACCAAGAATGAAACCATCTGGTTGCTCAATGTACACTTCTTCTTCTAAGTCTCCATTTAGAAAGGCTGATTTCACGTCCATTTGAAATACTTTAAACTTCTGAAAGCTAGAGAGAGCAAGGAACATTCTGATGGCCTCAAGTCTAGCAATGGGAGCAAAAGTTTCTTCAAAGTCTATTCCTTCTTGTTTAGCATACCCTTTACAAACAAGTCTGGCCTTGTTTCTAATCACTTCCCCATTTTCATTCAACTTGTTTTTGAAGATCCATTTTGTCCCTATGACATTCTTATCTTTTGGTCTAGGAACCAACTCCCAAGTGTTATTCTTTTTGATCTGCTCAAGTTCTTCATCCATTGCCTTGACCCAGCATTCATCTTTGCATGCCTCTTTTACATTTTGTGGTTCAGTGGAGGAGAGCAAAGCCAAATAGCTTGAGGCTTCTGCAATTGTTCTTCTTGTTTGTATACCTGCCTCTTTCTGCCCCAAAATTTGAGATTCTGGATGATTCTTCTGAACGTACCTAGATGGAGTCTTATCTTCTATCATTATCTGTTCTTCTGGTGCCTCTTGAGCTTCTTCTTCATCATAAGTCTGATTTGATGTTGAAGGATAGTCCTCATCATCTTCGAAATCTTCAGACCTTACCTGCCTAGGAGTGTTTTCTTCTTCATCAATTACTACATCAATACTTTCAACAATTTTTACAAGCCTTTTATTGTAACACTTGTAAGCTTTGCTGTGAGGAGAGTAACCAAGGAGAATGCCTTCATCTGCTCTAGGTTCAAACTTGCCAAGATTCTCATCAGTATTTTTGATATAGCATTTGCTTCCAAAAATTTTGAAATATTTTAACTAAGGAGTCTCACCATACCAGAGCTCATGTGGAGTTTGAGTGCTGTTCACCCGGACATTTGTTTATTTGAGAATAAAACTGCAGCAAATGCGACTTCACCCCAGAAGGTTGCGGGAGTTCTAGACTCATCAAGCATAGCACAAGCCATTTGTTGAACCGTTCTATTCATCCTTTCCACTACTCCATTTTGCTGAGGAGTCCTAGCTGTAGAGAATTCCCTTCTTATTCCATGTTCTTCACAAAAATTGAAAAATTCATTCGAGGTAAATTCTCCTCCTCGATCAGACCTGAGGCATTTGATTCTGTGATCTGATTCGTTCTCCACCAAGGCTTTGAATGATTTGAACTTTTCAAAGGCTTTGTCTTTGTGATTCATAAGTCCTATCCAACACATCCTGGAATAGTCATCAATGAATAATATAAAGTATTCTTCTCCTCGAGGTGACATTTTCCTAGAAGGACCACATACATCAGTATGGACAAGTTCAAGCGGTCTACTGGCTGATCCTTCCTTCTCAGGGAAGTGAGTTATGGTTTGCTTACCAAATTGACACGATTTGCATATTGTATTGTCTGGAATTCTAATGTCTGGAAGACCACGAACTAACTGGTATTTGCATGCTTTCCTTATCTATGAGAAACTAAGATGCCCCAATCTTCTGTGCCATAGCTAGTGTTCATCATTGTTGCTTAGATAGCATTGATGTTGTCCTTCTTTGAATATGTATAAATTATTTGGAGTTCTTACGCCTTTGATCACTGTTTTTCCTGTATCAATATCACGAACACTACATCCATTTGATCGAAATATTACCTCAGTTCCTTGATCATACATCTGACTGACACTTAATAGATTATGCTTTAAGCCATCAACATACATGACATTTCCAGCTTTGACCCTTTCTTTCAATTGAACAGAACCTTTACCTTTTATGAGAGCAGGGGTGTCATTTCCAAAGGAGACCTTCTTCTCCTTCTCTAAGGCACTATATGACTGAAGTTTTTCTTTATCACCTGTCATATGTTTCGAACATCCATTGTCGATGTACCATTGATTTTCCTGCCCTTCCACATATAAGGTTATACCACATCTTTCTGGTTATGGTTCTTTTATTCTCCATGATTTGGCACTTGAGGCTTGCTCCTTCCGATTTGTCTGACGAAACCTGCTCCTGCATTCAAAATCTTAATGACCGAAATCGTTACAAATAGAACATTCTATTTCATTTTCAAGAGCAGAGAAGTTGTTGTAGGTCCTTTTCATGATCCCAGTCATACTCCTCTATTTATGAGCTTCTCTAGTCATGATTGTCTTATAGGCAACACATTGAGCTGCTTTGTGACCAAAGTTATGACAAGAAAAACATTGGCCATTGAAAAAATTCCTATGATTATCAAATCTACCAGCCAAATGATTGTAGTTCCTATTGACATCCATTCTTGAGGCAAATTGAGAAGGTTTTACCTGTGGCTGGTTGTAGCTTTTGTTTGTCCTTAAAGTAGATTGCCCCCGATTTACCTGGTAGTCTTTGTTCATTCTTGAGGTAAATTGTCCCTGATTTACCTGGTGATTTCCATTGAGTCTTTGTTCACTTCTCCTTGCAGCATCAAGATAACTCTTGGAGGTAGATGGTTTCTGTGCTTGAGTTGTTTCTTCATTATATCCTAGACCTGTCTTGATTAGTGGAGAGCACTGCACTTTGATAATCTCATCTAAGGTGTTAGATCCTTTAACAAATCTAAGATTAAGAGCTTTTGTTTTCTCAATCTCTTTTCTCAGTCCCACAATTTCACATTCTAATTTTTCATGATGTTTGTCCTTTTCAGCAAGTTGGAATTGTAGAGTATCTATGATCACATTCTTCTCTTCTAAACAAATTTTGAGTCTAGAAATCTCTTCATAAAGACCTTATTCATCTATAGCATCCTGTTGTGGTCACAAACAACCCCCCCTCTTTGCTTGATATTAGCAATAACGTCGAGCAAAGGGGGGACCCTGAACAAAAAATCCCAAAAAATATTTTGTTAAATTTTTGTATTTTTCTCCCTAAGGCTTAAATCGCATCGCAAAGAAAGGTCGAAGCATTACTTAAAGCGCGAAAAGTAAAACTGCGAAAGAACGACGCGAAGTTCATCGCGTCGCATGCATCTCACACGCGCTCTAAAAGGAGGACCTCCAAGAAGCGTCGATCGCCGATATGCGACATCGCACATCGCAAACGTCACGCTATGGCACCATGAACCATTGAATAAAATCTGCGATCTGCGATCTGCGATGACTGCGATCTGCGATCTGAAAAGACTCATCACACGATAAACCCAAGACCAAGCGTGCACCTTAAAGGAAATTAATGACCGCATGCTTGAGTATCAAGGAATGATTGCATCGCATTTATCGAAGAGTCAAGTCATGATGCATGTCAGGATTATGCATTCATTAGAGTTTAATTCTTTTATGTCAATCTTTTCATTTCCCTTCTTCTTTGCGTAGACTGCAAGACACGCAACTGATATAAATCTATATGCAAGAAACATCTGAGAGAAAGGGGAAAGCGCCAATCAAATAGCAGAGAGAAGATGCCTCCGCAAACGAATGCCGCATGCAGCAGGACCGCGGATTCCAGACTATCAGACAACTGGCACTGATGAAATTAGACTATCCAGGACTCAGAGTCAAAGGCGCACAAAAGCAGCGTGTTCACAAAAGATCTTGAAACTCAGATTGGGTAAAGCAGAGAAAGAAGCGCATACGAAGGAGGACACTCCAGAAAATCCTGGAACAAAGAGCGGAAACAATTCTCGAAACAGGGGATTGTCCATACAGCGCGACTCCTAACCCACTCAGTCATTCGCACGACCGGAAACCGGAATAGCAACAGCAAAATCAGTTCGAGAAGAACCTGGGTTGTGCTAAGTATACACGCGGCGAATACACCCAGCTAGAGAAAGGTTTTCGAAAATATCTTCTGGTCTGTCAGAAGGAGGTGCCAGCTCTTGTTATTTCCACTTTTATCTCCTGAGAAAAAGAAGAAGGCAGCCAGCCGACTCTTCCCAGGAAAGCGTTGCGCAAGTGACAGCACTAAAGAGAATATACAGAAATGGTCAGAAATTAGATTTAAAGTTTTAGAAATAAATTTGCTTTTAGTAAAGGGCGGTCATTTGAAGCCGATTCCCTAGATTCGTGTAATTAATATCAATTAGCTAGTAGTATTTAACCCTTCTCATGGCATTTGGAGAAGGGTCCGGAAATCTGTCAAAAAACTTATCCTCAGAACATGCACTTCTGCACCCTCAGAGGAGGTTTTTGATGAATGGATGGATCGAGATTTATTTATGTTTGCATTTTAATGTCTGTTATTGATGTTGCACTTCTGTACTCTTAGCAGATATTAGAAACAAGTAGAAGTAAATCATTATTGCTTGAAGTTTATTAGTGAAATCAGTCATAAATGGTACTTTTATCTCTTGACTAAATTCTGCTAGTATCCCTAAAGTGATATACAGCTGAGTTCTTTATATGTTACTGTATGAATGTCTGTATTACCATTTGGCACTTCTGTACGGTGGAGTCATTTATTTATGCTTGACATATAGAAAACTGATTATGCGATATGTTGTTCACAACTACTCTGCCTAACTTCTTATGCAGAATGGTTTATCTTTATCGATTTATATTCTGATAACAGTTGAATGATCTTTATTACCAGTTGTTGTTAGAAATCTTTCTAGATCGCATAACAAAAGAGAACACCCCGGGTTAGCGTAGATTAGATGTATTGTTTCTCTTCATTAGATCACATTAGCATAGAAGTAGTTTAGCTGTTAGAATTAAGACTAGTTCAGAGAAACCTTTTAGATTAATATCATCAAACTCTACACACACACGCACACCCTTCACATTGGGAAACTGGTCCCATTACCCCCAGTCAGACCCGCTACTCCAAACGGGCAAGGAGCCGCCAACCAGGTTCCGGACCGGGTGGGTATCCCCCTTGTTGTTGACCCGACTTCGGGGCCCTCAACATTTCTGGCACTAGAAGGAGGGCACGAGCTATGAATGGCACATAATTCAAAATCCAAATACCATTCTGAGAGCAAATCACCCTCACCAACTTCCCCGACTTCTCCAGTACGACTAAACTCGGAACTAGAAGTCGCTCGGACATCCACCGCTGCTATACACCCCGATACATCAGACCGTCCTATTATCGATCCCCTTGAAGTTCAAACGTTGATCTGTAAACTCCAGGGATTCTCTATTTTCACCCAGAAGTCTGATAAATCTAAAGGCAGCTTGACTTCGCAGTACAACCCTGCTCATCCCCTCACCCGATTGAAGAGTGAAAAGTTTGGCATCCAGCCAACTGAAACCCCTCTCCCTACTAGGAAAAGAGCAAGGAAAGCATTTCCAGAGTCTGACAGAGAGACTCTTTCATCCACTTCGTCCATCTCAACTCCCTCTCCGCGAAGTCTACCACCCACGTCGTCACCTCAAAACACTCATCCATCTCCCATAACCCTTCCTCCGCAATCGTCGAAGGTCGTAATATCTCCATCTTCTCAACATCAAAGATCAGCTTCTGCACTTTTGTTAACTAGTCACTCAGCGATGGCCCAATCTCCATGGAACAACCCTGGGGTGGTTTTAATGCCTCCACCCCTAAGTCCAATACCTGCCCATCCTGAGAAATGGCTGCCGAAATTCAATCCGGAAACATGAATGCTAGCTGAAGAACATATCAATAATTTCATGCTTTCTGTTAATCTCAACGGAGTTACCAACGAAGATGCCGTGGTCCGACTTTTCCCCTATACAATGCAAGGGACAGACGGGTCATGGTACTTTTCGCTGCCCTCCGGATCTATCACCAGCTGGGACATTTTTCAAAATCAATTTCTCACCAAATTCGGCGATGATAGATCGACAGCGACACTAATCAACGATTTATCCAATCTCAAAGCTAAGGCTAGAGAACCCATTAAAGACTTTAACTTACGGTTCAACAAGATCCTCAACAAAATCCCCGCTGCTTCTCAACCCAGCGAGGAAGTAAGATGCGAATGGTACATCACGGCCTTACCTTCAAACTTGGCCATCTTCGTAGATAGGGCGAGCAAGACAACCTTAGTCGAAAATTTGGCTGAGGCATTGGCAGTCGAAAGACGCGTAGTAGCCCTAGAAAAGAGATCTGCAATCGAAGAGCGTAAATCTAAGAAAATCTCTTTCAAAGAAGACACCAAGAAGAAGCAAACGAAAGATCCTTTCGACATGGAAGGATTACAAAAGGTATTAAAGGCCATGTCCAATGAGATGATTGATATAAGGAAACAAGTAGCAGAATCGTCCCCAAGAAAGCCTTTTAGGAGCTTTAAGAGAAATCCTCCTATGGAGACGAAGCCACCCAACGTGGTCTCAAACGTGGAATCTGACGAAGAAGAAGAAGAGAGCACCATCGAAATGCAGACCGACGACGAAGAAGTGGTGGAACTGCAAGGAATGTGGGATTTCATCCTCCCACAAGAGGAAGATCAAGAAGCACTTCCGGTAAGCACACGAAGCAGAAACCAGCTTGATCCTCCCCAGAATATCCCAAAACAAAAGGGCGCAAGCCCTGCAGCAAAAGAAAGGGTCGCACCAAAGAAAACAACTGCTAAAGCGACCTCTTTTAGCCCAGTCCAATCAGAGCAAACGCCTCCATCAAAGACACTAATAGTGTCGGGTGAAATGGAGTATAACATCATCGATGACATGAAAAGACTAGGGCTAATATCACCCTGTACGAGTTGAGCAAATTGAAACACCAACAGAAAATCATGATGAAAGAGTTACACTCCGTACCTACTACGCCTTTACCTACAGCCGTAGCTTCCCATAATATAGGAAGACCTCCAATCAACAAGATCAGTAAAATCGATCCAAATGACATCGCTTTGATTGGAGGGAGATCTAGATCTCATACTCCTCCTTTCCTCCTCACTTATGAAATCTTTAACAGAAACGTGCACAACTGCTTGGTTGATTCTGGTGCTTCAACCAATATTCTACCCAAGTCAATATGTGCCAAACTCAATGTTCAACCGCAAAAATCCGCAGTGCGCATAGTTCAACTTGAACGATCACAAGTCGAAGTGATAGGCGAACTGAATCAAGTGACCATAAGACTGTCGTCTAACCCCAAGGTATGCCAAGTTATCGACATCCTAGTGGCTAACATCCCTGAATTTTATGGCCTGATTCTTAGCAGGGACTGGTCCGAGAAACTCCACGGATACTTTTCGACCGACTGGTCGCACATGTGGTTACCCTTCAACAGGAAACCAAATCAAATAAAGGTTGAACGAGAATTGCACCAAAAATACATAGTGATGGATTTGGAAGGAGAGAATGAAGCCACAGCATACAACAGCAGCATCATAGGCAACTACTCGGTAGACTCTTTCCTCGGAAATTTCAATGCTCACATATCACCATATTTAGAAAATTCAGTTTTGTCCCAAGTAGAAAACTTTTCCCAGACTGATGATTCAAAATGTGTTAGTTTCTTAGATAACCCTGTAAATACTTCTTTATTTTGGAAATTATATTTTGATGGCTCTAAATCCAACGAGGGAGCGGGAGCAGGATGCGTTTTGATTAGCCCGGACGGAAATAAGACCATGCTCACATGCAGACTGGAGTTCGATTGCACGAACAACACAGCGGAATACGAAGCCTTGGTGCAAGGCCTATACAAAGCAATCGACTGCAACGTCAAATATCTTCAAGTCTTTGGAGATTCCGAGATCGTCGTCAAACAGGTACGTAACACCATACACTGCCTGTCTAGTCATTTAAAGCACTATCAATCTTTAGTACAAGATCTCACTGCACATTTTAGAGCATTCAATATTTCGTCAATCCCAAGACTTCACAACGCAAGCGCAGACTTGTTAGCTAACGTAGCCTCCAGACTCATTCCCTCTGAAGACTTTAGTCCAGATAGGTTTTCGATAGAATTGATTTTTAAACCGTCTATCCCTGACAACATCACTAACTGGAGAGTATTCAACGACGACCCAGACATCGTAAGTTTCCTCACCTCCGAAGGATCCTACTCAAACCAGATAATCGACGAAGACTGTCATGATCACCAGATACAACAAAATAACACTGATAATGCTATACCCAAATCGGTGGTCAAACTAGAAGACTTATATGACTTGAAAAGTCGGTTCAAAAGGTCAGCTAATGCCAAACTTTACAGTTCGACTCTGAACTACGAATCAGTGAACCTAGGAACCGATGAGAAGCCGCAAAACGTTAATCTAGGCCAAGGCCTGGCTCCTGAAGAAAAATCAGCATATATCCGTCTTCTACGACAGTACAAAAACGTCTTTGCCTGGAATTACGATGAGCTGAAGACCTACAACACTTCTATCATTCAACACACTATCCCCATGATTGACAACGAGAAACCTGTCCAGCAGAAGCTCAGGAAAATCCACCCCAACTTGGAAAGTCAGATAAAAACTGAGCTGAATAAATTGTTGAGAGCCAGAATAATCTTCCCGATCAGACATTCCAAATGGGTATCCAATATGGTACCCGTTAGGAAGAAAAACGGAGATATTAGAATCTGCATCGACTTCCGGAACCTCAACAAAGCCTGTCAGAAAGACAATTTTCCCCTCCCACCTATGGAGCAAATATTACAGGTAGTTGCAGGCTCAGAGTTAATGTCTTTCCTGGACGGATTTTCAGGATATAACCAAGTGTTGGTACACCCAGATGATCAGTTAAAAACCACCTTCCGAACCAAATGGGGTACCTACGCGTATCGGAAAATGCCGTTCGGCCTGATCAACGCCGGCGCTACTTTTCAAAGGGCCATGGACATCGCGTTTAAAGGTTTAGTCAACAAATCGGTAGTGATTTACCTGGATGATATAACTGTATACTCCAAGAACCGAAACGACCACCTCAAAGATTTGAAGCAAATCTTTCAAAGATGTTTAAGGTATGGGATCTCGCTTAACCCGAAGAAATCTTTTTTCACGTTGAGTGAAGGAAAATTGCTAGGATTCATAGTGTCCAAATCTGGCATTCACATTGAACCTGACAGAATCAAAGAAATTTCCGAGATATCCATGCCCCATAACAAAAAGACCATGCAATCTTTCCTAGGACAGATCAATTTTGTCAAAAGATTTGTCCCAGATTTTTCACGTATTATTTCTCCTTTACAAAAAATGATAAAAAATAATTCAAACTTTAAATGGGGTCTAGACGAGCACGAAGCGTTTAACTTAATCAAAAAAGCCATCATCAACGCTCCATCTCTAGCAACCCCAAACTTTTCAGAGCCTTTTGTCTTATACACGTTTGCCTCAGAGAATTCTTATGCTGCAATCTTGACTCAAGCGAATCAAGAAAAGGTAGAAGCTCCGATCGCATTCTTTAGCTCAAACTTACAAGGTGCTGAGCTGAAATATTCGGACGTAGAGAAACAGGCATATGCCATTTTTAAAGTGATTAAATATTTCAGGCCATTCTTGCTAAAGGCCCATACCAAGGTCATAGTACCGTTCCCAGCGGTAAGAAATCTCATGATACAGAAGGATGTGGGCGAAAAGAGAGCGAATTGGATCACTGCCTTGCAAGAATACAACCTGGAGATCAAGCCGGCACACATCGTTCGAGGCCAAGGCTTTTGCAAGATGTTAGCTGGAGCATCGCAAATCCCCGAAAAATCGTCTGAAGAGGTACACGCGTATGAGGTAAGCCTAAACGACGCAGAATCATTATATGCTGACATCATTTATTTCCTAAAGAACGGGCATGCTCCATTTCACCTGGATCACATCAAGAAGAGAGCCCTGAGATTAAAAGCCAAACAATACCAACTCGTGAATGATGTCCTGTTTAAAAGAAATTATGATTCTGTGCTTCTTAGATGTCTTGAGAAAACTGAAGCCGAAAAGGTTTTGCAGGAACTCCACGATGGACCAGCGGGTGGACACTATGCTGGAGAAGCCACCGCGCACAAAATCTTACGTGCAGGATACTACTGGCCCACATTGTTCAAAGACTCGTACAATCACGTAAGAAAATGCCAAGTCTGCCAAACTGCTGCAGGAAAACAAAAGAAGTCATCCATGCCACTGCAGCCGGTTAACATCGAACAGCCGTTCAGCCAATGGGGCCTGGACATAATAGGTGAGATCGTTCCTCACTCCTCTAAACAGCATAGGTATATCCTCATGGCAACTGACTATTTTACTAAATGGGTAGAGGCAGTTCCTCTCAAGACGGCTAATTCTAAAAACATTATTGAATTCATAGATCAGTTTATCATTACTAGGTTTGGATTGCCAACGGCCTTAATATTCGATAATGCTTCATATTTTTCTGGAAATACCATGACTGAGTTCGCGCTCAAAAGAGGGTTCAAACTGAAGTACTCTGCCAATTACTATCCGCAAGGTAATGGGTTGGCTGAATCAATGAACAAGAACCTAATCAGGATTATCAAAAAGACAGTCGACCAAAACCAAAAGAATTGGCATAAAGCGCTAGTAAACGCCCTATGGGCAGACAGAATTACAAAGAAAGCCTCTATCGACACTTCTCCCTTTAATTTAGTTTACGGGAGAGAAGCAGTTCTTCCTACTCACTTAGTCATTCCCTCCTTGTCCTTAGTACAATACATTGATGAAGTATCCACTTCTCCCTTACAACTAAGGCAAACGGAAATAATCAAGCTAGAAGAACAACGAGAACAGGCCAAGAAAACCCATGCTCACCACCAAGCGCTGATAAAATCCTCTTTTGATTCGAACATAATGACCAGAAAAAACTTTCAGATGGGAGATTTAGTTTTGAAGTGGGATAAGGCACATGAAGAAAAGGGCAAGCATACGAAATTCCAGAAGCTGTGGCTTGGTCCTTTTCAGATTGTAGAGGTCATAGGCCCGTCGACTTTTGTGTTGCAGGACTTGACAGGCAGAAGAGATTCTCTGCCTGTAAATGGACAAATCCTCAAAATGTATTTTCCATAGAAGGTTATCCTTCTAATTTTTGTAGGACAATTTTAGTTTTATTTTATTTTTATTTTTATAAATAAGGTTGGTTGTGAATGATCATAAATTGTATTTATGAAGAATATACCATTTCTCTATCATATTTTGATTTCACTTGTATAAATAGTAAAACTTTTCGAAAAATCTGACTTTTATTATTGACAGATAGAGTTAACTTTAGCCTGAATATGATGTTAGCTTCAACTTCACAAAGAAATCTGGGATGGAAGTAACTTTTGGCAAAAAATTGTCTTATGCCAACGCAATGAAAAGTATCATCAATAGCAAAATAAGTATTCTCTGCAAAACTGCTGTTCTTAAACTCTATTATTGTCGTCCAGAGCTTTCTTAAGGAAAAACAATGACTTCCTCCCTGTTAAGGAAAATCGCAGCATCCAGAGAAACAATCCAAGAAAACACTATATCTCAAAGAATAAGAGGTCTCATCACGAGCCGGCTTATCATGATCACAGATATTATAACTTGCTGACTTTGCCACTACTGTCTATCAAAATAGGGCAACGACTCAAGATTGTTGCAATCAAAAGACAAGGGGTCTCATCGCGAGCCAGCTTGTTCAGCAAAAGTGTAAATCAAGTGAATGACTGTGTCATAATTTGGCCACCAAACCAAGACATTGTTCTTTAGAGAATAAAAAAAAAAAAAAAAAAAAAAATCAAAAAAGAAAGAAAAGTGTCAAAAGGATTTTTCTCTGGAAAGTTGTAGATAACCTCAAGCAGGAAAAAGGATCATTGCTGGATAATATGGTAACCCTATCGAGGCTATGGATGCTTGCGGGCAGCAGAGGCTCTACCTACGACAAATGAGCATACTTTACAAATCCAGTACGCAGAGAAGACCTTATTTTGTCTTTGAAAAGACTGAGTAATGTCTAGGTGTGAATACAAGAAATAACCCAGAGGAAGCAAACAATCGGAATGAAATGAAAAGTTGTGACGAAACATCATTGACAGGATAAGGGGTAATACTCTATCCGTCCATAACAAAATTTAGACATAAGAAAATTTTTTCTGTTTTGGAAGTGAAAATGCAATAGAACAAGCAGAGATAACTGGTTCTTCACAGTGAATCGCCATTGTTGTGGTCACCAACAACCCCCCCTCTTTGCTTGATATTAGCAATAACGTCGAGCAAAGGGGGGACCCTGAACAAAAAATCCCAAAAAATATTTTGTTAAATTTTTGTATTTTTCTCCCTAAGGCTTAAATCGCATCGCAAAGAAAGGTCGAAGCATTACTTAAAGCGCGAAAAGTAAAACTGCGAAAGAACGACGCGAAGTTCATCGCGTCACATGCATCTCACACGCGCTCTAAAAGGATGACCTCCAAGAAGCGCCGATCGCCGATATGCGACAATCGCACATCGCAAACGTCACGCTATGGCACCATGAACCATTGAATAAAATCTGCGATCTGCGATCTGCGATGACTGCGATCTGCGATATCTGCGATATCAGTAAACTGCAATGACTGCGATTTGCGATCTGAAAAGACTCATCACACGATAAACCCAAGACCAAGCACGCACCTTAAAGGAAATTAATGACCGCATGCTTGAGTATCAAGGAATGATTGCATCGCATTTATCGAAGAGTCAAGTCATGATGCATGTCAGGATTATGCATTCATTAGAGTTTAATGCTTTTATGTCAATCTTTTCATTTCCCTTCTTCTTTGCGTAGACTGCAAGACACACAACTGATATAAATCTATATGCAGGAAAAATCTGAGAGAAAGGGGAAAGCGCCAATCAAATAGCAGAGAGAAGATGCCTTCGTAAACGAATGCCGCATGCAGCAGGACCGCGGATTCCAGACTATCAGAAAACTGGCACTGATGAAATTAGACTATCCAGGACTCAGAGTCAAAGGCGCACAAAAGCAGCGTGTTCACAAAAGATCTTGAAACTCAGACTGGGTAAAGCAGAGAAAGAAGCGCATAAGAAGGAGGACGCTCCAGAAAAGCCTGGAACAAAGAGCGGAAACAATTCTCGAAACAGGGGATTGTCCATACAGCGCGACTCCTAACCCACTCAGTCATTCGCACGACCGGAAACCGGAATAGCAACAGCAAAATCAGTTCGAGAAGAACCTGGGTTGTGCTAAGTATACACGCGGCGAATACACCCAGCTAGAGAAAGGTTTTCGAAAATATCTTCTGGTCTGTCAGAAGGAGGTGCCAGCTCTTGTTATTTCCACTTTTATCTCCCGAGCAAAAGAAGAAGGCAGCCAGCCGACTCTTCCCAGGAAAGCGTTGCGCAAGTGACAGCACTAAAGAGAATATACAGAAACGGTCAGAAATTAGATTTAAAGTTTTAGAAATAAATTTGCTTTTAGTAAAGGGCGGTCATTTGAAGTCGATTCCCTAGATTCGTGTAATTAATATCAATTAGCTAGTAGTATTTAACCCTTCTCATGGCATTTGGAGAAGGGTCCGGAAATTTGTCAAAAAACTTATCCTCAGAACATGCACTTCTGCACCCTCAGAGGAGGTTTTTGATGAATGGATGGATCGAGATTTATTTATGTTTGCATTTTAATGTCTGTTACTGATGTTGCAGTTCTGTACTCTTAGCAGATATTAGAAACAAGTAGAAGTAAATCATTATTGCTTGAAGTTTATTAGTGAAATCAGTCATAAATGGTACTTTTATCTCTTGACTAAATTCTGCTAGTATCCCTAAAGTGATATACAGCTGAGTTCTTTATATGTTACTGTATGAATGTCTGTATTACCATTTGGCACTTTTGTACGGTGGAGTCATTTATTTATGCTTGACATATAGAAAACTGATTATGCGATATGTTGTTCACAACTACTCTGCCTAACTTCTTATGCAGAATGGTTTATCTTTATCGATTTATATTCTGATAACAGTTGAATGATCTTTATTACCAGCTGTTGTTAGAAATCTTTCTAGATCGCATAACAAAAGAGAACACCCCGGGTTAGCGTAGATTAGATGTATTGTTTCTCTTCATTAGATCACATTAGCATAGAAGTAGTTTAGCTGTTAGAATTAAGACTAGTTCAGAGAAACCTTTTAGATTAATATCATCAAACTCTACACACACACGCACACCCTTCACATTGGGAAACTGGTCCCATTATCCCCAGTCGGACCCGCTACTCCAAACGGGCAAGGAGCCGCCAACCAGGTTCCGGACCGGGTGGGTATCCCCCTTGTTGTTGACCCGACTTCGGGGCCCTCAACACATCCACAAAATCATCATCTTCGAAAGCCATTAAAAGTTTATAATTATAGCCTTCTTCATCACTATTTGAAATTCCATCACTATCTTCATGAGTGTAATAGCTTTTCTTATTTACATTCTGTTTCTTGTTCCATCGAAGAGGTTCCTTACCTTTGTCAAGCTTATCTTTATAGGGACACTTGGCATCATAATGACCGACTCTTCCACAAGCAAAGCATTTGAAAGGTAACTTACCTATGAATCTGCCAGCACCCCGTTGAAGGTTCTTGACAAAATTTGATTCTTCCTCTTCTTCTGACATATGTCCTGACTCATAGTAATCTCCTTTGCCTGATGCCTTGAATGCAACTTCTCTCCTGTCTGATGGTCCTCCTTTCCTCATTTCGTAAGTAGTTAGAATTCCGTGCAGTTGTGACATGGTAAGGTTCCGTAGATTCTCCTTTTCTTCTATTGCAGAAACTTTTGATTCAAACATAGGGGACAAAGATCTTAGAACTTTTTCAACCACAACAACCTCTTTTATTTATTCACCCAAATTTTTCATACAATTAACAATCTCATCTACATGAAGGAAATAGTTAGCCACACTTTCATCATTGTGCTTCTGAGATTTTCATACTGAATTCTGAGGGTTTGAAGTTTTGCTCGTTTTACCTGTTCATCTCCTTCATATCTCAGAACAATCTTGTCCCATATTTCTTTTGTGGATTTATACTGCATAACCTTGACGAATTCTGATTGAGATAGACATCCTAATAGAGTATTGATAGCCTTTGCATTTGTTTCATATTGCTTCTTACTAGCCGGATCTATAGGAGTTGTGGATGGAAAAGTGTACCTTGTATCTATGATATCCCAGACTTCTGTACCAAGAGATTGTAGATAAGCTGTGACTCTTACCTTCCAATAGATGAAGTTGGTCCCATCAAAAATTGGTGGCCTAATAGATGCTTCTCTCTCGTAGTTGCTCATGATGATGGATCTTCCTTCAAGCAATCGAGCTTCTTCAGAAGGACCTGCTCTGATACCAATTGTTGGAAATAATACTGAGAGGGGGGGTGAATCAGTATTATCAAGTCAAATATTCCCTTTTTCAAATCCAGATCATATACGCTACTTCAGTTAGTGAAAACCGCATATATACGCAACTACGTAGAAGGAAACCCGCGTATACCATGCAAACTTATAATTTACTTTATCTCACAAATGTTGATTATTAATCTGTGTATCAGCATCAAATAAACAGTAACCAGCAACAGTAAAATAGAGCAGAAGACAATCACACACAAGAACACAAGATATAAGGTGGAAACCCAATGTGGGTGAAAACCACATGCTGCAATTCGTCTCTATCTTCCTTTTAATTAGAACCTTCTTTTTACAATGATTTTGTATTGGTGCAGTCCTTTACCAGTACGCAGGCTGCAACCTGCAGAGAGCTAAAACCCTCTCTCGTTCTCCAGCTTCTCCTGGAAGGGAGCTACAACCCCCTTAGCTCTTGCACTAGCCAAGATACTAGTACGTAGGTGCTGACCTACAGAAGGCTACAACCTTCACTTTCTTCCAGGGACCATGTTTCATAAATTTTCAGACTGGATCCATGAACATCAATCAATCATCAAGAATAAAAAAAATCTCCTTTTCACCAATTAGAACTGAATCAAGTAGACACTTCTCTGACAACTGTACCCAGAGCACAGTAACAGTAACCATACACCAAATTCTGAACCCAGAACATTGCAGCAATAAACAGAAGCAACTAGAACACAACTTAAGAGATGTACGCTACTTCAGTAACCAGAAACCTGCGTGCATACGCTTCTGTGTTTGGACCAACCTGCGTATACGCTATTTTTACTCATAGAACCAGCGTGTATATGCGCCTTCACTTCACTGAACCTGCGTATAGATCTATAAAGGATAATTCACAAATATTCATAACTTAATTAACCTAGATTACTAGATTTATAGATCAAGCATGCGCCACATATAACGGATCAAAATCATACAAAGATATTATAATTCAAGCCTTAAGATTATGACCCATCAATAGAACTTATCCTTCTATTTGCACTAAGGTTCCTCCTTCATTTAGATCCGGATCTGCACCATAACCCAATCAATATTTCAGATCTAGCACTTTATCAAATATTCAATCATTCAGATCCTACTTTGCCAAGTGATCTCCTTCCTCTTTTATAGTCTTAGGCCTTCCACAATACCATGGTCCAAAACCATAACAAACAATACCATGGACCCAATACTTGGGATCAACACTCTTTACGAGATACCATGGCCCAAAACCATAGGTTCAATTACCAAGGATTAGATACCACGGACCAAAAGTAAGTTCTCCAACATATATGCGCTTTTCCTTGCATGAAAGTGTGTGTATACGCATACGCACCTTTGTAACATCTAACCCGCGTGTATACGTGTCTTCGTCTAGGTGAACCTGCGTATATGTCTTTTCCTTCATTCTGAAAGCCTGAACTGAGATCTGTCACCAGAGTGAGTTGCCATCAAGGACAACACCTGTTCCATAGTTCCAAACTTGTGCCATAATGCCAACACTTAGACCTTCCATCACCAGTAGGAAAATAGGAGGGGATAATGAACATCCTTGATGAAGGCCTTGTTATGCATGAAAAAATAGGGATTTTGAGTCATTCATCAAAACAAAAACAAAAAGACCAAGGAGATAGAAATCATAACCCATGATATAAAAGGCACTCCAAACTTGATATGAGTAATAAGGAGTCTCATATATAGCCAATTAAGACAATTGTAAGATTTAGATAGATCAATCTTTGGGAACACTCCTTTCAAATTCTTGGTTTAATGTTGTGTAGGTCCTCTTGGACCACCCCTATGGCCTCATGAATCTGACATCCCTCCAGAAAACCAGACTGCACCTTTGATATGGCTTTAGATAGAATTGGTTTTAGATGATGGACTGTGATTTTTTCTAACACTTTATAGATTTAGTTGCCTAATTATATAGGCTTGAAATCTCAAAATTTATTGGATTTTCCACTTTTGAAATTAGGGAAATGAAAGTTGTGTTAAAGGAGGCCAGAACATTCCCATAGACTCTAGATTTCTCCACCACCCATAGTAAGTCTGGATCTAGAATATAAAAGAAGCATAAGAATAATTCTATTATCCATCCATATAATTCAAGATTCTTTTCTTTTTGAAAACTATTGAGAACCTCCTTTAATTTGTCTTTGTTGACCTCTTCCATGAGGTTGATGTTATCTTCTACATGCATAAACTTTGGGAAGAAATGAGTTATCATTACCACTTCAACAATGAATGTTCTCTCTTATAACTTGAAAGTGAGAAAAGTGTGTTTTTCCAAGTTGGACCAATTCCTAAAAGGTTATGGCTTTTGCACCATTCCTTCCTTCTAGACTCCAAATAGTATTGCTCAATTTTCTTCCCCTAACATTTAAAAAAAAACTATGTTTTATACCAGTGATGTACATCTTCTCTTTAGGCACCAGAACACATCATTTTCCTCTAGAATCTTACTTTGTTTGCCTCCAGGTGCATAAATCTATAATTTGAAATGTTTATTTCATAACCACCATCTTCATAACCGCATAGCACACTGAAATCCTCTTCTAACTCTTGTAGGCCATGTTCATCTCTTTATTGTTTTAGAGATGCCCATTGTAGGGTGGTTTTTTTTTTTTTTTTTTAATGTTTGAGATATTAGTTGTGAATTGAGCTACAGTAGAAGAATCAAATTGTGAGTTAAAGGACCCAAATTTAATTTACCATCACTAGAAAATCCTCCTCCTTTATCTAGGATGCATTGAATTTGAAGGGGCTTGCTAGATTCTTTCCATTCCCCTAGGTTTATAAGATGATGGGAAAGTGATCCAACTCTCCCCCATAATCCACCCATTGTCACACCTAACGTAGACCTTTCACCAACATTTCTGAGAGGAATAAATGATCCAAACATTTATCAATCCTTTCATTCCCCATTATCTTGTCCCCCTAGGTTAGTTTTACCTTCACGAGTTCAACATCTATGAGATTGTGAACCATAAACAAATGAGAGAAGTAATCTGTGAGAGAATTTGATCTCTCATATGGTCAACATACTTTGACACAATAAAATCATTAGATAAGCTTTAAGGTCTAAAATTGGCCTCCTAAGGAGTATTATAAAATAATAGTGGAAATAATAAAATAAGTTTCGGTTACATCATCAAATTTTAGAAGGAAAAAAATAAAAAACTACTTTTCTCAACTCGTATTTTCAACTTATCTCCCTATGATTTTACTCAAATTTTTAGCCGGAGCACTCTTTGGATGCATAATTTAATTCTTCATCCAAGGAGTACCCATGTTGCATACTTTTGATGGAACTTGCTACACGAAAAATGAGAAAAACCTGAAAAAACATGATTGCAATCACATTTTTCATGTACTTCTCCTTTTTTGTGTAGCGAGGTCCATCGAAAGTATGCAACATGGGGACTCATTGGATGAGGAATTAAAATTTTCATCCAACGAGTGCTACCGCTCAATATTTGAGTAAAAGCATAGGGAGATAAGTTGAAAAAATATTTTTTTTTTCAATATTTTACTTTTTTACTCCAAATATGAGGAATCATCCCCCACGAGTGACATCACCATGTTGAATCTTATTGGTTCTTATAAATTTGATTTTGTTTGTACAACTTTTTTTAGGCCCATTTTAGACTTCATAATTTCTCTAATCAGTGATGTAGATTGAAACAACCTTCCATGGTTATTAACAAAGAATCAAAGTGATGATCTAAAAGAGGTCATTCAAAGAATTAAATTTCCCACGAGATTTTCTTCAAACATAAACAATATCTTAACAAGGAAAGGTGAATTTGATGGTCTAAAAACACATGATTAGCATACCTTCATTAATGTAATTATTTTGGTATATGTATTTCTATATTGGCATATATACATCTTTATGTTTTTTCTTGTCTACTTTGGCTTAAACAAACAATAATTCATTTTTATTGTTACATTATGTTATACCTCTATCTCTCCCAGACAACTTAGAAAACAACGTCAAACAAGTTATATATGATATTTGAAAATACATGAGGTAAGTGGTGATTTATATGCCGAGTGTTTTTTCAATTAGTTTTTGATCAACTTAATGACGTGTTTTACTTGTAATGTAATATATTATGTTTTGTTGAAACATATTGTACTTATTTGCTTGCATCATCTGTAGATGGTTGTCATTGAAATAAATACATAAAGACGATATAAAGCATTGGAAGAGAGAAATTCCTTAGCTAATGTGTGAAATGAAAAATTATCTACCTTCAGCATTTTTCAATGCACAAGAACACTACCTTATACACCAAGTTGAGGATATTGAATTGTGTAGACCTATACATACAAGGTCAATGTGGACGGTGGAGAGGCACTTGAAATCATTGAAGGCTTTGGTTAGACAAAGAGCATGTCATAAGGGTCTTATGGTGGAGGTATATATGGCATATGAATCCATGGTGTACATTACTCATTATATTCCTATATTAGAAAAAGATATGTGTGTGGATTGGATTTGGGATGTGAAGTCCATCACAAAATATGAAGGGGATCACCTGTTGGGGAAAGGTAGAACAAAAAAAGTGAAAGATAATTAAATATTTAAAGTGGATATATATATATATATATATATATATATATATCCCCATGACTCTTGGATTTCCAATGTGACCTTTTGACTTCCATAAGACTCTTGGACTCCTAAATGACCTTTGTACTACTACAAGAATCTTTTATCCACATGTGACTTTTCATATTCCACATGTGACTCTTGGACTTCCACACACTACATTTTGTCATTTTACTTTTGACACATATTACTGTTGAGGCGAATTAATTACCTATCATTTAATTGTCAACCCAGGGGTTTTGTAAAACTTGCGAAGCATGCGTGCACTGTATATGCTAAAAATTAACTTCCAATTTAGATCAATCTAACTATGAAACCAAATAATGACAAATCAAATTCACCTGTTCTAATTCAAAAATCAATTCAAAAGAAATTATAGTACAATTATAGTACAACATGCAGAATTGAAATCTTAATCTTTCACACTTGCAGGAATTGAAATCTTAATCTACCACACTTGCAGGAATTGAAATCTTAATCTACCACACTTGCAGGAATTGAAATTGCATGAAATGAAATCTACTCTAAGGCATCATGTGCGCATTATCAAATAAGGATCCTATGAAATGAATAATAAAAGCCACATGGCATAAAATTAAAGCAAAAATAATCATTCTTAACATCTCACACAGGAGAGATATGAAAGCAATAAATCTTAAGCTATGAAAGCAATAAATCTTAATCTATGAAAAACAATAAATCTCACACATTATAGATGGCCAATCCAAAATCATGAGAGATGGCAAGTTGAGAGGCTCCCAATGCCAGAATTACCAGGAAGAGGTGAACATCACTCATGAGCATGGTGCTAAATCTAAATTCCATTCATGAGTAATCTTAACTTGTACACTCGAGTATCTTTAACTTTACATATACCTTTGAAAGGAGAAGGCTCTCCTATTTATACAAAAACATAAGAAGCTACCTCATTAATGGAGGTCCATTATTCTCTCCCTAGATCCCTAGAAAATCTCATAGAGTTACAACTCAAATAGGTAATGATGAGACACATATAGAGTTACAATTCAAATAGGTAATGATGAGACACATATCTTCTTTGACCTTTATCCAAATCTTCTCCATATCTTGAAGGGAATTCAAATTTGAGCATTGGAGGCCACATAAGGGTGCCTTGTAAGCTTCCAAATGACCTAGACATGTCATGAAACTCAAGCCACTTTTAATTATTAGCAAGTATATGTCATTTTTATAAGTTTTTTTTTTTTTTTTTTTTTTTATTTTTTTTAATATGGTGAAGTATTTTCCAAAAATTACAATTTCAGTTTTCAAGGAATTTTATGATTAAAATCTAGAAAAGAACATACCTTTACTTACCTAGGAAGTGGACAAACTGTGCATATGTAGAGAAGTTGTAGCTGTTGTTGGATCATGGAATAGAATGTAGAATTTCATATGCTTCTGGTTACATAAATGGTGGATGAGGTGGTGAAAGTGGATTCTTTATTTCTACTACTAATCTGCTGTATCTGATACAAAATGTTGAAATGATATAGTCTTCACCTGCTATAAAAACCAATGGTACAATTGTAGTCATGCGAATAAATGTGTTGTTGTTGAGCATGAAGAGAATTCATTGGATTACTGGCCATTGATGAATGTCATTAACCAATGCGAGGCAAAATCACCATTAATGTCAATGAGTGCCAAGGTACCTAAGTACATCTTGCAAAGTGCGAATATATGAGCTGATGTCGAGCCACTTGCAAGATCCAACGATCAAGGGACATTGATGTATTCCCATGATTGTCGGAAAGAGAACTTGTCATTGATGCATACAAGCCTCAAGGTACTAATAAGGACTCTAGCCCTAAACCTAGATAACGTGCTGATGTCGATAGGGCAAGAATTGTTATAAGGGAGGCATTAATGAACCCCCCATCATCTAACGCGAGTATGGAATAATGATTTTGGAATGACTATGGATGGAAAATTTGCATCAAGTAGGATTTATTTAATGGAAAGGAAAATGACAAGAGGGTAAACAAGTGAACGAAAAGCAAAATGACAAATCAACATGTAAGCAAGGTGAATGTCTCTATTAATGGGTTAATGAATGTAAATTATGAAAAATGTGAATGGAAAATGTAAATGGAAAACATGTGAATCTTGCAAGGAAAATGGTGACGACGATGTTTAGCGAAAATGCTTGAATAGCTTGTGAGCTTGAAGAGGAAAAATAATGGACTTTATGGATGATAGAAATGGATTTAATTGGTCCATGTCTCTTGAAATTGGTCGTAGAAAACCAATCATGCATAATTGGCTTCCATCAATTCTTCGATTTCCTTGGAACCTGAAAATAAACATGGCATTAACATTGCAACAAGTGTAAGTGTGTTCAAAGAGAAGTGATCAATTTCTCTAGGTACATATCAAAACTTTGCATAATTGACAGGTTCATGACATGTTTTCATTTCAAATGGTTAGTCAAATGAAGATATGCACAGGTAAACAATTTCCTCCATTTATGTTTGAATCATAGCATTTCATAAAGATAAAGAGATATTATTTGCGAATGTTGGATGATTCCTGCAAAAAAATCCTCAATAAAAAATTCATCAATCGATCCTGCAGATAAAGCACCTTTATATTTCTTCTTCTTTCCTGCATCATGCTTGAAAACATAACATTAGACAAAACCAATGACAAATTTTAAGCATGATTTCGAAAATGTAAAAACTCAACCTTAACAAAATTCATTTTGCGATTAAGTTTAGTTAAGGTGAGCTATTACACTTGTATTCAATTGTTTTTGTTTCGTGTTTTATGGATTTTTAATTTTATTTTTTTTATTTCTTGCTTCGACAGGTGTGTAAGTGAATCATCTCAAAAGTTGTTGTTGTTGTTGTTGTTTTTTTTTTTTTTTTTACTTTGCTCCAATCATGAAAAAAAAATTACAACATGTTTTCATGGAAATTTTCTTGAAAACCAATAAATTAATGAAATATTTACAAAACTAAAGAGTAGAAAACAAAACAAAACATATATAGACATTATACATATAAGACATATGTATAAACTAAAATACATATACAAATAAATTTAACAAAAATCATAAAAAAAACTATAACATAAATTTTCAAATGTTATAAAACGACTTTATTAAAAAAATGTAAAAAAACATTAAAATATAACATATGTACAAACTAAAACATAACATATAACATTAAAAAAAACAATGTAATGAAAAAAAATAAAACATAACAAAAATCAATGTGATAAAAAAAAAATGAAATTTTCCATGTATAAAATGTGTATGTGTGAAATCTTGAAGTAAAAACCGTTTCACAATACCTATTCATTTGACTAGGAGGTTAGGCGATCCTTCCGCTACAACTACCATTCCTTCACTTCGATATGATAACCAAGGTAACCATCTCTGGTTATATCATTATTTCCATTTCATGGCTTTGATTAAAAACACTACGATGTCCCCAGATGAACGTAGGTATCCCTTGCTACTGCCTTCCACTTCCTCTTCCTCCCCAAATGTTCAAAATCCTTCCAATGAACACAATAATGAGTTCGGAGTTCACGAGTATGCGCAGCTTGACAACTTAATTCCCACCTCAAATAGCAGTCACAAGCGCAAAGAATTGAACAAGACAACTTGGTCCGAGTGCAAGGCCAAATGGAAGATTGCAAATCTCACTATAGCTACTACTGTCTTGCATTACATGTTTACTATTGTGGTAGAATTGATGGCAGGACACTTGGGGAAGTTCGAGTTGGATTTATTGGCCATTGCCTGCACTATTGTTAGAGGATTGGTTTATGGAATCATGCCAGGAATGGGAAGTTCTCTAGAAACACTTTGTGGACAAGCTTTTGGAGCAAGACAATTGTATATGATCTACATGCAATGGTCAATCATCATACTCACAGGAGTTGCACTTTTATTGTCCATTCCATGCCTTTTGTAGATTAGGGAAATCATATCTTGCCAGATCTTCATCCTGTAGATCAGGGAAATCGGATCATGGTCACAACCATTGTCTGTGCATTTAATTGACAATCCATTTTTTTCATGCAATCTGGAAAAGAAGGCTCCAGAGAACCCTGAAAATCTCTCAATTGATTACGAATTTTGAGGAAATCTCTCACGCTAAACATAATTCATCCTGTTTTGAGAAAAACCCATGTTTTATTTTCTGAGATTCATTTTCATTTGGTCACAAAGTGCGTTTTAGAAATGTCGTTTTAAAGCTGTTATGCATTTCCTTTGCTTCAGGTAACTACTTCTAATGATGGTGGAAATCGAAAGCTAGCTCGTGGGCCACATGGGATTCTTATGAAATATCCTTAATACAGGACCAAAATTTCTCAGTTCTCACCCCAATTTTCCATCGAAAGGAGTTGTAGGGACTGAGTCGCCCATATATTTCCATAGGTTCCTTCGAACTGCCTTGCTGAGGCCATCTCGCCTCGAATGGATGACAGGGGAAAAATATTTATCAAGCGGAAACCAGCCAAAACGATTTTTTTCTGGTGCGAGGGGGTACCGAAGAATGAGGAGGAGGTATCTGGCGTTGAAGAAACATTTACCGGAAAAGGAAAAATAAATGGAGATGGACTTGCAGATTGGTATCGAGGAGGAGTTTCCGGAGGATGAAAAGAACATTTTGAATATAGCAAAAAATATTCGTGTGGATGCTCCCATGGCAACAAAGTTGGAATTGGATCGGTTAAAAGATTCAAGTTCGACAACAAGGGACACATCCATAGATAATGTGTCTTCCTTTGATAGCATGGATCTATCAATATTATTATGTAATGATAATTTTATCCAAAAGCTAAACAAAGAATGGCATGGTAAAGATGTAGCAACAAATGTTCTCTCAATGTCCCAACATATTCCCGAGTTTCAAATGTTAATTCTTATGTTGGGAGATATTGTAATTTATATAGAGACATCTGCTAGGTAAGTCAACGAAAGAGGCCAGACACTCCTTGATGAGATACACATCCTTATGGTACATGGGCTCCTACACCTTTTGGGATATGACCATGAACTAAGTGAGGGGGCTGAAAAAGAGAGGGAAAAAGAGGAAGAGTGCATTTTAAGTGAACTTGGTTGGAAAGGAAAGGGTTTGATACATAGTACATATGAAGTTCTTGTTCAAGATTCCAGCTCAACAAGCACTTTAGAAGGAGAAAAAGAAAACAATAATAATTGTTAAATATTCACTACAGTTGAAATTTTGTGACACTTCGCCAAATATTCATATTTTCAAACTTCTTCAAAGGGCCTCACACGGAGAGCTCATCACTGGCTTCTTCCCTACCATGGGTGCTCTTACTGCGATAGATATAGTGGGTTGTGTGTTTATTACTTTTTTGTGTTTTGTTTTTATGATTTATTTTTTTATTGTTTTGATTTGGTTTATGTGTTTTGTCAATTATATATATATATATATATATATGTTTTTTATTATGATGGATTTTTGAATTTGGATTCCAAGTTGACGCAATTTTTTTTTTTTACAAGTTGCATGAGAGCCTAAATTGCCAATTTCTCATTCTCTTGAAAAAAAGGAATTGATAATTTTTATTTATAAATTTACATTTCCCTTATTCAAAAACATGAAGATTTTTTTTTTTTTAATGTTATTTTTTATTGAAAATCTTTCATGATTTTTTTTTAATTATTTAAAATAAAAAAATGAATTTTTTTATTGAATTTTTTTTTTTGTGATGTTAATGAAAAAAATACAAGAAAATAAATAAAAATCTAAAGATTGTAAAGTCTAAAAACTTAAAAAAATGAAATCAAGAACTTAAAAAATGCAATCAAGCTTGATTTTATTTGTCCTAATTTATCTACTTGAAAGATTTTTTTTGTTTTTTATTTTTAAGTATATGAATGTTTCCAATGGATCCATTTACGAATTAGACTTTCTAAAATGTTCATATCCAAATTTGCAAAATGTACCTGATTGTGCATGAGGACATGAAAAATCATTTTAACCTTTAGATTTGCCGCAAAGATCTCTTGAAGAACGGATGAATGTTGTGGCACAATCGTGTTTCGATGCCATTCCTCAATGTAGTCCTTGTGCTGCAAAGAATGTTTAATTTTCATTCTAGATCCTTTGTCCATAAATGGTTAGTATTGATTTTTTTTTTTAAATGATATGCAGCTAAATGATTTATGCATCTACATGCTTTAATCATGCATCTAGGAAAAAGCTGAAAAATGAACTCTAGGCTGAAAGCTAGTTCCTATGCACACTTCCCCAGCAACAACGTCAAAATGTTGATGCAAATTAATTACCTATCATTTAATTGTCAACTCGGGGGTTTCGTAAAACTTGCGAAGCATGCATGCACTATATATGCTAGAAACTAACTTCCAGTTTAGATCAATCTAACTACGAAACCAAATAACGACAAACCAAATTCACCTATTCTAATTCAACAATCAATTCAAAAGAAATTATAGTACAATTATAGTACAACACGCATAATTGAAATCTTAATCTTTCACACTTGCAGGAATTGAAATCTTAATCTACCACACTTGCAGGAATTGAAATCTTAATCTACCACACTTGCAGGAATTGAAATTGCATGAAATGAAATCTACTCTAAGGGATCATGTGTACATTATCAAATCAGGATCCTATGAAATGAATAATAAAAACCACATGACATAAAATGAAAGAAAAACTAATAATTCTTAACCTCTCACACAGGAAAAGATATGAAAGCAATAAATCTTAATCTATGAAAGCAATAAATCTTAATCTATGAAAAATAATAAATATCACACATTGTAGGTGGCCAATCCAAAAGCATGAGATATGACAAGTTGAGAGGCTCCCAATGCAAGCATTACCAGAAAGAGGTGAACATCACTCATGAGCATGGTGCTAAATCTAAATTCCATTCATGAGTAATCTTAACTTGTACACCTGAGTATCTTCAACTTTACACATTCCTTTGAAAGGAGAAGGATCTCCTATTTATACAAAAACATAAGAAGCTACCTCATTAATGGAGGTCCATTATTCTCACCCTAGATCCCTAGAAAATCTCATAGAGTTACAACTCAAATAGGTAATGATGAGACACATATAGAGTTACAACTCAAATAGGTAATGATGAGACACATATCCTCTTTGACCTTTATCCAAACCTTCTTCCATATCTTGAAGGGAATTCGAATTTTATCATTGGAGGCCACATAAGGGTGCCTTGGAAGCTTCCAAATGACCTACACATGTCATGAAACTCAAGCCACTTTTAAGTATTAGCAAGTGTATGTCATTTTTCTAAGTTTTAACCATAAATTAACTTAAAATACTAGAAATCATTAGCTTTTGGAAAACACAAATGGAACCCATATAATTATGAAAATGGAGGCTAATGAAAGGTTATATGGTCATAGAATTGCGACATGTGTGTGAAATGGTGGCGGTAAAGGTGAAAGTGGATGATATTTTGAATACATTTTGGAGGCTCTACAATTACACTGTGATGACACTTATACAAGCCACAACTTGACAATGATGACATGGAACTTCATGATGATGTGGAAATTCCAATATTCTCTCTTTATTGCTATAGATATGATCAATACTCCATCTTGACCCTCCAAATGGTCATGGATTAGCTTGGGACATTCTGAGTAATCATGAAATGTCTTCAATTTGTCTTAGTTCAGGATATTTCCATGTCTTCATGATGGTTCTTCTATGTTCTCCTTCTATGCCATTTCTTCTTTGTGTCTTCTCCTTGAAATATCCCTTTAGCATCAACTTTCCCTATTTAGGAGGAATATCTGCCAATGAATTTTACACATGACAAGTCAAGATCAGTTTGAAAAACCATCTATTCTATCCCTACTTTTCTCATGAAAGAAGTTTCTTGTGATAGGCCTGTGGAAGGACTAAGAAGGAATGGCTTGATGAGGAGGGCACGTATGAGATCAATAATGGCTTAGGAAATCACCAATTATCACTAAATATATGCCATATGCTATGAGGAGGGGATCTTCAAGTTCCAAAGCAGTGGGCAAGTACAATGGACAAAGGTGATGGGATTGTTTACTAAGAGTGTGCCATGCACTAGGCTCAAGGGAGTATTAGATAGTGAGAGCACAATTTGACTTGAAAATGACTAAGAGGAGGCCTCACTGAGCTCTAATACTATGCCATGTATTGAGGAGGTAAAGAAGGACAAGTCTTGGGTGTATAGAGGGATCACAATCAATGGTGGGAGCAAGACTAAGCACTATTACTCCGCCATGCGCCTATGCCATGTATTGAGGAGGTAAAGAAGGACAAGTCTTGGGTGTAGAGAGGGATCACAATCAATAGTGGGAGCAAGACTAAGCACTATTACTCCGCCATGCACTAGGCTTAAAGGAAAGCCTCTATGCCAACACAATCTAACTAAACAATGTATGGTTGTTCATTAGGAATGTGATCTACTCCCTATGATAGCATAGAGGGTATTTTAATGGCCAAGGGTTGATTCATTATTTCCTTGAACTATGCTTTTGCACTAAGAAGGAAGGGGAGGATTGAGACTAGCGCAATTTGACTTGACAAAGGCTCACTATCTATTAGAACTGTACTCATTATCTTGTGCTAGAATATTTTTCTCTAACAATGGCTATATGTAAGAGGATATTGCATAGTTCACTTAAGGTAGGTAGGAGAAGGTAAGTCACTTCTTCGAGGAGGGTTCTCACTATATTGTAAAGGGAGGAGGGCATTTTCATTGCATAGTTTCCTTTTGCAAGGAAATGGAGGAGGTCCTTTCTATCAACAAGAAGTGATTTATGTGCTATCCAAGGTAGAGGTGAACAAAACTTGGTCTAGTGAGTCAGTACAAGAAAGAAGGGTTAGGTGGCTATGCTTTGAAGGTTCTCATCTTGCAATCAAAGGAGCTGACCTTAAAAGTGGCTCAGTGCACAACTCTAGGAGGAAGATGTATCATCAATGGAACTCATTAATATGATATTATAAATCCCCCAACAAGAGGGTTCATGTATTCACAACTTGCACTTGACAGGAGGACCAAGAAGAGCTCCAAAATGGCTAATTGTGGGACTAGTAGAGTAAGAGAGGGAAATTCATTCGAATGAGACTCAAACATGGATCACATACATGAATGCCATTGATACAAGATAGGTAAATGCATAGGAATCATGTGTTGGAATCACGATTTCCTTTACACCAAAACCCGTAGGTGTTAGTAAATGGATGCATCATTAGAGTTAACAGATCCACGAGAGGCAGTTAAAGACATGTCATAAAACACATAGGAAGTATTGGTATATCCAATGTCAAACAATCTCCCCCCTAGCGTGAGATAGGTGTGATTAAAACTCAATACCTTTAGTTCTGATACCACTTGTTGGGATAACGATTTATGTTACACCAAACCCCGAGACAAATTGCCAGAGTTAATGGATCCATGAGAGGCAGTTAATCACATGTCATGAAAGACACGGGAAGCACTAGTTTATCCAATGTACAACATCATGAACAATAATCACACCTTGAAATGATAGAATAGTGACCCTTACTTCTAAGTGTGACAATTTAAATGCCACATTGCGAGACTCAGAATACAAGTTGTGACACAAGTGTAGAATGTGACTGGAAAGTGTGTTAATTTGTAGGAATGTATCTAGTGCATACTATAATGATATATAAGATGGTATAGTGTAGAGGAGTGCGTTAGAAATACCTCCAGTGATGTGCAAAGGTGTGACCCATACATGAGTGAAAACAACTAAAAACGATACTTGCGACAGTAAGAAAATGAGAAAATGACACTTGAAAACGCTAAAGAAATTGAAAGCGACACATTCCAGGGTGAAGATAACATGAAAATTCCACTTTTTAAAGTGAAAGAAAGAAAAAGTGATATTCGTGAACGTGAAAGGGACACTTGTGAAAGAAAAGGTGTGCCAAAGAGAAAATTGGGAAAACTCACCACAATAGAAGTATAATTGCAACCAAAGTGAGCAGGACTATCAATGGAGAGTGTGCACTGAATTTCGACATAGGTTGAACATTGCGGAGGCACTGTCTTGATGGACTGCGCCATGCCTGTTCAAGTTGTATAAAGAAAGTGTGATTATGAATTCATCAAGGATATAACATGTGTGAGCAAGTGACTTTGGAATTTAGAAACCAGGAAGAATACTTAAACACTTAGCAAAACATTAATCAACAATGAAGTTGCCATAGAATGATAGATCATAAGATCCTCAGTAGGATCCAAAATTCAATTGTAAGAAAAATTTTGGAGGGTGTTTATCGCATCTCAACACATGGATATAAGGTGTAGAATTAATATAAGATCTTCTATCAGAAATTACATGATATGGATCATATTCCTACTTCTCACCAACATCAAAATTAAATTATTTCATCATTTGCTCAACTTGTTGGAGAGCATGCCTGGTATTTACAATGAAACTGCCTATAGCTCTTTCCAAATTGAACATGTATATCTTATGTGTTGGAACAAAATGATTATGATCCGTATGAAGGCCCTATATTAAAAATTGAAGAGCGAATACTATTATTGGTAAGAAAGTCGGTAAGTGATATGGGGGTTCTTCAACTCCATATATCCTTATTTATGTATACTCCTTATAAACATACCAATATCCTATTTTAGTATCTTTGCTAAGTCGCAATAACTCTTTCTCTTGAGGAAAAATTCTTGGTGGCTAAACATTTTTAAGATAGTATAGGAATTAGCCATGAATGTAGATAAAAAGTAATAAAAACCCTCATTGTTTTGTTTCATTCTAACAACATTTATCCACTCCATCAGAGATATTCTTTGACCCTTGGAATAAAATGTGCTTAGTCAAAGATAGTTGAATTTATCAACATGTACATATAAAAACAGGCTGGCCAAAATAGAAGGATGTTTGAAATAACCAAAAAACTATTTTTTTTTTAAATTGAAAGTTGACTAGCTCAGTAAGGTAGGAAGGAATGTCTATAACATTTTTTGGGTTTCAACATAATATTTATAAACCATAAGGCCCCTTCATTACAGTCCTTGTATCATCTTCACCTAGAGGAGTTAAAATTATGGCTAAAATATACTATGCATCTTTAGAAAATAGAGAAATATGGTAAGTTTCAGCTAATGGAGGAATTTGAACATTAGGGAACATAATTTGTTTGAATAGATTTGTTTTATTTTCTTTTGGGAGTTGATAGTAAGTGAGACACAATAAATTTCTGTGAATTTCAAATAATTTTCTATTGTATGGAAATTGAAAACTTCATGAATTAACTTAGTAATGAAATCAAGGATGGTTTCTCCCAAAAAATAAAGGATGAAATTTCTCTGAGGTAGAAAGGAGGATGCTATCCAAGAAACAAATCCTACAAAGTGATAAACACTAGGGATGATAATGTAGTATAACCCTGACTGTACAGTGTGAAAAGGGTCCACTAAATTTTGAAAATGACCACAGATATCAAAATGGGTTTCTAAAAAGTCAAGAGAGAAGAAAGAATCATGCACTTCGACTTCTGTTTCCATCAGTGAAAAATGAGAAGGAACTTTACCAGTAATGGTATTTTGGGTGGGTTTTTAGAAGTTCTTCATTTTATTAATTTTTAGGAAAAATAGAACGAGGTGTAGGCTAATGGACTACCTGGTTGGCACAATTATGACATGGAACACTAATGTCAAGTACTTTTAATATGACCTAGTCACTGGAAAATGAGAGCTCATGAAGGACAGAGTGAATAGAATCAAAATCACAAGAAAAATGCCCCTTTTAAAACTTATTGTACTAAGCGGGAAAATTGATGCTAAAATGTGTGCAAGTATGGAAAGGTGACATGGCATATGGAATGACATGGAAGATGATAAGTTATAGGATGGTGAGATGAAATGATGAGTGTACACTAGCTCACCTAATCATGCTTGCTTGTCATGTATTTCCTTCATCATTGGTACCTTTTTGAAATATGTTTACCGCTTCTGAGGGGTTCACTTTGTGGTTTATGGGAAATGTTGGGGACCCCTTGGAATGAATCTCCACTATTTATGTCTCCATTAGTAATTTTCTAATCCATCTTCCATGGTTCCTCCTCACTTTATTCTCTGAGCATGTTGTGCCACTAGAACTCTGCTATGATCATGGCACTATTTGAATATACATGGATCCGCTCCAAAATTGCACACCAGTTATCCCTTTAATATGTATTATATGTGGACCCACTTTTGTAAATTTTTGGTGCTACAGACCATAAAATTGATACAACCAATTAATTAGTTTTTTTTTTTTTTAATTCCAACTCCATCAGTATTATAACACTAATATAACCTTCACAGTACCCGAGGTTGTCGCAATTTTCATGCCTCAACGTCACAAATTTTTCACTTGAACATCACAATTTTCAGGCCTCAATGTCATTCTTTCCATGCATACTCGTCACAATCTCTACACATAAAATTCACAATTCCCACGCTTAGATGTCAAATTTCCCTCACCTAATTGTCACAATTCCTTCCAACATACATCACAATTCCTGTCCTTAAATGTTGTGATTTCATGGCATGAATGTCACAATTCCTATGCAGATTACATACTAATTTTCTCACCTATCTGTCATATTTACATTAGTATTGTGACACACATTTTGGTGACATAAACATGTTTCTTCAAATGAGATGTGATGACGATTTCTGTCAAAATAATGACACTGATATTTTTGACGGCAATGGTTGTCGAAATTTTGTCAATAGAGAGGATATTGATAATATGAGAGTAAAATGTTAGACGTTGTGTAGCATTTCTTTTTCATCATTATATCTATGAATTCTCATTGCAATAAATACAAAGAGTTGTCACAATTTATTGTTATATGTAGTAATGGTTCTACCTCCATTCCTTATTTTTCAACTAAATTCGACTCCTACTCACATCATGCCTATAGATACCAAAGAAACAAGGGTATGAAATTCACCATTCTAGAGTTTTAACCAAGAGGAAAACAATAAAATATGAGATGGATCCTCCTAAGGTAAGTTAATAATTGAGATGTATTTCAAAAGGTTGGCATCAAAGGCACAGGAACAAGAATGAGGGACATACCAAGAGGGCGAGGAGTAAATATCAAATTCAACATCATGGGAATATCCTGTAAAAATGAACTAAGAGTCAGTGGACCCATCAAAATTGTGTAAGGGGAAATGAGAATCAAATCAAAATTGGGGGAATAACTTGAGTCATAGCCAGTTGGTGCCATTTCACTAAACATACCAAGTCCCTCAAAAGAAGAATTGATCCAAGGATTAGTGCATCCATCATAATCATACTTAATGGAAAAAGAATTGAGCTCAAAATCACGGGAATAACTTGACATAGGTTTAGTAAATGTCATTTTACTAAACATACCGGCATCCCCCAGAGAAAAACCAATCCAAGGATCAGTTGATCCATCGAAGTCATATGATACGAATGTGACCATGTTGATGGTGTTAGCCGACTCTAACAATTTAGGTGGAAGCCAAGGCAATGTGCCCATTAATGTGAGATCTTTGAACATCCCTACTCCAATGCTTTCGGCAAAGGTGGTGGAATTGCCTACAAAGAGGACCATCTGAATATCGTGAAATTGAATATTAATCTTCAAAAATTCTAATTGGTCAATGGTGACTATTTTAACCTAATGGGGGAACATCACAACTCGAAATACTAAATACATGACAATGGTCATAGCATAAAACTAGATTTGCACAAGAAAGAGGTTATAATAAAGTGGTGCATCAATGATCTCAACATCAACAGAGATTGTTTTGTCCCCTAGCTTGATAAATAAAGCAGAAAATACCCCTTGAGGCTACATAGCATCCCCATCAAGACTAGATTTTCCCAAGAAAGAGGTTATAATAAAGTGGTGCATCAATGATGCCAACCTCAACAAAGATTGTTTTTCCCCTAACTTGATAACTAAATTAGAAAATACCCCTTGAGGCTACAAAGTATGCCCATCAAAATTCTTCAATGAAAATCTAGGCACAAACAAAGTCAAGGAACCAAGAGCTTTCCAATACTTCAAGAACATAATTGTAATGCCACCTCCCACATTTACCCACATTAACTGGCCTTCTAGGGTAAACATGAGTTGAGGGCTACTATGACATGACTCAACCTCCTAGATAACCTTAGGGAAATGGAGTCGATAAAACAAGACCTACTGACTTCCCTCAGGTGCTACACGACCCCAAAGAGCCAAACCACCCTTCTAGGTGTGCAAAACCTGAGTTAAATTTCTTTTCCACTGATATGGACTCCCAGACACTGGCACAATAATTTCTGAATTCGATGGTAACCCTCTAATTTCATGCATAAGCCTGCAAGGGAGCGACTGTAATCTTTTTCACATAGTTCTGTTACTAGGACTTTGAAATCTAAGCAACTTTTTTAGGGCTAGTCTCCAGACGATTACCCATAACTTGATGAAACTTTCCAGAACAATGAATGACACCAGGAAAAAGACATTAACACAAAAATTAATTAAGGATTTTACCTAACACAGTATAACCATAACGGTCATTCTGTCAAACACATGGTGAACATGAAATCTACAGGTCATGAATGCATATCTGAACATAGAGATTTGAAACTTATCTTAGAATCATCAAGAAGGTATATTTCCCTCTCAGTATAGTTGCAATAACATCTATTAGGTCATGCATTAAATAACCATTCATTTACCAAACAAACATGATAAGATCCATGACTAGACTTTTTCATAAATCCATGCTTATAACCAACATATAACCACAATTATAACATAGATAAAACATCCATCAAATCCACATCATAATAAATACATTTTCTCATAAAATACAAGAGTAATTTAGCTCTTACTAACATAGAAAAATCTAACCAAATCAGGGACTTCCACGTACCACCTGACCGTCGATTAGGCTAAACCAAATCTTTCTTTCAGCCAATCATCGTCATGCCATATTCGAAGTATGAATGTGGGATCTCATGGGATGAACCAATACATAAATAACCAAGGGGATCCAAAGGTTAAACCACCTGCACCCTCACACTACCATGATCTCACCTAAGCCAGTCCCGAGATAACAAAACTAAACCAAGCTTGGATGCCTCAGAAGTCCTTCACTGTCCCTTGAGGAATTTTCCTATCTCCACCCATCTATTGAGGGATTCTCGTAGAAAACCATCTCCACTCCCAACCCTTGGGATTTTCCTGAGACCACCTCACCTAGATCCAAAAACCTTCTAGTAATCCAAAGCTCAACCAAGAATGAATCCCATCACACTATGGCTATCCGGAAATGGCAAGACAAGGCTGAAACCACTGCCAAATTAGGAGAAACCCATGCCAATGACAACAAATGAACCAAATACACACATAAATATATCATGCATGCCAAAATAGCTAGGAAATCATACATGGAACTTGTTACCTGCAAGTATTCCCATTGAAGCTACTTGATCCAACCTTTCCTTGCTTAATCCTTGTTTTCCTTACTTTCTTGTCCTTCCTTTGCTTGTGTGCTTGCTTTTTCCTCTTGATGTTCTTCTCTCTCTGAGATTAATTACAAATCCAAACTAACAAAAGACTGTGAACTGATCCTCATAATCATTTTATCATTGAGGACTCTATTTTCTTAATTTTTCCTCTGTTTTCCTTTAATTTTCCTCTCATGCAAATTTATGATGCTTCATCTCCCTTTTCTCTTATTTTCATAAATAAATATCAATTAATGCCTATTTTCCTTTGCCAATGCCTTTTCGAGCTTCCTTAGCCATAATAAATAGAAAGTGACACCAACTAGGATGTTTTTCCCAACATTCAGCTTGGAATACATGTCCCATGAACTTGGTCTTATTTTTTCCTTTATTAACTTTATTACATGAAATTTTAACTTGGGGATGTTACAATAATGAAAGTCAATGTCCCCTCATCCAAAACTATCCTATGAACATGTTGTTTGAAAACTTGGAGCATTAACTAAAATGTTAGATTATGTGGAAGATGGGGTTTCCATAAAGAAGGATTGAAGGTCATGATATTTGAATCAAAGGGATCCACCCCACTAATAGTAGTTAAGAGTGCATTGCATTGCGTCAAGAAATTTTGTAAGACTTCTAGTGTAGACATAACAACTAGAGCTTAGGCCATATCCTAACCAATACTGTAATTATGAGTGGCCCTTGCATTAGGATTATGTGTAGTCTTTTAAAGTGTGGGCCTTAGGTAGGTGTGGCAAAATGTTCAATGATGGATTATCAAAATGAAGTTGGCCATCAAGTGGAGGTTTTTTCATGGGCTTCGAGGTAGAAGTTCCACTCTCAAGATTCTCATAATTATGTGCCCTTGTCGCGACATTGATATTGTTAATCTAGGTTTCCATTGATGTCAATATGGAACTAGCCGAGATGGAAAATATCCTTGAGATGCCTGGTTCCAAATGATGATGTCATAACTCTTGTTTGAAGAAGATTTCAAGCCACAAAGATGTCAAGAAACTAGTGAAGAATTCTTGCCCAAACAAGTCCTTGAACTAACTATAATGTTGCTGAGTGCCAATCATGTGCCTTGATTGGTGATCTAGACCTTAGGTGCCAATATACAAGCCTTTGAAGTGGAGGACTATAATTGATGAAATAATACACGTGATAATGTCATACTATTTAAAGAATGACCACACTTTGACATAATTGGAAGACTACTTTGGTGTCTTTGACAAATTAATGAAGGCTAGACTATGACATATTACTGCACTATCATTGAATGCATGATGTTATACCTTCATCATGATGCTGGATACTATCATGATGACATTCTTGGGGCAAAACAATGGAGAAGCCACGTTGTCCCAAAACATTCCTCATACTGTTACAAATATTTTATGCACAAACATTTAAGGACAATCACAAAGAAAATTAATTTTCACTACCTTAAAGGCAACCTCTCACTGTGATTCCTATACCATCTTTTAAAGCACATTTTTCCTTTCCAACAAGCTATTACTTGGCCCGAAACTCCAACTGGTTTGCGAGAAATGGATTTTTGAAGTTAAGAAATTTATTTATGACAATAAGCTGACCTGTGCTAGCCTACTCATGTCGGCCTACCTTAAGACGTGTTTCTTCAGTTTATTCATTGAAAAAGCATTATATATAGAAGATCTTCGGCCTATCTTTACGTTCATTCATCTGAAATATAATGCAGAAAGGTGTTCACATCTTGTGAACCAAGGAGACCAAGGAATATTTTTGATTGGGCTATCCTTCTCCAACTTAGATAGTAGACTTTCCCTGTGGAAGGAATACTGATCTGAGACTACTGGAATATAGTCTTGAAATGCGGATCTTAGACAACAAGTGTCTAGGATCAGTGTATTAAACAATTACTTATTGGACATTTTCTTGGGCTCAGAACTATATTTGTAGAGATCAAACCACACTACATTACCTTAGTCTTTTCATCAAAATCTTCAGACCCGTGATAATCTCTGTGGAACTGTGATATTGCAGATCTATGGAGAAGTTTAGACTGTTCCAGTGGCAATCTAGACCTCACTAGAACTTGGTGTTGGGTGACTGTTTGAAGCTCGGTCTTGTGGCAATTTCTATGTTAAGGTTTCCTCATACTTAGGAACAATAATCATTAAACTCAGACATGCAGCTCTACTATTTTGGATTTGTGTAGTAGCATTGGAGTAATGTGATAATCTGGCATAGGAATATTGATATGGTGAAAAATTCTTTTTATTGGATTAGTGTGACGCAAAGTATTTGGCACAGTAATATTGGTGAAGGATGGTGTATAAATCCTTGTGTAGAAGTATTGGAATAGTGGTCTAGTGCAGTGTGGTGCAAGGACATTTGTAAAGAAGAATTTTCACAATCTAGTGTTGAAGTCTTGGTGTAGCAGTGGTCCAGTAGTCTTGAGATAATTTGGTGTTGAAATATTGGTGCATTGCAAAAGTCATGGTGCAAACCTTTGGAGGTAACTTGAAGTAATCTTTGGTGCTAACCTTGGATCAGATTTGAAGAAGGTGTAGAACTATTATTAGAGTTGGTGCAGAACTTGGTGCAGTTCATTGAAGACACATTGAAGTGTTGTATTGAAGATCATAATGCAGTGTTGATGTCATGATGAGGTAACTTGAAGAGATTGATTGGGTATTATGAAGAACAATGGTGTCACTTTTGAATGACAAGGTTTTCATTGATGATGTAACATGGAGACTAAGTGAAGGGATAACTAAAGATTGATAGTGCTCAATGAAGAATAATTTGGGATCTATGAAACCAAACATATATTGAAAAAGTGAAGCTATGTGATTGGTGTCCTTGGAGTTGGTGCTCCTAAACTCAAGGTTTGTGCCTTGGATAAGATAGGGTCAAATCCTTAGAGGTCAGAGCCTCACTAAAGTCCAAGTAGGTGCTTGGCACATCCTAGGTTGGAGCTTGAGTGTTTTCTTCTAGGGTTGGAGCACTACCTATATTGAACTTTATTCATTGTAAATATTATATTAATAAAAGAATTTATTTCTATTGTTCATTTTGTGTTCTAAATATAAGTGATATAACTTCTAAAAGTAACAATTAAAAAGAAATAATGATTCAACCCCCCTCTCAGTGTTTCCAACAATTGGTATCAGAGCCAGTACCTTCACTCAAAGCCTAATAGCTTGAAGGTTGATCATTAGAACACAAATGGCTAAGCCAAGGAAGAAAGTCTCCAATCCTCCTAAATATGTGTCTCCCTCAACCACCGAAATTGAAGTCAATCAATTTGTGAAGGCTCCATTGTTCAATGGAAACTTTGATATATGGGAGGAGAGAATGAGGAATTTCTTAAAGACTCAAGGAATTGAAGTCAGGAAATTGGTGATTGCTGATAGCGTGATGGATGGAGAACCCAAGGAACATGAACAAGAGAAATGAAAGAAATCTTGAATGGGCTACCTAATTCTATGAAGGAAAATTTTGAAAAATGTTCGTTAACAAAAGGCATATGGTATAAACTTCATGATCTTCACTCAAAAGGAGCATTGACAATGATCTCTAGTCAAGAAAATTATGGAAAACAAGAAGGAAATCCAGATCCCATCAAGGAAGATGAAGATAAGAGTGATAACATCAAGGCTAAAGAAGACCTAGAAGATGAATAGAATGAAGAATATCTTGAAGAAGATATCCTCACTAAACTCATGGCTGCCATAGAAGAGATTAGCAATTTGAAAAATGAAAATGAGGAACTTAAGAAGAAAGCGCAAATTGGTGATAAAGACAAGACAAGGAAGGAAGTTGACATTGTCAAACTTCAAGTACAAGAAAGAGATGAGGATCTCACCAAGATTAAGGAATAATTTCATCAAAACAAGAGAAAGAATCATGAAGAAGTCATATCCATGACAAATCAATTGGATAAGGAAAATAAATGGGAAGATACCTTGTCAAGCCATCTTGAACAAATGCACAAGAGCTTGAACAAAATTGAAGCAGAGATTGGTCAATACAAGGAATAGCTCTCCTCCCTTAGATTTCTACTAGAAGAAGCAAGGAAACAAGCACAAGGAGATGAGAATGTGATGGAATCTTTGACATTCATAGAAGGACAAGTTGATGAAGCAGAATAGGAGAGGAACACCATGATATGCCAACTAGAAGAAAAGGATGATGACATCACCAAGTTAAAATCAGAAATCACTTCTCTTAAGGCCCAATCGTGTGAAGTAACTAAGATGAAGGAAGAAATGGAGATCATTCTATCAAAGAAGGATGAAGAAAGCAAGAAAATGAAGGAAGAAATTTTCTTTCTTAAAAAGGAAGTTGACTTGTTGAATAAGAATTTGAAAAGTTCTCAAACCCTAGATGACATCCTAAGTCATCAAAGGTCTCCCATAGGTCTTGGCTATGTAGGTGAATCCTCAAGCAATAATGATGCAAAACCTAATGCTTCAAACAAAAACGATGTGAGGGAACTTGGAAGAAATGTGGAAGTTCCCAGTTCTAGCAAAGGCAAGGAGAAGAGTCATGACAACTATGGAAGAAATGTAGATGGTGTCAAGGATGCAAGAAGCAATGGTTATCATCAAAGGATCCCAAGGCAAAAAGACTTCAGAAGTACATCAAGGAAACCTTCTTCTCCTAGGTACCAAAGTGTATTTCTTGGTTATTTCTATTCTTGTACAAACTTTGGGCACATGGCAAAAGATTGTAGGGAATATCACAAAGATAAATATAATGGTCCCCATTAATCTCCAAGAAGCAATTTTTCAAGAAGAGGTCATGAATTCTTATTCATGAACAAAATAGATTGATTCAAGTGTCATAAAATTGGACATATGTCACGTGATTGTAACTTGACTTGGGCCCCTACACAAGGAAGAACCATGCCAGAGAATAAAGTTTTACAAGTATGGAGAAGGAAGAAAATTGAATCTAGAAGTCCCTTGAACACTCTAGTCAATGACACATGTTGTTGACTTGATGAAGTCATCCTTGATATTCCAAGTATTTGATGGGGAGACTCTGCCAAAAGGAAGACCATGCATACAGTTAGGGGGAGCTTATGATGATAAAGCATTCTTGCATAAGCTATCCATGAATGGGCCCTATGAAATCCATGATGAGCCACATGGAAAATCATCCTTTGATAGATCATCTCTTGGGAGAATTTCCATTTAAGAAAATGATCTCTTATTCATTCATGAACTACTATTGAAGATATCTTCCACTTGATCACTAAGCAGGTAAACTTTCATGAGGTAGAGGAGGTTGTGCAAACAGGGGGAGTTGGTTAATCATATGAAGGAATTTAAGCACATCTATCATGGACCACATTGCGAGAAACAAGAGCACCATGACAGGGGGAGTAACATACCTATGAATAACTACTATTCATAAATAAAAGAAGCAGCTTGACAGGGGGAGTACTTGGGCATCCCATTTTCCATTGATGTCAAAGGGGGAGAGAATTTTGAAAGGGAAATAATATTGCCATCAAAGACAAAGGGGGAGATTGTTAATCTAGGTTGTCATTGATTTCAATATGCCACTAGCTGAGATGGAAAATATTATTGAGATTCCTGGTTCCAAATGATGATGTCATAACTTGTTTGAAAAAGATGTCAAGCCACGAAGATGTCAAGCAACTAATGAAGAAGTATTGCCCGAATAAGTCCTTGAACTAACTTAATCTTGTTGAGTTCCAATCATGTGCCTTGATTGGTTATCTAGACCTTAGGTGCCAATATACAAGCCTTTGAAGTGGAGGACTATAATTGATGAAATCATACACCAGATAATGTCATACTCTTTAAAGAACGACCACACTTTGACATAATTAGAAGAATATTTGGTGTCTTTGACAAATTAATGAAGGCTGCACTATCATTGAATACATGGTGTTATACCTTCATCATGATGTTGGACACTATCATGATGACATTATTGGTGCAAAACAATGGAGAAGCCATGTTGTCCCAAAATATTTCTCATACTGTTCCAAATATTTTATGCAAAAGAATTTAAGGACACTCACAAATAAATTAATTTTGACTACCTTAGAGGCAACCTCTCACTGTGATTCCTATACCATCTTTTATAGCACGTTTTTTCCTTTCCAATGAGCTATTACTTGGCCCGAAACTCCAAGCGGTTTGGGAGAAATGGATTTTTGAAGTTAAGAAATTTATTTATGACAGTAAGCTAACTTGTGCTAGCCTACTCATGTCGGCCTACCTTAAGATGTGTCTCTTCAGTTTATTCATTGAAAAAACACTATATATAGAAGATCTTCAACATCTCTTTCCATTCATTCATCTGAAATATAACGCAGAAAGGTGTTCACATTTCGTGAACCAAGGAGACTCATGAATATTTTTTATTGGGCTATCCTTCTCAAACTCAGACAATAGACTTCCCCTATGGAAGGAATATTGATCTTGGACTACTGGATTATATTCTTGAAGTGCGAATCTCAGACAACAAGTGTCTAGGCTCGGTGTATTAAACAATTATTTATTGGACATTTTCTAGAGCTTGGATCTATATTTGTAGAGATCAAACCACACTACAGTAGCTCAGTCTTGTCATAAAAATCTTTGGACCTGTGATAATCTCTATGGAACTGTGGTATTATGGATCTGTGGATAAGTTCAAACTGTTCTAGTGGTAATCTGGACCTCACTAGAGCTCCGTTTTGGGTGACTGTTTGAAGCTCTGTCTTGTGGCAATTTCTATGTTAAGGTTTCCTCATACTCAAGAATAGTAACAATTAAACTCAGACCTATGGCTCTACTATTTAGGATTTGTGCAGTAGCGTTGGAGCAGTGTGATAATTTGGCACAGGAATATTGATATGGTGAAAAAATCCTTTTATTGGATCAGTGTGACGCAAAAGTATTTGGCGCAGTTATACTGGTGCAGTATGGTGTATAAATCGTTGTATAGAAGTATTGTAACAATTTGAACAATGGTTTGGTGCAGTGTGGTGAAAGGACATTTGTAATGAAGAATTGTCACAATCTAGTGCTAAAGTCTTGGTGCAACAGTGGTCAAGTAGTCTTGAGATAATCTAGTGTTGAAATATTGGTGCAGTGCAGAAGTCATGGTGCAAACTTTGTTGCAGACCTTTGGAGGTAACTTGAAGTAATATTTTGGACTAACCTTGGACCAAATTTGAAGAAGGTGCATAAATGTTATTAAAGTTGGTGTAGAACTTGGTGTAGTTCATTGAAGACACATTGAAGTGTTGTATTGAAGATGATAATGCAATGTTGATGTCATGATGAGGTAACTTGAAGAGGTTTATTGGGTATTATGAAGAACAATAGTGACACTTTTTGTATGACAAGGTTGTCATTGATGATGTGACGTGGAGACTAAGTGAAGGGATAACTGAAGATTGACAGGGCTTGGTGAAAAATACTTTGGGAGCCGTGAAACCAAACGTATCTTGACGAAGAGAAGCTATAGGATTTGTGTCCTTGGAGTTGGTGCTCCTACACTCAAGGTTGGTGCCTTGGATAATAGAGGCTCAAATCCCTAGAGGTCAGAGCCTCAATAAATTCCAAGTAGGTTTTGGCACATCCCACGTTGGAGCCTAGGTGTTTTTTTCTAGGGTTGGAACCCTACCTATATTGTACTTGATTCATTTTAAATATTATATTAATAAAAGAATTTATTTCTATTGTTCATTTTTTGTTCTAAATATAAGTGATATAATTGGTAAAAACAATTGAAAATAAATACTGATTCACCCCCCTCTTAGTATTTCCAACAGATAGATGACTTAACCATAAAGATATATTGCATAGAAGATAAGGCATTAGAAGAGTTTCCCCCATTTCCCCTTGCTAAGGTGGTGGATGGTTAATAACCACATGTCGTTGTTGGACTTGAAAAGGATTCATCAAAACAACGGGTTGAAAAGTAGCACGTTGTTGCGATAAATACTGATGAATCTCATCCATCCAGGGGCAGTCATGAATAAGAAAAATCCTGTAAGAATACCAATTCTTATTTTTCTTCATTGGTGCCACTCCCAATATTCTTTTGCATTTGTGATTCCCCTTGTTCGTTATTTGAAGTTTAGACTTGTTATTTTTCTTCTTACCTCCTGGTTGCTAAGGATTCTTAGTCAATGTGGACCAAGTTGAATTGACCTCAGAGGTGGAAACTGGAGCATTTGGAGTTTGAGTAGAAGGCTTACTAGCCAAGGCACTTGAAGAGAGGTTCATCTGACCCATTTTAGAAGATAGTTTTCCTATGTTTCTAGAAGATACTGACCCCATGACTCCCTCATCATTGGTTCTAGGTTTTTTATTTGAAGGACCAGTCTATGATCGAGGAGCATTGTGAATAATCTCATATAAGGTACTCACTTGAGAATGTATCAAGTGAAGTTGATGGGAATAAATGATCACTTATTCCTTGATTTAGGCTCCTACATTTTCCACATATTCAACAATTTTAGGCAATAAGGACTTAATGAACCACTGATGTAGAAATACATTAGGAATCTTAGTTTTAAGTGGGTCTCATCTCCTCCTTCACTTATGAGTATGACCATAGATGTGCACAAAGTTATCTTGATGAAATCTAGTGGGAATATCAGTACCTAAAGGAAATTGATAATGGTCAACAAAATATGGAATGGATTCTAAGAAAATATACCATTTGGTAGCATCATCGATAAGATCCTAAGACAATATGCGATGGATGCTAAGACAATATACCATTTGGTAGCATCGTCGGTAAGATCCTATTAGAAAAGACACAACCTAATGTTGTCATCCATGAATGAGTTGGATGAATGCCACAAATAATAATTATTGATGTGGATTGTAGGTTCTTCTCTAGGTTTACCATCAAAATTAGGAATGCTTGCTAGTAGTTTATGAAGTATAGGTGGCCATGCAATATTATTTCTAATGGGATTGTTCAATAAATTAGATAAATCTAGAAAAGATAGTGCTTCTAAGAAAGGAGAAGTGAACTATGCTTTGGGGGGTCAAGATGTTCTCTGTGACCCAAGTATAGGAGGTTTTCCACCCATAGCTTGGTTTCTAGCATAAGGTTGACTCATGGAAGTGGTTTGTATAAAGGTGTTAGCTCCAACACCCATGTAAACCTATTGTTGATTAATGCCCCTAGGGTATATGCCCTTGTGGAAAAAGGATTCACAAAAGGTTTTGGACCTCCTATGGCATAAGGTGATTTGAAAGGGTCATTAAAAGTATTAGGACCCCATAGATTATACATGTATATAGAATTTTTCCTCCTAACAACATTCCATGGATCTGATGTATGGACTTTTTAGAATGAAGATCCCCTTAATGGTTGATTTCCAAAAGGATTCAAGGACCCACTAGAAACAAATATAGCCTTGGTTGTGCTAGAGTATGACATGGTCAAGGTAAAATAATTTCCACCATAAGGAAATTCATTGTTATTTATAGACATACCTTCGACTGAGATACTGGCACCCATCATGGGGACCAATGATCCAGATGTAAATAAGAAGCTTGACCCTATTACATTTGACATAGGAATACTATAAATGATCAAACTAGAACCTCCACTCAATGTGAACAGAGAGATATGGTCATTGATGTGGAGGCACCCATGGATTGACTAAGTTGAGGGAAATGGATCTCATGAAGATTCTTCCTGAATCAGGAGAATGATTTTATCAAAGGACATAGTATGAACAAGACCTGTGGTCATTGGAGTAGAAGTAGATATGACACGTGGAATACCATCAGTCACTATAGGTGCAAACGCAATAGATTCTTTTGCAGAGGTAGAATGGTAATCCATGAAGAATTCGAGTAACATACTGTTATCACAAAATCGTGTACTAAGGGCTGCTACTTAGCAAGATCTCATGCAACTATTTCAAACCAGGCTTTAGACTAAGGCTTAGCCTCCTTAGTCAGAGAGGGCTCTCTCACAGATTTTTGATATGGATTAATAACAAGAAAAGATGGCTAACTCTTCAAACAATACATGAAAATAAGCTGGTTGGAACAACAAAATAACACTTCTACCATTGGGCTCATGGAGTCAAACACCTCTGCAGTAAACTATTAACTACTCAATCATGGAAGCCAAGGCATATAATGTTTAAACACTCAGAACATCTCTCAAAAGAACCTCAACTCATAAATATACACAGGAAGTCTGAGCACTAGGTGAATTCAGAGTGATTGCATATTTAGTGAGCTGTAAAATATATAAAGGATAATGACAAAACCACACATATTCTGAGCATTGAACACATGATGAATCTTGGGAAGAAAAAGTAATCCTTATATTACTGTCAAAATTCTTTATACATAAGCTGATATAAGAACTCTGTTTTTTTTTATAAATCTCCAACCACCATTACATCAGAGTTTTCATTATATATAGGAAAACCAACTAAACTACTTTGAGTCTCCTCCTCAAGCATGAGGGGAGCTCAATGACCTATCATTAACTACCCTTATCTATTTTTAAACAAACTCATTAAATACATAAAGTATTGAGCTGTAATTACAAAGAGTCCTAATCACACTAAAACTCTAACTTCATCTCCTCGTATGTCTGATTCCTTTCTTGATCTTTGACATCTGTCTTTTGCTGGTTAGGCTCAAGATGATTGAGCTACAGATGCAAAGAACGCTGACTTTGGATACCTGTAAGCGCTGATGGATCATTTATCATCAGGATTAAAACACCTATTTTTAAGGTCCCTGTCTCCTACCATCCTCCGAAAATGTAGCAGCATGTTCCTAACTCTTTAATAACTCAAAGTATGGAACGCTGCTACCAAACACCATGTCTCCAGATGAGCTGTAGGCTGTATTGATGTACAGGTGTCTCTCTTCTAACATTCTCGGTCAAACTGTTTATTCTGCATTGAAAACATCACCTACAGCAGTTTCGTAGCGCGCTACGAAACTGCTGTGTGATTTAAAAAAAAACACAGTCTTTCTCTAAACTCCTCACAAAATTGAATAGCTGTTGTTGCCATTCTTCAGTTTCACCTCAAAATCTGAAAGAAGAAATGTATGCCAATCATTGGCCATGAAAACAAAACCCTCCCCATAAGGTCCACTAAAGTGTTCACTGCTTGAGAGATTAAGAATCCTTGGAGTTTCAATAGCTTCCTGACATAAGAGGTTAAAACAAAGTTCATTGTCATCCTTCAATTTCTGCTGTAATAACAAATAGCTCTGCATTTCTTGCTGTAACCTTTGCTGATCGGTTTACCATTACCGCAGGTAGTGACAATTTTACCAGAATCTAGTGGACCAACAGGAAGTTCATTAGTAGAAGCAGAACCTTCTAACATTGCACCCTGTGTATTTTCCAGACATCCATTCTGCTCATTTTGACATGTATCACTGTGTTCCTATGTCAGGTGCATTTTCTAATCTTACCTTCCAAAAAGGAAATAGATCACACTTTATGGAACAAACAGGGCACAAAAATTCACAATCAATGTTTCGCTACATTTGTCTAAGGGAACTGCGTGCCCTGTTCCTCTAAATGTCAGATATGTTAATCCTTGGTATTGTATAAACCATTCTACTACTTGTCTGTCATGGAACCACGGATGCCATTGTTGCTTTATGGGAAAATGTAATGCATTGATGTTATCTTTCGTGGCAGTTACAGGTACTCTCCGATCAATATCTCCACTGTAAACCCAAATCTTTAGACCACTTTTGATAAGTTTTGTGTAGATTGGAAGAACTGAGAATATTGTGTAATTATATGCATTAAACACAGAATTGTTGCAGACTGCCCATTTGAAAGGAATATTTGTAACATTTGCGTGAAGAGCTTCTTGAACATCAGGCCTCTTGAAATATTCATTTGTGTACACACCAAAATTATACAGCATTTTCGCATTCATCTGTCCAGTTATACACTTTGAAATTGCAAATGCTCTTGATCAGATTATACTTTTGATCAGAAATGATAGCATGGGTCCAAGCATAAGCTACTATTCCTTCCCATAGTGTCAAGATAGGAGTACTTTATCTCCCGATGTTGGTCTGCAGAAAAGGGAACAGAAGCATAAGGATCTTTAGATCCTTCTGGCAGTGCAACCTTCACAATAAGTTTATCAATGACCACATCACTGAATGAAGATGCAAAAGCAATATTAAGATAACGCCTGCCATCAGCTGCTTGGAAGAGAAAATCCTGTAGAGGTAAGCCGTAGCCTACTGCAAAACTACCTTGGCGACTCCACACAGCAAATAAAAATTAGAAGGTGACTCCACTGCTAGAAGATCAGTAGCTTGATGAAGTTTCAAGATGAGTTCCACTGCAAGAATGAATGCCAGGTATGCTCCTATGAATCGGTCTCATATCCCTGGTTTTCCAAATCCTATGCCAAAGGTTGATTGGTTAGATGATCTTCCAATATTCAAAGATGAAAAGAAGGACAATGCTGCTCTTCATTTGGTTAGGTTTCATATGCATGTACGCAGTCTTAAGAGCTGTGAATGTTATCACAAAATCATGTACTAAGGGCTGCTACTTAGCAAGATCTCATGCAACTATTTCAAACCAGGCTTTAGACTAAGGTTAGCCTCCTTAGTCAGAGAGGGCTCTCTCACAGATTTTTGATAAGAATTATTAACAAGAAAAGATGGCTAACTCTTCAAACAGTTTATGAAAACAAGCTGGTTGGAACAACAAAATAACATCTCTTCCATTGGGCTCATGGAGTCAAACACTTCTGCAGTAAACTATTAACTACTTAATCATGGAAGCCAAGGCATATAATGTTTAACACTCAGAACATTTCTCAAAAGGAACCTCAACTCATAAATATACACAGGAAGTCTGAGCACTAGGTGAATTCAGAGTGATTGCATATTTAGTGAGCTGTAAAACATAAAAGGATAAAGACAAAGTCACACATATCCTGAGCACTTGAACACATGATGAATCTTGGGAAGAAAAAGTAATCTTTATATTACTGTCAAAAGTCTTCTACATAAGCTGATAAAAACTCTGTTTTTTCATAAATCTCCAACCCTCCCCATAAGGTCCACTAAAGTGTTCACTGCTTGAGAGATTAAGAATCCTTGGAGTTTCAATAGCTTCCTGACATAAGAGGTTAAAACAAAGTTCATTGTCATCTTTCAATTTCTGCTGTAATAACAAATAGCTCTGCATTTCTTGCTGTAACCTTTGCTGATCGGTTTACCATTACCGCAGGTAGTGACAATTTTACCAGAATCTAGTGGACCAACAGGAAGTTCATTAGTAGAAGCAGAACCTTCTAACATTGCACCCTGTGTATTTTCCAGACATCCATTCTGCTCATTTTGACATGTATCACTGTGTTCCTGTGTCAGATGCATTTTCTAATCTTACCTTCCAAAAAGGAAATAGATCACACTTTATGGAACAAACAGGGCACAAAAATTCACAATCAATGTTTCGCTACATTTGTCTAAGGGAACTGCGTGCCCTGTTCCTCTAAATGTCAGATATGTTAATCCTTGGTATTGTATAAACCATTCTGCTACTTGTCTGTCATGGAACCACGGATGCCATTTTTGCTTTATGGGCAAATGTAATGCATTGATGTTATCTTTCGTGGCAGTTACAGGTACTCTCCCATCAATATCTCCACTGTAAACCCAAATCTTTAGACCACTTTTGATAAGTTTTGTGTAGATTGGAAGAACTGAGAATATTGTGTAATTATATGCATTAAACACAGAATTGTTGCAGACTGCCCATTTGAAAGGAATATTTGTAACATTTGCGTGAAGAGCTTCTTGAACATCAGGCCTGTTGAAATATTCATTTGTGTATAGTTCAAAACAGGGGTCATATCCACCGTATAGGAACCCCAATACCCTCCTCGAGACCTTATTTTGTGAAACTGTAAGCTTGTCTCTCATCTTTACTCCTGAACTCGAGTTCTCTAGACAACGAGGTGCATAGATATTATATATGTCAATCTCCTGATAGTCGTACATCACCGAATTCACAGCATTTTCGCATTCATCTGTCCAGTTATACACTTTGAAATTGCAAATGCTCTTGATCAGATTATACTTTTGATCAGAAATGATAGCATGGGTCCAAGCATAAGCTACTATTCCTTCCCATAGTGTCAAGATAGGAGTACTTTATCTCCCGATATTGGTCTGCAGAAAAGGGAACATAAGCATAAGGATCTTTAGATCCTTCTGGCAGTGCAACCTTCACAATAAGTTTATCAATGACCACATCACTGAATGAAGATGCAAAAGCAATATTAAGATAACGCCTGCCATCAGCTGCTTGGAAGAGAAAATCCTGTAGAGGTAAGCTATAGCCTACTGTAAAAGTGGCTTGCCAGCCTCCAAACATAGGATATCGAGGTTCAATTTCCCGTTCTGTTTTTCTAGAGTCGGCGTTCAAATGTGAGGTGGAAATATTCCCAATTTCATCTCGGTAATAAACCGAATGTGCTCGAGGTGGCAGTCTTGCCACTAGACTCTTAAAAGATGATGCACCTCTAGCATTGGGTCTTGCTTGGTATTCAATCCTTGAAAAGCCACCTTTGATTCGAGCACCACCATGAAAAAAGGTGATAATTTTCAGTTATCTGAACATTTCCCCACTGTGAAATTTCTATTTCTCGCACTAGCTCCTTGACAACTGCAAATGGTTGGTTATCTTCAAAGTGAACAATAAAGGGCGAAAATGAAAATGCAGCAAGATTCTCATATGGACCATATTTAAGTTCTGTATCCACCAATTTTGTGGGATCAACTTTGGAATATGACTCTATTCTAGGACTTGGGGTCTTGATGGTTGTAGTTTGCACTTTAACTAGATAAGGCGAAAGAAAGTAGGCACTGTTACGATAAAGAACAAGCTGAGTTTGTGCCTGAGAGATCTCTTCAGGGAAAGGCTTCACTGAATTTGTGAAGACTGAAAGCACTTCTATAGTTACAGTGTCACCCTTTTTTAGTGCCTTCACCAAAAAGATTGAAAATAAAACTATACCACCAGGTGCATCTTCTGATTGAGAAGGGCTTACTATAAGTGGAACAGAAACCTTATTTTTACCCTTTCCTTCAAGGGCAGCTGCTTTCAGATATGCCAGATTTTCAACCTGGTCAGGAGGAAAGGCAAGAAGAACTTCTGAAGTCGTACCCAAACCAGTATTTTCAACCTTCAAGGATGTAACAACCCATACAATGTGTGATGTCAAGTCAATCCGGCGATCCACCTTTAAGAGCACCCATTCTGATGACGGTGCCGCCAGACATAGATGGAATATTGTCAAGAGCACTACACATGCAAACACTTAATGTTTGAGATTTGACGGGATCACTCCACGAATCGCCATTGTCATTGCCACTACCCTACCCACCAGATCAGATCAGATCAGCCAAGTTAAGTATAATACACTCTCGTTTCTAAAACCCCTTTTCTGGCAAAGAAAAACAAATGTCAACCAGGTGTCTACGTTCTCTGTCAGTGGAGGAACTAATGCACGAACAGCTGGTAATGTTTATCAAATCTCAACATCTCGTTTGGTTCCTTGTATTCGGTCAATACACAAAGATTAGAACATGAGGCACATACTTAAATGCAAATACATTTCATTTGTCAAAAACTCATCACTGACACGAACATGATCCCACAACCATGAATTCCCAATGCACTTGGAGATGATATATGCTCCACCACTTAGTCGATAACCAGCTTCATATATATTTGCTACTTTTCCAACGGAATTAACCTGAGTTGGGATCAGAAGGACTTCCTTGACTCGAGAAAAGCGATTGTCCCAGGAAAGGATCTTCAAGGTATTAGCCTCAGGGAGAGCACTGAGCAAATCTGTGTTGCTACAAACGAGCTTAATGCACTTCTTCCTTGAAAACGCTGTCACTGCTCTCATCTGCATTTCTGGAGGGAAGCAAAACTCTGTACAATAGGCATGCTAGGATTTGGGCCTCCACTGAAAACTCGAACAAATCCCCAATTTCGTAGCACGCTACAAAACTGCTTAAACATGTAGCACTGCGAAACTGCTAAAAAGTCATGCGCTGCGAAAACACTTTGTCCTTAAGCTAGTCTGAAAATTTTTTGCAACAGAATTTTCAGTGATAACACATACTATGTAGAGATCCACACAAGTCAACACCCCCACCTAATGATATGGGTGTAGAGGTATGATGATGAGTTGGAATGCTAGGGTCAACCACTTGTGAATGGATGGTTTAGGCTTCTAAGTATCACCCAAAGTAACTCGAGACCAAAATATATCTATGGCATAGTTAATTCTACGCTTGCAAGGAAGTGGATCGTGGCCTCCTCGTATAGGGCAAGGACTACAAGTCTACGAGAGTGACATGAATGAAATTCTGCCATGGTTGCGGCTAAAGGTGAATCAAATAAAAGAAAATGAAAAGATTAAGTCCACTAGATACAATCAAATAGCACACTCTAAAAAAATCCTAAGGAAACAAACAAGCACATTAGAGTGTTAGGTTGTGTTATATTCTTTCCATGACTAAACCTTGTACATTACACCGGTCGTTGGTGGGGGGTCACAGGGGGACGAACCTACCTATGGTTTTGTGCATGGATTTCGCACATGGTTTTGGGCATGATGGTTTTCTGTCCATGGTAGTTTTTAGATCCGATCAAGGGAACTATGGCTATGTTCTAATCCAGGGTTAAGGGATTGGGGTTTATGGATGCTTCGGCATATATATCTATATATCTATATATAGATATATATATATATATATATATATATATATATATATATATATATATATATATATATATGTATGTATGTATGTATGTATGTATGTATGTATGTATGTATGTATGTATGTATGTATGTATGTATGTATGTATGTATGTATGTATGTATTGTAACATTGAAAGGAATATAATGAAAAACTCAATCTGGTAGTCCTAGTTTTGGGATCCAAGGGAAAATCTCTGTGTATATATGTTTTAGGTTATATGCTCTCACCATTTCTTATTTTATATTTTTAGAATTTGTATGGACGTAATTTCTATACAGGGTTAAAACCTACATTTGGAATCAGAGTTGTTTTGGCTTTAAGTGGATGCCCTTGTTGCTGAGGGGTTTTTGCTCAAACCTGTGGTAGATCCTGTTCAGTGGGAGATCTATGGGATCGATTCTTGTGGTGAAAGAAGATGGTGAGTAGTTGAAAGATAGAGATCGAGAAATTTAATGGTTGGAGTTTTGGGTTGTGGAAAATCAAGATGGAGGATCTGCTGGTGGATAAATATTAGTGGATTGTGGTAGATCTGGGTACTAAACCAACAACAATGTCAGTTCAAAACCGGGCAAAATTGGATCGAAAGGTAAAGAGCACAATACGACTGTGTGTCTCACATTTAGTATTGTTGAATGTATCAGGGGAAGCTTCAGTGAAGGATTTGTGGGACAAGTTAGGGAATTTGTACCAATCTAAGTCTCTGGTGAATAAACTATTCCTACAGAAAAATTTGGATAACCTGAGGATGAAAGATGGAGACTCGATGAGAGAGCATCTGAACGCATTTAATAATATGGTAATCTAGTTATTATATGTTGATATTAAAATTTTAGATGAAGATAAGTGCATCAGTTTGTTGTGTTATTTACTAGATTTGTGGGATAGTCTAGTTGTTGCAATAGGTAGAAATGCAACTTCCATGCAGCTTGATGAAATAGTCTCATCCTTGCTTTTGGAGGAGATGAGATGAAAAAATATGGATGGAAAAAATGGTGATTCCTTGTTTCTACGGGGATGGTCCCAGAATAGAAACAAAAATAAGTCCTTGAGTGGGAGATCTAAATCTTGAGGAAAACCTGTAAAGGTGTGCTGGAAATGCGGAAATGAAGGGCACTTCAAATGGGAATATAAATATAAAGCTCCTGAGAAAGGAAAGGGATCTGATGATGCTCCTACTGCAGAGGCAAAAACCACCTCAGATGAAGGTTGGGATGTGTACTTGGATTCTTCTTCAAGTACACATGTAGATCATGAGGCATGGTTGATTGACTCAGGTGCATCCTTTCACTTTACTCCCCATAGAGAGTGGTTCTGTGAGTATGATAAATATGATGGTGGTGATGTCTTCTTAGGGGATGACAGGAAGGCTAGAATATTTGGTCGCAGAAAATTCAAGTTGAAGTTGCAAGGTGGAAGGATTAGAACACTTTCGGGTGTTCTTCATATTCCTGCATTGGCCAGAAATTTGATTTCTGTAAGCAAGATGGATGATGTAGGTGTAAAAGAAATGTTCGAGAAAGATACCTGCAAGATGGTTCGGGAAGCACTGATATTAATGTGGGGAGTTCGGATGATCCAGGTGGATATTGGTGGCCACCCGCTAATTCCACTTGGATCCCCTCTAATGCTTCTTACAATTTTTTTCAATTTCCTTAATTATAGCACAGTTTACTATTTTTAGCAGTTTTTCGGGTCCTAAACTTCCGGAGCCGTTTTGAGGCCCTAAACGACGTTTTTTGGGAAATCCACCCACCAGCAATTTTTCTGATAAAAATCGTCTTTTCCATCGTAGTCCTCGGAGAGATCTTTCCAACAGGCTATCATGCACATCAAACGGAGATAGTACGACCAATTCGCGACCCCGGGAAGTTGATGTACCAACTTACCCAAAAACGAGGCCCACAATTTGGCGTTTCATCTTCTAGGGTTAGGTTTTGGAATGTGAAGGGTTTTCCATTGTTTCTCAACAATAAATAGGCCTTCGAGCCTCATTGTAACACAGTTCAGAGGCATGTAGCCACCACATCTCTTCTCAGAGATAAGCTACCATCGCCCTAGTTGGTTTATTTCCATTTCTGTTTGTAAGCATATTTCAGTTTTTTACAGTAATGAATTGAGGTATTATTTCGGCTGCATATCTGTCTTTATGGTTATCTCTGTATTTTTTTGCGTTCCTGTTTAAATTCGGATCATCGGATTGGAACTCTATACAAGTTTCAAGGTAGCACTATTATTGATGGGTGCAATAGTTCTATGGTTCCTGAAAATCTAGTGGTCTCTAGAGAAAAGACCATGCTATGGCATCAAAGGCTTAGACATATTGGAGAGAAGGGCCTTCAAATAATTCATGGTAATGTCATGATATAAGGTATATCTAATTGCTCTCTGGATTTTGATTTCTATGAAAATTGTGTATATGGGAAGCAGAATTGGGTGAGTTTTCCCTCTGGTGCTAGGAGGGCGAAACAAATATTAGAGCTTGTGCACAATGATGTGTTTGGACCTGTGTCGGTTCCATCACTGGGTAAGTCTGTGTACTATGTATCATTTATATATGACTTCTCAAGAAATACATGGATATATTTCTTCATGAAGAAATATGAAGTCTTTGACAGATTGAAAGGATTTAAGCCTCTGGTGGAAAACCAGATAGAGAAGAAGATAAAGGCGTTGAGGACATATAACGGTGGAGAGTTTTGCAAGAAGGAATTTTAAGAGTTATGTAAGAAGTGTGGTATAACACAGAAGCAGACTACTCCATACACACTTTAGCAAAATGGAGTTTCATAAAGAATGAACAAGACGTTGATGGAAAACGCAAGAAACATGCTCAATGGTGTGGGGTTAGGACAGGAATTATGGGTAGAGGCAGTGGAGACTGCATGTTACCTGGTCAACAGATCACCTTCATCAGCGTTAGAGGATAGGACTCCACAAGAGCCCCTGGACTGGTAAGAAACCTTCCCTTTCACATCTGAGGGTATTTGGATGTGATGCATATGTACATGTTCCAAAGGAGAATAGAACAAAGTTGGATAGTAAATCTAAAAAGTGCATCTTTATTGGGTATAAGGATGGTTTAAAAGGTTATAATCTTTGGAACCCAGAAACAAGGAAGGTTGTGTACAACCGAGATGTGATGTTTAGAGAGGTGAAAGATGTTATTAAACATGAAGTCCTAGTAAAGAAACCTTAGAAGATAGAGTTTGAGCTAAAAGAGGAAGAATCAGTCTCTACAACAGAAGAGGAATTAGAAGATGAAGAGCCACAAACTCTAGCTATGACAAAATTAGTTCAAGAAAGAAGGCAACCAGAAAGGTATAGTCCATATTCTTTATCTTCAAATTTTTCTTTATCTATTACTGATGATGATCCCAGAACTATGAGGGAAGTAGTAGATTCAGAGTATGGCAAACTTTGGAAAGAGGCCATGGTTGACGAAATGGCATCTTTGCACAAAAATGAGGCTTGGGAACTGGTGGAGTTGTCGGTTGGAAGGAAACCCATTGGCAAAAATGGGTGTTTAAGAAGAAGATGAATGCAGAAGGAAAGGTGGAGAAATAAAAAGCTCGGTTGGTAGCAAAAGGTTATTCCTAGGTGCCCAGAATTGATTTTGGTGATATTTTTTTTCTTGTTGCCAACATAGCTTCTATTAGGTTAATTTTATCTATTGATGCTTCTTTTGATTGAGGTAGAACCGATGGATGTGAAGAAAACATTTCTTGATGAGCATCTGGAAGAAGAGATCTACATGAAGAAACCAAAAGGCTTTGCAATGAAGGGTAAGAAAGAACTGGTTTGCAAGTTAAAAAAATCTTTGTATGGGTTAAAACAGTCACCAAGGATGTGGTATCAAAGATTTGATACATTTATACAGGGACTTGGCTTCACCAGAAGAAAAGTAGATCACAGTGTGTATTTTAAATTAATTGGTGACTGTGTTATTTTACTGGTCTTGTATGTGGATGATATGTTGTTGGTTGGAAATGACAAAGAAATTATGCAGGATTTGAAGAACCAATTGTCCTCCAAATTCAACATGAAACATCTAGCTGCTGCAAACTATATTTTGGGCATGGAAATTAAACGAGATCATGCAAAGAGGAAGCTCTTGTTAAACCAGAGGAACTACGTTGAGACAATACTGCAGAGGTTTAATATACAGGATAGTAATTTGGTGAAGGTTCCTATTCCTGTAGATGTAAAGTTATCATTGAACAGTGTCCCAAGACACAATAAGAGGAAGAGGACATGTACCATGTTCCATATGCAAGTGCAGTCGGTAGCCTGATGTGTGAAATGGTCTGTACTAGACCAGACATTACACATGAAGTGGAAGTATTGAGAAGGTTTATGTCAAAATCAAGGAAGGAGCATTAGATAGTAGTGAAGCATGTTTTCAAGTACTTGCGTGGCACTAGTGATTATGGTTTGTGCTACCAAGGAAGACCAGGATTGGACAGAGTTTTGAACATTCATGGCTTTGTTGATGTAGACTTGGCTGGAGATCTAGATCATAGAAGATCTACAAGTGGGTATGTGTTTAACCTATTTAGAGGTGCAGTCTGTTGGATGAGTAAGAGACAGTCTGTAGTGGCACTTTCAACTATAGAGGCAGAATACATGTCAACCACTCATGCAAGCAAGGAAGTAGTTTGGTTATAGAGATTGTGTTCAAGTATGGGATTAGTACACTGAGCTATAATGATAGACTTTCACAGCCAAAGTGCAATTTTCTTGGCAATGAAACATGCATATCATTCAAAGACAAAGCACATTGATGTTCAATATCACTTTGTGAGGGATATGGTTGAGGACAAAAAGCTGTTGCTGGTAAAGGTGGACATTTTGAAGAATACTGCAGATGTATTGAAAAAGTGTGTGAGCACTGAGAAGTTCTCTTGGCGTTGAGAAACAATGGGCATTTCAGGAATGGATCAATGACTAATCTCTCGTGTGGAAAGAAAAAAACAAGTGGGAGAATGTTAGGTTGTGTTATATTCTTTCCATGACTACCCCACGCGTGGGGGGGCGGAAGCACCCCCTGTATGTTATGCGAGGCACTGCTGGGGGGTCACAGGGGGGTGTCTGTCCCCCCTGTTAGGGGGTATGCAGGTAGGCAGTAGCCCCCTTGCACAGGGTTTGTGGCAGCACCCCGAGAAATTTGTTTTAGACCCTATATTAGGTGGGCGGACCTACCTATGGTTTTGTACATGGATTTCACACATGTTTTTGGGCATGATGGTTTTCTGTCCATGGTATTTTGTAGATCTGGTCAAGGGAACTACGGTTATGTTCTAATCCAGGGTTAATGGATTGGGGTTTATGGATGCTTCGACATGTATATATATGTATTGTAACATTGAAAGGAATATAATGAAAAAATCAATCTGGTAGTCTATGTTTTGGGATCCAGGGGAAAATCTTTGTGTATATTTGTTTTATGTTTTATGCTCTTTCCATTGTTTATTTTTTGTTTTTAGAATTCGTATGAAGGTATTTTCTGTACAGGGTTAAAACCTACACATAATGGAAAGGGATCCTCTCGTTGTTGGATCTTGGCTAATGAATGCCTAGGTCAACGGTGAGGAAATGGTTGGGAATGTTATAAAAACGTCCTACTTAATGACTCTTATACCCATTACCAAGTTCTCTTATTAGCCACGGAGTTCCCCCCTAAGATAACTGAGTGAGTTTGAATGAAATTTTCCCCGGGCGCAGTAAGGACGACCCCCTCGCCATCACTCGTGACTGTCTCCTAAAACAGACCACTAAGGATACCAGTAACAACAACATGTCCTAGGGGAATATTCATCAACTAGAACTACATGCAAAGCCTAGGTTTCAATCCCAAATCCTTCATAGAGACCCCTTGAGTATGTTCAGCTCCCGAATATGATCACCACAAAAGCTAAACATAAAGGGGTAGATAATTCCATAAATCCCAATGAAACCTAGTTCTTAACCCTTGTGTGAGAAGGGCTTCACAGCTGAATGCCACTAAGAGTGGATTTACTCTCCCTATCACAAGATTCTAGATGTATTTTATGGTCTTGGAGAATTTAACCTTTCTCCCCTATTCCAAAACCCTAGCCTATCTAATGTGTGTTTGCTACTAGAGAAATAACATATCTTCAATTGATTTTAGTTAAAGCATTGATTTTAAGTCTTTGATTAAGTCAATGGTACAATGAATGTAACTTTGCGGTGTTATGACTCATCTAATACAAAGAAACCATGTAAAGTCATGAACATGAAATTTTTTATCTCGATGAATACTACCTAAATAAGGGAGAGAATTACCTTTTTATTCAAATGAAACCATGCACATATTCCTTTATCTCTCTCATTGGACACTCAGATCCATAAAACGAATTAGAAAACTAGCTATAAATATATAGCAAAAAGCAAAAGGAAACATGAAAAATATACTAAAAACATAAAATCCTAATCTACATTAAAGTATGCACTAAGAAGTGGAAATCAACAAGCATCACACACACAAGTAGGTAAATACAAATGGGTTGTTAGTAAAATGATTCCATAGCGGTATCTAGACACCCAATGTCTCTGATGGGAATAAAAACCAAGAGAGAGAGGCTCAAATCCATAACAGCAAGCCAAATCTACGAGTTTTCATGCAAATATTGGAAAAGTATAGTAAACCACCTTAAAAGTTATAGGTCAAAAGATAGAATCCAAGTGGGATTATAGTGATGCCAAAAGCTGAAAGAATCCTAAGAAAATCCCTTTGAAAATCTCAAGAAGAGGCCTTCAACTCTTTGCTCATGAGGGAAAAAGCAATAGAAAGCTTGTCAACTCTTTGTTGCAATGTAATAGTTAAAACAAAGGGGCCTTCAATGCCCTGGGCTAAATTGTGGGGTGAGAAACGGAAGAGAAAAAAATAAAGCATTGAGATTTTGAACATCAGGGTTTCATATTCAAGCTAATGAAAAATTTTATGACTATTGTAAGGCTTGGAGGAAAAAATAAATACCCACAAAAAGTCAATAACAATGGCTAAGAAAATCCTCTCATTGGGGTATCCTCAATGGATTTGTCAATTCTATTATGGGAAAATTTCTCCTACAATGATAAGGTACTTTTAACCCAGTAGACCTTCCCAGGGTCTATCGAGAAGGAGGGTGTGTGTAGAATGTGATGCAAATAAAGAAAAAAATCCCCAATCATACACAAGAGATTATAGGAAAAAATGGAAGATGTTACTTGTTCTATCATGATAATTGGTCTCTATTGTTGCAGCTAGCTTGAAAGGAGATATCCTAGAGATCTCAGATCTTGCTCCTGTCATGGATCCTAGGCATACAAGAACATTAAATCAAACATGAAATATATAATCAGAACTCATGAATAAATATGGGGAAATGTTTTTATTATTATTGCTCCAATATAGGCTGAATTTCATACAAGATTCCTCACAACCCCTAACTTGGCTAATATCTTAATCTGCACTTACTAGCATCACTGATATGTTTACACAAGTTTATCATAGAAATGGTTCAACAAGATTTCAGTATGTGACTCTTTTTCCTCCTCTATGAATTTTGAAGAGATTTATTTATATAAATTTCTCTTGTGATTAGCCAAATTGTACCTAGATTTATTCTTGATCATACCTTAGATTTTGATTAAATATAACCAAATCAATCATGACTTGATCAAACATGACTAAATCAACCTCATCCATTCGAAATATTTTCATTGTTTCTCCATTGCAGTGATAAAATGGCGTTGATAGGATTTGTTTCTCCTGAGTACACTAATAAGGGGCATTGATAGGCCTATTGTTTCACTTTAAAAACAACATAGGAGCGTTGAAGTTACTAAAATCACTTTTTTGGAGTCTTCCACTAAGAACATGTTGACCCTTTAACTTGAAAAGGGTTGTTCCTTTTCTAGTATGCCCTAGGGGGTGGCTTTTTGAGTTATAACACATGAAGAGATGGAAACAAGCTAGTAAGGATGTCCTTTAGAGGGACCCCTCTAATCCTAGAAATTTAAAGGCATCATTAGAGAGGATTCATAGATATATTAAGTGCATCAAAAGATATGGAATTAACTAGATAAGTCTAAATTTCCACTATCCAATGGTATGGATGTTGGAATAAGGAATTATTGAGAGGGGGGTGGTGAATCAATAATAGTGAGATTCTTAAATATTTTTCTTGAATATGATTTTAGTCTTTTTATTTTCTATTACTTATGAGAGCATTCATTCATTAAGATAGAAAAAAGTAAGTTTAATCATTCATATGTTTATACAACCAATCACATGAGAAACACACACATTTTGATACCCATGTTTTCACATGGAATCCCAGAGGGAAAAAAACACCAAGGTGTTGTTTGTTTATGAAGTAATTTAAGCATCTACTTAATTACATCAGTTTGTTTGTGAGAATCCAATCACAGGAGGCACTAACCCCCTTATGTTAGAAAGCACCAACTTTCCAAGAGGTACCAACCTCTTTTGAATGCAGACTCCAACCTAGTCTTGGCACTATTCTACTATTTCGCACAATTTTCAAAATGACAACAAAGGCATATACAATTGTGGAAAATACCAATAAGGTTGATTGCAGAAAAAACTTCCGCTCTCGGTCCACTACTGTTCCATAGAATCCATTTGTCACATACAAAAACACTCTATCCTCTGCTCAAAACAACATATCTTCAACCCTCTATCTTCTGTCGTACAGACTCTATGTTATGCATTTTTCAGCTCTGCTCTTGCTTTGTTAATCTCACAACACACTCTCGTCTTTTGCTAATCTCACTACTCTCACTACTAAAGATTTTGACAATACACACTTCCCTAATTTTCTTGATGGTGATCGAATGGTTTTGATCCTCTAATGCACACTTCACGATGTTGTCTCTACTGTCTTTGTCCATACTTCTTGAGTGTACCTCAATATGGCTCCTCCTATTGTTGTTGCATCTGCTGGATGAACTCTATCATGGAATTAATAGAAATGGGCTCTCTAATTGTTCTCTGACTCCTTGCATAATCCTTAATACTAAGAATTTAATCTTAGGTGGCCTGCAGACTCTATCGTGACTCCCATGATTATTCATTACTCCACAAAGCTTGAAAGTACTCTGGAATGACCACTATGTTCCTTATTTAAATCTACTAGAAGTGTATGTGAAGCGGCCAATTGATTTCTTCATTTATTCAGTTCTTCTCTACGAACTATTGTCCTCATTGCCTTGTCTCAGTGCCTACTATAGATACAACTAAATCCATTAACCAACTCTGTTGATCTACATTTAATATTCAGTTTCTTACTCCTTCATCCATTAAACTCATTATATTATTTCATTGGAGCCCCAACATATCGTAACTCAAACAAACTAAATGTTATGATATTACACAACTAGATATCCTTAGCCCCCTTGGCACTTAGCTCCGTGAGCGTTTACTTTCTCATATGATCGAGATTGTAATCGATGACTTAGATTGCCACTATAGCATTATATCAGAGCCCCTTTGTATTGTAACTTCTACAAAGTTCTGATTGCATCTTAACTCCCTTTGTTTAGCCCTTGGTTCCTTTGAGATCCATATGACCATGTGTCTGGTAATATCAGAGCCCCCTTTATCGTAAAATTTTAAACACCATTTCCACAGGAGTTCTGATGTCTTCATCCTCCAATATATTGACCTCCGATATACTGATGTCACTTCTACACATGGAAACTCCTAAGAGGTGACATGTATCACTTTTATTTGTCCCATTAGGCCATAGAAAAAAGCCAAAACAAGATGCCACATGTCCACTGTACTATCACGTCACGTTGACGTCACTTTGCACTTTAGCTTCTTGGATCCAATGACATGATGCCATGTGTCCTACCAGAGGAGAGAGAAAGAGTCTCTATTAGCCTTGGTTTTGCAATAAAGTCATTTGTTAATTCTGGTCAGCATCCCTCAATGCTTTAACAATATCGATAACACTAATTATCATATCTTCTCAAAACACAGATGTTAATAAGTTCCGATATTTCGATATGCTCTAACCTCTGATATGCTTCGACCTCTGATATTTCGATATTTCCCGCTTTGATATCAGCCCTTCGATGCTCCTATGGCCCTATGATCTGGGGTTCTGATATTCTCCAGTATCTAATTCAGCCTTCTCCGATGTTCCAATATCAGGTCTTGATGTGCTCCAAGGTTCTCATATTCCGATCTCCAATATAGCCTGCTCCAATGTGTTGACCTCTGATTTTTCAACCTCCTTAGGACTTCAAGTCCCTAAACTTCAGCAGACGATAACTTTTGATCTAGGAGCCCATTTTTAGACTTGCACACACCATTGGAAAGCTCTTTAAGAGAACTTTCTAATGGAGAGGGCCTAATGTAGGCTTTGATCCCATCTGCTACATATAAAAAGGATTCAAACTATATACCATTATTTTCTCCTTAATTATTCTTCTTGTACCTAGAATCTTGAACTCCCAACCATCATAGTCATCATTTTATGGCTTCTCCAGTAAGCCTGCTACTATGATGGTTCTCTACATGAAGCTTGCAGCTAGAATAGGATTCCTCTTGAGCCTGGACTACCAATCACTATAGTAGTCATCATTTTATGGTTTTTAAATAAGCCTACTACTATGATGATTCTCTACCAGAAGCCTTCAGCTACCATAGGATTCCTCCAGAGCCTCCCAATCACCATGCTGATCCTGATTGACATCAATGCCAACACTATCACAACCACTAGATATCCAAACATTTCCAATTATCCAAACATCTCCCCCTTTGGCATTAATGGAAACATCATAAGATCCCCTTGAAGCTAGGCATGGTCTTATCCAATTAAGATCCCCCTCAAGATAGGCATGGTCTTCTTCGATGCCCCAATAATCTTCTCCCCCTTTGGCATCAATGGAAAATAATACTTCTTGAATACTCCCCCTAGACCACTGTAGCGCGTACTCCTCCATTGATCCCACATGTTGAGTAGGTTCCAACACCTACCAAATGGAGTCATTTGGAAGGATGAGTCACAACTCTTATCCGTTGCTTGAGATATTCAAAGGGTTGTCTTGCTAGTGGTTTAGTAAAGATATTTGAAAATTGATATTTAGTGGCCATGTATTCAAGTCTGACAAGATTTGTTGCAACTTGTTCCCTTAAGAAATGGAAGTTAATAGGAATATGATTAGTCTTTGAATGCATGACTAGATTTTTGGAGATGCTAATGGCACTTGTATTATCACACATAATTAGAATAGGATCAGTTAGCTCTACCTGGATATCTTTTAAAGTCTGCTTCATCCATATAATCTGCGTTCAACAGGTAGCAACAACAATGTACTCTTCTCCAATAGTCGATAAAGAAATGGAGGCTTATTTTTTGTTGACCCATGACACCAAGAATTTCCCAAAGAATAAAGTTGCACTAGAGGTTCTTTTCTTGTCATCAAGACTGCCAACCCAATCAGCATCAGTGTAGGTCTTCAACTTAAATTCTTTTCTCTTAGCATACCACATTCCATATTCTTTTGTTCCTTGAATATATTTGAAAATCCTTTTGACAACAACAACATGAATTTCACACGGGAAGGCTTGAAATTTGGCCACAAGACCCATAACTTGCATGATGTATGGCCTCAAAGCTATAAGATACAACAAGATTCCTATCATGGATCTGTATTTAGTTTGATTTACCAATGGTGTCTCATCTTCTTTGCATAATTTACATCCTATAGTTAGAGGTGTGCTCACTGGCTTGCAATATTCTAGACCAAACTTCTTCAGAGTTTCCTTGAGATATTTGGATTATGATATAATCACTCCTTGTGGATACTGAGAGATTTTTAAACCCATGAAGAAGGAAAACTCTTTGATCATGGACATTTTGAACTCTGTCTACATACATTTTGCAAATTGATGCCCCAGTTGTTCGATGTCACTACCAAAGGCTATATCATCCACATACACTACTACAATTAGTAGATGATCACCTTCAGACTTTATGTATAAATTGTTTTCAATTTTACCTTTCTTAAAGCCTTGTTTCTTAAGATATTGTTGAAGTCTAGAAATGTCTCTTTTGACCATCCTTTTTGCCATCACATTTCACCTTTCTGATATTTTTCTACAAAAGCCTCAGCATATTAAGGTCAAGATAAATACCAAAAGATGAAATTTGGATCCTAGATGGATAGCCACCTACTGACATTGCTTGGAAAGTTAAGTGAAATCAGAGATCTTGAAGTCAAAGGCTGAGTCAAACTTGGAAACTTCGTATTGCAGTTAAACACAGGAAGCAAATAATCAGGTGAGCAAGGCACTTAGCTGTAAAAACACAAAATATATGATCACTTTCTTTTACAATAGAAAGTCATAAAGAGATTGGACTCTTAGATATCAATCTCATAGGTTTCATGTTTTCTTACAGATTATTGGCTTAAAACTCTTCTGAGTTGTTTTTGTCATTTGTATAAATAGCAGTAAGAGAGACAAAGTAGTAGTAGTAGTGGTGATTATTGTTATTAAGCTAATAATCTTTTTGTGGACAAATTAATACTCTGTTCTCTTAATACAAGTTCCCGTTACTCTCTAAATGCATGCGTGAAGAATCATTGAGTGTTAAATTAACCTTGCACTCTGTGAGGCCTCCTGCAAGCTGTTAGGTTTTATTTTAGTTTTGCATTAACATTTTTAGAATTTATTTGTCATTTTTATTCTCGTTACAGTCATTTCTTTTCATTCATTTTTACAGAGTACTCATAAACCAAAAATACGAAAAAGAGTTTACTTATGCTATGCATTCTTGACATCGTTATTTAGTTGTTTCACTGTTCAACTTCAATTTCTTTGAGTTATTCCCTCATTTACATTTAATTTTTGATATGCTAAACATAGTACATTTTTAAGGTGGATTCGCACATTAGTAATCAGTCTTGAGTTAAATTTTTTCATATTGGATTTCATTATCATTCCCTTTTTGAAGCAATTTTTGCTTTTGCAATTTAAGTTTCGTTATCATATCTTTCATATTTTCCAAATAGCATAAAGATTTGTTTTTAGAATTTAGTGCAGAATGAGTTCAATTCCGCAATAGTAGAGTTAAATCATTTTCTTTCTTGTTCAAGTTTCAAGCATTTCCTTTTAATAGTTACAATTAAGTGTGGATTTCTATAATATAGATAAGATCCTTTATTTTTCAAACAACTAAGCTTAGATAGGATTCTAGATTGAAAGAACACGTGCGTTGATTCTCTCCAATTTGTATAAAAAATCATTTCATTCATATTTAAAATTATTTTCATTCTTAGATCACTTAATTTGCAAATTAAATCCTAGCATATATAGTGCACATACACTTCACAAGTACAAGAATCCTGGTTGACATTTAATGAAGTAAATTAAAGACAATTAATTTACCAAACACTTTGGCGCCGTTGTCAGGGAAGTGTATATAAGATTCCATTCTTGCATTTATGGATAGAGAAAGGGATTCCAGGGGTAGATTTGTAAGTAGAGGTAGAAGTTCAATTCCAACATCACCACTCACTCCACCTAGACCTCGTAGTGCCACACCAACCAACCATATTTGCATCCCATCATTGGCAGGTAGAAATAGACTTCCTGAGCTGCATAGATAATAAAATCTATAGATTCACAAACTTCTTCTACAAAAGTGTTCGTTGATGAATCCACATCCCCAACAGAAGGAGTAATTTTCCTCTGTTCAACAAGAGAACAACTTCTATGACAAGAACTAGAGGTTCCTAGTGAAGAAGAAGAAGAGGAACCTTATTTTAACATGCCATTAGTAGAGGAACCGAAAGAAGAGATATATAATACTATTCTATAACCTTATACTAGCTCTAAATAATCTACAATGGCATGGGAAGGAGAAGGATAAGTGCATATTGTATATGGTGGTGAATTTAGGATTAGAGGTGGAAGAGGTAGAGGAGTAAACAAAGGAGTAGGTGGAGGTGGTGGTAGAGGTGGTAGGGGAGAACCAAATCCTTATGGATTTCCAATATTGGATGAAGATACCACAACTACAATGAAGAATATATCAACCTCCATTCTCCGTAATTTCCATGGTTTAAGACATGAGGATCCCGAAACATTTCTTTTTGAGTTTAAGGTTCTATGTATAACTTATGGTTATTTACTTGATCCTCAAAAGTTGAAACTATTTTCAGCAACTCTTAAAGATGGAGCACTTAAATGGTTAATGGGATTAAGAACACATACAATTAGAACGTGGGATGAAATGAAAAATGTGTTCTTATAAAAATACAAGGAGTAATATATGCCCCATAACCTCAAAGATGAAGTCTTTAAGATGATGCCAAAAGAGGACGAGAGCCTTGAAGATCTAGTTGAAAGATTTTCTTATAATATCAAAAGAGCTAGGATATATAATTTGGATGATGAAACACTAAAATCTATTTTGTTAAAATCCATCAAAGATGAATGGATTGATCTTCTGAATTTAATGGGCAAGGGAGATGTGTTACAACTTTCATTTGGAGAAATTTGTGATTTATGTAAACATATCTCTAGGGGTAAAGCTAGGATAGGCAAAAGTCCAAGAGATCATTTGATGTCTAGAATCAATAAATATGCAACTGGAATAGTAAGTAGAGCTGAAATAGGCAATTTTCTTGAGAATTTTAAATCATATATCTTAAGGAGTCTTAGTGAACAACTAGATACCCTTAAAATACAAAACAAGCAAAAGGCTGAAAATGTTGCATTATCTATTTTCTGTCCCATGTGTAGAAAGAAACACGCCTTAAGAGAATTCCCCTTGATAATATATAAATTTGTGTCATATGTGTTGAAAATCATAATACAAAGGAATGTCCTTCAATCCCTGGTCTTAAAGATGTTTTTCAAGGAGAAAATGAGATAAGTCAAACCGAATCTCTTTGTTTTATTGCTAAAATCATGGAAAAATCAACAATCAAATATGACTAAGGTTTCAATACTCAATCATACGCACAACCATATAAAAATTGGACTAAATCCATGCAATGACATCCTTGGCCCCCACAATCTCAAAATCCATTTTGGGCTCAAGGTTGGCAAAATCCTTATGGAAAATATCCTTAATATCCCCTGTTTCAGCAACCAAATCCTTATTTTCCACCACAATATTATCCTCCTCAACCAACTCAACTTCCTCAATTTCAAAATTCAAATCAACAACTTTCATTACCATTTCCTCAAAAACCCAGTCAACTACCTACCCAACAACTTCCGAATATATAAATAAAAATCAACAAGCTATTTATAATGTCAAAGGACAAATTTTTCAAGCTTGTATGATTATTCCATTAGGTCTAAATGATCTTAAACTTAGATCTAGTAGGGTTTTACCAAAGAAGTCACCAACAATTGTCATCAAAAAATATAAAGAGAATGAAGTCCCAGACAAATATGTAAATCTTTATCAAGGAAACATTTCTATAAAGGAAGTTGTTCCTATATTATCAAAGGATGAACAAATAAAGAAATATCCTACAGTTCCTCTAGTAGAATAACCTTTTGTTTCTTTGCAAAATCCACCTTTTCCTTAAAGACTTAAAATCAATAAAGGAATAGAGAGGAAAATTATTTTACCAGATTATGATATGCTAGTTGAACTTAAGAATATTTGCGTTAAAATTCCTTTATTGCAGACTATAAAGGAAATACCAATATTTGCAAAAAAAAATCAAGGAGATATGCATTAGAAAACCTGGAAGAAAAATAAAAGATATCAAAAAGATCCAATTGGTAGGAAAAACTGTAGATATCATGATGGGAAAACCTATTGTTCAAAAATATTTAGATCCTAGTAGTCCTATTGTGAAAATCCATATCAATGGTGTTGAGATTCCGAATACTTTAATTAATCTAGGAGCATCCATTAATATCATGAGTAATTAAACAATGGAACAACTTAAGCTTCATAATCTTCAATATACTCCTACATTATTACAATTAGCAGATCGATCTGTTATCAAACCAGATGGAGTATTAGAATATGTGTCTGTTTCTCTAGATTCTTGGTAATATCTTGTAGATTTCATGATTTTGACTCCCAACAATAATTTAGGAGGCTATCCATTGATCCTTGGTAGACCTTGGCTAGCTACACTTGATGCATTCATAAGTTGTAGATCTGGTGATATGTATATCTCTGAAGGAAATTCCACTAAAAAGTTTACCTTGTATCCTCTTGCAAAAACAATAAATGTAATAGAAAGTGAGATTTGGTTATATGATGATAATGAAGACTTTGATGATTTGAAACCATTTTATACTTTTTCACAATTAGATGAAGAAGATCAATTGATAAATTTAATGAATAATAATGATTCTTCTTCATACTGTGAGCAAGAGCAAAGTTTTCAGGAACAATGCAATGCTAAATATTTATCATCTCACTAAACGGATTGACATTCTATGGAAAAATTTGGTAATTCTCAAGTAGAATTTTTTCCAGATAAAACATTGAATATTAACAATCATTTGGAAGAATTTCAAAAGAGAAAACTAATTCAGATGCTACAAAGACACTCTTATGCTTATGCATGGGAGTACATTGACATGAAAGGGATTATGTTAGACTTTAGGCTTCTGTGGTAGTTTTTTGAAGTAGCATTATCTTTATTCTCCACAGTATTATGCTTCTGATGTCGACGTTTCGAACCCCAAAGGGGGTCCATCCTCAGGACCAAATTTGATAAGATATGAATGAGGATGGATCCCCCTTTGGGGTTTGAAATGTTGACATAAGAAGCATAATACTGTGGAGAATCCGGATAATGCTACTTCATGAAAGGGATTGATCCTAAAACTTGTATGCATCATATTCATAATGAAGAAAATTCCAAACTAGTTAGATAACCTCAAAGAAGGATGAATCTTAATCTAAGAGAAATTGTTAAGGGGGACTTACAAAAAATACATAATGTGAATTTCATTTTTCCAATATCAGATAGTCAATGGGTGTCACCTTTAGTGATTGTTCTTAAGAAAAATGGAAAATGGAGAGTGTGCATTGATTACAGGGAATTACACAAAGCTACTTTAAAATATCATTTTCCACTACCTTTTATAGGTCAAGTATTAGATACCTTGGCAAGGAAAAAGTATTTTTCATTCTTAGACGGTTTTAGTGGATATAATCAAATCCAACTAGCACCAAAAGATTAAGATAAAAATACTTTTACATGTCCAAGGAGAACATATGCCAATAGGGTTCTTCCCTTCCAATTATGTAATGCACCTGCCACATTTCAGAGATCAGTCTTAGGTATATTTTTTGATCTTCATGATGGTGTGGAAGTGTACGTGGATGATTTTACTGTATATGGTGATACTTTTGAAGAATAAATGGAAAATTTGGAAAAAAGTTCTTGTTATATGTAAAGAGGAAAAAATTTCATTAAGCCATGAGAAATGTTTTATGATGTTCAATGAAGGGATTTTTTTAGGTCACCATATTTCAAGTGATGGAATTAAAGTGGATACATCTAAAGTACAAGTAATTTCTAAAATTTGAATTTCTGTTTGCCAAAGGATGTAAGAAGTTCTCTAGGATTTACTAGATATTATATGAGATGCATAGAAAATTTCACAAAAATAGCCTCTCCACTTTTCAAACTTCTTACAAAAGATTGTGAATTTGCTTGGAATTCTGACTATCAGAAAGCATTTGAGACATTGAAACAAAAGATTACTGAAGCACCAATTTTAAGAGGACCTAATTGGGATCTTCCTTTCCATATTTCTACTGATGCTTCAGATACATCTCTAGGGGCTGTCTTGGGACAAAAATATTTAACTCCTTATGCCATTTACTATACAAGTAAAAATTTGACTCCTGCAGAGTTAAATTACACTGTAACAGAAAAGGATTTTTTAGTTGTTGTTCATGCCATTAATAAATTTCGTCATTACATTACTGGTTATGAAACTTTTATTCATACAAATCATTCTGCCATTAGATATCTAATGAATAAACCAATTACTAATGGTAGAGTTACAAGATGGTTGTTATCACTACAAGAATTCAACATTACTATTCTTGATAGACCAGGAAAAGAAAATACAGTTGTTGATTTTCTTTCTAGATTGTAGAATAATAATAAGGATGTTCTTGTAAAAGATAACTTTCCTGATTAATATATTTTTGCAGTATCTACTAAAACACCTTGGTTTTCAGATATTGCTAATTATTTGGCTACATGAAAGTTACCTCCGCAACTATTAGCTAAAGAAAAGAAAAAAGTGATCAAAACCAATGCACCCTATTCCTGGATAGATGGAGAATTCTAAAAAAATGGACCTGATTTGATTATCCAAAGATGTGTTCGAGAAGATGAAGTACTTGAAATATTGAAATATTTTCATGATGAACCATGTCGAGGACATTTTGCCGATAAGAACTGCTTACAAAATCCTTCTTTTGGGATATTTTTGGCCATCCATTTTTAAGGATGCCCAAGAATATGTTAAAAAGATGTGATAGTTTTTAGAGAATGGGGAAACCCATTCCATCAAATGAGATTCCTCTAAAACCTCCAGTACTGGTGGAACCATTTGAAAAATGGGCTCTAGATTTTGTTGGACCAATAAATCGTCCATCCAAATAGAAAAAGAATATACTTGTTTGCACAGATTATGTTACAAAAGGGTAGAAGCTAAACCTCTTTTATTTGAAACTAAAAATGGTGTAGTTACATTTATTTTTGAGGATATCTTCACTCTTTTTGGTGTTCCAAGAGGAATTGTAATAGATCAAGGTACTCAATCCACATCAAATTTGGTGCAAAAGATCATGGAGCAATACAAAATCAAATATTGGAAGTGTACTCCATATCATCCACAAGCCAATGGGAAAGTGGAATCTACTAGAAAAGTTCTTGAAGCAATTCTTAAAAAAAATGTCCATTTGCATAAAAAGGATTGGGAAAAAAAGCTTCGAGAAGCATTATGGGCATACCGAACCACATGAAAGAACACAACTAGACATACTCCGTATGATCTTGCCTATGGGAAGAAAGTCTTTCTTGCAATCGAATTCCAAGTAGAGACCTTGAGGACAACAATCAAATTGGGTCTTGATCTCTCAGAAGCTCAGAAACAAAAGTTGGCTCAATTGAATGAGTTATATGAGATATGACAAGATGCTATTAAAAAAACCAGCATAGTTCAAAAGAAAAGATCTAAGTGGCATGACAAGTTTATCAAAGCTAAAAAGTTCAAGCAAGGTGATTGGGCTCTTCTCTTTGATTCCAAATTCAATTATTTTGAAGGAAAATTTCAAACTCATTGGCTTGGTCCTTATGAGATTGACACTATTTTTTATAATGGAGCAGGCAAGATCACAACTATTGATGATGAACAAATTAATTTCCTTGTTAATGGTCATAGACTAAGATTGTATCATAAACCACTAACAAAGGAAGAATTTGTCAAATATTTGCAAGAGAATTATGAAATTAAGTTGGTTAAGCAAGGGGATTCTTCTCCTCACCCTCCAACTTCATTGTAATTTTTGAAAAAAATAATAATAAAATAACAATATATATATATAATAATAATAATAATAAAGTATAAATATGAAAACCAACTATGTTGGCATATTTATGCAGAAAATATTAACTAAAAACCAAGATTTCTTGGCAGTTTAGATTTTCAAAAACCCTTTTTCTCGTCCCTATTTCTTTTATCCTTCTCTTTATTTTCAGGTGCCAAAACTACATCATGATCAATATTTTTTATTGATCATCATCATCAACAACAACAACAATAAGGAAACCTTATTCTAATCAATAAAGTAAATATGAGAATAAAGAGCAAAGACAAAACTATTATCATTCTGCAATCAATTCACAGTTCTGCAATCAAGATCAAATTCAACATAAGGAAGGATATCAAAAGAAACATTAAGGTATGTAAGAATACTTGAGTTATATTTTCATCTAAGAACTTAGATTTTAAATTATGGATGAAATATCAAAATATTGAGAATCTTATAGATGTGTTAACCGTTATGACCTTAACCCCTCATCATTATATTGCTTGTCACATCAATATATGATTAAAAATATCAAGCACATAACACTAGTCCTTTGAAATTGGATATAGGGAGTTGTACAAGTACAAGTTAGACGCAACAAAAATTCCTCCATTAGTATTCTACCCTATCATCATTTTAAACCTGCTCCATATCCATTGTACTCATCCCCAAGACTTTCATTCTCCTCATTCCCTTTCATTTCTCAGTTGAAAAGAGCATTCTATGCTGAAAAATTCTCCATGCTATGGGTACACTTGTGCATTATGAACCAAATGGTGTGAAAATCCTCCAGGCTTATCCAAGGGTTAAGGAACAACTACAATGAGTGGGTTGGCTCCAGTTCTTCGAAAAAATTGATGGGCATGAAATAGAGATTACTAAAGCCTTCACCCGAGCATTTGATGGAGTGGAAGACAAAATAGGGGATGTTAAAATCATCCTTGCAGAATCAATTGTAGTTGAAGCAACAAGTTTACTAAGGAATGAAGTGATCTGGTTCAAAAATAAAAGAATTAAAGAAAATGAGTGGGTTCACTTCTTAAGGGAACCAAGTATGGACTTGTCTACTTTTAAGAAACGTATTCCAGTGACAACATTAAAGGAAAATGGAAAAATATTTTTCTTGTAATTCAAAAATGTATAACATGTGAAGGAATATTCGAAACGATGCTTTTCTATCATGCTAGGCTTATGATGCACTTTGTTGATGGGTTTGAAATCAATCTACCTTTCTTTCTTCTTCAGAGTTTAAATAAAATGGCAATTAGTATCCAAAGAGAATCTTGGTCCATAGATAATTCTATGTACCGTCATGGACCTGTTAAAATTTTGATTGAAGCACATCTACAAGCAAAAGGGGACAATTGGAAGGATTTCTTAGTAAGAAATTCTGCCATAGAAGCTCCAGGAAAAGAACCAAAAAGTAGGGTCAAACGAAGTAGAAGAAATGCTAACCTTGAAAGGAAGAGAACCAAAGAAGAAATCCAGGAGCCAAATACGATTGAAATTCTAGAGGACCCATTTGAAGACAATACTCCATTGTGTCAATACCTTGAAAAGTATAAACATAAAAGTGACAGGAAAGATATTAGAAGGAGAAAAGCTAGCTCAAGTGAGTCAATACCTGAACAAAAGAAGAAAACAGAGGACAACAAAATAGAAAAGCATAACATTGGAAGCTTAGGAATAAATTTAAGAACGTGTAAAAAAATTTCAAAAATTTCAAATACTTAATCACTCAAAAGGATAAATCTTGAAGATGAAGAATTTCACACACCTCCTCGTATAGTCAGTCCAACAGTTAGTCCAATAGGTATTCCAACAAGGCGAACCCTAGAAATCGATCCAGTTCAACAAGAAATCTATGATTATGTAGAATCTCTAGAGAAAAAGGCACAATAAAAAGCAAGGTCATCTCAATTTGAAACAGGTGAGACCTCAACAAAAAAACCAAGAACAGAACAACGACTCAACATTGAAGAAAATATGAAGCAGGATATTTATGAATTGGAGGTTCTTAATAAACATCTAGTGCAAGAAAGAGAAGTAGATAAGGTTCAAAATGAATACTCAGAACTTAGAATGACAACATACTTCTACACCTCTGTCACTGGTACAAAAATAATAAGAAACTTAAAGTTGAAAATAAGTTTCTATAAAATAGGGTCAAAGGATTACAAAGAAGAATTTTGATGAAGAATCCAAGGGTGATGTTTAGAATTAAAAAGAAGAAAGAGAATACTAGCTTGGATGTACTTGCACAAACCTCAAAGATTATTCACTAAAATAAGGAAGAACCAGTTTTTGAAATTTTGGTGCACGATGACATGCAAAACCTTTGGTGTGGGGGAATGTTGAAGTCTAGAAATGTATCTTTTTGACCATCCTTTTTGCCATCACATTTCAATTTTATGATATTTTTCTGCAAAAGCCTCATCATATTAAGGTCAATATAAATACCTACAAGGTAATAATCATCCATATTTAAATTCTTTGTTTTTAGTGAAATTATGACAAAAATATCTTGCAATTACCGAATTTTGTTTATTCTGTAACTGATATCCGTTTCCACAGTAGAATCCATTGTTAGATAGGTTGCAATGTTCCAGAAGAAGAAAGAAGACTGTCAAAAGATGAAATTTGGCTCCCAGATGGATAACCACCTACTAACATTGCTTGGAAAGCTAAGAAAAATTGGAGATCTTGAAGTTAAAGGTTGAGTAAAACTTGGCAACTGTGTATTGCAGTTAAACATAGGAAGCAGATAATCAAGCGAGCGAGGAACTTAGTTGTTAAAACACGAAATATCCGATGAGTTTCTTTTTCATTGGCAAGTCATAAAGAGATTGGACTTTTAGATATCGATCTCATAGGTGTCAAATTTGCTTACAAATTATTGGCTTAAAACTCTTCTGTGTTGTTTTTATCATTTGTATAAGTAGTAGTAAGTGAGACAAAGTAGTAGTAGTAGTGGTGGTGTTAGGCACGAGAAGTTTTGGGGCTTAGAGCTCAGATTTTGGTCAAAAGATGTAAATCTGATGTAAAGACTCCACATCTTGTGGGCACGGAGCACGAAGTTTGTACGTGAGTCATAGGGTTGTTCACCCTTAATTTTGTAATGTAATGTCAACTTTAGAGATCTACCCATGGTCTGCGGACCATGGGATTGTATAAATAGGGCAAGGCTCTAAGTTTTAAGAAAGGAGAATAGAAGAATGAGAATGATGATGGAATAGAAGGATAGCGGAAGATATAAGTGTAGAGTCAAGTCTTTGGGTCATAGAGTAGGAGAAATCTCTACAGCTGAGTGCGCAGAGGACTAGTAGTCGGCAGCTGAGTGCGCAGACCCATGCAGTTGAGTGCGTAGGGTGAGTTGAGTCTGTAACCATTGAAGCATTAATAAAGAGAAGTTTTGCATCAATTCTGTGTATCTATTTCCTATTTTTATGCTTTGAGTATATTGGGTATGAATTGCATTTTCACTGTTTATATGGTGCGCGAACATATATGATTGTGTTGATTAAGTAAATGTGAGATAAAGTATCTATTTATGCGAAGTCAACTTACATCTGTAAGAAGATAAGTAAGATACAAAGTGTAATTTGGGGAAATAGCGCAAATCACTTCCATAGTAGCATGAAAGCACCTCAGCCCCTGGTGAGGGTTGCACGAAGGTGGTTATAACAGATCAAGAAGGTATCATAGGTCAGGATAGTGCGCGAAGTGACTTGCACGAAGGTATTCACAGTTGGACTAAATAGACCCCTCAGACATCTTGAGGGTGCAGAAACTTGGTTCTAGCATCCCCCCATATTGCTTCAGGTGAGACTTTAGTTCGTGCATAGCAGGCTGATGCCGAAAGGGCCAGTAGTGTAGGGATTTGTTTGGCTAATTAACTCTGAATCTGGGTCAGGTCTCCTCAGGCCAACAGGTGGTTATTGTTATTAAGTTCATAATATTTTTTTGGAAACATTAATACTTTGTTCTCTTAATACAAGTTCTTGTTACTCTCTAAATGTGTGCGTCAATAACCATTGACTGTTAAATTAACCTTTCACTTCGGGAGGGCCCCCTACGAGCTGTAAGGTTTTATTTTAGTTTTGCATTAAAACTTTTACAGTTTATTTGTCATTCTGCTTCTCGTTATAGTCATTTTGTTTCAGTCATTTTTACAGAGTACTCATAAACCAAAAAAACCAAAAAGAGTTTACTTATGCTATGCATTCTTGACATCGTTAATTAGTTTTTTTAGCATTCAATTTCAATTTCTTTGAGTTATTCCCTTATTTACATTTAATTTTGATATGCTAAACAGAGTACATTTTGAAGGTGGATGCACACATTAGTAATCAGTCTTGAGTTAAAATTTTCATTTTGGATTTCATTATCATTCCCTTTTTGAAGAAACTTTATCTTTTGCAATTTAAGTTTTGTTATCAAATCTTTCATATTTTCCAAATAGCATAAATATTTATTTCTGCAATATAGAGAAGATCCTTTATTTTCAAAAATCTCAGCTTAGATAGGATTCTAGATTGAAATAACATGTGTGTTGGTTCTATCCAATTTGTATAAAAAATAATTTCATTCATCTTTAAAATTAGTTTCATTCTTATATCACTTAATTTGAAAAATAAATCCTAGCAGATGTAGTGCACACACTTCACAAGTACATGAATCTTGGTTGAAAGTTAATGAAGTAAATTAAAGACATATAATTTACCAAACATATATTTAGCTAGCCTTCTTACCAAGATATGGGAGCTTGTTTCAGTCCATATAGAGCCTTTTTCAATTTGGATATGAACCCTTCATCTATGGTGAGTATAGATCCTTCTAGCTGCTCAGTGTAAACTTCTTCTTCAAGATGTCCATTGAGAAATGCAGACTTCACATTCATTTGATATATTTTGATTTTTTTATGGCATAAAAGAGAAAGAAATATTTTGATAACTTCCAGTCTTTCTAATGGTGCAAAGGTTTCCTCGAATTCTACCCCTTCTATTTGGGCATACCCTTTGCAGAACAATCGAGCTTTGTTCCTGATTAGTTGACCCTGTTCATTTAGCTTGTTTTTGAAAACCCATTTGGTTCCAATAACATTTTTCTCTTTAGGCCTTGGAACAAGCTCCAAAGTGTCATTCTTTTCAATCTGGTTAGTTTCTTCATTCATATCTTTCACCTAGAACTTGTCCTTACTTTCTTGGCTAAGATTCTTGGGTTCAATCTGTAACAACATAGCCTGACTTGCATAACTTGTATTGCCAACAAGTTTCCTCATGTTTTGAACACAATGTCTTTGATCTCCAAGTATCTGACTCTGAGGATGTTCTTTCTATACATATCTAGAAGGTGTTTTTGGCCTTGGAGTTGTGCCTACTTCCTCACCTTCACAATTTGAATTTGTTTCTTCTAGATTTGTGGGCCTCATATTTCGATTTTCTTCATCATATGACTTCATATTTATTTTAGAGGACTAAGATTGTGAGGTTATTTCATACACTATTACATCAATGCAATCCTCAATCTTATTTTTCCGCATTTTGTAACACTTATATCCTTTACTTTGAGTAGAGTACCCGAGTAATATTCCCTCGATAGCACGAGAGTCAAACTTTCCAAGATTCTTATCATTTATTTTGATAAATAGTTTTCTCCCAAACACCTTGAGGTGTTTAGCTCATGCAGGTCTTCCCTTCCACAACTCATAGGTATTTTTATTACTATTAGTTCTGAGTTGAGTTCTATTTGACAGATACATTATTGTCTATGATGCTTCTCACCAGAAGATGTGAGACACATCTACTTCATCCAACATTGCTCTGGCCATTTCCTGGATTATTCTATTTTTTCTCTCCACTACTCCATTTTGTTGTAGAGTTATAGCCATTGAATATTGCCTCCTAATGTCACGATTTTCACAGAATTCTTCAAACTCTCTTGAAATGTACTCTCCTCCTCTGTTTGATCTTAAACATTTTTTCTTTGAGTCTTTCTCATTCTCTACTTGAGCTTTAAATTATTTTAATTGCTTAAATGTTTGCGATTTTTCTTTTAAGAGCACAATCCAAGTGGCCCTGGTAAAATCATCAATGACCAACATGAAATATCTTTCTCCTTTTAGGTTTTTTCTTTGATTGGGCCAAAAATATCTATGTGAATGAGCTTTAGTGGTCTAGATGAGGAGAACTCTTTTGACTTGAAATGAGTCCTAATCTGCTTGCAAAATTGGCATGAATTGCAGATTGAGTTGTCATGCATTGATAGTCTTGGCAATCCTCTCATAGCTCCCATCTTACTAACTTTCATAAAATTGTCAAAATTCATATGGCCAAGCCTCTTGTACTTCAATTGTGCTTCATTCGTTTTTCTTAAATAAAAATTAACTCTAGAATCATCAAACACATATACATTATTGTGGGTTCTGATTTCTTTTCCAACCAGGTTTCCATTCTTCATATTGTGGATCTCACAGTCCTTGGATCAAAAGGTCACATCATAGCCATTGTCATATAATTTGGCTAACACTAAGAAGATTATGCTTGAGACCTTCCAAATACAACACATTTTTTTCTTTTTTCTTCTGATCAAAACTGACTATGCCTTAACCCTTAATTTTGTTGGAGCATTGCTTCTGAATGTGACATTGTTTCCTTTGTCCTTTTATTTTAGTGACATAAATTTGATTTTATCCTTAGTCATATTTTTGGAAAAACCACGATCCAAATACCATCTATTCTCTTGATTATGGGTTGATAGAGTGAGTCCACATTGCATGCTCTTTTTATTATTTTGTCTCCAACTCTCGTTATCCTTTTGGATTGTTGATTGTCTAATATTTGGGAACTTAGATAGGTATTCAAACCTACTTCTAAACTCACTTGCTTTGTGCCCAAAATTATTAAATTTGAAGAATTCTACTTCACTTAATAGGGGAGAGAAGACATTTCAATCTCTGAGAGGAGAGTTTTGAGATCTAAAATTCTGATACTTATTATATCTAGAATTTTCATCTCTTTCAACTTTGATCCTTCTACAATCAATAGATTTATGTCCAAAGATATGAAACTTATAACAATGACCATAAAATAAATAGGCATTCCTATTGTTGGAATACTTATGAGATTTTGCATGAAGGTACCTTGGTTGTATAGTTAGTCGATTCATTCTCATTGATGATCTAATCTTTTCCCTGCTACTCTTCTATCTTCATTTATTCTTCATTGATGCTTCTTTGCATAGCTATGTGGTTCTTCAAACCTTGCGGACCTAAATTTTATCTTCTCCATAGAAGATTCATATGTCTTTGAGTACCCTGAACTTTTTTGATTTGTGAGGGCATTTGACTATGTAAAATCTGATCTAGTTTCCTTGTTCCTTTTTCAAAGTTTCATTTAAACCTTTCTTAGTATTTATTACCTCAAGATCCATTCTTAGAGAGACAACCTCTGCCTCAAGACTCTAACAATTCTCTTCTCATTCATGGATAAAGTCTTGAAGAATCTCTTCCTTTCATTTAGCTTCTTCCATCTTAACTTTCAAAGACAAAATCATCTTTGCATGTCTTTGAGATAGTTTCCTTCCTTACTTGAGAATCTCCTGTTTTAATTGCTTGTTTTCTTCTTCTAGTTTCTCATATGTTCTTTGTTTTTATTCTAGTATAAGGAATAAACTATCTTTTCTCTTGATGGCTTCTTCTAGTTTTTATTTTTGATAAGAAAACTCCTCATTATCAGAGTTATACATACCTTCTTCAGAACTCTTTAGTTGTTCCTTCACCTGCTTATTATTTTTCCTTGCTTTCTTTAACTCATCAAGAGCATTGATGAGTTCCCATTCAAGATCCACTACTCCTTCTAATTCTTCTTCCTCTTTAGATTCCATAATAATTTTTTTCTTGGATTCAGTTCCAAAAATCATAAGTAAATAATTATTTGAATGATCCTCCAAAGAGTTTTCATTGTCTGACTCTAGTGCTGAGCTATGGTCTTTGGAGTAGAACCCCTTTTCCTTATAGAACTTTTTCTTTTGATGTTTATGAGATTTGTTTCCAAATTTATGATCATCTTCCTTTTCAACCTTTTCTTTGTAGGGGAATTTGGATGAAAAATGTCCAACTCTTCCACAGTCAAAACATTTAAAGGAAAACTTCCCTTTGTATTTTCCAGAGCCACGGTTTAGTTTCTTGGCTAATTGAGCCAACTCCTGATCAAATTCACAGCTAAAGCATTCTTGATGATCTTTGTGCTCCTTGGCACTTTTGGATACTTTGAATGTTGATTCCTTAGGTTCATACTTCTCTCTTCCTAGTCTCATCTCATAGGCTGTGAGAGTACAATGCAGATGGTCCATCTTAATATCCTTTAAATTATCCATTTATTTAATTGTTGATAATTTGGCATTAAATCTCATGGGCAGAGATCTTAATATTTTATGAACAATCATCTCTTCCTTGACCTCTTCACCTAGTCCTCTAATCATATTGGTTACTTCATCGACTCTGAGGAAGTATTCGACTATGCTTTCATCTTCACTCATTCTCAATCTCTCAAACTGCATTCTGAAGGTTTGAAGTTTTGCCTACTTGATTTTGTCATCTGCTTTATCACTTTGATTAAGCTTTACACACACTTCCTTAGCAGACTTACAGTGCATAACCTTTACAAGTTCTGATTGACTAAGACCAAAGAGAATGACATTCTTGGCTTTAGCATTATTTCCATACAATTTTTTACCATCTGGGTCAGTGGGAGGAATATGAGGGACATTGTAATCTACTAACACTAAACTCAAAACATCTACTCCCAAACACATAATATATGCTTCCATCCTTACTTTCCAAAAGGCATAGTTTGTCCCATTAAAGACTGGTATTCTACTTGAATAAGCCTCTTGACTCTTTTGCCTATACATAATTCCTTATATATCTACCTTCCAGTGGTTATAATTTTCCTAAAGGAACCTTCTGTGATACCAATTGTTGGAATAAGGAATTACTGAGGGGGGAGAAGGGGGTGAATTAATAATAGTGAGATTCTTAAATATTTTTCTTGAATATGCTTTCAGTATTTTTAGTTTTTGTTACTTATGGGAGAATTAATTCATAAAGATAGAGAGTGGTAAGTTTAGCCATTCATATGTTCATACAACCAATCAGATGAGAAACACACACATTTTGACACTAGTGTTTTCATGTGGAAACCTAGAGGGAAAAAACCACCAAATTGTTGTTTGTTTATTATATAATTTAAGCACCTACTTAATTACATCAGTTTTTTTGTGAGAACCCACTCACAGGAGGCATCAAATCCCTTAGGTTATAAAGCACCAACTTTTCAAGAGGCACCAACCTCTTCTAAATATTTGCTCCAACCTACACTTTCCACTGTTCCACTATTTAATACAATTTTCAAACTAAAAACAGAGGTGTATACAATTATGGAAAATACCAATCAGGTTGATTTCATAAAAAACTTTTTCTCTCGGTCCCTACTATTCCACAACCTCCCTTTATCACATACAAAAACACTCTATCCTCTGCTCAGAATAACATATCCTCAACCCTCTGCCTTCTGTCCCATAGGCTCTCTGCTATGCCTTTTTCAGCTCTCCTCTCGCATTGTTCATCTCACAGCACACTCTCGACTCTCACTACTCTCACTTCTCTCACTACTCTGTACTTCGACAATACACACTTCCCCAATTTTCTCGACGTCAATCAAATGGTTTTGATCCTTTGATGCACAATGCATGATGTTGCCTCTACTGCCTATGTCCATACTTCCTGAGTGTACCTCAATATGCATTAGGGAAATTTTGAGGTCTAAAATGGGACTCCTAAGAAAAATGTACAACCAAAATAAACTTTATAGGAACCAATAGGATTCAAGATGATGATGTCAACCATGGGGGATGATTCGCCATTTTTGGAGTAAAAAAGTAAATCGTTTAAAAAATAATAAAATAATAAAACTACTATTTCAATTCGTATTTTCAACTTATCTCCCTAAGGGTTTACTCAAATTTTGAGCGACAATACTTGTTGGATGAAAAATTTGATTCGTCATCCAAGGAGTACCCATATTTCATACTTTCCATTGACCTTGCTACATGAAAAATGAGAAATACATGAAAAAGCATGATTGCAATCATGTTTTTCATGTATTTCTAATTTTTCATGTAGCAGGGTTCATCAAAAGTATGCAACATTGGTACTTATTGGATGAGGAATCACATTTTGAATCCAATGAGTGTTGCTACTCGAAATTTGAGTAAACCCATAGGGAGATAAGTTGAAAATACGAGTTTAAAAAATAGTTTTTTCTTTTTCCCCCTAAAATTTGATGATGTATCTAATATGATTTTATTATTTCCACTATTATTTTATAATTTCCTTAGGAGGCCCATTTTAGACCTAAAAATTATCCTAATGGCTCCTCCTGTTGTTGTTGCGTCTGCTGGATGAACTCTATCATGGCATTAAACATAGAAATGGGCTCTCTAATTGTTCACTGACTCCCTGTGTAATCCTCCATACTGAGAATTTAATGTCAGGTGGCCTACACACTCTACCGTGACTCCCATGCTTATTCATTTCTCCATAGAGCTTGAAAGTACTATGAAATGGCCACTTTGTTCCTTATTTAAATCTACCAGATGTGTACATGAAGAAACCAATTTCTTTCTACATTTCTTCAGTTCTTCTTTGTGAACTGTTGTCCTCGTTGCCTTGTCTCAACACTTATTGTAGATCCAACTAAATCTATAAACCAACTCTGTTGATCTGAATTTAAAATTTATCTACCAACTCATTCATCCATTAAACTCATTGTACTATTTCATTGAAGCCACATCATATCGTAACTCAAACAAACTAAATGTTATGATATTACACAACTTCGATATCCTTATCCCCCTTGGTGCTTAACTCCCTGAGTGTTTACTTTCTCATATGACCGGGCATGTGACCATCGACTTAGCTTACCACTGCAGCATTATATCAAATTCCCTTTGTATCATAGCTTCTGCAAAGTTCCGATTGCATCTTAGCTCCCTTATTTAGCCCTTTGTTCCTTTGATCTCCATATGACCAGGTGCCCGGTAATATCAAAACCCCCTTTATTGTAACTTTTCAAACACCATTTGCACAGGAGTTCTAATGTTCTCATCCTCCTATATACTAACCTCTTATATGCTCACACCACTTATACATGTGGTGACTCCTAAGAGGTGACATGTGTCACTCAGATTTTCCTCATTGGGCCACTCAAAAATGCCAAAACAGGATGCCACGTGTCCATCATACTGTCACGTCACGTTGACGTCACTTTCCACATCAACTTCTCAAGCCAATGACATGCCACCATATGTCCTACTAAAGGAGAGAGGAAAGAAACCTGATTAGCCTTGTTTTCGCAACCGAGTCCTTTTTAAATTCTGTTCAACATCTCTTGACACTTTAACAATATCAACAACACTAAATATCGTAAATTCTCAAAACAAAGATGTTAAGAATTTCTGATATTCCGATATGCTCTGACCTCCCATATTCTGATATTTCCTACTCTGATATCATCCCTATGATGCTGCTATGGCCCTATGCTCTGGGGTTATGATATTCTCCAATATTTGATCCAGCCTTCTTCAATGTTCTGATATCAGTTCTTGATGTGTTCCAAGGTTTTGATATTATGATCTTTGATATAGCTTTCTCTGATGTTTTGGCCTTCGATATTTCAACCTGCTTAGGACTTCAAGTCCTTGAACTTCAGTAGACCATAACATTTTATCCAGGAGCGAATTTTTAGACTTCCACACACCGTTGGAAATATCTTTCAACGAAATTTCCAGTGGAAAGGGTTTTGTGTAGGATTTGAGCCCATCTGCTACCTATAAAAAGGATACAAAGTCTTTGCCTCTTTCCTCCTTAGCTCTTCTTCTTGTGCCCAGAATCCTGAACTTCCAACCATCATAGTTATCATTTTATATCTTCTTTAGTAAGCCTGCTACTGTGATGATTCTCTACATGAAGTGTGCCACTACCATAGGATTCCTCCTGAGCTTGGACTACGAATCACCATAGTAGTCATCATTTTATGGATTTTCAATAAGCCTGCCACCATGATGATTCTCTACCAGAAGCCTACAACTACCTTAGGATTCCTCTTGAGCCTCCCAATCATCATGTTGATCCCAGTTGACATCAATGCCAACACTATCACAACCACTAGCTGGCATCTAGACATTTCCAATTGTGTAACAATGGATACCTACTAGGGAGTACAAGAAAGACTATATATTGTCTAGGAGGGAGGCACTATCTTGTTCGAAGAAGATTCATACAATGGAGGCTACTTCCATGCTAATGAAGCAAGGAAAACTAACTAAAACCTTAGCAATGTCCAAGGGATACTCACCTACTAAAAATCAAACTAAAAATTTGTTTCATAGGGACATGCAAGGAGTTCAGTTGGATGGAGATGATTGGTACTCAAATCGACATATTTTCATCGCCCATTCAGTACCTTTTTATATACCATTTTCCCCTTACCATCTCATTATGATACCCTATTCATCCAAATTGGTGCATTTTTTGTTAAGGTATAATTATCTCCATAATATTTCATTTTAATATATATTCTTATGCATTCTTAGGAGATTGCTATGTTTTTGTGCTAATAGTGGTATTAACGAATTAAAATTCATAAGTACCATCTGAGCATAGTTGATACAACTCATTTGTTGAAACTCTCTGTGGTACACAAGCATTGTAAATATCTTAGAATTTGTTGCAACTCTCTATGAGACATAAGTGTTGCAACTCTCGAGTATGATTTATTGCAACTCTCTTCCTAAGTATGGTTGTTGCAACTCTAAGATTATGCCACTTGTGTTGTAACTCTAGGTTGTTTCCACTATTTCTACAACTTCTTGTCGTTGTCTCTTAGCTCTTTGTTTCTGAAACTCTCAACTCGCCATTGTTGTGACTCTCACCTCTTTGATGATGTAACTTTTTCATGACTCTCACCATTTTTATGACTCTCACTCTTCAATAATGAAACTCTTTCTTAACCCTCACCATTGTTCTGATTCACCCCACATTGTCATTGTTGAAACTCACTCAAGACCATTGTTGCAACTCAAAGGAAGGATGCTACGATTCCATACCAGCTGTAAAAGTTATCCTCTATAGACAAGTTGATAAAACAAAAAGTAATATCCTCATGAAATAAAATGGAAAAGGCTAATGGGAACTTAGGAAGGGATGAATGACTCAGGTACCATCTTTCATGAAGTGAATTTAGCATGTGCCCAATTTTTTCTATATTTTGGACAGGTGATCTAATAGGATGGAATAGCTCGATTCTCATAGTTTTTCATCAACTACTTTGATTAAATTATATAGAACACATTATGCATAAAATATGTGTTCTCTTTGAGCTAGGGGAGTTATCAAATAAGCCAACTGATTAACCAAAATAGAGTTCTTTATTTTAATTCCAAGTTCCTGTGATTTAAAGTTCCTTTTCATTCCAATTCAATCAATGGTATGTTGAGTCTATAGCACCTTACTGCTTTTGTAAACCAATGTCGCATCTAAGTAGTTGGGGCCCCCTCCTTATTTTGTTAACTTTTATACTTTACAGAGTAGTTGTATTGTCTTTTTTTATATTTATTTTATTTCCAAAAATTCCTTTAATCAGTAATTAGTTGTGTCTCTAATATTTCCTTTGTTGCAACTTTGAAGATTGATTATTGTAGCTACAACATTTCCTTTCCTACAACTCTGAAATTTGAATATTGTCACTCTAATTGTTCCAACTCTAAATTTCAATTTTTATAACTCTAACATTTCATATGTTGTGACTCTAATGTGATTCGTAATATAGGTTTATTATTGCAACTCTGATAATATGCATTGCTACAACTCTGTAGCATAAATTTGTTGCTATATTTTTCTCATCAACATTAATAGTAATTATAGTCTAATATTTGGGTCAGTAGATTGTGACTTAAGTTGTTTTTAAAACTCTTGTTGCTGCAAGTACACGTTGACACCATATTCCCCTGTTTCTTTTCTAGAATTTCAATTACTTTGTTTTCGATTAAGCTCTATCTACAACATTTGAATTATAGTCTTATTTCCTTTGTGAGAAAGTGTGGTTGATGATTTGAGAGTTATTGAATCATATTGCATGTGCAACTACATTTATATTACAGTACCCAATATCATCTCAATAACCAAAAAAAATCATCTTAGATGCCTATGTGATTTAATTTTCTGCAAGTGTGATTTACTTTCTGTTAAAATATTAAATTATGGTAAAATTACACTTTGTACATCTCACTTGATGGAGATAATTATTACATTGACTTCCTCTTTTCGAGAGGAATAAAATCAACCTAAATATTACTCAAAACGGATAAGAGAAAGTGTACTTATGAAGAAAATCCCACATGTGCACATTTGAAAAGGTTGGCCCTAAAGAAAGGTGGACACCCTTGGAAGGTTATAAATACAAGTGACCTCTACCTCATTTGTAAATAATCGTGAGACATTGTTCTATCTTGGTTTTTGGCTCGTACAGGTCTGAGGCTTGTCCACGTAGGAACAAGTTTTTTCTGAGTTGAAATTGTAGGGTCTGAAGCTCACATCTCAGTTTTAGGGTTTTGAGCCACAATCGCAGGCACAACATAGGAAGAAATCGACCACAATTTCTCTCACAGAAGGTCATCCATGTGACTGGTAGTTAGGGTTTCAAAATTACAGTCGCTCACTTCTCTCAGACTAGAGCTGACCCCAGTCACTTGCATGTCAAGCCTAAGGGTGTGACTGGGCTACTATAGTCGCTCACATGGCTCCTCCTCCTTGTGACCGAGACCTTAATGATGGAATCTTAGTTGTCTAAAGATTTTTCTCAGTGATCACATGGTTTAGAAGTTGACTGTAGGCAGTGACAGTTCATTAATCAAATTTTTGAATATAAGCTTTATTGTGTTCATTTATGGATGTTGTAGTTATTTTTGTTGGTTAGTTACATGGATGACGATATGGATCATTGTACTCTCTTTTGTTGAATTATTTGATGACAATCTAAGAAGAAGAAGATTTTGAAAGGGTTTTCCCCATAGTGGGTTTTTCCTTTGTCTCTGACTAATCCTAGTGTCTCTATGTGTGAATTCTTTTCTTTTATTGTTCCTTTATGTGTTGCTACATTGATGATGATGATGTTGTTATCTATACATAGTTGCATATGATGTTGAATAATGTTGTAAATATGAATAATGTTATGATGTTATGGGGTGAACTTAATATGTTAATGAAGAAATGCAATTATCAAAGCAAAGAACAATATATCCCTAAAAACAATTAACATGGTATCAGAGTTGGGCTGAAGAAAAGTCATGGAGATCACCCCTATGATGACACCATTGTTCGAAGCAAGAAGAGGATGGTGGATAAGTAAAAGAATTCTATGGTTTGAAGAAAGCCTTATGCAATTTGTATATTAGGGTTTTATGGATATTATGAGGATAAGGTTTGAGAGAAAACCAGGTTTATGGAAAAGATTAGTGATATGAAATCTAAAAACCCTACCATGGTCAAATTGAAGATGTTCAAGCACTTGTGTCAGAATTGATGATGTTTCAAATGGGATGGTCTCTATTAGGTATGGTTGTTGATAGAGTTAGTTTAAATATTGAAAGAATCCAGTGGACTATGGATAGTGATGGCTCTTGAAGGTTGGTTCAAGAGGGAGATGATCACCCCTCATTGAAGATAAGTGCCTTTCTTATTTTTGTGCTCTCAATAGTGTCCTTTGACTCTACTCTCCTAAAGGCCATTGTACTTATGCTGCTGAGAGGCAGATGAACACCTGTGATACCTGTGGAGATGGAAATACTCATGGCAAGCAATCTGTCTGTCGAAAACCAAAACGAACTTGAGAACTGAATTGCAACGTACTTGTGTGATTGATCATGAAGGTTACACAATTTCCACCAGGAGGTCAGGAGGCTGACTGCCAAATCTGCGGATCACACAATTCAGGCTGTGAGGAGGTAGATTGGTTGCTGGATCTGCGCAATGCATAGTCCAGCCTGGCCTGCTGAGGACTGAAATTGTGCAATGTGCAATTTCAGTCAGTAGTGAAATACAACCAACAAACTGAATTGTGTAGTTTCTGGGGCCAATAGGACACTGACTCCAAGAATTGCGCAATGCAACCCTAGAGGTCAGTGCCTGGCTAGATTTTCACAATTTCTGGATGGAAGGAAGAACCTTTGCTTCTAGAAATGCGTAGTGCTAGCCGGGCAAGGAACGGTCTGGGCCAACGCAACACAGTCTGGCCGATGGGCGACTGAAAATATGAGAAGTGTGAATGCATTATGAGATGAGTGCAACCAAGAGTGAATGATCATTCATGCAAACAACAAGTGTAGGATTCAGGAAATGGGAAAGCATGCAAGTGTGTGAAGCGAGTCACTGCAACGAAGACCGTCCATGCAAAAACAGTTCCATGCATGCAACAACAATGAGATTTAAACAAAAAATGAAATGGTGCTAGTACAAGCTAGTATGCGTATAAACGACAGCAAGTGCTCACTAAAATCGAACAGAAAACACTCACACAAAGCGAAACATAAAAAGCAACAGAAATGCAGTGCGAGTAATGAACAACGAGCTTACCCCAAGACAACTGAGATGAATGTGCCGACGACTCCTAGATGCAATGTGGGATGCCAGAGCTGCAAGGTTGATGTGAGGAATGCGCTCTACAACGTGCAGTTGATGAGTTTTGATAAGATCGAGGTTGCGACGCACATACCACAAATCTAGGAAAAGCAATGCTCAGAGGGAGGTTTCTGAGATGATCCTTGCATGTAACCTCCAAATGTTAAAAACAGATCCTTGAATCAAGGGATTCCTTTGCATGTTGCCTTGGGAGGAGCAGCCCATGCATGCAAATCAATTTTGCTCGGTCCTGAAGGGAACTGGTCAACTCAACTGCACATGCAAGAACCTACTCAATTGCTAGGAGAAAATGCACATTTTTGGGAGGGAGTTGAGCTAGCTTCCCAGGAGATTTGCGCAATTTCTAGGCAGATCAGCTGACTTCTACCTAGGATTGTGCAATTCCTGGGCTGAGCAGTTGTGCTAGGAGGAATTACACAATTTTTCGGATGAAGCTTGATTGGCAGAATTGTGCAATTATGGAGCCCAATAGGCTTCTAGACTGAATTGTGCAATTTCTAGAGGGAAGGATGGTTTCCCTCTAGAATTGTGCAATTTCATGAGAGAGCTTCTCAAGCTGCAGATGGACCAAGTCCGGAAAAAAATCTTGTGTGGGGAATGCATCAAGCCTTGATAGACAGGCTGCCTTTCTACAAGAAAATCATTGAAGCTTGTGTACTTGACAAAGCAAGACATGATACTATGAAAGGTTGGTAGGGAGGCTTTGAAATGAAGCTAAGGAAAAATTTTGGAGGGTGTTGTAGTCGCTACAAAACTTGGCGACACACTAGTAGAACTCTAGTTCTTTGAATGGACCTTGTTCATGAAAAACACGTCTAACACCTCCGGAATTATTGTTCAGTTCTTAGTTCGTCTTGGTTTCACACCAGCCTAATTGTAAGATGTAGCATCTGCCAAGATCTTGGTCGATTGAAACACATTCCAAGCCAAGTCAACACATTTGTTTCAATTGGGGTTGAGGGGTATATTGGTGCACAAGCAGTATAGTCGTCAGAGTCTTAGTTTTCATCTCTGGTGTTGCTCTGCTACCAGCAAGCCTGGAAAGTACCCCGATAGAGTCACGTAGGAACACAAGCATGGCTCCGCTACCAGCAAGCCTCGTCAGTACCTCAGCGAAGTTACTTGGATCACTGTTATCGGGAAAGCTAGTGTCTATGCAGAGCTGCTAGTCCCACTAAGGCTGGTAGCTACCTTAGAAACAAACAAACTAAAAACTACTTTCATTTTCCTTTATGAGAAATAGATAAGAGAAGAATAAGGAGACCAACCTCTGTCTTGCTCTTGGTTCCTTGCTCGGTTCCTCTCTCTTCTGGTAGGTCTTTGCCACTCGCTTCCTTGTCTACCCAGCTTCAAAGAGTACCTGTAGAATCAAAGCAGCATAACACTATCCAAGAACATAGATCTATTATCATAAACAATACAGGACCAGATGTATATTGACCACACAAATGCATAAATCATCAATCATACAAGAATGTGGAGGAAAACTTGAATAGATTTATTGATAATCAAGAAAGAGCAAAGAGGATTACAACCAATTGTTCTGACCCAGCATCATCCTCTTAGCAAGAAAGCCCTTCTTCACCTCATGAAAAGCTTAGATCACCCAATACCATGAAGTTACACAAAGAAACCAACAACACTTCCTTACAAGATACAAAATTCCAGCCTTTGGATCTCTGGGATGAGGGATCCATATATAGATGTTTGCAAGGGGAATGAGTCAGCTTTTGAGATTTGATTAGTGTCCTCTCTCTAATATTTCTTGATTCCACTTGGAGATTGATGATCTCTTACTCATCCCTGGTCGAATGCAGAGAGGCAAGTGTCACAGGAGAAGTTTCTGGAAGATTTCATGCTCCTCCACCTTGCGGATTGACCCTGCCATTTGTCCACTCTCGCCCATCGCACCCCATAAAAGGGCTTTTCAACATGCATCACACCTACTATGTGTATTCAGGTGGGATGCAACGCACTTTGACTATGGAGCAGGTGAAATGGTCCAGTTTTGACCAGTTCTGAGTAGTTTTTCATGGAGAACTTCTGGGAGATGCTGTAATCAGTTGACCTTGTTCTTTTAGGGGTTGGATCAACACCTTTAGGGACTTAGGAGCCCTTGGTTTATGGACATTTATGCTTGGGGTTGCAGTGCCCAAAAATTTCTATAACAGTTGCCCCCTAAAGCATGAGGTCGTTAATCTTTTGATGTCGGGTGAAATGCTTTATCATGAGGATCCAAAGTTTTTCGAGCTAGAAGGTGACCTGTAATAAGATACAATACAATACATTATCTTCATAATATTTTCATGATCTAGCTGAGGCAGGCATTCCCATGCTCAGATTTATAAATTCATTTTCATGTACATAGGACAGACAATCGTTTGAGTGTAGACTGATGATTCTGGTAGAGCCATCATCCCTTATATTGGATGATTATCTGTGCAACAATGATGTACATTTGATGTCTTTATTTTCCTGAATATATATATCGCAACCCGGATGGATGAAACTAGGTCCAGGGTCTTCAATCTCGTTCGATCTTCACTCAAAGTACAAGTTGATCCACGTGAGAGATGTTCTAGAGTCGAACATGGAAAGACATCGCCTGATTACCAGCCAATGATGTAAGCTGTTAACAGGCGCGAGAGGAATCACCGATAATGATAATGACCCTCAAGGTACTGCAGTACAATTCACGTGGTGTGAATAAGGGACTTGGCGTCGAACACCACACAAAATCTTTCGGTCGAAGGCCATTGATGTAAACCTGTCGCCGGAAGTGAGAAACTTGCCATTGAGGCATGCAAGATTCAAAGTACTGAAAGGGTTGTTCCTAGATCGACTTATTGGATAATGAGCTGATATTGACAAGAAGCGATCCATCATAGGAGGGCCTTAGTGAATCCCACATCAATGACATGGAATGGAGCAAATTATTTTAATGGAGGTGAAAACGATCTGGTGATATAAGGTTCAGGGTGGCGGTCATGAAAGAATGGAGCGAAAATGTATTATAGTGGGTGAGACACAGGTGAATTATCTGAGCAACTTCTCTTGAACATATCGGCGACACTGACATGATGCATTGGTAGCATTAACCCCAAATGTGGATTGTGTGATGGAACCATGGTGATGTGACCAGTGAATGGAACAACCCAACCTGACTCGGATGCGGAGTGAAAGTGTCATGTTCAAGAGCGACTTGCTACCAACAAAGTTTCTTCAAGTTTTCTTCCCAATTTTTCCCTAGTCATTGCTGACCAGTACCTCTTTATTTTTGTCAAGCTTGAGGAGGATAACATGTCCTTGTTCTATAATTTTCCCTTCGGGCAAACCCATCGCTATGTTTTAACGAGCCTAGCGATAGTGAAACTCGTTCTTGTCTGTTATGGACAAGTTTGTCGCTATTAGGTTTTAACGAGTTTAACGACAAAGATAACTCTGTCCTTTTCAATTTTAGAGAGTCTGAAAAGGGACGTAAAAGAAACTCCAAAAATCCTTTTTCGTCATCTAATCCCTTAAGTCCGAAAAAGTATAAAATAATACAAAAGGGATGAATTTTCGGTAATTTTAATGAGCCAAACAAAACAAGCGCTCGATCTTTTTGTGTAATAATCCCTCAGGTCCAAAAAGATTAAAATCTAAAGGAGGGATAGCACTTTCGGTCACTTTAATGAGCTGGAGAGGCCAATGGCTCAGAAATATTTTCATATTTTACGAGTTAGCTGAAAAGAGCTAAAAGGAGACTCGTTTTTGAGGAACGAGTGATAGATTCGGGTAGCAGCTGATTCCAGGTAAGGTTTGGAATTTTCCAATCACGATAGTGTCATGAGGATGGCTAACAAGATCACTCTTCACAGCTGTTCCTCAAAAGGGGTAAACAATCAAGTGGAGGTGAATGATCGACCAATACAGAGTGGAGGTGATGATGAGAACACGACCAAGGCTTCAAAGGCTGAAGTAATACATTCACGATGGTTATTTACTGGAAATTGGTTCATTTTTTAATGAGCTTAAATGCTGGGGGAAACACTTGCTCATAGCTTATGTTTATTTTTTAACGAGCTTGAATTCCGCGTTAAAACTACTCGATACAGTCGTATAATAAGGATGTCTCATCTAAGATGCCATTTTTGTGGAGCTTGCACCTTACAAAGCTTTGCTCTGCATCCTTTCTTTATGCAAGTTAGGAAACGACCAATCCTATGAGTTTAAAGGGTTAGAGGACCTATAAATTTAAAAAATAAATGGTCGCTCTTCGCTTGCATGCCAAAAGGTTTCCATGCCCCCAGGTATAGCGAAAAATTTCCAGGTTACCAAAGATTGTTCCATTTGTGTCACAGACAAAACAATTCCTCGGCGATGTCTACCGAAATAGACAAAGGTGGGTGGCGCAGATGCCTCCACTCACATAACTTTGACGAGGGAATCTTATTCCAGCCTAATCCCATTTTCCTAAACGGACGGGTGTGTCAGGCTAGTCATATATCCTCCGCAGAAACCTACACTATACCCAAGGTTTTCCTGCCGAAGCAGACCAGGGTGTATGCCCCCTGGGTTTCAGTCATGCCCTCCGAATCACTCGCGCTCATTAGGAGGACAGACTGGGGATTGATGAGACATTCCTTGCGTGAAAAGACCATTCAGGGTTGGTATCTGACTATTTGCTATGTGTGAACCAGGAAATGAAAGCTGGTCTACGAGCTTGACCACTCTTCCTTCGTGCGAAAAACACATTACTCTAAAGAGTGAGGAGATGACAACTCCCATGCAATAAATATAGTCTCGTCCAAGGAGTAGATTATAATCCAGGGGTCCTTGGACTACCATTACGTTCATGTGAACGGTTTTCCTTCTCAATGTTATCAGCACATCGGGAAGGATCCCTAATGGTCGACTGGTTCCTTTGTCAAAGCCTGTTAGATTTCTCATCTCAGGCAAAAGCGATGGCGAACCAAGTGCTTTCCAAGCAGTTGAGGAAAGGATACTCACAAAAGCCCCTTCATCTATGATGGTACCGGCCATGACCATTCTATATATTTGAGCAATGATTCGAAATGGTACACTAGCCGGTAAACGGGGTCTGCCTAGTAGATTCCAGTCAAAGGAAACAACCAGGTTGCTTGGAGGTGGGACCGAATAGACGGCCGGATACGAATCTGACGAACTTCCTTCCTGTGGTAAAGGAACGGGTAGACTGCCCCCATGTTCATCGGAGTCTGTGCTTACGAAGAGAATTTGAACGGTGTCATTCTTGTTCTCTTCGGTGACTGTATCATTTGAAGATGGACCTTCTGAAGGCAAGACCGGGTCAACTGCTACCTCGACCTTTTGACTTTCATCTGGTATGGATTCAGATGGCTTATCTTCAATGATAGACGGTTCGGCTGACCACAAGGGCGTCTCAATCGGATTTTCAACTAGTGACAGACTCGGCAAGAGTTTCTTATATCCAGAAGGAAGCCGTAACGGTGAAACCGGACGGTCATCCAAAACTCTTTTAGCTTCGTCTAAGAAGGGACAACGGTGGACGGCGTGATCGCCTTCACACAATTTACAAGGAAATTTATATTTTCCTTTTTGTCCAGGGGCTTCACTTTCACTAGTTGAAGATGTATGCTCAACATGATCGTCAGAGGTTGATGACACCAGATTGTGCAAATGAGGAGACCAGTCCCTTAAGATCTGAGGGATGCAAGGACAATCTCGATGATAGTGGTCTCCTTTGCAAATGACACATGGCGATTTAGGCCTGGTCGGTGCAGTGTGTGGATTTTCGCTAGACGATGCTTGGTTGCCCCTTTTCGCCTTTGGCTCCTTCTTCTTCTTCTCTTTCTTCTTCTTCTCCTTCTTCTTCTCAGTTACTTGATTTTGGGCTTTACCAGCTTCATCAAGCGAAGAGGAAGGAGGAGAGGAAGAATTGGACGAAGTAGAGGGTTGGGGGGTAACTCTAATATCGTTTAGTTGCTAACTTGATTGTTTAGGAATCACGGTGTTCTGAACGATAGAAGTTGAGAAGAGCCATACGGGCAAGCTGATTGTCAATCCTGGAAGAGACAATGTGGCCATATGGGGTGCACCAACATCTCCCCAAGAGGAGAAGGGACTAGGATTTCCTCCAAGGGGAACTCCTTGGTTGGTGGACTCCATTTTTCTCAACTTAAGATCAACGTAGGAAAGGTGATGATTATTATGTTTAAAATAAATTTTAGACGCTTTGACACAACTTGTTTTTTCAATTTTTAAGAGTCGAGAAAAAACAAAAGATGACTCTAGTCGCCTTCGATTTTTAATGAGCCTGAAGTGACAAGTGCTCAGATGGACCTTTTCCATTAAGGAGTCTGAAAAGGAATGAAAGGGACTGCTCTGGAAATCTAGACAGAGGGATTACTAAATCAATCGCAAAACTGCAGAATACTTGATGGCAGTCAATCTTCCCGAATGCTGTGTTCAGTGCATTGCGATCGATAAGGCGGTAGACACGGCTTCCTATGGATAAAGGATTAAGCCTATTGTGGTCTCCCAAAATATACTCGACGGTACATGGGAGCACAAGTCCGTACTGGCACTTATCGTCTCAAAGTGGAGGAATCACCCGACCATAGTGAAAACAACAGTTACCAGGCTTTACGACGCCGGAATATGTCTCTAGCCTAGACTTCTAAATGTTGTGCGTTAGGTTCCAAAGTGTTTTTAGATTCATTAAATTTATTTTATGGTTGATCTTGCTTAAGAAATTTTTCTTTCAGGTTCACCGCGTGATGTAGATGTACAATTCCTGAAATGTAATCTAAGATGATAAACAATCGTTTAGTCTTCTTTTTGCAATGAAAATCCTAGCTACTAAGGAAAGAGAGATGGCATTCTTTCAACAAAGAGCATAGAGCACACACTATATGCACTGTCCTAAATTAAACCAACAAATAGTCTAAATTAAAATGCACATGCATGTATTTGTTTTCAGCCTTCTTAATGTGTGAATGATAAAAAGAAAGCTAAGCAAAAATCTGAATTATTTTTCAAAGCGACAATTACTAACAAGTTTCTTTTCAAAACAAAATGAGGAAAATGATGACACTTTGTTATTTGGAATTGAAAACTTGCTTTCGACACTTGAAAAACTACTAACTCAAATCAAATACAAGAGTAACAGTGTAATCGACTATCAAGAACAATCAGATTCTCTTCTATGACTGAAAACGACACTTGCGACACTTTCAAATCAAGAAACGATAGTACAATTATGCTACTTCTTTGTAAAGGAGAACTGAAAATGACTCAAAAATACATAAAAACATTTACAGTTCTTTGCACAATGGAGGCGGAATAACAACAAGGAAAGGGGTATCAATAGAGGTGTACTGACTACAGGCAGCAAAACTCCTGAATAGAGCTGAAAAGAGTGAACACAGAAACCAAAATTTAGGAACAAGGCCTTGTCTGATCAGCGCACCTGTAACACAGTGAAACTGAATTGCAACGCACCTACTACACTCAGGAAGTGCGATGCATTTGAAGTTCACAGAACAGATAGTGCGCTGGACCAGGGACAAGACTTTGATTGGGTTCCGAGTCACAGTTTGCAGTTCAGTTCAGGGATTTGGGCCGAGCAAGTGGTAATCAGTAAATCAATCACAGGGGTAGATCTAAATAGGTTACTAGAGCCACCACGAGGGCAATTAGAGAGCTTGTAAATCAATCGTTTAATTCATAAATAAAACCTGGAGATAGACTGAAGCAGCGTTGATCTACTTTTCACTTGCATAGCAAATGCAATTCGAAGGCTAGCTGGCTTGACTTCAGGCTCCGTCTGTAAGTTTATAAAGTAAACAAATGTAGATAAACAAACAATATATTCGCTCCCTAGTGGAATCGCCATTTTGTTATCGGGAAAACTAGTGTCTATGCAGAGCTGCTAGTCCCACTAAGGCTAGTAGCTACCTTAGAAACAAACAAACTAAAAACTACTTTCGTTTTCCTTTATGAGAAATAGATAAGAGAAGAATAAGGAGACCAACCTCTGTCTTGCACTTGGTTCCTTGCTCGGTTCCTCTCTCTTCTGGTAGGTCTTTGCCACTCGCTTCCTTATCTACCCAGCTTCAAAGAGTACCTGTAGAATCAAAGCAGCATAACACTATCCAAGAACATAGATCTATTATCATAAACAATACAGGACCAGATGTATATTGACCACACAAATGCATAAATCATCAATCATACAAGAATGTGGAGGAAAACTTGAATAGCTTTATTTAATCAAGAAAGAGCAAAGAGGATTACAACCAATTGTTCTGACCCAGTATCATCCTCTCAGCAAGAAAGCCCTTCTTCACCTCATGAAAAGCTTAGATCACCCAACACCATGAAGTTACACCAAGAAACCAACAACACTTCCTTACAAGATACAAAATTCCAGCCTTTGGATCTCTGGGATGAGGGATCCATATATAGATGTTTGTAATGGGAATGAGTCAACTTTTGAGATTTGATTAGTGTCCTCTCTCTGATAGTTCTTGATTCCACTTGGAGATTGATGATCTCTTACTCATCCCTGGTCGAATGCAGAGAGGCAAGTGTCACAGGAGAAGTTTCTGGAAGATTTCATGCTCCTCCACCTTGCGGATTGACCCTGCCATTTGTCCACTCTCGCCCATCGCACCCCATATAAGGGATTTTCAACATGCACCACACCTACTATGTGTATTCAGGTGGGATGCAATGCACTTTGACTATGGAGCAGGTGAAATGGTCCAGTTTTGACCAGTTCTGAGTAGTTTTTCATGGAGAACTTCTGGGAGATGCTGTAATCAGTTGACCTTGTTCTTTTAGGGGTTGGAACAACACCTTTAGGGACTTAGGAGCCCTTGGTTTATGGACATTTATGCTTGGGGTTGCAGTGCCCAAAAATGTCTATAACAATCACCCCTTTGCATAGGAATCCTTTCTCTTCTTTCGCCTAATTCATTTTTCATTTTTTTGAAATTTTCACTTTTCATTTTTTTTCATTTTTCATTTTCACAACTGTGCATAACACTTATTCATTTGAGAGGCAGAAGAGGGATCCCAACTTATTGAGAGTAGAAGAGGCTCTTCCTACAAAGAAGTAGTTAATTGTACCTCTGACATGCCTATTAAGGTTTCCCCCCTCACCTTACTCTACTTTACTGAGCTAACAAGGAATAACCCAAAAATAATCGACTAGAGTACGTGACAGTAGTTAATGCATGAGAGTTTTGTTTTCACCAATGTTCACTTCGAACAATACATATTTTCTGTCGACGTATCATGGACTAAAAGTAACAAGTTCTTCATATAGAGGCAGTTAGAAAGATAAACAAGTAGTGATAGCTGTACAAGGCCTCTTGTACTTTACCCAACTTGTTTCAAGAGTCATACACGGTTTCATGTGAAACTAACCTATGAACAAAACAAGAAAACAAACAACAAAGAAAAGCAAAAGCAGAAGAAAATGCGAAAGCAAAGTAAGCAATAAAACAAGCAAGCAGACAAACAAATAAACAAAACAAGTAAGCAAACAAGCATGCAAGCAAACCAACTGAAAGAAAACACTACTCCTACTCCTAAGCTAACAGTGCATGGGTTTGATCATGTGAGGTGATATTTCCAATGCAGCCACTGGCGCATTGGTTGACCAATTTTGGTGAAGGCTTGGTCTGTGAGCAACACAGTTGTGTAGACCAGCAAACAAGAAAGATATAACAATGAAGAAAAACACACTTCATGTTTAAAAGTGTCCACAGGACATATGTGAGTGCAAGTGCATAACATGTGGTCCATGGAATTGTCACAATGTTGTGTGAAACTACGTGCAGTTGTGAAGCAAATGCACATTCTTGACTGTGACATGCAAGCAAATGAAAGAAACAAATACAGCTTGCTTCATTCATGTGTGCTTGCAATGTAAGATTCCTCCAATGCATGAGAGATGGGATCATGCAGTTTGAGTGGAGGAAGCATGATCTATGTGTGGGATTGATCTTCAATGCATATAGATGAGTGATGAGGAGCCTCGGGTTATTGACCAATTTTCTGATCGGAAGTGAAACTAACCCCAAGAGAGTGAGGGCCTGACATAACCATTAACTCGGGCTGAAGTGCCTCGACAGTATTGGGTGTTTTGACTTCATTGTCAGATAGATCATCATAAACCAGTGGCTTCGAAAAATCAACTGCGATAGAATCATGATAGTGATCGAATATGGGAGTAAATGGATCACGATATCCATGATTAGAAAAATCAATGATTTCATTGGCATCCTCATGATCTAATGAATAAAATAGAGGGGTAGATGAGAAGTAAACAAATTCATCCTCTGTGTTTTTAGAAAAGGCAGATGAAAAATCAAGTTGATTTTCAATGGATAACTTACCCTCACTATTTTTGGATGATGGACTGACATCAACTGTATCCTGCGAGTGATCAATAATGGGTGCATCTGTGGATGAAGATACACATGTGAAATCATGGATGTAAGGTTCACCAAAGATGTCAGGAAAGAATGGAGGAGGCTCGGACGGAAGGGAGTCATCCTTCACCAAGTGTTGATTCCCAAGCTCCCAGTCATACTCTTCATGAATGATAGCGCATGTTGGTTGTGCAACACCAACTCCGTCAGTGTTTTGATCATTGTTCACAACAAGTGAAGTGTTTGGAATGGAAGAACACAAGACATTATCATCCGAAGGATTAGCCGAGTACGAAGATGGAGGTTGTGGTACAAAATGCATATGGCAACTCGATGGACTCACAACCAAATTTGTGCAAAAAATAAGCGAAGTGATGTTGGGAGAATGTGACAACTGAAAAAATGTGTGACCATGATCTCCTACATCACTCTGCAGTGGTGGAGATGTTTGATGAGGGGATGGTGGGCAATCACTGTGATAGTGACGACATCCATTTGTGATTTTGCAGCTCCATCACTAAAGAATACTGAGCGAATCTTGATTTTAAACTTCTTCTTGGGACGAGAATATTTCTTGACTCAGTACTCGAATTGGTCCCAAAGATAGAAAAATTTCATTTGGATCTTTGGAGCTTGAAAACACAAATCACGGAAGCGCTACCAAAAATTCTTAGTCGATTCATGCAGAGCCTTCCGTTTTTGTAGCAGTTTTTGGTCAAGATGGTCTGGATCAAAATGATAGAAAGTGTCTTCAGTGAGATCACTGAAGTGCTCAAGTGAGTGCATGCTGTCATCCGATAGGCTACACAACCATCGATGTGGAGATTTTTGAAGTGTGCATGAAAGCAAAAAACTGGCATGTTCGTTAGAACATCCATCTTCCTCATGAAGCATGGAAAGAAAGGCATCTAAGAACTCAGGCCAGGCCACTTCGCCTTCACCATTGTACGTGTAAGTGGACAAGAGATCAAAAACCTCCCTCGTGATGGTGACATATTTGTGATTTGAAAAAAATCACAGAGGGAGAAGAGTGAAAGAATCCATGATAGATATGCAAAGGTTCAAAACAGGATGAGAGGACACAACTTGTCATTTGGCCCTCCTTCTAGCGCCAAAAATGTTGACGGTGCTAGACCCACCAACATGGCAGGGGATCTGCCCAGTAAGAAGTCCCAATTAGACCTCAGACTGTTTGGTGTAGGAGTCCCAACAATGGGTTGTACGGTAATGCCTTGATCGCGATTTCGCATAGAGGCAAGTAAGATAACTCTGTTGGTAGCAAGGGTGTGAAAACTATAGTAAGACAAGGAAGGTGCATGAACGGTTCTAATATACAGAGAGTTGGGTTAGTGTGCCCCTTGGAAACCTGTGGTAGCACACAGCTTGGAAGGGAACACACGAGTGAAGATGCATCACAAACTAGAAAGCAAGTTAGATAACAATCCAAAGTGATGGTTAAACCAATCAACACATTTTAGTAAGATTCATATATACTTATACAGAATAGTCCATACATGCATGCGTAAGAAAACATATACATATACCATTTAGAGTAAACAAGATAGCCGGAAGATAATATGACATATGCATGAAACGTGCTGGCTCTGTTATACTAAGAAGTTTAAGTTCCAGTCATACAATACATCCATGTCCAACCACTAGTTCCGACAGCGGAATGCTACAGCCACAATCGCCTGCTCCTCCAAAGAGATGTACTAGCTCTGCACAGTGGAGAAGCCAAGGCTCATTACAATACTGTCCAAGCTCTCTCTAAGATAGTCTTATCGGAAGCTTGGCTGACCAAAAGCCTTTACAATGAGTTATGAGGCTCTATTTATAGCAAAGGGTGGGGTGACCCTTGACATTCCCCTTTGTGACAGTTCATCTACCCTCATGACTCTTCATCTACTCTATGATTGTTACATCCAACTATCGACACTTGAACTTCCACTTGACAAGATGTTACATTACAATGCACATGTGCCCATGTGAGACAAAATGGCTTGAGCAAGCCATGCAAGACATCACTAACACTTGGTTCGTTGTGATGAGACCAACTCTTTGACATGCTTGTGATGGTGAAGGTGGTGAGTTGATGCCAAGCTTGGTCATCTGTGATGGTGTGCATGCACTCCATGGTGACATCTTTCTGAAGTGAACTCTTGCCTCTGTTTCATCCTGGTGCATTGGTGTAACTCTTCCATCCAACTCATCTGCTAACATGTGCATGATACTCTTGGGTGCGGCCGAACCGACAATGTGTTGATGCATAATGCCTACATTGATCTCCAAGCATGTGCCAATGGTTGTGTGCATCAACTTGTCAAAATACATGTTCAGCTCCAGTTGGACTTGCTTCTTGTCTTCTCCTCGGTGAGTGTGTCAAATGGGTGGGATCACATGCGTGCACACAATGACATGCATGCTTCTGAATTCCCTTGCATGTGATCAACAACACTGCTCACCTTGTCTACTCCATGCCAGCTACTAGGGTGGATCTATAACTTGTATGGGTGCAGTTTCATCCATATGTGAATGTTGCACCCCCTATTGTACCTATTCATGTTGCACTTCATTCTCTTGTCTATGCAGCTCCTGTTCTTCCTTGGGTTGCTGCTTCAACACATTCAACTCCTTCTTTCCTTCGTTCTCTTCTCTCGTGCGATCATCTTGTCTCGTTGTTACCTCATAGCCTCAATCTCCAAAGTTTCTTTCATCACAAGTGGATTTGCTCGAGCTTGCAACTTTGTTCCGCCTCTGTGTTGTCAACAAACTTCCTCTTGCATTTGCCGCATGCGGATGTGCTGCCTTTTGTGGCTACTCGTGGTGTTTCTCGCTGTGATGTTTTTGCCATATTATCTTGATGTCCTTTTCTACGAACAACTTGATGTCTTCATAGGTAGGCAAGCTCATAGACACTTGCTTGGCTGCAACCCACGTTGTTCTCTCAACGGTGTCCTTTGACTCTGCTCTCCTGAAGGCCATTGTACTTGTGTTGCTAAGAGGCAGATGAACACCTGTGATACCTATGGACATGGAAACACTCATGGCAAGCAATTTGTTAATTGAAAACCAAAATGAACTTGAGAACTAACTTGCAACATACTTGTGTGACTGATCATGAAGGTTGCGTAATTTCCACCGGGAAGTCAGGAGACTGACTACCAAAACTGTGCAAGGCACATTCCAGGCTATCAGGAGGCTGACTGACTGCTGGAACTGTGCAATGCATAGTCCATCCTGGCTTGTTGAGGACTAAAACTATGCAATGCACAATTTCAGTAAGCAATGACATGCAACCATCAAACTGCATTGTGCAGTTTCTGGGGCCAACAAGACACTGCCTCCAAGAATTGTGCAATGCAAGCCTAAAGGTCAATGCCTAGCTAGATTTGCACAATTTCTAGAGGGAAGGCATTGCCTTCACTTTCTGAAATGCATAGTGCTAGCCAGGCAAGGCATGGTTCGGGCCAAGGTAGCCCAGTCCAGTTGATGGGCGACTGAAAATATGAGAAGTGTGAATGCATGAGGAGATGAGTGCAACAAGAGTGAATGATCATTCATGAAAACAACAAGTGTAAGATTCAAGAAATGAGAAAGCATGTAAGTGTGTAAGGAGAGACACTGCAACAATGATTGTCCATGTAAAAACAGTTCCATGCATGCGACAATAGTGATATGCAAACAAAAACTCAAATGGTGCTAGTCAAAACTAGTATGCATGTAAACGACAACAAGCACTCACTAAAATTGAGCAAAAAGCACTCACACAAATTGAAACACAAAAAGCGACAGAAACGCAGTGCGAGTCATGAACAACGAGCTTACCCTAAGACAACTGAGTTGAATGTGCCGACGACTTCTATATGCAATGTGGGTTGCCAGAGCTACAAGGTTGATGTGAGGAATGAGCTCTGAAGAGTCCAGTTGATGAGTTTTGATAAGATCGAGGTTGTGATGGGCATGCCACAAATTTAGGAAAAGCGATACTCGGTGGGAGATTTCTAATATGATCCTTGCATGTAACCTCCAGCTACTAAAAATAGATCCCTGAATCAAGGGATGCCTTTGCATGTTTCCTTGGGAGGAGTAGCCCATGCATGCAAATCAATTTTTCTCAGTCTTAGAGGCAATTGATCAACTCAACTACACATGCAAGGGCCTGCTCAACTACTGGGAGAAAATGCAATTTTCTGGGAGGGAGCTAGGCTGGTTGCCCAGGATATTTGCGCAATTTCTGGGCAGAGTAGCTGACTGCTACCCAAGATTTCACAATTCCTGGGTTGAGCAGCCCTGCTGGGAGGAATTGTGCAATTTTTTGGATGAAGCTTGACTAGAACTATTGCACAATTCTAGAGTCTAGTAGGCTGCCAGACTGAATTGCGCAATTTCTGGAGGGAAGGTTGGTTGCCCTCCAGAATTGCGTAATTTCTTGAGGGATTTTCTCAGCCTGCAGATGGACCAAGTCTGGAAAAATAACATGTGAGGGGAATGCATCAAGCCTTGATAGACAGGCTGCCTTTCTGTCAGAAAATCATTGAAGCTTGTGTACTTGATGAAGTAAGACATGCTGTTGTGAAAGGTTGGTAGGGAGGCTCAAAAAACGAAGCTAAGGAAAAATTTTGGAGGGTGTTGTATCCACCACAACACTAGCCACAAACTCTACTACATCCCTCTTTAGATTCGACCAATAGTAAAATTTCTTCACTACAGTTAATGTCTTCTCATAACCTGGGTGACCTAAATAAGGTTTTGCATGAAACTATCTCAAGATTACCTTCTTGAGCTCACAACTATCTGGCACATATATCCTATCTCTGAATTAGACCAATCCATCTTTCATAAGACAATAATCCATATCCTATGCAACTGCACCTATACCTATACCTGTACCTATACCTGTACCATCACCTATAACTGTACCTATGTTGTGCTGCAACCTATGCACAATATCCATATATCTAACATCCTACTGACCTGCTCGCAAGATCCTATCCCATAGGACCTCATCGTTGTTAAGTGATTTATCTCTACCCGCCTACTAAGAGCATCTTCCACTCTATTCTCTTTATGTTTGATATATCACATCTCGAAATCAAACTCACTGATCATAGCCAACCATCGAACCTGCCTACCATTTAGATTTGGTTGGTCAAATAGATATCGCAAACCACTATGAACACTAATCAATGTAAATATCCTACCTAGAATATAGTGTCTCCACATCTTCAACACATGTATAATTGTTGCTAGCTCAAGATCATGTGTGGGATAGTTCTGCTTGTGCTCATTCAAATTTTGTGACTCATAGCATACCACCTATACATCCTCTGCAAGGACTCCACCAAATCCTCTATTGCAACCATCTGTGCATACTACAAATTCTTTGTCTACATCTTCTGATCTGGGTGGCTCCAGGGACACACATAGGACAAAGAGGGCTTATGAAAGCTTGAAAATAAAAGTGTTCAAAATTATTTCAATCTAGGACCAGAGCATAGATCTTTTCATCCTGATCGCAATGGTGCAAACGGTTCGTCAATTTGAACTCGTATGAGGGAGAATGAGCCAGTCAAATTTTTGGTCAAAGTTGGACTGTGGGCCAGGTTTAAGTGTCCTACAATTTGACCGACCCTAGGGCATGAAACCTAGCTCCCAAATGTGGGTGAATTTGTGGCCTACTTAAATTGACTCCTTCGGTTAATTTTCAAAATTTTCGAAATGCCCAATTATTTTGTATAAAATCAAAAAAATATTTAAAAAAGGGGTGGCGGGCCATGACCCTCGCCACCTCCACCAGACCCAAAACAAAATTTAATATTAAATTTGGGTCAATGGGCCATTACCCCCGCCGACCCTCCAACCAACCACCATAAAAAATTATTAAGTAAAAGTAGGTCGGCGACCATGACCCTGCTGGCCGCCACAACCACTGAACCATGTTAAAACTGGGGTGTGGGCCACCCTCAATGGACCCACCACCCACGGTGGAACCACCACCCAAATAACATAAAAAGGGAACCCGAAAAAAATGTTGCCAGAAGATTTGTTAAGGGTGCCAACGGGGGATGAAACTTCCCGGCCCACGTGACCGCCCCCCAAACGGGCGGCCCCATGAGTATATTCAAAATGCAACAACCCCATGTACCTCCATTTAACGCATACCCCTCTGCCTTTAATAATTGAGTCCACAGAACCGATGGAAGGGAATGGGGTGCGGGCCACCAAAATAGTGGACCCACCACCCAATATTAAAATTAAAAAATTTATGTATGTTAATTTGGGAGGGGCGAGATTTGATCCCCCGACCCCTCCTCAACAAATTAACAAATTTACCATTGCGCCAACCAACCCACGTGGAAAAGTCTGCTCAAAATTTATATAAACCCTCATTTTGTTAGTGTGCCCATGCATGGGGGAGTTGGGAGAGTGCACAAAAAATCGAGACATAGATTTTTAATTAATTTATTTGCAAGTGGAACCATGAGCCCAGAGAAGAGGCAGGCAGAACCATGATTGGGTGAAATTCTCAAGAGGGTGAAATTTTTGTAGTGTCCAAATTGGACAAACTTTATGTCGATCTTACACCTCTCAGTGATACAAACCTGATGGTGTAGTTAGAATTTTGATCTGAGAAACATATTTTTAGAGGACCTGGAGGAGGGAATCTTTGAGGAATCTAGGGGGAAATCTAAAAGATTCCTTAAGCCCCAGGTTTCCACTTTCTCACAATTCAGAAATTTGATAGTCAATTTTGCACTATTCGACACCACAAATCTGATGGTGCATTCAGATTTCCCATTTGATCATTTCATTTTTCATCCATTTTTCAAGTGGAGTGCAGGTGTGAGCATTCATGTGTGAGTAGTCATTCCATGAGATTCGATGCCACGAGATTGATGGTATGACCAGCTTCAGCAGTTTGACATCCTTTTCTTCAGATGGTCCCGGGATGTGAGGTATACGCAATATGTTTATGTACTTCTTTTTTGCTATGAGATGCATTGTGCTACACAACTTCTTGTTTGATGTTTGATGTGGGATCTTGTTTTCTTACTTGTTTCATGATTCCTGCTTGATGTGGTGCGGAATCATCTATGGGATATACTTTTTGTCATGATTCATCATGTTTGGTTTGAGATCCCTTTGTCGTTATGTTGATGGGATACTCATGTGTCACCATGTATGTTTGCATTGAGATCCCTTTTATGCCATGTTGGCGGGATGATCATTATCATCATGCATGAGTTTAGGTCATACTGATAGGAGTCCTTTTTGGAATGAGAGTTCCTGCAGAAAAACATCTCTTGGAGCCACTCCTGCGTGAGGGAATTTTCCTTGTATGATAACGATGTCACCACCTATGTACATCATCACTATTGACAACACTTAATGCAGTGACCTACACCATCTTGACACCGGGGCTCGGAGACATAGTCCCTCCTGGACAAACTCCATTATCAACATCTTGTGTTTTATGTTTGTTTATGATTGTCATGTTCCTTCTTCTTTACAACATGCATTTATGTTCCTCTTTGCTATTTTAAATGCAATTTTAATCACATCACGAAAGCAAAAGATCTTGGTTAAATACGGGAGTTGAGTCAACTCGGATCAAGTTTGGTATCAAAGTGGTCTTTTCATGGATGTGAATTGCAAGCGTGAACAGTGAAATGTGCAGTGACAGAGGATGAAAAAGATATGTACGAGACCATGCTCAAAATTTCCCAAAGGGTGGAAATAATGTATGAAACTCTACAAAAAGAGACAGTGGAAAAGGAGCGATTGCAGATTCAGTCGCAAGCCACAGAAGAGGGCCTGGAAGAACTGATGCACAACAAACATAATATTCAAACAGAGAATGCTGAATTGAAGATGCTTCTGTAAGAGGAGAAAGAGGAAGAACAAAGTTTTCTACAACAGCTGCAAGCTAAGGATGAGGCCTTGGAAAAGCTGCAGCGTGACCCATGTGAGGTAAAAAGTGGTTCTCCACCTTCATGTATGTTTCTTGATGGTGATTTATCTATTTTGAACATCATACCACATGAATTTGCTCCAAACTGTTGAAGAAAATGGGTTATGAAGGAAAAGGCTTGGGCATTAATGGCCAAGGCATTGTCAACCCCATCAAAGTAGAAGAATTACCCTGTCAAGCAGGACTTGGATATGTCAGAAAGGAAGTTGGGGAATGCACCGAGACAGCTAGTGAACCACCAACAACAGATGATGAGAAGCTCTCATTAGTTCTTTCCAAATCAACAGAGGAGGTAAAAGATGTTGATTTCCTTTCGGTTTCGTCTTCACATAGTATGATTTCTATTGGAGATGTGGAGATACCAATTATAGGGACAAACATGAGGCTCCTTACCAGGATGAGGTGCAAGGAGGAAAAAGAACTTGGTGTTAATAACCAAGGCATAACTCAACCATTGGAGGTTGTGTAGAGACCTCAATTTGTAGCCTTGAGATACACTGAGGGAGAATGCTCGAAGGTGTCAGATTCTTCCAAGACATCATCGAAATTGTCGAGGAAAGAGAATGATGGGAACACATCCCCATCATCCCATGGAAGTGTCCATTGTAGGGAAAGAGCTGAGGCAAGCTATCATCACCATACTTACAATAGAGACAGCAAGGAAAGGTATAACCACTCTCGATATTCGAATGTTCATTTCGGTTATAATCATGTTGTTAAAGATGAACGTAAATCATGGAATCAAAAAACATGTACCTTTTGTGGATTACATAACCATACATTTTCTAAGTTTTGGAAAAGAATGGCAGCACACAAAAGGATGAGGCGTGAAAGACCCTCTCAACAACAGGTAAAGAAATATGTTAAGCAAATCTAGAGGAAGAAGATGTATTGCAATCATTGCAACAAAGGTGGTCATCAAAGAGCCACATGATGGAGGCTCCATCCATAACAGCTCCTTAAAGACAAAGTGTTGGTGCATGAACCAGGTGAAGTAGTTATTCGATAAGCAAAACCACCACAGGAGAATGACCCATTCACATTGATAAGTGAAAAATGGTTTCTAGATATGTTAGCTTGTCATGGTCGTGCTTTTGTAAATCATTTGTTTCATTTTAAAATGTAAAAGTGATGACATGTTTTCCATCACTTGTTAAGCAACAATGATGTCTAGTCATGTTTGTGTTGCATGTTAAGGTGATGTTGTGTTTCCATAACTTGTCAAACCAAATATTTTGTTTGGCATTATTTCTGTAAATCATGTGTTGCAGTGATGATGTGTTTTCCATCACTTTTTGAAGCAACAATGATATGTTGGCCTTGTAGCTGGGGTATTGTTTCCATTTCAATGTAAAATTGACCACCGAGTACGTGTTATAAACTCGTGGCAAGTGTGGGATGTTTGGGTCATTAGTTTTCCATGAAATTCAAGCATGTAATTTGCAAAACAATGTACTACAGGTTGCAGAGGTTGCAGGTGTTGGCTCATCGCTTAAGGCTCCGAAGAACAAAGGTGAAGGAGATGGAAGCAAGACCTTTTTAAGGATGCTTGTGATGCAGACAAGGTACAGAGAAGATGCAGATTATTTTTCATGGTTTTAGAGGACCAAAAGCTCCTCAGTGGGGAGGATTGATCCAAGTGGCTCCAGGGACACACATAGGACAAAGAAGGCTTATGAAAGCTCGAAAATAAAAGTGATCAAAATGCTTTTGAACCAGGACCGGAGCGTAGATCTTGTCATCCTGATCACAACAATGTGAATGGGCTCGTCAATCCGAGCTCGTATGAGGGAGAATGAGCCAGACAAAGTTTTGGTCAAAGTTGGACTATGGGCCAAGTTTAAGTGTCCTACAATTTGACCAACCTCGGGGCATGAAACCTAGCTCCCGAAAGCAAGAAAATTTGTGGCCTACTTAAATTGACTCCTTCGGTCAATTTTCAGAATTTTTGAAATGGCCAATTATTTTGTATAAAATCAAAAAAATATTAAAAAAAGGGGTGGTGGGCCATGACCCCCGCCACCTCCACTGGACCCAAAACAAAATTTAATATTAAATTTGGGTCGACGGGCCATGACCCCTGCCGACCCTCCAACCAACCACCATAAAAAAATTATTAAGTAAAAATAGGCTGGCGGCCATGACCCCACCGACCCCCACAACCACTGAACCATGTTAATAATGGGGTGTGGGTTGCCCCCGACGGACCCGCTACCCACAATGGAACCACCACCCAAATAACATAAAAAGGGAACCTGAAAAAAATGTTGCGGGAAGATTTGTTAAGGGTGCCGGCGGGGGATGAACTCACCCGGCCCACATGGTCAGCCCCCAAGCGGGCGGCCCCATGAGTATATTCAAAATGCAATGGCCCCATGTACCTCCATTTAACGCGTACCCCTCCACCTTTAATAGTTGAATCCACGGAACCGACGGCAGGAAATGGGGCGCGGGCCACCAAAATAGTGGACCTGCGGCCCAATAATAAAATCAAAATTTTTTATGTATGTTAATTTGGGAGGGGCAGGATTTGATCCCCGACCCCTCCTCAACAAATTACCAAATTTACCATTACATGGAAAAGTCCGCCCGAAATTTATATAAACCCTCATTTCGCCAGTGCGCCCAGGCATGGAGGAGCTGGGAGAATGAATGGAAATTGAGACATAAATTTTTAATTAATTTATTTGTAGGTGGAACCATGAGCCTAGAGAAGAGGCAGGCAGAACCATGATTGGGCAAAATTCTCAAGAGGGTGAAATTTTTGCAGTGTCCAAATTGGACAAACTTTATGTTGATATTACACCTCTCAACGACATGAACCTGATGGCGTAGTCAGAATTTTGATCTAAGCAACAGATTTTCAGAGGACCTAGAGGAGGGAATCTTTGAGGAATCTAGGGGGAATCTAAAAGATTCCTTAAGCCCCATATTTCCACTTTCTCAGAATTCAGAAATTTGACAGTCGATTTTTCATTATTCGATGCCACAAATTTGATGGTGCATTCAGATTTCCCATTTGATCATTTCATTTTTCGGCCACTTTTCAAAGTGGAGTGCAGGTGTCAGCATTCATGTGCGAGCAATCATTCCATGAGATTCGGCGCCATGAGATTGATGCTACGGCCAGCTTCAGCAGTTTGACATCCTTTTCTTCAGATGGTCCAAGGATGTGGGGTATATGCAGTATGTTCATGTACTTCTTTTTTCTATGAGATGCATTATGCTGCACATATCTCTGTTTGATGTTTGATGTGGGATCTTGTTTTCTTACTTGTTTAATGATTCCTGCTTGATGTGGTGTGGAATCATCTGTGGGATGTACTTGTTGTCATGATTTGTCATGTTTGGTTTGTCATTATGTTGATGGGATACTAATGTGTTGCCATGTATGTTTGCATTGAGATCCCTTTTATGCCATGTTGGCGGGATGCTCATTATCATCATGCATGAGTTTAGGCCATACTGATAGGAGTCCTTTTTGGAATGAGAGTTCCTGTAGCGGAACATCTCTTGGAGCCACTCCTGCGTGAGGGAATTTTCCTTGTATGATATCGACGTCACCACCTATGTACATCATCACTATTGACAACACTTAATGCAGCGGGCTACACCATCTTGACACTGGGGCCCGGAGACGTAGTCCCTCCTAGACGAACTCTATTATCAACGTCTTGTGTTTTATGTTTGCTGATGATTGTTGTGTTCCTTCTTCTTTACAACATGCATTTATGTTCATATATGCTATTTTAAGTGCAATTTTAATCACATCACGAAAGCAAAGGATCTTGGTTAAATCCAGGAGTTGAGTCAACTCAGATCATCTGCAATCTTTAACACTGGTGCATGTGTCAACAACTTCTTGAGCTGCTCAAAACTAGCCTTACACTCCTCTGTCCATTCAAACTTCTTACCTTTCCTCTGCAATGATGTGATAGGATAAGAAATTTGTGAGAAGTTCCTAATGAAACTCATGTAATAGCCTGCCAAACCCCTGAAGGATATTACCTCATCCACATTCCTACGACCTACCCACTCCATGATGGCTCTTATATTTTCTTGATCTATTGCAATTCCATCCTTGGAGACCACATGCCCCAAGTAATGTACCTCAGTCTGAAAGAAGCTACACTTGTTGAAATTAGGATACAACTGATGCTCTCTCAACAACCTCATCACTGCTGCTAAATGTTCGGCATAATATTCCTCAATTTTAAAATATATCAATATGTCATTAATGAACACAATAACAAACTTATCTAAATACGGACACAACACACTATTCATCAACCACATAAATGTAGCTGGAGCATTAGTTAAACTAAATTGAACTACAACAAACTCATAATTCCCATACCTAGTCCGGAAAGCGGTCTTGTAAATGTCTTCCTCTTTGATGTGTACTTGATGGTGTCCCAATCTAAAGTCGATATTAGAGAACACTATTTCTCCTTTCAACTAGTTGAATAAGTCATCAATCCTCAGTAACAGATGTCTATTCTTGATGGTCAGTTTGTTCAACTACCTATAGTCAATGCATAATATGAGAGTACCATCTTTCTTCTTCACAAAAAATACCAGTGCGCCCCATGGTGATACACTTGGCCTAATGTACCCCTTTTCCAGCATTTCCTTCAGCTACAACTTTAACTCAATCAACTCAGGAGTTCTCATCTAGTAAGGTGCTTTTGATGTTGAAGTGTCCCTCGCACTAACTCAATGGAAAATTCTACCTCCCTGTGAGGTGGCAACCCTGTAATGTCCTCTGGAAATACATCTTTGAACTGCTGTAAAACTGGTTACCTTCTCAACACATCTATATCCTCAACTTCCTTACCCTTATCACTAGAAGTGTTCACTACAAATAACTTACACCCACTTCCTACGACTATGCTTTGCTTGCATAGTTGTCACCATCCTAACTGATGTAGCTTTCTTCTTACGTTGTAAGACTCTTGATTTTGCATTGTCATCAACACACTCAATCGCTTTGTCATAACAGTCTACCTTGGTTCTATGAAGATACAACCAATCCATGTCCAACAACATCCTATATGAACCCAATACTAATACATTCAAATGTGTTGTGGTAGGCATATCATTCAAATCAAATGTGAAAGCTCTTACAAAATGATGAACTTGCTTCTTCGTACCTGTAGCCAACTACAGTAACCAAGCATCTACATGCAATTCGTTACTCAAACCACACTTATCCACCAAGTCAGGACTAACATATATATAATTAGATCTAGAATCAATCAAAATAGAAATAACTTGATCGCAAATCTTACCATCCATCTCAAAGATATATGTTTTATGCTCTTCCTTTTTTTAATCCAATGCTTCATAAATATGTGGAATACTCTTACCGACATCCCTAATAGTTTGTGCCTCCTGCACACTGTATATCTGAGATCGACTGCCCTGATTCCACAGACAATCTCTCCTACGATGATCTTTGCCACAAATCCAACACTATATTCTTTCCTTGTTCTATTCTCCTTATTGGAATTCCTGTCCTCTATCTGATGCATTGAACTTCTTAGGTGGTGCAACATTCTCCTTTTTACCTATATCTTGAGTCCTTGCTCGTTTTCTGTCTCATTTTCCTTTGTTCTTTGCATTACCTCTCTAGTATGGCTTAGTCCCATTTTTTTGCTACGATTGTTCATAGCAATTCCTTAGCTTCTGAATGGCCTCCTTCAATGATTTAGGCTCATTGAACTCAATCCTATCTTTAAATGCAGCTGACAATCCACTAATGAACCTCTGAATCTTGGTCTTTTCCTCTATGATATAAGTCACATACCTTAGTAACTCCAAGAACCCACTAGTGTACTCATCATCTGTTTGGATCCCATCTTTAGCTCATAAAATTATTTTGCTCTATCATCATAGTATCTCTCTAAGAAATACTTCTTCTTGAATATTCGCTCAAACTCACTCCAAGCCAAATCCTCCTCGTGAATGCATCTTAAATTCTTCACATCTTCCCACCAAATGTCTGATTTACCTTTGAGACTGAATATAGCCACTCTGGGTTCCATGTTCTCTAAATAGTCATGCAATCTAAAGAATTTCCTCATGCCAAGAAACCATGCCTCTGCATCCTGCAATTTCTTCATCTCTCCATCAAATGTTGGTGGCTTTGATTTCTTAAACGCATCCATAAAATATCCTCTATCACTCCTCTTGTAAGGATGATAATGATGACAATCATGATGCCTACCTGAATTAGAACTAGAATAATACCTGTGTATATCCCCTCTCCTACCCGGAGTGTCAAAAAATCTTCCATCTCTGACCATGTCATATCTATCTAACTTGTGACCACCATGCGACTGACTACCATATGCCCCATTAGTTATATCCTCCTTCTCATAGCTAATTCTACGTTGTCCCTATCACTGCAAATCTGACAAACTCGGAAGTATCATTGCATTTACCTCTACTTGTTTCTCATGTGCCTACATGATTATTTCATTATCTACCTTACAACTCCTTATTTATTCCTTTAATATTCTTAGTGTAACTACCAAATCGGAAGAGTTCCCAACACCATATTGCTCTTTGGATTCATAGGGAGAGTCTTTTGTAGTCATCCATCTTGCTAACCATTTGATATTTCTTCATGTAAGGTATATCATGTCAGCTAAACAAAATCACCATAAATCAATGTACCGTAGTATAGCTCGAGGAGGGTACCTTGTTTGCAAGATCAACAAATTAGCGTGAAAAATGTATAATGTAATCATGACAGCATATAGAAATATAAAACACAAGCATATGACCATGTCGTCGTCATTCTAGCTAGGGTCCAGTCATCACTGCATGACCTCAACAACAACACACACCATGACCTCATGCTTGAAAACCACCATCATTACATCACCATACACTTGACCACATGGAAACATGAACATGCATAAGTGATGCATAACCATCCACACATATGCATAAACACATATGATCAAGCATGAATGAATAATGCTTGAAATCAAAACTGCAAGAATGATACATTCAACCAAGCATACAAGAATGTAACCAAACATGAAATAATCTAACCAAGCATACATGTAGGTGACATAAACCGACATGTAACAAGTCATGCACTCATGATGCTACATTCCACCACAACAACCTCAAGTTTCACATGACGACATCACTAAAACTATGAACAACATCGTGCAAATGCAAGAAGCACATGGAATGTAAGTGTGAGAGACACACATGCAACTGACATGCATGTATGGCCAACACATAGCCCATCCAGTTTGAGGGGTGAACCATGCTCTGATACCACTCTGTAACACCCTCCTCCCACATCTACCCAAGCAACCGACCAGCTGGGGCAAACATGTGATGAGAGGCCACAATGATATGATTCAATCTCCTAAGTCACATTAAGGAAGTGAAACCGATGGAAACACACCGTGCATACATTCAATATCAGCTTTAGGACCCTCAGGAACCAATCCAACACTTTAGGCAACTTTCCCTTAGGTCCCAATGAACTTTTGGACAACCTAAGCCTCACTCGCTCTCATGCTATAGGCATGAAAACATCCAAAAACCCAAAGTCGCTCTTACAGGCTTGCCTAACAACGTCCAGAGACTAAGTTTTTAAGTGATATGCCAGTGTCCCCGGGATTTGTGCCACTTTTTCAGGCCCAGAGCCCAAGTCACTGCCTAGAATTGAACCATCCCTTCACAACAGTAAAATAACATGGAAATGACGGTACTAAAGAAAATACTTGTTTAAGACATTGAATGGACCCCTACTAGCCATGAAAGGCATTTTGTCAAAGATATCACGAATATGTAATCTATAGGTGTAATTAATCATTCTGAGCATAGGGTTCTCATACTTAGATGAGAATTGCTAAGAACCATTGATGCCTCAGCACAACCACTTCCATTCCATCCATTAGGTCATAGATACATTGATCATTCAATTACAAGTAAAAACATGATGAGGGCCATACATGGACGTTGTCATAAAACACATACATAACCAACATAATAGCAGCAGAAATACTCATGAAAGTACAACCATATAGACCACATATAATCCATCAAAATAATCATAGAAATACAAGGAAAAATAACCTTTCATTAATGATGAAAAATGCAAACCCGGGATGGTATCTCCATATTCCACCTCACTATAGAATGGTTGAGCCAAATCTCTCTTCATCCATTCACCCTCGTGTCATATTCCAAGCCTGAATGTGGGATCTCATAGAACACATCAAACAAAACTCATCCAGGGCTTCCAGATGCCATCCACCTCAACCCATCAAATAGTGATTCCACCTCGTAGTCACACATCACCAAAACCATCATCAGATTGGTCTCCATCTAAGCCTTCCAGGGCTTCAAGAGTGTTTGTTCCAACCAAGGCTTCCAGGACTAGTAACTCAACCCACAGCTACCGCCGGGCTTCCAGAGAGTTTGTCCAAACAAGGCTTCGAGGACTAGTAACTCAACTCGCTAAGGGCCTCTAGGATTAGTAACTCAACCCAATCTGTTATAGGGCTTCCAAAGCATTTTTCCAACCGGGGCTTCCAGGAACTAATAACTCAACCCAAGCTAAGGAAACATGAGAACCAACCAAAAACAAATAATGAAAGTAAATCCACAATCACCATGGCTATCCATTAAATGGAAAGGCTAGGAAATCCACTGTCAATCCAAGAAATCCTCCATGCCAATGACAGATCAAAACCAATAATCCACATGCATACACCATGCATTTCAAAATTAGTGAAGGAAACATATATGCATCTCGGTACTTGCAAGAAAATATGATGTAGCTGCTGATCCTGATGTCCTCTTGCACTTTCCTGCTCTTCCTTTGCCTTCTTGCTCCAAGAATCCAAGTATGCCACACCCACTAAGAGTGCTCCAAGAAAACTATAAGTCTCCAAGAATATGAGAGAGAGAGATAGAGAATAATGAGAGAGCTCCAAAATTGAACTGACAAAAGTTTACCAACTAAGCCTCAAAATCCTTTTTATGAATGAGGCCTCTATTTTCTTCATTTTCTATTATTTTCCTTCATTTTCCTCCTCACATGCAACTTGTGACCTTTCACCTCCTGTTTCTCCTAATTTCCATTATTTTAATAAATAAATGTGCCAAAAATTCCATTTTTCCTTTCCAAATCCTTAGCAATTTCCTTTAGCAATTTCCTTAGCCATAAGCAATCATAAGTGATCCTCATTGCTAGGGATTTTCCCAACATTCAACTTGGAATAAGTGTCCCATCAACCGTGGTTATTATTTTTCCTTTGTTTACTTTTATTACAAGGAATTTTCACCAGGGTTGTTACAAAAGTAACATAAAGGATACAATGACAATAACATAAAATACACATAGATATTTTTTTCCTACAACCCAAAATCGAGAAGACCAAATTGTTTTTATTATTATTTTCCTTTTACAATGTTAGAATACATTATATTCATTCTAAAACATTCATAAACCCCCAATCCATTAACCCTCGATTAGAATATAACCATTGTTCCTTTAATTGGATCAAAACCATGGGAAAAACCACCATGCACCCAAAAACCACTAACAATGAAAATCATTTATTGTAAACCATTGAAAATGGACATACAAGACTGCCCAAAAAATTGAGGTGATTCTTGGAACCCCATGTAGGGGGGTTATTTCCCCTATGCAAACCCCTTCGCAGTGGGGCCCCCATCTGACCCCCCCACCGCACCCAGCACATTTGTTTCGCATGTGGGGCTAGTCATGTAAAGAATATAACACATACCCAACATTCTCCCACTTTTTGTTTTCTTTGCACACAAGGGGCCACAGGAGTCCACACTCATCAACCCAGGGAAGTAATTCCCATTGTTTCTCTACACCAAGAGAAATTCTTGGTGCTCATAAACCATTTCATTGCATTTTCAACATTATTCAAACTGTTCACCTTTCCCAGCAACATATTTTTGTCTTCAACCATATCCCTTATAAAGTGATACTTAACATTAATATGCTTTTCCTTAGAATGATAAAAAGGGTTCTTTTCCAAGAAAATTACACTTTGGTTGTCATATTCTATCCTTATATCTTGTTGTACCAAACTATACCTAAACAAAATCTTTGCAACCAAACTTCTTCCTTGCTTGCAAGAGTGGTTTCCATGTGTTCATATTTTTATAGTTGAAAGTTCCACTACAAATTGTCTCTTTCTCATCCAACTAATTTCTCATCCAAATAGGTTACACACACACACACACACACTTATGGATAATTTTTTATCCAAATCTCTAACCTATTCTACATCAACAAAGCCACATATATTCAACACTCTATCCATTATTGGTTTTCTTTGGTAGCACAAACCATAATCACTAGTGTCATGCATATACATGAAAATTGTCTTTGATGTTGTCCAATGCTCCTTCCCTGGTTTTGACATAAACTTGCTCAATACTCCCACTGCATGTGTAATGTCTAGTCTTGTATAAACCATTGTTTACCTCAAGCTTCCAATTGCACTTGTATATGGAACATAGGACATTTCCTCTTCCTCTTCCAATTTCTTGGGAAATTGTTTTGCAGATAAATTTAGACCTGCAAGAATAAGAACCTTCATTGGACTACTTTCCTACATATTAAAACTATGCAATATTGTCTCGACATACTTCCTCTAATTTAAGTAGTACTTCCTCTTTTCCCAATCTCTTTTAATTTCCATTCGCAAAATAAAATTTGCAGCACCAAATTCCTTCATATCAAATTTTGAGGACAATTAGGTCTTCACGACATGGAAAATTTATCTATTATTCCCCATTAACAACATATCATCCACATACAAGACCAAATAAATAACATAATCACCAAATAATTTGAAATACACACAATTATCCATTTTTTTCATTGTGAAGCCAAGTCCTTGTATTTATGTATGTTATATAAAAATCATACATAATGACAAATGTTGTTGACAAAATTCTTCAGTGTCCCAAGAAGATTCTTCTTCTAGTAAGTCCTTCCACTTGATCGGGTATTCCTTGATTACATGAGATCAGAGCTTCTTTTACATGGAGGATATTATACCTTTTGTCTCTAAAATGACCCTTCCTTCATCATCTAATGATGGAAGCATTGTTTGTGCTGATTGATGGCCACCAAGTGCCCTTTTAAGGCAGGATATATGGAAGACATTATGGACACGATTTTTATCCGGAAGGATTAAACTATATGCAACATGGCTGATCTTTTTGTTGATTTGGTATGGTCAATAGAAATTTGGTCCCAATTTATTTTTTCCTTTTTGTTTTAAGGATAGTTGTTTGTATGGCTAGAGATTGATAAATACCCATTCTCCAACTTCAAATTCTCTCTCAATTTTGTTTCGGTCGGCTTGCTGCTTCATACGGTTTCTTGCATTATTTAAATTTTATTTTAGAGTTTGGATGACCTTTTGGGTTTCTTCTAGTTGGTTTTTAACAACTGGTAGTTTTGTCTGGATGATATATAGGTCCTTCCGTTTTGGAGGTTCGTACCCATATAGAGCTTGAAATGGAGTCATTTTTGTTGATGTGTGGTAAGTAGAATTGTACCACCATTCAGCGAGATGTAACCACTGAACCCACTTATTTTGCTTGTCTATGGTGTAACAATGTAGTTAAGCTTCCAAACATTCATTGACAACCTCTATTTGGCCATATGTTTGAGCATGGTAAGCAGAACTCATGTTGAGGTAGGTTCCTATATGATTGAATAATTGCTTCCAAAAATTACCCTTAAATTTCGCTTCTCTATCTCTCACAATGACCTTTGGAACTTCGTGTAATTTTTAAATATTTTTGCAAAATATCTCAGCGATTTGTTTTGATGAGTATGATTTATTCATTGCAATAAAGTGAACATACTTGGTGAGTCTCTCGACTATTACAAGAATATTATCCTTACCATCAGATATGGGTAAGCCTTCAATAAAGTCCATTGATATTTCTTCCCATTTCTGATTTGGAATGTTTAAGGGATGAAGTAGTCTGTTGGCTTAAGGGGGCCTGACCCAGGTTCAGAGTCATTCACGCCAACCAACAAAACCCTAACTATTGGCCCTTTTGGAAACAACCTGTGTAGTCCAGGCTGCAGTCTCACCGAAGCAGTGTTGGGGGATGCTAGAACTAGGTTTCTGCATCCAAAGGCCTCTATGATGGCCTTTCTGAGGATCTATAGCTTAGATTTGCCTTTGCGCAGATCTATTCCTTCCGACTGTCAACTACTGCAACCCTATTGAAATGACCTTCAGACCTTCGCGAAGGTACTTAATTGTACTTATCATGCATAAAAGACATTGATTTACTGCTTTCGCGCATGAACTGTATATTTTGAAGCCTTTATGACCTAGATTTGCTTTCGTGTAGATCTGACCTTTTCTATCAGTAAACTACAACAGATCTATCTTACATCTTTCCTATCTCTACGAAGGAGGTTAATCATACTTATTATGCATAAACATTACCGATCTCATAGTTTCACGCAGAAATAAAACATTAAGTCATGTATAACAGATCACAGAGCAAAGATGCATAAGTTTAAACAAAAGTAATTAAACAAGGCATAGATGCATAGAATCGCTCAAAGCCAGTCTTTATTAAGATATAACATTCAGATACAGACTCTTTCCACCCTGTGCACTCAATTGCAAGGGCCCACACACTTAACTGTGGACTTACCAAGGTATCTATGCACTCAGCTATAAGAGCCTTCCCCTTTCACCTAAGGATAGGAAACAAACTTTTCCTGCCTTAGAACCTTGCCCTTACAATGATTCTCTAACAAAAATTTATCTTCTAAGACTTGATAAGACTCAACTATATATAGCCTTTTCATTACAATACCATGGTTCGCAACCCATGAGTGAGTCTCGAAACCAACCTATCAAATACCCATACAAGGGACTAATACCCCTTTGAATCTTACATAGCTTCACACTCCGCTTCCTCATTTCATGGAGACTTTAAATTATTTTTACAAAACTATTACAAAACTATCAAAAATTGACCCTAGGGACTTTATCCCAATACCCCCCAAACACAAATATGATGACTCGCCCTCGAGTCACTCAGTTTGCTTCTCCACTTTGTGGCGAAGTTCGTTGAACTCCATATTTAGTACTTCAAGGTATGCTATGATCTGTACTGTGTCCTACTTCACTTCTTCGACCAACTTCTCTGTAGTTGGCCCCTACAATGCAAGGTGCATGGTCCTTTATGTCTGCTGGAACTTCTTTAGCTTCTCCTTGATAGCCAAAGTAGCCTACTTGCTTCCTTTGTCCATGGTTGAAGTCGAGCCTTCAAAACTTGTTCCTTGTGCTGCAACTCCTCAACTTGTGCTTGTAGTACCTTCATTTCCAGTAAGCATGCAAAGCGCTGGATTGGTGCCAAAGTGTGCATAGTTGCTTTGATCTCGTCGACCTTCTACTATGCCTCCCTGACCTCTGTGCCGAATCTTTGCAAGTTAGATTTGTCCTGCAAAGTGGTCCATAACTCCATTGCATGTTCAAAGATAGAATTTCATCTTTTTACTACATTATCCAAGGTAGCCATATGTTCCCTGATGGCTGCGTCGCGCTGCTCCCTAACCTCTGGCAGAGTAGTCGGCTGTAGTTTTAGTTGTAGTTCTAAGATATTCATCTAAAAATAAAAAGTAACTCGGCCTACCTCTTCTTTAGACTGTCACACTACAGTGACCAATTTTCAAACCTTTTCTGATGTGGCCGCATCCTCTGGAATGTGTAGCTCTAGTGCTGAGTTACACGCTTGTGTAATGGTTTCTTCTAGGCTCTAGCTTTGTGCTGCGAGCTCTTCTTTTTCCTTAAGATCCTGAACCTTCTAGGCTAAGATTTTCTCATTGTTCGTTTTCACTTCTCTTATCACTGATAGCGCACATTTTTCTCTGATCTGAAGCTCATTTGAGTCCCCCTGATGAAGTGCATGGAGGGTCTAAAGTGGCAGCGTGGCTAAATTCATACCCACTCCTTTGATCTTTCCAAGCTAGGCGTTGTCTTCCTCTGACTCCATGCGTAATGTTCCTTTTGGAAAGGAAATGAATCTGAGGTCCAAAGTTCGTTTTGGTTCCATGGCGGTCCTGCTCACTTGCTGCAAGCTCACTTGAACCCCTCTCACTTGTCCAACACTCGCCTAGATAATGCCTGTCTAAATCTGCAATTCACGCAGATCCTTCTGGACGCTCCCCAACGTCTACATGTATTGCTGCTCAAATTGAGTCCACATCTATGTCATCATGTCTCTGACCTTATCCCCAATTTCATCAAGGTCCCTTTCTGTGTGGAACATTGGGTCAATGTGCACTTGCTTGTCTAATTTGTGCATTTTCCATGGTTCGACAGTTGTCTCATTTTGCTGCTTTGACAACCTAAATGGAATGCTCTACATGTCACCCCCACCTCCTTCTTGCTCGGACTGCTCCTTCTCTTCAGTATGATGGGAAGTCAATGCTTCAACTTCCACTATGTCCAATTTATCAGCATGTTCTTTCTCAGCATCCTCTTTCTTGGCATGCTCTTTTTCAGCAGCTACCTTAGTCTTTCTTCTTTTTGAGTGGCCTTCTCATGCACTATTGCTTGCTCTGCTTCTTTCTTATTCTGCTCAGCTGTTGTCTGCACGGAGGAGATCTCTCCTCCTTTACTGGTTCTTGCACCAAGATTTGAGGGCTCCTGCCACTCTGCTAGCCATAGTCCCATGATTTCCTACACATCAGCCTCCGTAACTAATTATGGCAACTTGTGCCAGAGCTTCTTAGGGTCCCGCCTTGTGCGGATGGATACATTGTGAAATTCAACCTTAGATTCTGTGGAGGCCCTCAACTGCTCGAAAAAGGTTGGAGACAACCTTGGCCACTAACTTATCACTGTGTGGAGGTCCATCTCGACCAATATCTAGAAAAATTTGGACTCCATGATCCTCTCTGAATCCTTCGTCGCCCACAGTGAAGCGAACTTCACTGCCTTTGGTAAATCTTCTTCCTGTGGAGGGAACTAACTATCCTCCTGTAGTCGCCATGTGACTAGTACAATTAGCAACATGAGCCAGGCATAGTGAAATGCCTTGCTATCCTCCTGCGCTTCGCAACAGTTTACTAGGAATTCCTCGCAAATATATTGTGCTCAGTTGTACTCTACCCCCTTTGCGCACTGCGCGGCCAGTGAAATTACAGGCACCGGAACTTCGTCCGCGTGACATTTTCTCATGATTTTCCCAGCCAAAATATGAGCGGAAAACTGCATTGATTGGTTGGTAATTGAGTGGATGGAGTACCTGCGCGACTTCTTGACAATCCCAAACTCACTTTTCATTTTGTCTGCAAGTTCCTTCTCTTTTCTCTTACCTCCAAACTCCTTAGCGGGGCCCACCCCTTTATAGGGAAACTTCATAATTCAATGGATCAACATATATATGGGGATGGGTTTGCCTAACCACAAACACCCATCATGCACCAGCGCGAGCAACTAGTGCACACAAATAATATTGATAATTTACCAGTGGAAGTGTGGCACAAACAACATATGTAGCAATCTGGCCTGCTCGACTCCTTTTACCCATTTCATCGGTTCCAGCCTTGTGACCCCAGTTTCTTCATAATAAATCTTGGTCACATATTTGTTGGTGGCCAATTGAGGTAATTAATCATGGTCGATGAGATCCCAATCCTCCAATGTTAACACTGGGATACGTGCTAAGAGCACACCTTCAAAAACTACTTCTTTCGGTAACAATGGTGTAGATACCATGAATTTTCCCAAATCTGGGTCCTTGGTTAGCTTTGATTTCCCTTTCTATGGAGGGATATACTCGGGAGCCTCGTGATAGGCTCACCCTCATCAACATCCAGTTCCTCAATTCCATCATTGAGTTCTTCTGCTTCCAAATCTACTCATTCCTCCAGTTGCTTTGCCTTGTCCTTCCTTTCTTTCTGTCAAACCTCCGGGCTCTTCCTTGGTGACTGCCTCACCGAGACAGGTTGTGGTTTCTTCTTCTTCTCTTTAGTAGCGGATTTCTTTGGCCTAGGTGAACTTGGAGCCATAGGCATGGATGGCATAGCCTTCATTGACACAACTTCAGGGGTATCTACTTGAGAGACAGCATCTTCGGAACTTGCTGGTGCAAACATTTGTTCAAGGATAATATTTTGACTATACTCAGGAAGTTTTTCGAATGCTGGGCTTGTGACGAAATCCTCCCTAGTCTCTCGATTCATAGAGCAAAAAGAAGAGGGCTTATACCAATCTTTCAGAAAGAAAAGTTTTCTTTAGCAGAACAACATGCCATATTTATATATGATTTTGAATTCAAATCTGACCTTTCCCTCAATTTTTTTATCATAAATGCATCTTTTGCGGCAGATATCCAAATATTTTTGCCATAAATGTTTCCTACACGCTCCTCCTAATGAGATATTTTCTATCCAATCATGAACATTGACTTCAATGACTAATTTTTGACCCATCTGCGCAGCACCACCCCTTGTGGTGCAGTTCGCCCATCACATCTTCATCTACTATAGCTTCTTTTGGAGCAACTTCTTTTGTCGTACCTCTTACGTCCATCACACAACGTTCTTACTATATTTTCCTCTTCTTTGGGTAGTGTAGTTTACAGTCCCGCTCTCCCTTGCAACTACCTGGAGCACTAAGACTGTCTTGCTATCATATAGTCATTGCGCAAGGTCAAGATCCCCTGTATACAACTTCAGTCGACTTCCATTCACCCTTCCTAGGAATAATTCACCATTTAGCTTCACGAGCTGAAATACACCACCATCCGTGATTTCCTTGACTACATAGGGTCCCATCCATTGCATTTGAAATCTACTCGAAAACTTTGTGAACTTATTATCATAGAGCATAACCAAATTGTTCATCTTAAATGTGCATAGCTTAATATTCCTATCATGCCAGGCCTTCTCACATTCGTTTTGCACTTGTTGGTGAAATCCTACCAAAAATAGGTCTTCTTCCAACTCCATCAACTCCGCGAGTCATTCCTTCAAGGTCTTGCGATCTGTCATCTCTGTCAAATCCATAATGCACAAGCTTGGAAAAATATATTCCATAGGCATCACTGCATCGATCCCATAGACCAACCTAAATGGGGCTTGACTTGTCAACTTCTTGCATGTCGTCTTGTATGCCTATAGAATCACCAGGATACATACATCCCAATCATTTATCTTCACGTTACAAACCTTAGTCAATGGATTCTCTAGAATCTTATTGAATGCTTCCACTGTACCATTGGCTTGGCGGTGATAGGGCGTACTCTTTTGATGGTACACCTAGAATTCTTCGAGCATTACGCTGATTGTTTTATTAAGGAAATTCATACCCCTATCACTCATTAATACTTTAAGGCACCCAAACCGTGTTAAGACATATTCAAATAGGAACTTCACAGTAGTACAATCCTTCACCAGCTGCACTTCGGCCCATCTAGTTAAGTATTATGTCACAGTAATAATGTATCACGTGCCTGTCTTCCTTCCTGGTGGTTGTATTGGACCTACAAAGTCAATTTCCCATTTGTCAAATACTTGTAGCGAAACCTGAGGGTTTAGGGGAAATTCATCTCTGCGCGAAGGCTTTCCCGTCCTTTGAAAAGCATCACATTCTTTACAAAATGCCTTAGAATCTTTATGCACTGTCGACCACCATAACCCTGCACGCAGAATCTTCTGTGCGATCGCTCTACCTGCATAGTGTCCTCCCGCCACTCCTCCATGGGCCTCAGCGAGGATACTAGTGTGCTCAAACTCCAAAACATATTGGCACAATATTTCATCTATCCCCATCTTATACAAATGTCCCGCTATAACAGAAAAATCAACAGCGCATACCACCAGTTCCTTCTTCTGCTGAGTAGAATACCCTTCCGGAGTTGTTCCAGTAGTCAGAAACTTAGATATATCTACAAAATGATCATCAGCGACACGCACAACAAAGAGTTGTGCATCAAGCAATCCTTCATCTATATTAGTTGGTTTTCACCTGTCTCGATTCAGCTTAGGTGATCTGGTCTCGCATTTAACCGTCTGGGCTTCACAATCACTTCAAAATCATATTCCTGAAACAACAACAACCACCGACATATTCCTCCCCCCCCCACAACACAGGCTTATTAACCAGGTATTTGAGAGTGGAGTGATCCATGTACATTTTGAAATGTGTGCCCAACAAATAATGGCAAAACTTCTGCAACACGTAGTCCATCGCCAGGCTTTCGTGCTTTATAGTGGAATAATTATTTTCAGCTTTTGACAGTTTCCTACTTGCAAAGGCTATTGGGTGATCAATATCACCTTTGTCGGGTTGGATCAATATCACACCCAACATAATACATGAGGCATATACATGCACATGGAACTCTTTCTTCCAATCCAGAAATACTAAGATGGGTGCAGTCAACATCTTGTGTTTTAACACATCAAGACTTTGTTGATACTGCTCATCCCAACAAAAAGTTGCATTGTTCTTTAACAGTTTCTCCATCGGCGCAGTAATCTGGGCATAAGACTTGATAAACTTCCTATAGTATCCTATGTGTCCCAGTGTTGCATGCAGCTTCTTAACATTCTTGGGAGATTCTAAGTTCACAATCACTGCTATCTTCGCAGGGTCCACCATCAATCCATGCTTGCATACTACATGGCCTAGCAAAATTCCAAAAGGCACATAGAATATACATTTCTTCAAGTTCAGCAAGATTTGGTACCTGCAACCTATATCCAATATGAGGCACAAACTTGCAACATGGCATTTTACCAATCCAAACACAGTCCAGTAATCAAAATATACCTCCAAGAATTTATGAATGAACTCTTTGAATGTCACGATTACTACCCTAGAGAAGATTGCGAGCACATTCTACAATCTAAATCGCATCACTGTATACTGAAAGAAACCCCACTCTATCAGAAAGGTTTTCTTCTACGATCCTTTGGCGTGATCTTAATCTAATGGTAGCCTGAGAACCCATCAGTGAATAAATAAGCCTCCCATCTGCCAACATTCTCTAATACTTCATCTCTAAACGGTGTTGGGAATGGATCATGCACACATGCATTGTTCAACTTCCTAAGATCTATGCATATTCTGATTTCACCTTACTATTTCTTTTCTTGGACAACCATTGGGTTCACCCAATCAGATTCTCCTACTAGTTCAATAATTCCAGCGTCAAACATCTTATCAAGCTCTTTACGCACCTTTTCTTTATACTTTGAATTGAACTCATAAGGTCTCTGCTTTACGGGCTTCACATCAAGTTTCAAAGTAATTTTCATTACAACTAGATCTCCTATGATACCTTTCAGATCTACGAACTTTTTTGGAGATAGATCTTGGTATTTTCATAGTAGTTAAACCACCTTATCAACTATATCTTCATCCCAATAGTCACTTATCTTTGCAAACTTAGGCTCTGTGTCAGATCCAATATTTACTTGTCGGGTTTTTATCGACTTTGTTACATCAGGGTTCTCTGTCTGAGGTCCCTCAACTTCACGTTGTCCCTCTGATTATGGAATGTTAATATTCCACGAATCTTCTTCTTCCTCCTCAACAGTCACATTATAACATTCCAGTGCATGGCACAGTTGTGTACTCCAATCTGGCTAAGTCCATTCTACCGGTTCCTTAGGTGTCCTAAAGATAGCGACTTTTACCTCCTGAAGCACTTCATCAATGCATTTGAACCCATCGTCAAAGCTAAACGTCGGTAAAAAACCTTCTCTTAAGATGTCCCATGGTAAAGCTCTATTTCCAAATACGAGTTCATTGGGATTGTATCTAAGGTATGACAGGAGATGTGCACCTTCTCTGGTTGTGGCTCCATTCCCCAAGATCTAGTCCACCACACCAAATTCTCATGAGGATCATCCTTCCCACTGTGCTTCTTATTCATCCTGGTATTAGCATATCCAAACCTTAATTTCATCATCCTTCTATATTCCTTCCAACCAGCGAAGTTCTCTTTGTGCGTACCCCACCAACGGGCAGGTGTAGCACGCAGTTCCACTTCAAGTGCTTGGAAGTGATTTTCTTCAAGCACTTCCTTTTCAAATTCATCCAAAAAAGGATCAACATTAGTCAAACCATCATAATGTGGAAGATTTCTTACCTCAGTTGAGACACACCGTAGTGATTTTGTCATCATATTACATCAGAGCATAGATACTTCGTGCAACTGATTCTTCCAGTGCTTGAGCTCTTCATCCAAGTTTGAGGTACAGGAACTATCCATATCCCACGCAATTTTTCCATTGTCCATAGGATTGATCCAATCTTCATCTCGCATTGTGATCTTGTATATCTAATCCAGATCATCATCATCCTCCATAAAGTCGCGAATAGTTTAAGTATAGCACACTCCCTCAGCAGGGTCTAGCGACACTATAACTCTAAGTACCTTCCTTTCAAAATTCATCTTTCGCTTCTTCAAGTTGATTACAACATCCATGTCAAAAGCCCAATCAATTCCTAGTAGCGTAGGATACAAATTGCTGTCATCTACTATCTCTATTACTTCAAAATCTACCAAAGCACATGCTCCTTCAATATCTAACCTCACACCATATAATCGCCCCATCAGAATAATCTTTTGCTGATTGGCCATGTGTAGTTGTATAGGAGACCATTGCAGTGTAGGTCTCCCCATCCTTTCCCACGTTTGTTTAGGCAGCACATTTGCATCTCACCCCAGATCCAAGATTACCTTGTCCATTTCATACTCTCCTATCTATGCGATTAGCCTCATCTCGTGTCCTATCCCCTTCTTATGATTACCCAGCTTCCTTACAAAACATTGTTCTGAAGGAATCTTAATCTTACCTGCACAGTTTTCTATTATCTCTTGGAGTCCTTCCACTTCCTTCTTATCACGCAACAACCTCATGCAGGTCTTTAGAAAAGTGGCTAACAACAAAGGCTCTACCTCCTGCGTTGTACCAGTTTCTGGCAGTTTCCCCTGACTTCCTGAGGTGGATGCCTTAGAGAAGCTTTTCTTTGCTTCCATGAAGGTCTCCTTAGCTTTATTAAGGTCAAAGTCTACTTCTTTCTCGACAGCCTTATGCACCCAACCTTTAGCCTCAAGTTGCTTTCCCTTTTCTTCTCTTGTGGCCATACCACTTCTTGTCACTATATTTACACTATGATCTTCTTCATGCGGTTCCGCCCTCATCATTTGGATATTATATGTAGGTTGTTGGGGTTGTGCCTTTTTTCCTTGCATCTTTGCTATAAGGATCAGGAAATATTTGATCACATGGTTGAATTGTTGCAATATTGACACGATGGATGCGTAGGGTTTTGGCAGTCGTGTGTGAAATGTCTATCTTTTCCACAGTTATAATAAATAAATTCTTCGCGACCCCTGCCATCCCCTCCTCCTCTTCCTCTTACATGGCCTTGGAATCCTCCATGCACTGCACCCACGCCCTGATCTTGAGGTTGATTTTCTGCATGCATTTGGTAGGCAGGGGTTATATCCATCATTAACTCATAACTTCGATAATGGTGCTCATCATGGCCTACAGATTCAGAAAAATTTCAAAACAACTGTTGAGGGGTCTGTACAAACTTCTGTAGAAGATGAAAATTTTCTGTGGCATGATGTCTTGTAGCCTAACATACAGTGCGCCATGGCGTAGCTCCCGTGCTCGACCAAGTGGTATTTTCTAGCTTTAGGGGGACACCCCCCCCATTAGGTAATTTTGATAAACCGGAAAATGGTCCTTATTGTGGCCATGGCCCTTGCATTTCAAGCACCAAACTTCCACGCGCACTTCAAGTTGGGCCTCCTTTCCTTTCTTTAGGCTCTGCAACTCTAAGTGCAGGCTTTCCAACTGCAAGTGAATTTGTTGTACTCTGATATTTGTATCCGGTATGGGTGAGGCTTCCAACCTCATCGTGATCTCTACCACCTCTCATTGTGTTGCTATCTTTTGTTGTAACAGTGACAATCTTAAGTGTGGTAAGAATGACGCAATATAGCTGTCCCAATGCTGGGAATCTGTAATCACCATACTAGCCTACCTGATTAGCCATTTCAACTTTTGATCAAAATCCTAGGATGACTCAGTTACATTTTGTTGAATTTATTTGAACTCAGTTACCTACTGTGCCTCTGACTTAGGGTTTCTAAACTCTTTATTTAGCGCCTGCTAGGTATCTGCTAGTGTCGCATTGGGGTTATCAGTGAAGTACTTAATGTACCATGTTAATGCTCAGTCTTGCAAGGCTGTGAACAGCTGCACTTTCTTGATGTTGTCATCCGTAATATATTGTGTTGTCCACACAACACCTACAATGAAACAGAACTGTTCCGGGTCTTTGCCCCTTACCCCTTTAAAAATCAGCATCTTCATTGAGTTTGCCATGTTTAATGGTGGAGGTGGACATGAAGGTGGAGTGGATGGATGAGGTATTTGTTGGATACCCTGCCTAATCAACTGTACCGCACTTTGGGGTGTACTTAGGACTGTCCCTTCGTTGTCGCTCGAAGGGGATCTGATCAATGAACTATACTCAGAGCCTAATTCTCCTTTCCGTCTAAAGGGATTTCCACTTCGTGTAGTTCCAAACATCAAGGTAATGGAATAACCTAGTTTTCACATAACAACATCTCAATCCAAGTTTTCAAAGATTCACTATAACTGACAGTTGTGTGAATCTTGAATTCAATCACAAATGCCCCAAGTGTTCTATCAATCCAGTGATCAACAACCTGAGCAATGTTGTTTTCTAAAGCTTCCAAGTGCCTCACCAGCTCTAGATTCCACATAATAGGGATGCCAAGTCTCCACGTACCCTGACTATTTGCCGATCTAGACAGCCAATTGTGCAATTCGCTAGGGAAGAAATAGAAAAAGTTCTCAGTTTCATTTGAGTATAGGTATCTACTCAACCCCTACTCCTTGGATAATCACGGATTTCTATTCCCCTTTTCTGCAAACGTATGTTCCTTTCAATTGATCCACTTCTCAATTTCCTTCTTGGTAGCGAACCACTTATTCAAAATCACACATTCCTCAGATTGATCCCGGTCCCAGCAATAGAACCATTTGTTGGCTTAAGGGGGCATGACCCAAGTTCAGAGTTATTTGCGCCAACCAAAAAAACCCTAACTGTTGGCCCTTTCGGCAAATACCTATGTAGCGCTGTCTGTAGTCTCACCCGAAGCAATGTTTAGGGAAGCTAGAACCAAGTTTCTGCATCCAAAGGCCTGTGTGCTGGTCTTCCCAAGGATCTATAGCTTAGATATGCCTTCATGCAAATATATTCCTTCCGACTGTCAACTACTGCAACCCTATAGAAATGACCTTCAAACCTTCGCGAAGGTACTTAACTGTACTTATCATGCATAAAGGACAATGATTTACTACTTTCATGCAATGAACTGTATATTCTGAAGCCTTTATGACCTAGATCAGCCTTCGCGCAGATCTACCCTTTTCGATTAGTAAACTACAACAGATCCATCTTACATCTTTCTAATCTCCATGAAGGAGGTTAATCATACTTATTATGCATAAACATTATATACCTTACAATTTTGCGCAGAAATAAAACATTAAGTCGTGTATAATGGATCACAGAGCGAAGATGCATAAGCTTAAACAGAAGTTATTAAACAAGGAACAAATGCACATAATCACTTAAAACCAGTCTTTATTAAGATATAACATTCAGATACAGACTCTTTCCACCCTGTGCACTCAGCTGCAAGGGCCAGCACACTCAGCTGCAGGAGCCTTCCCCTTTTGCCTAAGGACAGGAAACATATTTTTCCTGCCTTAGCACCTTTCCCTTACAATGATTCTCTCACAAAAAGTTATCTTCTAAGACTCACTAAGACTCAACTATATATAGCCTTTTCATTACAATACCATGGCCCATGGCCCATGGGTGAGTCTCGAAACCGACCTATCACCTACCCATACAAGGGACTAATGCCCCCTTTGACTCTTACTTAGCTTCACGCTCCACTTCCTCATTTTGTGGAGACTTTACATTCTTTTTACAAAACTATTACAAAACTGTCAAAAAATGACCCTAGGGACCTTATCCTAACATAGTTCGGTTGTCATAATACTTTCACTTTTATTCCTTTGACATTTATCACATTCTACTACATATTTCTAAATATCGTGACTCATTCCCTTACAAAAGAATGATATGTGTGCATTATAGTAAGTTTTAAAGAATCCTACATGTCCGACTGACAGTGAATCATGTGACTCCTTGAGGATCTTGGTTTTAAACTTGGAGTTTGAATTCAGATAGATTCTTCCCTTCTACCATAGAATGTCGTTCTTCCATTCCCATTTTGAGTTGTGTGGAAGGTTATTGATTATAGTGCTTTTTTTCTGGATCTTTTTCATATTCACTTCGAATATCATTAAGCCATTTGAGAACAATAACTAAAATTGCAAGTAGTGTTGGTTCTTCATCTTTCCTAGACAAGGCATCTACCACTATATTGTCATTTCCCCTTTTGTGTAATATTTCCATGTCAAAGGAAACAATTTTTTCAATCCACCTTTGTTGTTCTTTTGAAAGTGTTTTTTGTTGGGTGAGGTACTAGATACTATTATGGTTTTTTCATATGGAAAACATACTTCCCAAAAGATATTGCCTCCACTTGGCTAGTGCATGCATAATAGAAAGCATTTCTTTGTTGTATGTAGATTTAAGACGTTCTCATTTATTGAGTTTCTTGCTCTCAAAAGCTATTGGATGCCCATGTTACATTAACACTGCTCCTATACCGAATCCTAAAGCATCACACTCAATGATAAATGGTTTAGAGAAATATGGAGTTTCCAAACTGGGGCATTAGACATAACTTCCTTCAATTCTTCAAAACACTTTCCTACTTCTTCATTCCATTGAAATGGGTTTTTCTTTAGAAGGTTTGTTAGGGGTGTGGTTATATGTGCATAGTTTTTAATAAATATTCCATAGTATCAGTCAATCTTAAGAACCCTCTTAGCTTAGATATATTAATTGGTTTGGTCCATTCCCTTATAGCCTTGATTTTATTAGGATCAAATTTTACTACTTCATGGGATATTATGTGTCCGAGATATTATACTTCTTCCTTCCCAAAGGTGCATTTGGACTTCTTGGCATAGAATTGATGCTCTTCCAATAATGTAAGAACTTTTTCCAAATTTTGTAGGTGCTTCTTCCAAGTTTTACTATAAATTAAAATGTCATCAAAGAACACTAACATGAACTTGCTTAGATATGGATGGAATAACTCGTTCACAGTAGTTTGGAATGTTGTTGGTGCATTGGTTAACCCAAAAGGAATTAATTTAAATTCATAGTGACCTTCATGTGTTTGGAACACAGTTTTTGTTATGTCTTCCAACCTTATTCTGATTTGATAATACCATGACCTTAAGTCCAATTTTGAGAAACATTTAGTGCCATGTAGTTCATCCAACATTTCATCGATGAAGGGAAATGGGAACTTGTTTTTAATTTTTATTTTGTTTTGCCCTCGATAATCGATGCATAACCTAAACGATCTATCTTTTTTCCGCATCAATATAATGGGAGGAGCATACAGACTTTTACTTTTTGAGATGATGCCACACTTTAAAATATCTTGGATTAATCTCTCAATTTCCTTTTTTTGATGATGGGGATATTGATATGGTTTGATGTTGACGGGGTTTGATCCCACTTTGACTTCTATTGTATGCTTGATTTCTCTATTAGGAGGCATTTTCCTGGGTAGGTCTTGGAATACTTTTTCATGCTTCTGAATTAGATCTTTTACTTCTGGTGCTTCTTCATTGATCAATTTTGAAGTTAACATTTCTAATTGGTGACATTGTACTACATAGGCTGGTGCTTCTTTTCAAATCATTTTCATCATTTGGGATGATGATATGATTTGATTCTCAGGTGCTTGGAACCCATATAATTTGTATTTCTTCCCTTCCCATTTAAATTTTATAAATTTCTTTTGATGGTTGGCTGAGTAAGTGCCAAGGGTTTGTAACCATTGGATACCTAAGACCACATCCACTCCTCCTAATGGTACCATGTAAAATAGAGATTATAAATTATAGTCTTGAATTTGCAATTTAACTTTATGGCATTTCCCTACTTTTTCAATTTTCTTACCTTCGGCTACCATAAAATTCATGTTGGGCATGGGAAATGTGAAAATGTTGAGTCTCTTTGCCATGGTTGAGTCCAAAAAATTGTGTGTGCTATTGGTATCAATGAGAACCATTACATTTTTCTTCTTGATATGTCCTTTTAATTTTAATGTTTTGGGTTGTGATATACTTGTCATGGTTGATAACGATACTTGCAGAATGCTCTCATCACCTAGTTCTTGAGTAAATTCATGGGAATCTTCAATTTCTTCTATGTTTGATTCATCACTGCTTGAATCATTAGTTTCATTGCATTTATACAGGTTTTTGGTCTCTTTTCCTTTAGCACACAAATGTTTATGGTCCCATTTTTCACCACAGTGTTTGCATTTTCCCTCTTTCATCCTCTGCATTTCCATGTTCATTTTTTCTCATTCACGAAGATGTGGTGGAAAATATTTTGTGTTATCCATGTTCGCTAATTGGTCAAATCTTTGTCTCAGATATACTCTTTCAACCTTTGACCATAACATCTTTTCAACAACTTTTTCTTTTTGTCTTGCTACTTCTATCAACGTAATGTCATGAAGCTCAAGTTATGTTTACCATCCTCAAATAGATGGCCAAACAAATCTTGTCGATAAATTTTTTAAAGCTTACCTATGTTGTTACGCCACAAAGAAGCAAAATAAGTGGGCTTAGTGGTTAGATCTCACTGAATGGAGGTATAATTCTACTCACCACACATCAGTAAAAATGACTCCATTTCAAGCTCTGTATGGGTATGAACCTCCAAAATGGAAGGACCTGGCTATCATCTAGACAAAACTACTAGTTTTTAAAAACCAACTAGAAGAAACCCAAAAGATCATCCAAACTCTAAAAGAAATTTAAATAATGCAAGAAACCGTATGAAGCAGCAAGCTGACCAAAACAGAACTGAGAGAGAATTTGAAGTTGGAGAATGGGTATTTTTCAAGCTCCATCCATACAAATAGATCCCCTTAAAACAAAAAGGAAAAAATAAATTGGCACCAAATTGCTATCGACCATACTAGATCAACAAAAATATCAGTAAATTTGCACATAGTTTAAGCCTTTCGGATAAAAGTCATATCCACAACGCCTTCCATGTATCTTGTCTTAAATGGGCACTTGGTGGCCATAAATCAACACATACAACACTTCCATCCTTGGATGATGAAGGAAGGGTCATTTTAAAGCCATAAGGTATCATATCCACCAGAAAAAAAGAAGCTTTGATCTTGTGTAATCAAGGAATACCTAATCAAGTGCAAGGACTTACCAAAAGAAGAAGCTTCTTGTGAGATTGAAGCATTTCTCCAACAACATCCATCATTACATATGATTTGAGGACAAATCATTTTTTGGGAGGAAGGCAATGTTATATAAAAATTAGTTATTTGTAATTATTAGTTAATAGGAAAAGGGCATAATCAATGATCTTGCCCATTCACCAAGAGGCGCCAAGGCTGTCTTTAAGCTAGGGCCTCTCATTCTGTAATTCATCATTCAATAATTAATAAAATATATGTATAAAATGGATTTCTAAGTTTTCATGCTTCAATGTATCAAAAATTTGTATACCACATCCTTGGTGATTGCTTTAACCCATACAAATACCCTTTTAGTCTACATACCAATTCTTTCTTACCCTTCACTACAAAGCCTTTTAGTTTCTTCATGTAGATATCTTCTTTCAGATCCCCATGTGGGAATGTTTTCTTCACATCCAACTATTCTACTTTAAAATCAAAAGCATAAACAATAGATAAAAGTATCCTAATAGAAGCTAACTTGGAAACATGAGAAAAAAAATATCACCAAAATCAATTCCCCACACATAGGAATAATGTTTTGGTACTAAGCAAGCTTTGTGTTTCTCCACTTTTCCTTTTGCATTCAACTTCTCCTTAAACATCCATTTGATGCCAATGGGTTTTCTTCCATCTAGAAACTCCACCAAATCCCAAGGCGCATTCTTGTCCAAGGCTTCCATTTATTCAACCATAGCCTTTTTTAGAGTTTTCCATCCTTTGAATCCACTACCTCCCTAAACTTTCTAGCATCATCATCAGCAATAGATAAAGAAAAATTTGAACGGAAATCAGATGGAGTATACCTCTATGGCTACCTTATTTCCTGAATTGATCTCCTTAAAACAAGAGTGTATGGTTCTTCTTCTCCTTATTCTTGTTCTTTTGTGGAGTCTGATTCTTCCTTTAATTCAAAATCTATCTTCTCTGATCCCTTTTCCCTTGGTAGGACTTCCTATTTCATGACATCCTACACTTATCTAAATACCACATCTTAAATGTACACGATTTTTTTTATTCTTGGGTTACAAAGAGTGTAACCTTGTAAACCATCTTTATACCAATAAATATGCACCTTTCAGATTACTCTCCACCTTGGTTATTTTCTCCTTTGGATCATGTACATATGCATCACAACCAAATACCATGATATGTGTGAGAGAGGGATTTTTACCAATCCATACCGCATGTGGAGTCTAATCTTCCAATGTCGATGGTGGTGATCTATTAACTAGGTAGCATGCAATATCCACTGCCTCTACCTAGAATTTCCTAACCCATCACCACAAAGCATGCTCCTTTATTTTTCCATCAATGTCTTGTTCATCCTTTTTGCAAATCCGTTTTGTTGAGATGTGTATGGAGCAATATTTTGTCATGTTATACAACAATTCTTAAAGAAATCTTCAAATTTCTTCCTCCAGAATTCTTCACCATTATATGTCCTCAACACCTTAATCTTCTTCTCTATTTGATTTTTCACCAAAGCCTTAAATTCTTTAAACCTATCAAAGAATTCATATCTCTTCCTCGGGAAATATATCCATGTATTAATCGAGAAGCCATCTATAAATGATATGTGGTACACATATTTACCCAGTGATGGAACCGACATAGGTCCAACACATCATTATGCACTAGTTGTAATATTCCTTCTTCCCTATTAGCACTAGAGGAAAACCTCACCCGATTCTTCTTACCATAAACACAATATTCATAGAAATAAAAATCCAAAGAGAAACTAGGCATAACTTCAACCATACCATTACCATGTAGTATTTGAATTTCCTTCTCTCGAATGTGTCCCAATCTTTGATCCCACAACATAGTCTTTTCTCCAGAGACTACAATATTTAGTGCTCCACTCTCATAAACAAAAAAAAATTTTCACCCATTAATAAAAGTACTACCCAACATCTTATATCGAGTTCTGATATGAGCTCCCTTCATCAGCACCAATGCTCCACAAACCATCTTGCAAGTATCTTTCTCAAACACTATTTTTACACCTACATCATCCATCTTCCCTATAGAAATTAAATTTTTGGCCAATATTGGAATGTGTAGAACATCAGGCAGTGTTCTAATCATTCCACCTTCCAATTTCAACTTGATGTTTCCTTATGTTGTGATTCTAGTTTTTCTATCATCACCTAGGAAGACATAACCCCCATCTTATCTATCGTACCCGTAGAACCACTACCTATGGGGAGTCATATGAAAGGATGCACCCAAGTCAATCAGCCATGCCTCGTGATCTAAATGTGTACTTAAAGAAACCAAGTGTACATCCCCACATTCATATGAGGTGGTTTTCACCTCAACAAGAGGAGCATCATCAAATCCCTTTCCTTTCTTAATAGTTTTGGATCTACAATCTTTCATCTAGTACCCTTCTTTTTTGCATTTCCAGCATAGGTTTATAATTTTTCTTGGATATTTAGATCTCCCTCTATATTTAGATCTCCCACTTGAGGAATTTTTCTATTTTTGTTTTGGGAGCGTCCTTTTACAAACAAGGCATATTCGTTCTGGCTCTCCAAGTTTTTCCATATCATCTCCTTCAATAACAAGGATGAGACTATTTCATAAAATTTTAAGGTATCACATACTACCTGTTAATTTTCCTAGGGCTATATTGTTCTTTGCTTAGATAATTGAATTTCTTCATTAACACATTAAGTTCACGCCATATCATCATTACATTATTCAGATTTACATCATTATTCATCAGCATATGTAACTATGTAGAAAGAACAACATCATTATCATTAATGCAGCAGAACATAAAGGAAAATTAGAAGAAAAACATGCACACATAGAGACACCAGGATTGCTCTGAGATCAGGGAAAAACCCACTATGGGGAAAACCCTTGCAAATTATTCTTATTAGATTGTCTGTTGGAAAATTGGTGATGTCTGAATGGCTAGTGTTTGTGTTAATGTCGGCCTTGATGTCAACCAAAATAGAACGAATGCTTGTTGCAGTAGATGCAGACATTAATGGCCCGAGAGGACTCCCATGATTGCTGTAGTAGTCTATAGAGAATCATCACAGTAGCAGGCTTATTGGAAAATCCATAAAATGATGACTACAGTGACGGTCCATATGGAATACCATGGTAGCTGTAGAGTTTATGTAGAGAATCATCATAATAGAAGGCTTACTGGAGAATCCATAAAATGATGACTATGGTGGCTTGGAGTTAAGCATTCCAAGTACAAGAAGAAGAGTGAAGGAGAAAAGAGTGGAAGATATTTTGCATCCATCTTAGAGGTAGCATATGGGCTTAAATCCTATAACAGACCCCCTCCATTGGAAAGTGTCAAAGAAGAGCTTTCCAACGGTATGTGGAAGTCTAAAAATGGAATCTTGGATCAAAGGATATGGTATGCTGAAGTTCAGGGACTAGAAGTCCTAAGAAGATTGAAATATTGAAGGTTCGAGCCCATCGGGACCTAATATCGGAACCCCGAAGACTAGAATATCATAGCATCAAAGTAGGCCACGTCAAAGTTGATGATATCAGAGGTCATCAAAATATCATAGGTCTGGGACATAAGAATATCAAAACTGTCTGATTGATGTTTCAAACCAGCAACCGTGGTTCATCTTCAGGATGTGAAATATTATAGAAAGAATCTTCTCATTTTTCTAAATAAATAGAGATGAGATGCTTAGCCGACAAATATTAGAATAATTTTTTTTTTTAATTTTTAATTTTTCTATTATGTTCTAATTATAATTTTAATAGTTTTATCATATCATATTAAAATTATAATTAGAACATAATAGAAAAAAAAAAAAAAAAAAAAATTTAATTCTAATATTTGTCGACTAAGCATCTCATCTCTATTTATTTAGAAAAATGAGAACAATCTTTCTATAATATTTCACATCCTGAAGATGAACCATCATTGCTGGTTCGAAACGTCGATCAGAAACAAACCTAATGCGATGTATCCGAAAGATCTACATAATGATGAAACTCGCGGAAACCTCAAAGACAAAATATCAAAACTTATTAACTTTAGTATTTTAAGAAGTTACAAAATCCAACAGTGTCGATATTGCTAAAAACACCGAGGAAAGTCGAGCCAAATTAAAAAAGGATTTGATGCAAAATCAAGGCTGATTGGGACTCTTTCTCTCTACTCCTAAAGGATACGTGGCAACATGTCAATAGGCCCAAGAAAGTGAAATGGATAGTGATGTCAGTATATAAGAGGATAGAAATATCGTAACTCTTATGAAAATGGTGGTTGAGAAGTTACGATATAGGGGAGCTTCGATATTTCTGGGCACATGGTCATATGGAGGTTAAAGGGACCAAGGGCTAAATAAAGGGAGCTAAGGATATCAGACTGAGTAATATCATAACATTCTATTTGTTGGAGTTATGATACAGAAGGGCTCTGATATAGTGCTAAGATAATGGTCACATGTCTTGGTTCTATGAGAAAGGAAATACCAAAGGAGCTAAAGGAAAAAGGAGCCAAAGATATTGGAGAGTGCAATATTGTAACATTCCACCTGTGTAAGTTACAATATGTTGTGTTCTGATGAGGAAGTAGAGCGATTTTAATGGATGTATGAGTCGGCAGCTGAAGAATTGAATGCAGGAACGACGTAGTTGGTTGTTGGAGTCAGCTAGATCTGCAGAAGGCTGTGAGACAAGGCAACAAGGACAACATTTAAGAGAGACAAATTTTAGGGAATGAAGGAAGCAATCCGCTGCTTTGCATACATGTCTGGTTATGTTAAATGTGGAACATAGTGGCCATCCCTTAGGACTATCAAGCCCTGTGGAGAAATAAATAAGAATGGGACTCTCAAAAGAGCGTGCAGGCCACCTGAGAATTAAATTCTTAGCATGGATAATTATGTAGTCTATCAGTGAAGATCTCCAAGGTCCATCTCTGCATTTAATACCATGATAGGATTCATCTAGAAGATGCTACAATATCAGGGTGAGCAATGTCGAACTACATTTGGGTAGTAAGGGTACAAATAGCAGATGCATCCTTGCGCAGTGTGCTTCTATGAATCAAAACCATATTTTGCAATTGAGAAATCGAGGGGAGTTGAGCATATGGTGGAAGTGTTGTGTAGCAGAGAGCTGTGAGAGTAGACAGAGAGGTCTAAGCATCGAGAGCAGACTGAGTTCTTGTGCAACAAGAACAGCGAGAGTGTTGTGAGAATAACATCAAGGGAAGAGATGAAGAGCATGCAACAGAGTGATTGCTATGAAAAGAACAATGTCAGCTGAACTAAAGTAGTTGCAAGAGAGAGCCCGTGTGAGAGAAGGCAAAGTGCTAAGGAGATGTTGTTGTGAGTAGCAAGTAAATAACAACTGCATGAGACCAAAGGGAGTTAGTGGAATAGTACAGGCCAGGGAGAAGAAGTTGAGTCTGGAACCAACCATTTTGGTACTTTACTTGTAATTTATATGTCTTTGTTTTTAGTTTGAAAATTGTATGAAATAGTAGAACAATGGCAAGGCCAGGTTGGTGCCTGCATCCAGAAGAGGTTGGTGCATCTTGGAAATTTGGTGCTTGCTAACCAAAGGGGGTTGGTGCTCACAAACAAACATATGTAATTATGTATGTTCTTAATTTACATCTTAAACAAACAACAAATTTGGTGGTTTTTTCCCTCTAGGTTTCCACATGAGAAACATTGTGTCAAATGTGTGTGCTGCTCATGTGATTATTATATGAACATGAATGTTTAAACTTGTTATTAAATTCCTTTATGAATGAATGCTCTCAAAAGTAACATAATATAAAAAGGGACGGTAAGCATACTAGAAGAAGAAAAGAATCTCACTATTACTAATTCACCACCCCCCCCAGTAATTCCTTATTCCAACAATTGGTATCAGAGCCAAGGTTCCTTCAGGAAAATTCTAACCATTGGAAGGTAGATCTATAAGGAATTATGTCTAGGCAAGAGAGTCAAGAGGCTTACTCAAGTAGAATACCATTCTTTGATGGGACAAACTATGCCTTTTGGAAAGTGAGAATGGAAACGTATCTTATGTCCATGGGAGTAGATGTTTGGACTTCAGTGCTAATAGACTACAATGTCCCTAGTATTCCTCCCACTGATACAGATGGTAAAAAATTATATGGAAATAATGCTAAAGCCATAATGCAATTCTCTTTGGTCTTAGTCAATCAAAACTTGTAAAAGTTATGCATTGTAAGTCTGCTAAGGAAGTATGGGTTAAGCTTAATGAGAGTGATGAAGGAGATGAAAAATTCAAGCAGGCGAAACTTCAAACTTACAAAATGAGGTTTGAGAGCTTGAGAACGAGTGAAGATGAAAGCATAGAAGAATACTTCCTTAGAGTTTTGAGGAAGTAATGAATATGATTAAAAGACTTGGTCATGAGGTCAAGCAAGATATTATTGTTCAAAAAATATTGATATCTCTGCCGTTGAGATTTAATGCCAAAGTCTCAGCTATTGAAGAAATGGATAATTTAAAGGATCTCAAGATTGACCAACTGCATGGTACTCTCACAGCGTATGAGATGAGAGTAGAAAGGGAAAAGTCTGAACCTAAGGAAGTGGCATTCAAAGTATCCAAAAAGGCCAAGGAGAACAAAGATCATCAAGACTGCTCCAGCTGTGAATCTGATCAGGAGTTGGCTCAACTAGCTAGAAAAATGAAGTGTGGCTCAAGAAAATATAAAGGGAAGCTACCCTTTAAATGTTTTGACTATGGAAGAGTTGGAAATTTTTCATCCAAATGCTCTTATAAAGAAAATGCTGAAAAGGAAGATGATCAGAAATTTGGAAACAAGTCTTAGAAACATGAGAAGAAAAAGCTCTATAAGAAAAATGGGTTTTACTCCAAAGCGGATAGCTCAGCACCAGAGTCAGAAAATGATAACTCATCGGAGAACAAATCATATAAGTATCTACTTATGGATTTTGAAACAAACTCCAAGAAACAAGTTATTATGGACTCTGAAGAGGAAGACGAAGAAGAAGAAATAGTAGACCTTGAATAGGAACTCATCAGTGCCCTTGATGAGTTAAAGAAAGCAAGGAAGAAGAATAAGCAGTTGAAGGAACAACTACAACATGTTGAAGAAGGTATGTATAACTCTGATAATGAGGATTTTTCTTATCAAAAAGAAAAACTTGAAGAAGCTATCAAGAGAAAAGATAGTTTAGTCCTTCTACTAGAAGAAAAACAAGGAACCTGTGAGAAACTAGAAGAAGAGAACAAGCAATTAAAACAAGAGTTTCTCAAGTTAAAGAAGGAAACAATCTCAAAGACATGCAAAGATGATATTTTGTCTTTGAAAGTTAAACTGGAAGAAGCTAAATGAAAGGAAGAAGTTCTTCAAGACTTGATCTAGGAATGGGAAGAGAATTGCCAGAGTCTTGAAGAAGAGGTTGCTTCTCTAAGAACTAATATTGAGGGAATAAAGATCAAGAAGGGTTTAAATGAAAAATTTGTAGAAGGCACAAGGAAACTAGATCAGATTCTAAATAGTCAAAGGCCCTAGAGAATCAAAACAGGTATGGGATACTCAAAGACATAGGAATCCTCTATGGAAAATATCAACTTCAGGTCCAAAGGATTCGAATAACAACAAAGATATACGAAGAATCTTCAAGGAAGAATCAATGAAGAAAAAAAATAAACAAGGAAAACAGGAGACCATCAATGGAGAACGAATCAATTAGCTAGACAACCAAGGTACCTTCATGCACAATCTCATAAGAATTCCAACAATAAGCATGCATATTTATTTTATGGTCATCGTTATAAATGTCATATCTTTGTACATAAAGCTATTAATTGTAGAAGGATCAAAGTTGAAAGAAATGAAAATCCGAGATATAATAAGAATTAGAATTTTAGATCTCAAGAATCTTCTCTCCTAGATTGAAACGTCTTCTATCGTTTGTTAAGTGAAGTATAATTCTTCAAATGTAATAAATTTTGGCACAAAGAAAGTGAGTGCAGAAGGAGGTTTGAATACTAGTCTAGTCCCAAAATGTTAGACAGTCAACTATCCAACAGGATAAGGGGAGTTAGAAAGGAAAGACTAAAAGGAGCATGCAGTGTGGACTTGCTTTATCGGCTCATAATCAAGAAAACAAATGGTATGTGGATTTTGGTTGTTCCAAACATATGACTGGGGATAAAACCAATTTTTTGTCGATAAAATAAAAGGACGGAGGAAACAATGTCACCTTTGGAAATAATGCTCCAGCAAGAATCAAGGGTAAAGGTGTAGTTAGTCTCGATAAAAACCAGAAGCACACAATGTGTTGTATATAGAAGGTCGCAAGCACAATTTGCTTAGTGTTATCCAAATGTGTGATAATAACTACGATGTGACCTTTCGATCTAAAGATTGTAAGATCCACAACATGAATAATGGAAAACTGGTGGGAAAAGCAGTTAGAACCCATAATAATGTATATGTGTTTGACGATTCTAGGGTTAACTACTATTTAACCAAAATGAATGAAGCAAGGTTGTGGCACAAGAGGCTTGGGAATATGAAATTTTATAGTTTGATAAAAGTTAGAAAGATGGGAGCCGTGAGAGGATTAACAAGACTTTCAAGCCCGATAACTCAATATGCAAGTCATGTGAATTTGGCAATTAGACTAGGACTCATTTCAAGTCAAAATATTTCTCCTCATCTAGACCTATGAGCTCATTTACACATATATTTATGGCCCAACTAGAGAAAAAACCCCAAAATGTAGGTTTTAACCTCATACAGAAATTACCTGCATATGAATTCTAAAACACAGAAAATAAACAATGCAAGAGCATAACACATAAAACACATATACACAGAGATTTTCCCCTGGATCCCAAAACTAGGACTACTAGCTTGATTTTTCATTATATTCCTTTCAATGTTACAATACATATTTATACATACTGAAGCATTCAATACCATGGACCCAAAACCATCGCGTCCAAAACCATGGACCGAAAACCATAGGTAGGTTCACCCAACCTAATATAGGGTTGAAAAAAAAATTTCTTGAGGCGCTGCCCCAGACCCTATAGAGGGGGGCTACTTGCCCCCCTCAAACCCCCCAGACAGGGGGGGCTCCCACCCCCCCACTGCGTAATCGACGCAACGAAGGGGGGGCTCTGGCCCCCCTCTAACCCCCTCAGTTCACTACGTAGGTTAGTTGTGGAAAGAATATAACACAGCCCAACATTCTCCCACTTGTTGTTTTTTTTCCACAAGGGGCCATAAGAGAGCTTAGTCATTTTTCCATCCCTGAAATGCCCATTGTTTCTCTACATTAGGAGAACTTCTTAGAGCTCACAGATTTTGTCAATGCATTTGCAGTATTCTTCAAAGTGTCCACCTTTACCAGCAACACCTTTTTGTCTTCTATCAAATCCCTCACAAAGTGATACTGAATATCAATGTGCTTTGTCTTTGAACGATAAGCAGGGTTCTTTGCAAAGAAAATTGCACTTTGGTTATCACAGTCTATCCTTATAGCTCCCTATACTAACCCCATACTTGAACACAATCTCTGTAACCAAACTGCTTCCTTGTTTTCATGAGTGGTTGCCATGTATTCTGCCTCTGTAGTTGATAGTGCCACTACAGATTGTTTCTTACTCATCCAACTGACTGTACCTCCAAATAGGTTAAACACATACCCACTTGTAGATCTTCTCTGATCCAAATCTCTAGCCTAGTCTGCATCAAAAAAGCCATGGATATCCAAAACTCTGTCCAATCCTGGTCTTCCTTGGTAGCACAAACCATAATTTCTAGTGCTACGCAAATACCTGAAAACCCACTTCACTATTGTCCAATGCTCCTTCCCTGGTTTTGACATAAACCTGCTCAATACTCCCACTGCATGTGCAATATCTGGTCTAGTACAGACCATTGGATACATCAGTCTACCAACTACACTTGCATATGGAACACGGAACATATCCTCTTCCTCTTCTTGTGTCTTGGGACGCTATTCAACAGATAACTTTACACCTACAGGAATAGGAACCTTCACCAGTTTACTATCCTGCATATTAAACCTTTGCAATATTTTCTCGACATACTTCCTCTGGTTTAACCAAAGCTTCCTCTTTGCCCAATCTCTTTTAATTTCCATGCCCAAAATATAGTTTGCTGCACCAAGATCTTTCATGTTGAATTTGGAGGACAATTGGGTCTTCAAATCCTGGATAATTTCTTTGTCATTTCCAACCAGCAACATATCATCCACATACAAGACCAAATAAATAACATGGTCACCAATTAATTTAAAATACACACAGTGATCTTCTTTGCTTCTGGTGAAGCCAAGTCCCCATATAATTGTATCAAATTTTTGATACCACATCCTTGGTGACTGTTTTAACCCATACAAAGACTTCTTTAACTTGCATACCAGTTATTTCTTACCCTTCACCACCAAGCCTTTAGGTTGCTTCATGTAGATCTCCTCTTCCAGATCCCTGTGAAGAAATGTTGTCTTCACATCCATATGTTCTACCTCAAAATCATGTTAGAATATTATATATTACGGAGCAATGGAACACATAAAATATTGCAAAAATATAAACATAGAAAATGCATAAAACAAGAGAGACACAGATATATGTGGTTCACCCAGTTTGGGCTACGTCCACCCTGAACAACCAGTCCTTCCTTTCTATTATCCAGCAAAATGAAGAGACACAACCTACAGCAGATCTGCTGTAATATCCTCTGTTTTCTCTCACATTCTCACCTCTTTGCTTTTCGCTCATAGAATACACATCTATTACATAGCCTCAAATACAATGCCCTCATACAAAGAGAGGGGTTGCCCCTCTAGGGAAAAAAAACCCTAAACTAAACATAAGTTCTACCATCAAATCATCCGCCTAATGAATGGCCCAGATTGACTAGAAATTACTATACGTTTACAAGGCAATTTTACATTTGTTTTTAGCTTTGGGGGCATTGCCCCCCGCGCCCCCGCCGGGGGACCACTGGCCCCCGGACCCCCCAGCGGGGGGGATAAACCCCCCCCCGGGGACCCCCGTGGGGGGGACAAGTCCCCCCCGCACCCCCCCCGCGTGGAGGGGTGTACAAACTTCCTGGGGTATACATTCAGCTGAAACAAAGACCTCTGAAAAATCATGCTCCACACACAACAATATCCCACTTGGAGAATGATTGTAGCAACTCCATCGCTACTTCATTTGCTGGACAATGACTCCTCTTTGGACTTGGCTGTTTCTCATCTTCATTGTCATCCTTGAAGACCAATTGAAACTGAGCATATTCTCAGTTTCTCCCTGGTTACAACTTTTGTTAGCATATCTGCAGGATTTTGGTTAGTATGTATCTTTTCTAGCTTCAACTCTCCATCTTCCAACACTGATCGTATGACATGGTACTTGAGCTGTATGTGTTTAGTCTTGGAATGAAATGTTGAGTTCTTTGCAAGATGAATGGCACTTTGGCTATCACTGTATAACGTTCCCATATCATGCTCCTTACCCAATTCACCCATAAACCTTTGTAACCAAATAATTTCTTTAGTAGCCTCTGTAGCAGCAACATACTCTGCTTCTGTTGTTGAAAGTGCAACAACACTTTGGATTTTTGAAACCCAACTGACAACTGTTCCACCGATAGTAAATACATATCCTGTAGTGCTCCTTCTGTTATCTATGTCACCTGCCATATCTACATCAACATATCCTTGTAGAGAAATGTTTGAACCACCAAAGCATAATGCTTGATTTGTGGTACCTTTCAAATATCTGAGAATCCATTTCACTCTCATCCAATGTTCCTTTCCTAGATTTTTCATGTACCTTCTTACAACTCCCACTGCATGTGCAATATCAGTCCTTGTGCAAACCATTGCATACATTAAGCTTCCAACTGCTGATGCATATGGAACTTTAGAAATATAATCCATGTCTTCTTGGGTCTTTGGGCACATTTCCTTAGTAAGTTTGAAATGGCTAGCAAAAGGTGTACTAACTGGTTTTTCATTGTGCATATTAAATCTTTTGAACACCTTTTGTATGTACTCATTCTGAGACAATGTTAATTTGTGATTTTTCCTGTCTCTGGTGATTCTCATACCAATGATTTGTTTTGCAGCTCCCAAATCCTTCATTGAAAATGAATTTGCCAATTTTCTTTTGAGCACATTTATTTCCTGCATGTTAGACCCTGCAACAAGCATGTCATCCACATACAATAACAATATAATATAGCTGCCACCATTTTTCTTTTTCAGATAGACACAATGATCAGAGTGACATCTAGTATAACCTTGTTCAGACATAAACTTGTCAAACTTTAGATACCACTACCTTAGAGCCTATTTTAAGCCATACAAGCTCTTCTTCAACCTGCACACCAGTTTCTCCTTCCCTTTCACCTCATATCCTTGTGGCTGCTACATATATATCTCTTCCTCCAAATCCCCATGGAGAAAGGTTGTCTTTACATCTAACTGCTTAAGATGCAAATCTTCAACAGCTACTAGACTTAAAATAGTTCTGATTGAAGTCATTTTAACAAAAAGAGAAAATATTTCATCAAAATAAGTACCTTTCTTCTGTGCAAACCCCTTCACCACAAGTCTAGCTTTGTACCTCTGTTTTCGTCCATCTTCTTCCATTAACATCTAAACCCATTTATTCTTCAATGTAGTTTTTCCTACAAGCAACCTGACTAAGTCCCAAGTCTAGTTATGCATTAAGGAGTCCATCTCTTCTTCCATGGCTACCTTCCACTTCTTCCTGCTTTCAACCTGCATTGCTTCTTCATAACATTCGGGTTCACTAGAATCAGTCAACAATAAATAATATAATGAAGGAGAGTATCGTTCAGGGGGTCTACTTATCCTGGTAGATCTTCTAACACCACTTTCAGGTGTTTAGGGTGCCTATTGCTATTGTGGTGGTTGTTGTTGTTGTGGTTGTTGATTATTATTATTTTCAGGCACCTTTACTTTTTCAGTGATTTCATCAAGAACTGCATATTCCTTGTTTCTTTTTCCTATTTCTTTTCCTGCAACTGATTCTTATACAAGACTTTTTCATTGAATATTACATCTCTGCTCCTAATGATTTTGTGATTTTCGTAATCATATAAGCGATAACCAAAATCATTAACACCATATCCAATAAAGGTACATTTCTTTGACTTTGCCTCAAGCTTTGTTCTATTTTCTTTATCAATATGGACAAAGGCCTCACAACCAAAAGGCTTTAAAAAAGAGTAGTTTACCTTTTTACCTGTCCATGCTTCCTCTGGAACACCACCATCCAAGGAACTTGAAGGTCCTCTTTTTATTAGATAAACAACAGTATTTACAACATCTGCCCAAAACTGTAAAGGCAAACCTGCATGCAATCTCATGCACCTTGCACGCTCCATGATTGTTCTGTTCATCCTTTCTGACTCACCATTTTCTTGTGGTATTCTTGGAACTGTCTTCTCTCTGTGAATTCCATGCTCTGAACAGTACCTATCAAACTCTTTGCTGCAATATTCACCTCCATTTTATGATCTGAGACACTTCAATTTCTTTCCTGTCTCAATCTCAACCAAAGCTTTCCATTTTTTGAAAGTATCAAATACATTAGATTTATTCTTAATATAGTAAATCCAAGTTTTTCTAGTTGCATCATCAATAAAAGTAACATAATAATGAGAGCCACCAAGAGACGATACCTGAGCAGGTCCCCATACATCTGTATGCACAAGCTCTAATTTTTCGCTCTTCTTTTCTTTCCCAACTCTGAGAAATTTGACTCTCTTCTGTTTTCCATAAATACAATTCTCACAGAAGTCCAAATCAACATTCTTCAAACCCAGCAACAAATTCCTTGAGTGAAGAATCTTCATCCCCTTTTCACTCATGTGTCCGAGTCTATGATACCATAATGCTGCATCTGCTCCTTTGGAAGTTAAAGCATTAACAGAGTTAGATATACCATTGCATAAATACAATGTACCAACCTTTTCGCCTTTTGTTATTACCAGGGCTCCTTTGGTGACCTTCCAAGCTTTATCTGTAAAATTTGTCACACAACCTTCACCACCTAATTACCCTGTTGAAATCATATTTTTCTTCAGATCTGGAACATGCCTTACCTCCTTTAGTAGCCATTGGTTTCCATTCTGTTGTTTTACAAGAACCTTACCCATTCCAACAATTTTACAGGGTTTATCATCACCCAAATGGACTTGTCCAAAATCTCCTTGAACATAGTCATGAAAGTATTTCTTATCAGGTGTGGCATGGAATGAGGCCCCTGAATCTACCACCCAGGAATCAGTAATATTTTCGAAAGAAAGAATCAAAGAATCTTGTAACACCTCACCTGTCACATTTGCTTCATGATTGTTTTCTTGCTATGCATCTCCTTCTTTTCCCTTCCGAGATCTACAGTCTTTCTTTAGGTGTCCTTTCTTTCCACATTTCCAGCAGAATATCCCCGATCTGGACTTGGATCTGCCTTTCCTTGATTTACTGTGATATCCTGAGCTCTTTCCTCTTTCCATTTTTCTTCCCCTAGACTCTACACTTAAAGCATTACCCGATGTCTCAACAGAGCTTTTCCTTCACATTTCCTCACTAAGGATAGCACCGACAACATCATCAAACTTTAAAGTACTAGATCCAGAAATAGAGTTACTAATGGCCATTACTAAACCATTCCAACTTTCTAGCAATGAGCACAAGAATAACAGAGCTCTAAATTCATCATCAAAGTTACCCCTACAGAACATAACTAACTTGTAATAGTATTAAAATCATTTAAATGGTCTGCAACAGATCCACCTTCCAACATCTTCATATTAAATAACCGTTTCATAAGAAATACCATGTTTGACGCTGAGGGTTTTTCATATAGTTTCTCCAACGCCTTAATCAAACCCTCTGTCGTTGTTTCCTTCGAAATGTTGAGGGAGACCGACGCTGCGAGGCACAACCATACTGTCCCGAGTGCCTTTCTATCGAGAAGGTTCCATTCTTCATCTATCATACCCGTCGACATCTTTGTTTTTCCACACAATGGTAGGGATAGATCTTTCTGATACAGATAATCTTCCATCTACATCTTCCACAACGAGAAGTTTTGGCCGTTAAATTTCTCAACCCTAAACTTACCATCTTCCGCCATTGCTCCCACTCGAATGAGGAACCCTTCTTTCCTACAAGTTTATCAGCGAAATAGACCTTCAGCTCTAATACCAGTTGTTAGAATATTATATATTACAGAGCAATGGAACACATAAAATATTGTAGAAATATAAATGTATAAAACGCATAAAACAAGAGAGACACATATATACGTGGTTCACTCAGTTTGGGCTACGTCCACCCCGAACAGCCAGTCCTTCCTTTCTATTATCTAGCAAAATGAAGAGACACAACCTATAGCAGATCCACTGTAATATCCTCTGTTTTCTCTCACAGTCTCACCTCTCTACTTCTCGCTCAGAGAATACACATCTATTACATAGCCTCAAATACAATGCCCTCATACAAAGAGAGGGGTTGCTTTCTAGGGCAAAAAACCCTAAACTAAACATAAGTTCTACCATAAGATCATTCACCTAATGAATGGCCCCGATTGACTAGAAATTACTATAATTTTACAAGGAAATTTTACATCTGTTTTTAGGTTCAGGGGCGCTGCCCCCGAGCCCCCGCCGGGGGACCACTGGCCCCCGGGCACCCCAGCCGGGGGGGATCGCCCCCCTGTTGTTAGGAAAAGTATCCAATACGGAATGACCCTATCCCACTCTAAGGGTGATAGTTCCTTAGCAACAATCAAAGCAAAGCTATTTGAGATTACTTCTTTATGAGATGTAAAAGAGGGGAGAAAGAGATCCACTAACCGATGTCTTCCGCTAATGGTTGATCCAATCTTCTCTCCTTGATGCTTTCTCTCAGCTCCTTGCTCTTTCACTGGCCCAGCTACACCAAGATCCTGCAAAATGGCAAGAGAGGGGAACTACAAGAAGCATACATTCATAATTGATTCAAGGATTAGAATAAATCAAATACACAAGTATAACAACACACCATTGAAACACATGCATATAGAAGAACCTCAAATGCTTTATTAATGGAAGAAGTAAGGTTCAGGAAGTGATACAACCATAAGAGGCCCAATCCAGCATCACCTTCCCAGCAGAAAGAAATCTCCTCTTCACCTCCTTCAAAGCAAATCACCCAATAGTTCTAAACTCAAACCAACAGCAATTCTTTACATTCACAAGATTCCAGCCTCCTGGATCTCATGGGAGAGAGATCCATATATAAGAGTTTGGAGAGAGGATGAGTCAGCCTGAGATGTGACTAGTGTCCTCTCCTACTCCAGTTCTTCTTCAATTCTTGAGTCCACTTGGAGGTTCTTGCTTCCACTTGGAGATCTAGAACCTCTTACTCATCACCAGTCGAATTCCTTGATCCAAGTGTCATTTTGGAAGCTCCCTGGGCATTGACACCTTGAGGAATGACTGTGCCACATGTCCCAACTCGCCCAGCGCAGGTAGCCTTCTTTGCAGTTGACATTCAACGCAGGTAGACAGTGGAACAGTTGACATTCAGCGCAGATGCTCAGTGGAGCAGTTGACATGATCCAGAATTGCCTTGTTTTTGAGTGTTTTCAGGTGGAGAACTTTTGTTCAGTGCTGTGGTTTGCTGGCCTTGTTCCTCTAGGGGTAGGAACAACATGTTTAGGGACTTCAGATCCCTTAGATTATGGACATTTCATGCTTCATGCTGTAAGGCACAAAAATGTCTATAACAGTTGCCCCCTAAAGTATGAGGTCGTTTATCGGGTGAAATGCTTTATCAGGAGGATCCGAAGTTCATTCAATCGCTGAGAGGTGACCTGTAATAAGATACAATACAATACATTATTTTTCATACTGCTTTCATGATCTAGCTGAGGCGGGCATTCCCATGCTCAGCTTTATAAATACATTTTTCTGTACATAGAACAGACAATCGTCTGATGGTAGACTGATAATTCTCTGTTGAAATTATCATCCTGTGAGTAGGATGATCATCTGCTGCACATGTCAATGTCTTTATTTCCTGAATATATATCGCAGCCCGGATGGATGAAACTAGATCCGGGGTCTTCAAACTCGTCCGATCTTCACTCTAAGTACAAGTCGATCCATGTGAGAATTTCTTGGAGTCGAACATGGAAAGACATCGCTTGATTACCAGTCAATGATGTAAACTGTTAACAAGCGCGAGAGGAATCACCAATAATGATGATGACCCTCAAGGTACGACAGTACAATCCATGTGGTGTGAATAAATGACTTGGCGTCGAACACCACGCAGAATCTTTCGGTCGAAGGTCATTGATGTATACCTGTCGCCAGAAGTGAGAAACTTGCCATTGAGGCATGCAAGCTTCAAAGTACTGAGGGGGTTGTTCCTAGATCAACTTCTTGGATAATGAGTTGAAGTCGACAAGAAGCGATCCGTCAAAGGAGGGCCTTAATGAATCCCACATCAGTGACACGGAACGGAGCTAATGATTGTGATGAAGGTGAAAACGATCTGTGAAATATGATTCAGGGTGGCGGTCATGAAAGGATGAAAGATGATGTATGGTAGTGGATGGGACACGGTTGACTCTTTCTGAACAACATCTCTTGAACATATAACGACACTGATGCGATGGATCGGTAGCATTACCCCAAATGTGGATGGTTTGGCGAGACCATGGTGATGAGACCGGTGAATGAAACAACCCAACCCGATGTGGTACGGAGGAAAAGTGTCATGTTCAAGAGCGACTTGCTACCATTAAAGCTTTGAGGTTCTCCCAATTTTTCCCCAGTCATTTCTGACCAGTACCTCTTTATTTTTGTCAAGCTTGAGGAGGATAACATATGCTTGTTCTATAACCTGCCCTTCGGGCAAGCCCATCGCTATGTTTTAACGAGCCTAGCGATAGGGAAACTCGTTCTCATCTAAAGACAAGTTTTTCGCTATTTAATGCATTTTAACGAGTCTAGCAACAAAGACAACTCGATCCTTTTCATTTTTAGAGAGTCTGAAAAGGTACGTAAAGTTAACTCCAAAGGTCCTTTTTCGTCATCTAATCCCTTAAGTCCGAAAAAGTATAAAACAATACAGAAGGGATGAATGTTCGATAGTTTTATCGAGCCGAACCAGACAAGCGCTTGATCTTTTTGTGCAATAATCCCTCAGGTCCAAAAAGATTAAAATCTAGAGGAGGGATAGCTCTTCCGGTCATTTTAACGAGCTGGAAGGCCAAAACTCGGCAAACTTTTCATATTTTACGAGTCAGAAGAAAAGAGCTCAAAGAAGACTCGTATTTTGAGGAACGAGTGATAAACAGGGATAGCAGCAGATTCCAGGTACAGGTTGGAATTTTCCAATCACGGCAGTGTCACAAGGATGGCTAGGTGAAATCACTCTTCGCAGCTGTTCCTCAAAATAGGTAAACAATCAAGTGGAGGTGAATGATCGGCCAAATGAAAAGTGGAGGTGACGGTGCAAACACGACCAAGGCTTTTATGGCTGATGAATTTATGGTCTCAAATGGTTATTTACCGGTTCATTTTTTCTGGATGAGCTTGAACTCTGGGGGAAAGCTTGCTCTCGGGTGCATTTATTTTTTAACGAGCATGAACTCTTGCTAAAACTGCTCAATTGTGCGTTTATTTTTTAACGAGCATGAACTTTGCTGAAACTGCTCATTGATAAGTTTGCATGCCCCCAGCATAATAACGCAAATCGAGGTGCATGCCCCCCAAGCTTCATTGCATTCAACTCGATGGTTGGAATGAAGGTTTACCTTTGAGATTTGGAAAGGGGGTTTGTTTCATTTTTTAATGAGGTTGACACAGTAAAAGAACTATCCTCATGACTCCTTGTTTCATTTTTTAACGAGGTTGACACGAGATAACAACCGTCCTCGGAGCCCACTGTATTTGCAGTATTTCTATTAGGGCGATGATCCATGCCGACAAAATATTTAGGAATCTTCTGAATCCATTAGATACAGAAGATTTCATTTTGTAGGTTTCCACCGTGACCACTCCCGCCAGATTACTTGGAGGCGGTAGGGCGAAAGTACCCATTAAGGCAGGGTCTTTTAGGAGGCCTACCCCAATATTTTGAAGCGAATGATCGCTTCCATGGATCATTGGAATGCTTCCCGTAACTTGTGAACTGTCGGGGAGGAAAGTTTGTTGGTCGACGACTGTAATTCTTCCTTGAAAGGGAAATGCAATCTTCCTGAAGTAGGTCGACACAACTGCAGCCATGGCATATATCTAGGGCCTTCCCAGTAGGATGTTGTAATCGAGATTTCCATCAATTACTTCAACATCAATTCCTACTGTTTTGCTCCCCAGTTCAACTTGCAAGTTACTTAAAATCCCGTATGGAGTGTATGATCATCCATCAAATGCTTTTAACGTAGTTGATGATTTCGACAAGGGTGGTGAGCCTAAATTTTTCCAGCAACTCATCGACATAAGACATGTAGATGCCCCCTCATCAATAATTGTTCGATGAACAGTTTTGTTGAGGGCTTTCACTTGAATAAGGAAAGTTAGTTGAGCTGGTAACTGAGGGTCATATCCTTTATGATCAAAGGCCACAAGATTGGAATCCATTGGGCCAATCCCACCTATTGCTGATAATAAAGCTTGCTCTTGGGAGGGGCAATTTTGCGGTACCTCAAGTGTCGACATAGCGGACGACGATTGAGCCAGGTCCTCTATTATATTATAATTCTGTGCTATTTTGGCACGAGGATTAAATGTCGATTTGTGTACTACTCCCTTTGGTGACTTTATCATTGGTTCAGGAATGTTGGGTGGCCCAACTTTGGTTAAAGTTGTCGTCGAACTACTAGGTTGTTCATTAGCCTTGTTATTCGACAGCCGTGGATTCCCGTAATCTTTATTCCTTGTCAAAGCATCATTTTGCTGCTTCGAGACAGACAACATAAGCACTTGGGATCGGGAAGCATTTTGATTAGCAACCAGATTTTGACCTGGGTTGGGAAACGGATCAGTCAATACTGCTGGGGTTTTTGAACTCTTAAAGAGTTTCTTAACTTCAGCTATATGTGGACAATCTTTCGTCCAATGATCCTCATCGCATATATGACACCCTGCCGGGGGTTTCCTTTTTCTCCCTTTCTTTTTCTTCTTGTCCCCTGGTTGCTTCAGTTGTTTTCCCTTGTCGGTTGACATGGCATTTACTTCTGAGGCAAGAAGTCCTTCATTTGCATTTTGACTAGAAATTTTGTGTTTTCTAATCACGCCATCACCGGCGTGAGAGTCATTGTTTGATTTAGGAGGAGGAGGAATTGAGAATTCCGGTCTAGGGGCGTTAGGTATTTTGTCGTAGAGCGTGCCGGACTGAGTATAGACCAAATCCAGATATTGCGCACGAGCGATAACCTGCTCTTCCGTTACGACTCCCCCCTTTGCCACATCTTCCGTGATGGCAAGAAGTAATGACTTGATAAACCATTCAGCTAATAGCTGATCGGGAACGTACATTTTTACCATCCTACGACGACGTCGCCACTCATGTATATGATCAGATATGTGGGTGGCAGTCGTCTGTTTGAAGTTGGTAAGGAGTTCTGTTCCCGTTTCATACCTTATTGGTAATTGAAAATGGGTTAAAAAGGTTGTGGCTAAGGTACTGAAGTTGTCGAACGAAGCTCTAGGCAATTCAATGTACCATTTTGCCGCTGGACCCGTTAACGTCCTCTGAAAGAGGCGAAGTATTATCGAATCATCATTCAGGGTGTTCGATGAACACCATAGATGGAATGTCATCACATGATTCGACGGGTCTTCACCCGGATTTCCATTAAATTTAGGAATATTTGACGGAAGTTTATGTGGAATCGCTGGCCACCAAGGGGCATAAGCAATTGGATCATTCGTCAGGCGGTTTAGATCTGGTAATTCTAGAGTTGCTACAAAGGGAAACTGTTGATTCAGGTTAGGCGAAGCATACCCAGGATAAGATGGGATCGCCTGAGCAATGGGTCTTTGCAAACCAGCATAATGCTGGCAACTTTGACAAGGTTGATGGGCATAACCATTATAGTATGGTTGCCCATTAATTACAAAGACTTGTTGCTCAGGTCCTTGATATGATTGCTGGAATGGCGGCTGTTGAGATTGAACCAGCTCTGGTTGTTGGACAATTTGTTGTTGACCAATACTGGATGATTGACCAGGATGAGGAGTCACAGTACTTGTTTGAGCCTGAGTCGCTCCAGATAAGGAGGCACTACCCTGAGATTGTGATTGAGTCGTTGAGACGAGAGGTTGTTGTATTGCAACCTGAGAAACTTGAGGTTGACATACAACAGATGGAGCTTGTACTTGCGACACATTCACTATAGCAGGTATGGTGGGAAAATTCGACACAGGGTGTACTCGTTGCATTGAATATACAACCCCTGGTTGTTGAGGCAGTATTGGTACCCAACTGCTGAATGTAATTCCAGTTTGACCTGAACTTTGTTGTAAACTCCCATATGGTTGTTCTCTGGGAGGGAACAATGAAAGAGCATACTGCCCTCCATATGGTGGAAATCCAGTACTTAAAGGGTAAATTGGCCTTTGAAGACACATTGGATCAATTTGTTGAGTTTCAACATAAGAAATACCAGATGATAATCCGGATGAAGAAATAGGAACTAACCATGTCGTCGTCCCTGATTGGACTCCGGCTTGTTGTTGACAATTTGCCGGGACAGATGGTATACCAGCGAACATCGTTGGAGTAGCAGCAGGAGGCTCTGCTGCTGCTGTGTCGGACGACACAGTCCTAGATGTCGACGGTTTTTTAGACATATCTAGTCTATCCAAAAGATTTCTTAGCAATTCTACAAGAACTTATGATGCCAAAAGACTAACTTCGAAGATCAACGAGGGAATGGTGATGATTATCCCGATTAAAATAAATTTTAACGACGCTTAGACACAACTTGCTTTTTCACTTTTAAAGAGTCGAGAAAAAGCTAAAGATGACTCTAGTCTCCTTCGATGTTTTAACGAGCCCAAAGTGACAAATTCTCGGATGGAATTTTTTTGTTATAGAGTCTGAAAAAGGCCAAAAGAAACTGCTCTGGAGATCTAGGTAGAGGGTGTGCCAAACCTTTCGCAAAACCACAGAATACGTTTTACGGTACGGGTGGTCGATCTTCGTGAATGCTGTGTTCACTGCATTGCGATCAGTAGGGCGGCCGACACGGCTTCCTATGGATAAAGGCTTTGTTCCTATAGGGGTCTCCCAATATATACGCGACGGTACGTGGGAGCACAAGTTCGTATTGATACTTATCGCTTCACCGTGGAGGAATCACCCAACCACTCAACGGTAAGATATCACGTTTAACGACGCCAGAACACGTCTCTAGCTTAGACCTCTATGTGTTTGCGTTATGTTTCAAAGCGTTGTTATGTAAATTCAATTTATTTTAGGTTGATCTTGTTTAGCAGTTTGCCTTTATGGATCACCACGTGATGTATGGTACAACTCCTAAATGCAGTCTAAAGATGAGAAGCAAGCTTTTTCAATCTTTTCAACTTATGAAAATCTTAACTACTGAGGGAAAAGAAAGACATCATCTTTTCACACAGATCATAGAGCACACACTAATGCACTTTTTCCTAAATCAACATGCAAACTGTCAAAATGCACATGCACAATGCAGGTATTTCTTTTCTCTTTCTTAATGTTGGTGTACTACAAAAAGAAAGCTGTTGTATAACTTTGAATTCAATTTCAAGTGAAAGCAAACAAGCTTTTGTCCAAAATCAAAAGACACCTTAAGATTTACTTGTTTCAACACTAGAAATACATAAATTCAAACCATATGACAAAAGCAAAAGCTCAATCAGCTATGAACAACAAACAAACTAACTCTTAAGATCAGAACGACACTTATCACAGGTCTAGATCTAAGAGGTCACAGCAAGACTAGTTCACTTTCGTTATGGGAAACTGCAAATGATGTAAGAAATACACAAAGAACAAATACAGTTTCTTTATACAACCGAGGCGGAATAGTGGCAAAGAAAGGTGGTTTCAGATAGGTACATTGACTGATAACAGGCTGCAAAAACAGGGATGAAAACAGGGCAACAGAAAGCAGAGAACCCTAGTTGCACAAGGCCTAACTGGTTCAGCGCAGGTAGAACACTGTCAGTTTGACATTCAGCACAGGTAGCCCCTTCGGGACCTGCGATGAAATGCAGACTGCCTTCACAGTGCCTGCAATGAAGAGAGAAACTCTCGTTTCTCTCGGGTTCTGGGTCACAGATTGCTCAAAAATCAACAGTTTTTGGCCAAATCAAAGCTACCAATCAAGTACACACTAGAGGATGACAAAGGAGGATGAAAAGCTATCACTAAGAGCTGTTCAGAGTCCTTGTGGATCAGCTCTTCAAATCATAAACATGCCCAGAAACTGAGCCAGAGTAGCTGCCCTCTACTTTGCATTTGAAAGATCCAAATGCAGTTCGATTCGGTACTCCCTGTGTTTAGGAAATGAATAGCAAAAACACAAACAACCAACAAGATACGATCCCCAGCGGAGTCGCCAATTTGTTGTTGGGAAAAGTATCCAATACGGAATGACCCTATCCCACTCTAAGGGTGATAGTTCCTTAGCAACAATCAAAGCAAAGCTATCTGAGATTACTTCTTTATGAGATGTAAAAGAGGGGAGAAAGAGATCCACTAACCGATGTCTTCCGCTAATGGTTGATCCAATCTTCTCTCCTTGCTGCTTGCTCCCAGCTCCTTGCTCTTTCACTGGCCCAGCTACACCAAGATCCTGCAAAATGGCAAGAGAGGGGAACTACAAGAAGCATACATTCATAATTGATTCAAGGATTAGAATAAATCAAATACACAAGTATAACAACACACCATTGAAACACATACATACAGAAGAACCTCAAATGCTTTATTAATGGAAGAAGTAAGGTTTAGGAAGTGATACAACCATAAGAGGCCCAATCCAGCATCACCTTCCCAGCAGAAAGAAATCTCCTCTACACCTCCTTCAAAGCAAATCACCCAATAGTTCTAAACTCAAACCAACAGTAATTCTTTACATTCACAAGATTCCAGCCTCCTGGATCTCATGGGAGAGAGATCCATATATAGGAGTTTGGAGAGAGGATGAGTCAGCCTGAGATGTGACTAGTGTCCTCTCCTACTCCAGTTCTTCTTCAGTTCTTGAGTCCACTTGGAGGTTCTTGCTTCCACTTGGAGATCTAGAACCTCTTACTCATCACCAGTCGAATTCCTTGATCCAAGTGTCATTTTGGAAGCTCCCTGGGCATTGACATCTTGAGGAATGACTGTGCCACATGTCCCAACTCGCCTAGCGTAGGTAGCCTTCTTTGCAGTTGACATTCAACGCAGGTAGACAGTGGAACAGTTGACATTCAACGCAGATGCTCAGTGGAGCAGTTGACATGATCCAGAATTGCCTTGTTTTTGAGTGTTTTCAGGTGGAGAACTTTTGTTCAGTGCTGTGGTTTGCTGGCCTTGTTCCTCTAGGGGTAGGAACAACATGTTTAGGGACTTTGGATCCCTTAGATTATGGACATTTCATGCTTCATGCTGTAAGGCACAAAAATGTCTATAACACCCCCCCCCCCCCCCCCCCCCGACACCCCCTCGAGTGGAGGGGTGTACAAACTTCTCGGGGTATACATTCAGCTAAAACAAATACCTATGAACAATCATGCTCCAGACACAACAAATCAAAAGTAGCAGCAACAGATAAAAGTAATCTAATAGAAGTTACCTTGGCAACAGGAGAAAAAATATCACCAAAATCAATTCCCGACACCTGGGAATAACCTTTTGCTACCAACCGAGATTTGTATTTCTCCACCTTTCCTTCTGCATTTGTCTTCTTCTTGAACACCCATTTGCTGCCAATGGGTTTCCTTCCAGCCGGCAACTCCACCAGATCCCAAGCCTCATTTTTGTGCAAAGATGCCATTTCATCAACCATGGCCTCTTTCCAGAGTTTTCCATCCTCTGAATCTACTGCTTCCTTCACAATTTTGGGATCATCATCAGTAATAGATAAAGCAAAATTTGAACAGAAAGCAGATGGACTATACCTTTCTAGCTGCCTTCTTTCTCGAACTGATCTTCTCACACCTGGAGTTTGTGGCTCTTAATCTTCTGATTCCTCCTCTACTGTAGAGTCTGATTCTTCCTCCTTTAGCTCCAACTATATCTTCTCAGGTTCCTTTGGTTGGACTTCATGTTTAATAACATCTTTCACCTCTCTGAACACCACATCTTAGCTGTACACAACCTTCCTTGTTGCTGGGTTCCAAAGCTTATAACCCTTTAGACCATCCTTATACCCAATAAAGATGCACTTTTCAGATTTACTATCCAACTTGGTTCATTTCTCCTTTGGAACATGTACATATGCATCACATCCAAATACCCTCAAATGTGAAAGAGAGGGTTTCTTACCAGTCCATACCTCTTGTGGAGTTTTATCCTCCAACGCTGATGAAGGTGATCTGTTGACCAGGTAACATGTTGTCTCCACCGCCTCTGCCCAGAATTCTTGTCCTAACCTAGCACCACTGAGCATTCTTCTTGCCCTTTCTATCAACGTCTTGTTCATTCTTTCTGCAACTCCATTTTGCTGAGGTGTATATGGAGTAGTCTTCTACCGTGCTATACCACACTTCTTACAGAATTCTTCAAATTCCTTACTGCAAAACTCTCCACCGTTATCTATCCTCAGCACCTTTATCTTCTTCTCTATCTGGTTTTCCACCAGAGCCTTAAATTCTTTAAACATTTCAAAGACTTCAGATTTATTCTTAAGGAAATATATCCATGTATTCCTTGAGAATTCATCTATAAATGATACACAGTACACATACTTACCCAGTGATGGAACCTTCATAGGTCCAAACACATCTCTGTGCACAAGCTCTAATATCTCTTTTGCCCTCTTACCACCAGAGGGGAAACTCACCCAATTCTACTTCCCATATACACAATTTTCACAGAAATCAAAATCCAGAGAGCTATTACTCATACCTTCTACCATACCATTACCATGAAGTATTTGAAGGCCCTTCTCTCCAATATGTCCAAGCCTTTGATGCCATAACATGGTCTTCTCTCTATAGACGACTAGATTTTCTGCTCCACTTTTAGGAACCACAGAACTGTTGAACCCATCAACAACAATGCTACCTTGTAGCTTGTACAGAGTTCCAGTCCAAAATCCCCACATCAATACCAGTGCTCCTCGAACCATCTTGCAGGTATCCTTCTCAAACACTATTTTTACACCTGCTGATGAGCCCCAGAAATGAGTAATTCTATGGGCTCATTCAGCCTCCTAATTCGACTTAATCCACCATTATCATTATTTTATTGCATGTTTTTTATTATATTTATGCTAATAGAGTGAATTGGGTTAGTCATTATGCCAACAAGTCCAATGTGTGCTTTATGCAGATTTTTGGTCAATTTTGAGACAAAATCAAAGGTTTAAATGAGCACTTGGTAGCCAAATTCGTGGAGAGGATTAGTAGGAAGGTGTCCCCTTCATTTATGAGCCCTTACCTTGAATTCTCCATCAAAAACTCGGAGCACGAGGGGTAGCCAAGCAAGTCAAGTAGGACTGCTATTAACTGCAAGTTTTGGCTGCCGAGTCCCTAAAGTTTAGGAGGACTGTTGGGGTCTTCAATTTGTATAAATAAGAAGGCTTAGGGCCTCATTCGAGTTAGTCAGTTTTGGGCAGTTGTTAGTCAGATTGTAGTCATATGTTAGATTTTAGTTAGTAGGTTAGCTCTGCATTTCAACACATTTTCGAGCTTCTTCTTATAGACAGTTTTTGGGATGTAACTATTATTTTTTTGATGAATAAAGATGGATCTAGCTTTGTACCAGCTCTGATCTTTCTTAGGAGGTTGTATCTCTTGGGGTTGGGCCCAACTCAAGTGCGAATACCTCCTTTGTGTAGTTTTATATGTTTTTGCTGCATTCCTAGAATACTTTTTGTTATTTAGATTAACATATTCCTTTGTTACTTAGGTTTTTTTTTTTATGATTGAAATAGCTCTTCATGCTTCAGGTTGATTTGATAGTTTGGTAAAGGAGAAGATCTGCAAAAATGCCAACAAGCAATCCTTGATCTCATCTCTCCCTCCTTGGGACCATGAGCTGAGACCAAGGCATACTTGCTGCCACAAAAACATTGTTTTTGCCTTTCCATGCAATTGCTAGTGTTAGATTCTTAGTTGCAAAAGTTGGTACTAGTTGTGATTACATGCTTAGATCCATTCTTGCTTAGTTTTCATAGTTATCTTGCATGATTTTCTACCAATAAATTTCTGTTCATCATGATTCATGGTTGCCGGTTTCTAGGTCAAATTAGGTCAAGATAGCTAGATCTTTGGTTTGCATAGTCTTTGTTTGATTAGTTTTGAGAAATAGTGTGCAGAGCATCTATGATACTTCCCTGTCTATACTTCCTCCATCATCACAACCTGATCCAACCCCTAATCCAAGATTCCTTACCTTAATTTGCACATTTTCCCACTTTGCCCTAATTTCTACATTCTTGTGCATCATTGTTCCCTCCATCCTTGAACAAATCCAACCACTTTCATCAATTTTTAGCTTCATTTACTAGGTCTTCGACCCATTCACATCCTCATCCATCCTCCATTCCCACTTTCCCACCATTTTTCCACCATTAACCCTCCAAAATCCTCTCTCGGCCCTTCCTGTAGAACATCCTGTAGAACCCCTATAGACTTCCTGTAGAAGATCACGTGGGAAGTTTCTCGAGATCTGATCATTGTGAAACTCTATGGAAGGGTTATAGGGACCCCTTAGCCCCTTTTCTCACCTTCCCAACCTCCTGCAAGTGCCCATTCCATTTCCTTCCGCCAGTTAACCTCTGCACAGTAAAACAAACAATTAAAGCACATGCATAATAATTCTGCAAAATTACTCAAAAATAAAAAAAGATGTTTCTTCCAGATTTTGCCTCAGAAGTAGCTTAGTCACATGCATTTTACCTTTCCAAGAGTCAATGGCATCCATTTCAGCAACTTTCATCTCTTTTCTTGCACAAGTAGGGTTAGTCAGTAAAACTAGGGTTTGCTAGGGTTTGCACTTTCTTTCAGCTTTTAGTTTCGTTCTGCAAGTATATTAGCCTCCTTAGAGTTAGCTTTCATCCATCACAGTTAAAAGCTTCATATGAGAGCTCATAGAAGTTGGCTTAATCTCCTAGCGGACTTGTGCCAGCTGATCAAGTGACAGCGTGCGACAAGAGCTAGTACTTGTGCATATAGCACCGTCGCTTCCAAGTTTGTTACAAACTACTGGGTTGATAAAAGTAAAGAAGGGAGTCCCAAGAGTTGCACAATTATTGCTGCAATACTGGAGCCCACCACCTGCATCATCCAGCTTGGTTACAAAAATCAGATTTATGGCTAATGCAGGAATATGCAGAACACCTGAAAGTGTTCTAACCCTTCCACCTTGCAACTTCAACTTTACATTTCCACGACCAACAATTCTCGCCTTCCTATCATCCCCCAAGAAGACATCACCACCATCGTATTCCTCATACTCGCAAAACCACTCTCTATGGGGAGTGAAGTGAAAGGATGCACCTGAGTTAATCAACCATGCCTCATGATCTACATGTGTACTTGAAGAAGCCAAGTACACATCCCCACCTTCATCTGAGGTGGTTTTTGCCTCTGCAAAAGGAGCATCATCAGATCCCTTTCCTTTGTCAAGAGCTTTAGATTTACATTCCCTTTTGTAGTGTCCTTCCTTTCCGCATTTCCAGCACACCACCTTTACAGGTTTTCCTAGAGATTTAGATCTCCCTCTAGATTTAGATCTCCCACTCGATGACTTATTTTTGTTTCTGTTTTGGGACCGTCCTCATACAGACAAGGCATCACCATTCTGGCTCTCCATATTTTTCTGTTTCATCTCCTCCATCAGCAAGGATGAGAATATTTCATCAAACGGCAAGGCAGTTGCATTACTACCTATTGCAATAACCAGACTATCCCACGAATCTGGTAGAGAACACAACAAAATAATGCACTTATCTTCATCTGAAATTTTGATATCAACATACGATAACTGACTTACCATCGTATTAAACGCATTCAAATGCTCTCTCACCGAGTCTCCATCTTTCATCCTGAGGTTATATAACTTTTTCCGCAGGAACAGTTTATTCACCAGAGACTTATATTGGTACAAAGTCCCTAACTTATCCCACAAAGCCTTCATCGTAGCTTCCCCTGATACATTTAGCAATACTGAATCTGAGACACATAATCATATTGTGCTCTTTGCCTTCCGATCCAACTTCTTCCATTCTTCATCGGACACTCCCGTTGGTTTAGTACCTGGATCTACCACGTTCCACTGATCTTTATCCACCAACAGATCCTCCATCTTGAGTTTCCATAACTCAAAACTCTGACCATTAAATTTATCAATCCCTATCTTTCCACTGCTCGCCATCTTCTTTCACTACCAGAATCGATCCCGTAGATCTCCCACTGAATAGGGTCTACCATAGGCCTAAGCGAAACCCCTCAGCAACAAAGGCGTCCCCCTGAAGCCAAAATGGCTCTGATACCAAATGTAGGTTTTAACCCCATACAGAAATTACCTACATACAAATTCTAAAACATAGAAAATAAAAAATGTAAGAGCATAACACATAAAACACATACACAGGGATTTTCCCCTGGATCCCAAATCTGGGACTACCAGCTTGATTTTTCATTATATTCCTTTCAATGTTACAATACATATTTGTACATGCTGAAGCGTCCAAAACCATGGACCCAAAACCATCGCGTCCAAAACCATAGGTAGGTTCGCCCAACCTAATATAGGGTCCAAATTTTTTTTTCCCAGGGCACTGCCCCGGACCCCGTAGAGGGGGGCTACCCACCCCCCTTAAGCCCCTCGGGCAGGGGGGGTTGTGACCCCCTCGCTGCACAATCAGCGCAACGAAGGGGGTGTTCCGCCCCCCCTCCAACCCTCGGTTCACTACGTAGGTTGGTCGTGGAAAGAATATAACACAACCCAACACAAAAGGAGAAAGGTATTTTATGATGCTCATTGATGACTTTACATGCCCACTTGGATTGTGTTGTTAAAATAAAAGTCAGAAGAATTCAAGCATTTCAATAAATTTAAAGCTCAAGTAGAAAATGAGAAAGAATTGAAGATAAAATGCTTAAGTTCAGACAGAGGAGGAGAGTACACCTCAAGAGAGTTTGAGGAATTTTATGAAGAGCATGACATCAGGAGGCGGTATGCAGTGGCTATAACTCCACAAAAAAATGGAGTAGTGGAGAGGAAGAACAAAACATTCCAAGAAATGGCCAGAGAAATGTTGGATGCAGCAGGTGTGTCTCACATATTTTGGGGAGAAGGATCACAGGCAGTGGTGTATCTATCAAACAGAACTCAACTCAGGCCTAATAGTAATAAAACTCCCTATGATTTATGGAAGGGAAGACGTGTATCAGTTAAACATCTCAAGGTGTTTGGAAGCAAGTTCTTCATCAAAAGGAATGATAAGAATCCTGGAAAGTTTGACTCCCACGCTGACGAAGAAATATTGCTCAGGTACTCTGCTTGAAGTAAAGGATATAAGTGTTACACCAAGTGGACAAATAATAAAGAGGATTGCATTGACGTGATAGTAGATGAAATAGGTTCACACCCTGAGTCCTCTAAAATGAATATGAATCGAGATGATGAAGAAAATTCAGATATGAGGTTTGCATATTTGGAAGAAACAGATTCAGATAGTGGAGGTGAGGAAGTAGGCACATCTCCAAGGAAAAATACACCTTCCAAGTATGTACAGAAAGAATCTTGAGAGTAGAATACTTGGAGATCCAAGACATGGTGTCCAAACTAGGAGAAAACTTGTTGGCAATACAAGTTATGCAAGTCTGGCTCTGTTATCACAGATTGAACCCAAGAATCTCAGCCAAGCAAGTGAAGACAAGTTCTGGGTGAAAGCTATGAATGAAGAACTTGAATAGATTGAAAAGAATGAAACTTGGGAGCTTGTTCTAAGGCCTAGAGAGAAAAAATTTATTGGAACCAAATGGGTCTTCAAATACAAGTTGAATGAGCAGGGTCAAGTAATCAGGAACAAAGCTCTATTGGTTTGCAAAGGATATGCCCAAATAGAAGGAGTAGATTTCAAGGAAACCTTTGTACTAGTAGCATGAATCAAAGCCATCATATTTTTTCTTGATATTTCCTCCCATAAAAACATCAAGGTATATCAGATGGATGTGAAGTCTTCATTTCTCAATAGAGATTTGGAAGAAGAAGTTTACATTGAGAAGCCAGAATGATTTATACTTACCACAAATGAAGGGTTTGTATGCAAATTGAAAAAGTCTCTGTATGGACTGAAATAGGCTCCCATTGCTTGGTACGAAAGGCTAGATAAATACGTTCAATGATAAGGCTTTACGAAAGGCACAGTTGAAAATAAATTATATGTAAATTTTGAAGGCGATCGTCTACTAATAATAGTTGTCTATGTGGATGATATAATATTTGGTAGTGACATAGAACAATTGGGGCATCAATTTGCAAAAAGTATGCAGACAGAGTTTCGAAATTTCTATGATCATAGAGTTTCCTTCTTCCTGGGTTTGATAATTTCTTAGTCTCCATAAGGAGTGTTTATATCCCAATAAAAATATCTCAAGGAAACTCTAAAGAAATTTGGGTTGGAAGATTGCAAGCCAGTAAGCACACCTATGACTACAAGCTGCAAGTTGTGCAAAGAAGATGGGACACTGCTAGTAAATCAAACTAAATACAGATCCATGATAGGAAGCTTGTTGTATCTTACAACTTCAAGGCTAGACATCATGCAAGCAATGGGTCTTGTGGCCAGATTTCAGGTTTTCCAGTGTGAAAGTCATGTTGTTGTTGTCAAAAGAATTTTCAAATATCTTCAAGGAACAACAGAATATGGATTGTGGTATGCTAAGAGAAAAGAATTCAAGTTGAAGGCCTACACTGATGTTGATTGGGCTGGTAATATTAATGACAAGAAAAGCACCTCTGGTGCAGCTTTCTTCCTAGGAAAATTCTTGGTGTCGTGGGTCAACAAGAAACAAGCCTCCATTTCTTTATCGACTAATGAAGCAGAGTATATTGTTGCTGCTACATGTTGTATGCAGATTCTATGGATGAATCAGACTTTAAAAGATATTCAGGTAGAGTTGACTAATCCTATTCCAATAATGTGTGATAGCACAAGTGCCATCAGTATCTCCAAAAATCGAGTCATGGATTAAAAAACTAAGCATATTCCTATCAAGATCCATTTCTTGAGGGAACAAGTTGCAACCAATATTGTCATACTTGAATATGTGGCCACTAAAGAGAAACTTGCAGATATCTTTATTAATCCACTGGAAAGAGAAACATTTGAATATCTCCGGAAGCAAATAGGATTTGTAACTCCTCCTTCCAAATGAATTCATTTTCGTAGGTGGTGGCAGCTACTCATCATGTGGGATCCATGGAAGAGTAGGATGCAATGGTTCAAGCTGATCATTCAGGAAGTATTCATTGTCATTGATGCCAAAGGGGGAGAAGATTACTGGTGCATCGAAGAATACCATACCTATCCTGAGGGGGAGCTTGTGGTGTTTCCATCAATGCTAAAGGCAAGTATTGTTGGATAATTGATGGTTTATGAATGGCTATTGGTTGTGTTAGTGTTGGCCTTGATATCAACCAGACTAGCATGGACGTTTGTCGCAATAGATGAAGGAAGTAATGGACCAGGAGGACTCGCATTGTTGCTACAGTACTCTGTAGAGAAACAACATAGCAGAAGGCTTATTGGAAAATCCATAAAATGATGACTATAGTGATGGTCAAGATGGAATCCCATGGTAGTGATAGGCTTTATGTAGAGAATCATCATAGTAGCAGGCTTACTAGAGAACCCATAAAATGATGACTATGGTGGTTGCGAGTTCATCATTCCAAGAACGAGAATAAGATTCAAGAAGCAAAGAGTGGCAAAGATTTGGAAACCATCCTATAGGTATTAGATGGGATTAAAGCTTACATTAGACCCCCTCTATTGGAAATTTCTTTAGAAGATATTTCCAATGTTATGCGGAAGTCAAAAAATGGACTCTTGGGTCAAAAGATATGGTCTGCCAAAGTTCAGGTACTTGAAGTTCCAAGAAGGTTGATATATCGAAGGTTGGAGCCCATTGGGACCTAATATCTGAACCTCGGAGACTAGAATATCAGAGCGTCAGAGCAGGTCTCATCAGATTTTTTTATATCAGATGTCAACACAATATTAGGGGTTTGGGACATCAAAATATCAGAACTTCTTAACTTCACTATTTTACGAAGTTACGATATCCACAAGGGCCGATATTGCTAAAAACATCGAGGAAAGTGCTATATGGATTAGTGCACGAGTGTTTGATGATGGTGATACCCTCAAGGATCCTCCCAGGATCCTTGGCAGATAGTCAGATTAGTTGCAGTTAGCCCATATATACATGCACATATTTTTATTAGTGAAATGATAATCAAAGTAAGAAGAAGAATTGTTACCTTAGATCTTGGTGTGGTGTTGCTGGAGAATGCAAAGTAGCGGAGTGGAAGACCCCTCAGCTAGCTCCAAGATCAATACCTGCACATAAACAAGATGAGGCATAATATCACAACATATAACTTCAAAAATCAATACAATAATACATAGGGATATCTAACTGCATACATCTAAGCTACTCATAATCATTAGCATTGCATAAACATGTAAATAAATCACAATACCAATGCCATGGAGTGGACAACACAACTGCAGGTCTATATTAATGATAGGAAAGAGTGATTACAACCATTAGTTGCATCAGCCTTCCCTTACTCCTCCAGATCCTCTCTCTCTCTCTCTCTCTCTCTCTCTCTCTTCTTAGCCTCTTGAAGAGTCATGTCTAATACAAGCTTTTATAGTCAATAGGAAATCCTTTCAATACTTTTGACCCTCTTCAAAATGGACCTAGCCTAAAATATATAGCATGAGCGGATAAGCCTTGCCAAATCTTTCCTGAGTTCTTTTGGGCAAAAGCAAAGATCACTCTTTCCCTGTTTGTAGACTCCATTAGGAATACAAATTCCTCAAACAGGTCGAATCTGGATGTTTCCTTGCTTTATGAGCTGACATAGTAGTGAATATAGGGATATTATTCGGTCAACTTTCTCCTTTAACCTCCAAAAACTCATTTAAGTTGACTAACGCACCTCTTGAGGCAACAAACAGAGTTACCCTAGTGACTAAAACACCTGATGCATGGCTAGGAAGATTTATAAATCATCTTGCTAGTTCTTGGAGAGCGTTAGTTTGGAAAATAGGCCCATGAACTTGGTCAATATTTCAGTCATATTGCCCTTCTCCTCTGAGCTGATGAGGAGGTCATTTTCATGTGTAACAGATGCCCCCTAAAGTGTGAGATTGGAGCTTCGGGAATACAAGAAACCTGATACAACACACACACACACACACACACACACACACACACACACACACACACACACACATATATAATATAAAATCATGGCCTGAGTCAGGCTTTCCCATGCTCAGTAGGAGTGATTTCTCAACAAAGAGATATGAAGACCGTGTCTGCTAATTAGAACAATGTCGAACTTGTGTCATAATAAGATCATTCTGATGAGCTGTCTCCAAAAAATAATATATGCAGCTTGGGAGAGGAAACAAGGTCTTAATCTCTGCTTCACCTTAACAACATAGTTCGATACATGTGCATAAAGGAGTTGAGGTTGAACATGTATGAAATTGTCCAATTACCATTCAATAATGGAGATTGTTAATAGATGTAAGGATGGCCATTGATAATGGTGATGGTCTCCAAGATGCACAGTACAATCTAGAGAGTGTGAATAATGTTTTTGTCATTGACCACTCATAGAATCATTTAACCAGGAGCCAATAATGAAAACCCCTGACCAAACACAAGGTAACCCACCACTAATGTTTGCAAGTTCCAAGGCATTGAAGTGTTTTAGGGTCTGCTTCCTAGATAGAGTGTTTAAGTTGATAGGAAGAGACCTGTCAAAAGGTAGGAAATAATGTGTCCTACATTAGTCGACACGAAACCGGACAAGAATGATTGTTTTTTAAAGAATAGTTTGAGCATTTGGTCAAATCGACAGAGGGCATGATGGTTTGATGAAGGGAACAAACGATAAAGGGTTTCCCTTGAACAATAGAAGGCACAACACAAATGGTTTAACCATGCAGCACTAGACTCGTGAACTCCAAAGAGTTTTAGGATACAGAGATGCAAGAACATTTGGGTATATCAGCTAAACTCAGAGGATGGTAAGGTTCATTTTGAGAGGCTATCACAAAGAAGGTTTTGTTGAGGGAGTGACATGTTCAAGGGAGCGACTGTTGCCAAAAAAATATTTCCAAAATACTAGCATAAAGAAATTGTATTGTTCAGTTTCCCTATCTGATTAATTTAATGAGTCCAGACGGGTAAACTTGGTGGTCTTTTCATATTTCGAGACATTGAAAAGATTGTAAAGAGAGACTCCAGGGTGGTCCCTTTGTCATAGTTTTTAATTGGGTGCAACAAAGGTTTAATAGTATACCTAAAAAGGTTCCTTTTCTGTAAGTTAGTCTACTGAGTCTGGATAAAGTGATAAGCCTACGCTTAATAAATGTTTACCTCATTTTGTTACGAGTATGAGGGAATGGAGTAAACTCGATATTCGTCGTGAAATTTTAATGAGTCACGTGTCGACAAAATCAATAGGTCTTCATCAAATATTAATGAGTCAAATGAAGAAAATTTGAGGTATATTTTTCATTTTAATGAGCGTAGAAAAAGAGATCAAAGAACTGATCATTCCTTCTTCGTAGATTTAACAAGCCCGAAGAAGGGAAAAACTAGGGGATTTTTCAATTTAAGAACGAGAAAGAGTCCCAAAAAAGAAAGTGCTCATACCGTCATCGTAGGAGTTTTACGAGCCCAATGACGAAAATTCGGGGATTTTTCAATTCAAAAGCGAGAAAAGATCCCATAAAAGAAAGCTCTCATAATGAATCGAACATGGTCATTTCTGCAATTCAGCCCTGAAAGTCCCTTCATCAAAGCATGGGTACTATTGACAATATGTTGACATGGTGCATGATAAATAGAATAGGAAATGAACTAATTCTATTTCAATGACCTAATTAAGATGAGTCATACCTCCAGAGTGACTGTAAGGAAGTTTTTGAGCCTCCATTTTCACCATTTGCATCATTTGAGTGTTGTGAGAATGTTTTGGAGTGAAAGAGGAGCAGATCTTCTCCGGATGATTGTGAGCAATGCAGGTGACCATTCGACTTGTTGTTTGTTCCAGGTAGATGGAAAAACCCTTATCCTACATTCCTTAACCCTTTTTAGCTACATTAGGGGTAGATTTTTGGATTTTGGGGAAGCCCTAGCTCATTAAATGCGACTAACGCTCCCCTTTAGGTCTAAAGGGTCGTTAAACGCCCTTCACAACCTAGAGGAGGGCGTTAATGCACCTCGTATGCCCTAAAGGGGGGCTTTAGTGCATATAAGTGCACTTCAAAACCCCAAAAAGTGATTTAGCAAGAATTTATTCATCATTTTTACTGATTTTTGGGTTGATTTGTGCAGGTTTTGATCCATCATCATGAGTTTATGGAGAGAATGAGCTTAGGATCACCAGGAACTATAGATGCAGAATGATCAAGCATGCATACTTGCACTGCGTAGATGTGGTTTAATGAAGTATACAAGGCTTGAACTGATGAAAGGTCAGGAAGAACTCCTAAGCTAGATAATTCAATGTTGGGATGAACACCAAGGGGTGTTCCAGATCGGGGGTCATGAGCTCTCAATTGATAGAGATGATATCTATTTTTTGACTGGTTTGTCATGCAGAGGTGCACGAGAAAACTTGACCAGGGGTAGGACAGATCCACGGTCCACCCTAGAGTTGATCTAGACTTATTGCATACCTGAGAGTGGACTAGTGAGCAATAGGGTCCCCATCGAGCGGATCGGGTCTAGGTCCATGAGGGCCATATTGTGGATGATCGTACACTTTGCGAGGTCCAAGAGTCCTCATGTTGCCATGAAGGACCAACGTTTTTTCATTATTGATTGTGTCCAGCCTCAAATCTTTAACTAGTGTGAGGTAGTTCTTTGTCAGTTGAAGGCGGAGTTGATGACATGCAAGACTCGTACCTGAATGAATATTGGGTATGGTACTATCATCATGTCCTTTATACTTGAGAGGGTGCCCGTCATGAGACTACAGATGAGAGTGGGTCTACTTGATCAGAGTGAGCCTAGGCAAGGGTGATGGGAATCTCTCGATCCTTGCACTAGAGGGGGATCGATCTGACATTTCTTTGAAGAAGACTTCTTCGAGTGGCTCAGCGGTTAGATCTTGATGATTGATGACTATGCCTATGAAGGAATGGACTTTACCATAGATTCAAACTTGATACTGCCACCTGGTACACATTGGGGGCCTCAAGGTAAGAAGTTTTTTTAAGAGTACCTTAAAGTATTTCTTAGCTTTTGAATATTTATGTAATGTTTTGGTTGTTATGAGTGAACAAGTACTCACATGAAGCTTTTTCTTGACTAATCCAGATCTTAGGGGGAGGCCCCCAAGATCTAAATGATTGAAATGGATTTTGGGGGATAGGACCCCAAGATCTAAAAAAATGAAATGCCAAAAGAAAAAGAGGAGAATGCCAAATAAGAAAAACCACAAAGAAATATTTTATTAAAACAGAGAATAACTGTAAAAACTACATTGTGGCGGACAAATTGTCCTTTTACAAAATGTGACTTTTTATTTATAGTATTTTTCAATTACAATACCACAAGTTAATTCCATGGGTGAATGAATACCATGGGTCGATGTCACAATACCATGGGAAAATATCATAGGTGAATGAATACCATGGGTGGATGTCACTTACAATACCATGGGTGGATAAATACCATGGGTGGATGCCACTCACAATACCATGGTTAAATTCCATGGGTGGATGAATAACATGGGTGGATGAATACCATGGGTTGATGCCATTTTCCATTCGGATCATTCCTCCCTCCTTAAGAAGAAATGGTCCCCATTGTGTGAAGTTCCCTCCTGTGAAACATTTGTTGAATATGAAGAGCCATTGAATAGAAGGGTTTTATGTGGTTAACCCATAACCATGATGAACGAAGATCCGAGGATAGAGATACCCTATAATGTTTGTGACCAACTTTGATACTGACAGTGTGTGGCCTAGAAAATGGACTTTGATGAAGTGTGGGTTTGTGGATGGCCCATAACCATGATGAATGAAGATCCGAGGATAGAGATACCCTGTAATGCTTGTGACCAATTGTGACATTGACAGTTTGTGGCCTAGAAAATGGACTTCGATGAAGCATGGGTTTTTTGATGACCCATAACCATGAAAAACAAAGATCCGAGGATAGAGATACTCTGTAATGCTTGTGAACAACTATGATACTAATAGTGTGCGGCCTAGAAAATGGACTTTGATGACAAGGATTTTGTGTAGTTGACCCATAACTGTGATGTTGGTTGTTGATGAAATAGCAGGTGCTTATACATAGCCTGGGGTGGGAGGGCATGTCTCCAAAGAACCCAAGCCGAATTCTACTATGCTAAAACTGATGAATGTGAAGCAGGTGCCTACTAAAGCGAGGTGGGAGGGCACATCTCTAAAGGGAACCTGCTCCGAATGCTGCTCCAAAATTAAAATGGACATAACTCAGTCAATATAACTCAAAATATTTATTATAAACTATTTTTGGAAATAGAAGCACCATTTTTCATCTTCCCATGTGATGGAAATCTTGATCTGGACACTCTAGAATCTCAAATTCACGCTGGAACTTTTCCATCGTCACAAAAGTTTTGAAAAAATAACTGATTTTAAATCAGCCATATCTCCCACATCTGAACTCCGATTCGACTCTTTTTTTTTTTAATTGAGCTATTTTCGAGAGGAGCTTAGATCTACAATCACTTTTCTGAAATTGTGCACTAAGATTGCAAAACAAAATATAGGAGAGCCATCATCCACGAATTGTCGTCAAAAACATTTCTGCAACATAGCTAATTTTAAATCAGCGATATCTCCCTCATCCGGACTCTAATTTGACCAATTTATTTTTTGAGTTTGGGTATTTTTTCGAAAGGAATCTAGATATGTTATTTGTTTTTGTAAATTTTGCACAAAAATTTTCATATCTGATCTGCAACCTCGTTGCCCAAAAACATTCCTGCAAAAAAATGAAAAAAGAAAAATTCTTCCCGCTTGGCCCAAGAAAATGCTCTGTGGAGGATGTAGCACATGCCTGAAGTTTCTTGGATATTTCTACAAAATTTGAAAATAAAATATGCATCAAACCCTCATTCCCATGGAATCATAACCTGCTCTGATACCACTGATCTGGATCTTGGGGGGCGGCCCTTAAGATCTAAAAAATTGAAATGTGAGAAGAAAAAGAGGAGAATGCCCAATAAGAAAAACCACAAAGATTTTTTTTATTAAAACGAAGAATAACTGTAAAATCTACATTGTGGTGGAAAAACTGCCCTTTTACAAAATGTGACTTGTTACTTATAGTATTTTTTAGTTACAACACCACGGGTCAATTCCATGGGTGAATAAATACCATGGGTCGATGTCACAATACCATGGGCAAATACCATGAGTGAATGAATACCATGGGTGGATGTCACTTACAATACCATGGGTGGATGCCACTTACAATACCATGGGTAAATTCCATCAGTTGATGAATAACATGGGTGGATGAATACCATGGGTTGATGCCATTTTCCATTCAAATCATTGACACAAATGTGGCCCCAGTACGACCTGTAGGCATGCCCCGCCAAGCAAGGTGAGGGGACCGACTACCTGGATCTGGCATGAGAGCAACAACTGTCGAAGATGGGGATGATGCGCAGAGTCTCCGCGACGTTCTGAGGAACCTCGAAGGCCTGAGAATGGGCATTCCTCCACTTCCCATGAGGGAGATTCCCGCTCATATGCAGCGACACATTGTTAGTGTGCCTGAGCGGTTTATGTTTCCTCTTTGGATGATAGCTAAAGTTGTTCTAACTTTTCATGACGAGTATGCTCTTTTAGTAGACACATGGTATAGCGAGTGGGTGTTTATAGTGAGGCTTAGTAGCCATTTTGTACTTAAAACACCCACGTTTTGGGAGTTTTCTGATGTAAAAGACTAGATTCAATATATATCTATCTATATATATATATATATATATATATATATATATATATATATATATATATATATATATAGATTGGCATTTTTATGATGTAAATGTTTTTTAATGTTTTTGTAAACTTTTAGCTGTGTAAATCTTTACTTTCATACATGTATCTATAATAAATGAGATAGATACCAATCCAATACATAGTTTTCCAATGAATCAGCAATTGCATTAAGTTCTTGAGGAATGTGTTCATTTGTAATTAACTCAAATTGATGTTCCAAGTGTCATACCCTTAAATAATGATGTAAAAAGATTGGATTGCGAATGTGATAATGATTTGTCAATTGAATAACGAAAAACTGAGAGTCTAACCTGACCACCAGTTTGGAGATGTCTCAAGATGACACTTCAGTGAGAAGTGAAATTACATATATATACTCAGCAGTATTGTTGGTGGCAGTGCTAAGAAAGACTCCCCCAGAACAAAGTAGTTTCGACTCAGGTGTGTAAATGACCCAAGTAGCTGATGCAATGTGTTGTGTGTGACGACTGGCACCATCTGCATATCCTACGTATTGTAAGGGTAATGAAGACATCTGTGCAACGAGAAACATATATGAGACAAATACTCAAAAAAATCCCAAAAAAATGCACTCACATAAAAAAGAAGCAAAATTGATAAATACATAGAATTACAAAGCACATGCCTAGTGCAATACTAGGCATGATACTTTTTCAGATAGAGCCCATTTCGGGGCTCTGCGAGTGGGACTCCTTCATCGTCCTAAATTTTAAAGGCCCCTTTTGAGAGGGCCTTAGTGACGACATATCGACCGATCCATAAGGGTTGAAGCATTCCTGCCCCCAAGAGATCATAGTTTTTATCATAGACCAAAACAAGATCACCTTCTTGGTAAGAACGAAGCTTGACCTTTTTGTCATACTGGGATTTGACTCGGCACTTGTGGGCTTCGAGTGCCAATTCGGCATCTCAACAGGTTTTGTCCAGTTGATTGAGATATAGCAAGCACTCTTCTTTAGCAATGGTGTTAGGAAAGAGTTCAATAATAATTTTTAGGGACGGAATCTAACACTCGATAGGTAGTACCGCTTCTAGGCCATAAGCAATTTGAAATTGTGTAAACCCTGTAGCGGTTTTGACTAAAGTTCGATATGCCCACAATGCAAGATATAACATGGGGTGACAGTGGGTTTTTTGATTACCTACTAACATGTGGATCCTGGTTTTTAAGATTCCATTAATGGATTCTACTTGGCCATTAGCCTGGGGGTAAAAGGAGGACAATTGGTCTTGGCGAAAATCAAGCAACGATGTTAAGTCAGACATCATGTGATTCTAAAAATGAGACCCATGGTCTGTAACGATCGTGTGAGGCACATTGAAATGATAGATAACCTAATTAAACAAGAATAACATAGTGGTTTCTCCATCGACCTAGAATATGGGAATGGGTTCGGCCCATTTCGTAAAGCAGTCTACAACTACAATAATGTAGTTGTGTCCATTAGAGGAAGTGGGGTTGCATGTGACGAAGTCAATACCCCATTTGGAAAAGGGGCCAACAGAGATAACCAGGTGTAGGGGCTAGAGGAGCACACGTTTTCTTGGTAAATACTTGACAAGGGTGACACTGCTAGATTGCCTTGATACAATCTTTGAACAAGGTTGGCCAATAGTATCCTGCGCGTAAAATTTTCTGGGCAGTCAATATTCCAGAAATATGACATCCACATGCCCCAACATGACAATCATTTAAGACTTGTTCTGCCTCTTCATGAGTGAGGCAACATCAAAGAACTATATCATTGCCATGATGATATAATGTATCATTCAACACTAAATAGTGCCGAGCTTGGTGGCAGATGCGACGACGATCACCTGACAATAGTTCAGGTCAAAAACGCTGCACTTGGAGGTAGACAAGAATGTCACCATACCAAGGGTCAGTAGAGTCGATCAGATAGACATATTCATCTGGGAGAGGATCATGAGCTATCTCATTTGGATCGACAATGGGAAGATCTGACAATAGTTCTGCGAAGACTAAGGATTTTTTCACCTTGGCAGTGGCAAAAACCAAATCAAATTGTTGGAGGATAACTATCCATTTGGAATATTTTCCTCCAGTGACTTGATGAGAAAAAAAGTGTCTCATGGAATTCTCCAAAGAGATGACGGTAGTCTTTCAGAACATTATATAATGTCGAAATCGATTGATAGAAAAGACGACTGCTAAGGACAGCTTTTCCACATGTGAATATTTGAGTTCGGGCCTAGTTAGGCCTTTTGATAGATAATAGATCACATGCTCACTCAGATCATCATGAGTTTGGACCAATGCCATTCCAATAGAGGATGGCGAGGCTACCAGATAGAGGAGAAAGTCCTGCCCATAGTTGGGAGAACTAAGCAATGGGGCTGATATAAGTTCCCATTTCAAGGCATCAAATGATTGTTTGGCTTGATCATCCCACAAGTATGGTACTCCCTTATTTAGTAGGAACATAAATCCTTTCGTCATATTGGCATAATTTATGATGAATCATCGTAAGAATTTTACTTTCCCTTGTAAACATTGGAGCTACAAAATGGATCGTGGTTCGGGAAATTGAGTAATTTCCTTTACCTTATTGGGATCAACCCTAGTCTCGTGTTTGGAGACAATGAAACCAAGTAGGCGTCTAGACTCGACAAATAAAACTCATTTATGCAGATTCAGATGTATGTTGTAGAACCTACACCTAAGAAAAATTGCTCTTAAGTGAACTAGGTGTTGAGTTCACTTCTTGGAATGGGTTGGAAGGTCATCCAAGTAAGCCTAAACAATATGTCCAATATCATGGAATGCATAGTCCATGGCACGTTGAAATTTTTCTCCAACATTCTTTAAACCGAATGGGATTTTTCGATATGAAAATATTCCCCAAGGAAAAATGAAGGCAGTTTTGTGTTGGTCCACGGGTTTCATGGTGATTTGGTTATAGCCCGAGAAACCATCCATAAATGAGAAGGATTTGCAATCGGCACAATCGTTGATGATTTGGTTAATGAACAGTGTCAGATAATTATCTTTTGGACACATAGTGTTCAAGTCCCGGTAGTCGACACAGACGCGGATGGTACCTTGTTTCTTATCTATAGGAACTAGATTGGAAACCCATTCCATTAAGGGAATGGGGTAGATGAAACTAGCACATAACAATTTTTCCACCTCAGTCTTGATGGTTGTAGTTTTATGGGGGTGGACTAGTTGAAGCCTTTGGTGGATAGGCTTGGAATTTTCATAAACCTTGATCTCATGCTCGACTATAGATGGATCTATGCTGGGAATTTCCTCATAATACCAAGAAAATATATCGCGTAATTCCTTAAAAAGGTAGGTGAAGCTTGCAATATCCTCAGGAGTGCAATCGACTCCAATATGGATGTTTTCCACGGTGCCTGTCTTGACTGAAATATTGATGAGCAATCTTTTTGAAATATTTCCCATGTTCCCTTCTGAATCCAAAGTTTGGACGGTAGTATAACTCGAGGGAACAATTTCAAGTGTTTTAAAGGACAAGATTTGTATGGGCATCGCATCCGAATCAAATATCGAAATGCGATGGTGAGAATCCTCCCAAGGTCACTCCTCTAAACACATGATCTCTCGAATAGCTTCATACGAAGGTAGGAATTGATTGAGGAGATTGTTAGAGGGAGCAGTTATGGGAGAGGAGGCGGTACCATTAGTCATGACCAAAATGACTAGTGATTTGGATGCAGATTGAATGGCTTGGTAGGCCAATTCGGGTGGTGACAATGGCATTTTTTCTCCGTTAGATTCAATGTCTAAATACGTCAGGAGGTTCCAAGGATCAGTCAGTTCATGAGGAATAGATGAGACCATAGATACTATCTATGGAACCGTGGGTGGTGGGAGAGGAAAACAACCCATCAGGGAATAACCCTTCAATAGACCAATACTGATACTAACATAAGAGTCAGATATAGCACCCACTCAAGGTACAGAGCTGCTAGGTAAGGGGGAGTAATCTGGGGTGAAAAATGACAATTGGTCCACTATGACTATCCTTCCATCCAATGGAAATAGGATGATACGAAAGATAGTAGACACAATGGTAGTCATGGCATAAGTCCAACTGCGACCCAACAGTAGATTATAGTCGAGTTTTCTATCCACGACTTCGATATCCACCGTTACTGTTTTCCACTCAAAGTGATGGGATAGCTGGCAAGGTAACCTTTTGGGATGAAAGTGTGGTCGTCGAAAGCTTTAATGGAATTCGACGGCGTTGAGAGGGTTGGAGAACCTAAGGAAAGCCAACATGAAGCTAACATGATGCAGGTTGAAGCACCTTCGACAATGACAGTTTTATGTACCCCTCGTCCTTTCGAAAATATTTGCACCTAAAATGCAAGCTGGTGTGAAAGGGGAGGTTTACATTTTTCCATGTCAAAAATTGCAAGCATGGAATCCTGAGGGTCGACCCCACCAATTGCTGAAAGTAGAGCTTTCCTTTATGTTGGAAAAGTTTGCAATACTTCGAGCGCCGACATAGCTGATGGTGCTTGCACCAAATCTGCTACAATATTATAGTTCTGGGTAGCATGTGTAGATGTATTATGCATTGTGCATTGAAGTACCCCTATTGGGGGTGAATCATAAGATCAACAATAGACCGTTCGATATGAAGATCATTAGGCGGCGATTGGTTTTGACTTGAGGAGGCTTCCTCAACATTAGCGACTGGAGCTCCATAAGTTTTGGCTCTAGTTTGAAAATTGGCTGTTTCAAAGGTGTAAATAGTAGATGGTCCTTCACGATTTGAATGATGATGTGAACCATCATTTCCCCCTTGTGGGGGTTGAGGTTGGTTCGCAATAAGATGTTGTTGCTACTGAGCAGGGAAAGGGTTGTGTAGGACAGTGAGGGTCTAGCTAGTGTCCTTTTGAGCAAGGAGATGGATGCATTCATGGAGGCATGGACAATGATGTGTCATATGGTCTTCCACACAGATTGTGTAAGGGAACTTGACAACTTTTTCCTTTCCACTGTCAGGAGGCGCATCAGCTTTCTGCTTTGGCTTGGACTGCTTGGCTGACTACTCTTGAGAAGGAGTAGTCTTTTTCTTATTCTTATTATTCTTACTACCAAGTTTTTTTGTAGAATGCACAAAGTTTATCGCGGTGGTAGAAAGAGTAGTTGATTGGGTAGCGAGGTCAAATGACAATTGGGAAATGTGACTGCTAAGTTGTTTTACAGTAGCCTTGAAGGTAGCGCCGATAATACCATCAGCTTGAGCAATGAGTTGCTGAGTAGCGGGAGCATTGGAGTTTCTAGGGGCATTGGGAATGATGTCGTATAATGTGCCAGACTGCGAATAAATCAAATCTAAGTGTTGGGCATGATGAATGGATTGGTCTTCTGTGACCGCACCACCTAAGGCAACACCCTTAGCTATTTGAGGGAGAAGAGATTTACAGAACCAATCCATTAATAGATAATCTGGGAGGGGCACTTTGACTAGCCTCCACCTATGTCTCCATTCATGGATGTGATAGAAGATGTGGGTGGCGGTGTCCTGACGTAAAGAATGAATTCCATCCCAGTTTCATAGAGGATGGGTAGTTGAAAGTGCTTAAAAAATTCCATTGCTAAAGCACCAAAGGTATTGGTTGATGCGCGTGGTAACTCAATGTACCACTTGGATGCATTACCAGTAAGGATGTGGGGAAAGAGCTGAAGCCAGATACTATCATCCACCATGGAGTTATAAATGCACCATAAATGATAGGTGGTGATGTGCATACCCCGATCCTCTCCTTGTTTCCCTTCGAACTTCAGGATTCCTGTGGGAATTTTGTGTGGGATTCGAGGCCAAAGTAAGTGGTGAAAGATGGGGTCATTGGTGAGTTTGTTCAAATCAGGGATGTTAAGTGTTGCCAAGAAAGGAAAAGTATTTGATGCCCCCGATTCTGACTAGGGTGATGATAAATGACTTGAGGGTCCTTGTGCTCCTCCCATCGTATTGTTCCCAACATTATACAGAGGATGCGCGGAATAATAGTTTACTTGGGGAATATTTGTATATTGTGGTTGTCCATAGGGGTTGTTAGGCTGAGGGATATAAGTGCCCCTAGGATAAGGAGTGGCCCCTTGACTCATTTGAGGTTGAGAGTGGGCTGCCCATATGGATTGAGCGAGACCTTGTTGATGGATCCCGCTAGCCATGTAATTAGCCATATGCCCTTGAATGACATAAGGAGGATTCATGTCAGTCAATGACTGTCCATTTTGTCCTGTAAAAAGAGGGGGAACAATAATTTTCATGGTCGGTATGTGCATATTGGGAACAGTGCCCCTAGGCATTTGAACCTGGGGGTTGGAACTAAACAATGGATTCTAACCAAAAGGGTTGTTGAAGGGACCCATGATAACTGCACTATATGGAGCACTATATGGAGTGCTTTCCGATGGTCTAGGAGCTGACACAAAAGGGGTGGAAATCGGTATGTACTAGTTTCCACTCGTGTTGGGCGTAACTATGGTGCTCGGACGAGGCATAGTTGGGATAACTTGGTTTTCCATCAGCGGTGTGGTACTAAATATCGACTGGGGAATTGGTTGTGGACCAAAAGTTTCCACAAAAGCCCATGACCTATTAGTCGTTGATGGGATGGTGGATATATATTCAATGGAAGACATAGGAGGTACAAGTCTAATTGGAATCAATAGCAATCCCAACGGATTTGTGATCGGGGGATTATAAGGAGGAATGAAACCTTCAGTAAAGAAATATTCTGGTAAAATTGAGTTGTGGGATGTCCAGACTGATCTAGTGTTAGATCTTGGAGACTAATTGCTCGAAGATGGGTAATCTGGGTCACTGGGGCTCAGAGGTTCCTACTTGGCTAGTGGAGGAATACCTTGTAGCCGTCTAGATTGACAACAAGGGCCGTAGATAGCCACAGTGACCGATAAATTTTATCAATAGATTTTACAGTGATATTTATTAAAGTCTCGGTGATAACAAACTGGCACCTAAAAATAAAAATACTCTTAATAAGTCAATCAACAAGCAGAGGGTATGACCCTGTCTAATAACCACCAATTACTGGAGATGAAACCTAGTATCGCAATGGATAAAAGAGAGAGTTGGCCAAATGTACAATTATGATTACTCTTGAGCTTGGCTCGAACCTTAGATTAAGGGACCAAGTACTCTCATGAAGATGAGCACCCTCCCAAAAACCAAAGACAGAGTAGGTTTGTTTGTTCAAGTACTATGGCAGCTCGCCCCAGTCACCTTGTGTTCATCCCTAAAAAGTATGGCCACTATGGTTACCTAAAATCACAGACACTACTGTGGGGGACATGGTTGTAGACAGTACGCTGTGTGGGTAGGATACCTGAGTCCCCAACTTAGCTCCTATATCCCTGAAGGGATCCCTAATACATAGAATACCCAAAGGATATGTAACCAAAGGCAAGCTACCTTCATTTATAGCCTGATGCTATCTCGCATTTAGCTTCACTTTGACTGGAGTGGTCCTATATAGTATGAGCATAGAAGGATTTCCCTCATTAATGAAATTAGTTTCGGTGTATGATCTTGGGCAGTTAACTCACAATTGCCTAACCCAAGACCTAGCCTAAACTAATATGTGCTTACTCAAAAAAGAGTTGTTGATTGATTTTATTACAATGTAAATTTTAAATGTACCTTGTTAATGTCTTCAGTGCGGGTGTTGACGTATGAAGTTATATGGGACTCTGACTCAAACCATGCAGAAAAAATGCTTTAAATTTCACTTTGATGAATGAGTTGCTTCTACAAGGAAGGATTCATTTATACATCAATATATACATTCCATCCAGTATAGCAAAACACAAGAACAACCGATAGAAATACAATGCTCTCTAACAACTTTTAAAACCAAATAAATGCATATCTAACCAACTAAGCACACAAAATTGTAAAAAGAAAATTGTATTTTCTTTTTTTATGAAAAACTTAAGTAGTAAATTTATTTTCCTAAAAAGAAAAATTTGTTTAGGGGACAAATATCAATCAAACATGCATAGTTGCAGGTCCCTGATCAGTCTATAAGCAACTTTCACAACCCATGAGTTCACAGAATTGGCTGCTTATCAAGAAGTGGTTAGTTAACGCACTGTAACAGAGGACACAAAGAGTTAGTGGCTACTCTAACGCTCTATTTGCAAGGCCACGGGGCTTTATAAAGCATCGTTTTCATTGTTAGGGTGCATTAGTGAGGAATAGTCTTGAAAACAAGGCTATGGGGATCAGATCTAAGGCTGAGCACTAAGAGAAGGGTATTGTATAGTCCTGAGTGGTTGAGAAGGGGATCAAGAAGTACAGGAAGGCCTGGAAGAAAGAGAGATCTCAGAACTTTCTGGGAGAAAACTGGGAACTAAGTGTAGTCTCCAACGGAGTTGCTAATTCATCTATAGGGATTAATGCACAGGTGTTTGATGATGGTGATACCCTGAAGGATCTTCCTAAGATCCTTAGAAGAAATTCGAATTAGCTACAGTTGGCCCAAAGATACATGTATATATCCGTATTAGTGAAATGATAATCAAAGTAAGAAGAAGGATTTAAACCTCAAATCTTGGTGTGGTGTTGCTGGAGAATGCAAAGTAGTGGAATGGAAGACCCCTCAACTAGCTCCAAGATCCATACATGCACATAAACAAGATGAGGTTTAATATCATAGCATATGTTGGCTTATATGGGCCTGACCTAGGTTCAGAATAGTTATTTAGCCAAACAAATCCCGCAGTTACTGGCCCTTTCGGCAACAGCTCATGGAGAGTGGACTGAGGTCTCACCCGAGGTAGTAGGGGAGGGTGCTGGAACCAAGTTTCCACACCCTTGGGATGTCTTGATGTGGTCTAGAAGGTTCGTACACTATTCTGTGGCTTCGCGCCACTCTGCCTCGCGTAGATCTTGATCCAGGAAAATCCTTACTACTTATTAATGCGCTATTTATAGATTAGATCTACTTTTTATGGTCTTTAAGCAAACATTTAATAGAAATAACCAGTTCGCACACCTAGAAAAGATACAGATTTACATAAACTCATAACATAAGCATACACACATAGATCAAATAGTTATATCAACCATAAATTAGCTAGATCCACAATAATTCAGATTTAACACAGAATTTCAGAATCAACTTATCTTTATTCACTTCCTTCACCAATACATCCAGATCCACCCTGCGCACTTAGCTACAGGGGTCCGTGCACACAACTACAGACTCTACTAGGCCTCTACGCACACAGCTGTAGAGCATCTATTTACCTACCAAAACCCTTGACTCGGACTTACAGACATTACAAGACTTCGCTCCTCAAAAACCCATTACATTTCAGATCCAAAAGTACATATCCAAAAGCTTCTTTTTATCAATAGAGCCTTGCTCTATTTATACATTCCCATGGTCCGCAGACCATGGGCAAGCCGACTTACTTCCTATTATTTTACATTATTTTTGGGTGGACAACCCTTTTACTAGACTCATTTACAATTCACGCTCTGAGCACTTCGCGGAGTCCTTACCATACCTTTCCCAAAATTGTGGGCTTTGAGCCCCAACACTGTTATGCAGGCCCTCTGCTACCCAACATCATATAACTTCAATAATCAATACAATAATACATAGGGATATCTAATTGCATACATCTAAGCTACTCATAATCATTAGCGTTGCATAAACATGTAAATAAATCACAATACCAACACCATGGAGTGGACAACACAACTGCGGGTCTATATTAATGATAGGAAAGAGTGATTACAACCATCATTTGCATCAACCTTCCTTTAGTCCTCGAGCTCCTATCTCTTTCTCTCTTCTTAACCTCTTGAAGAGCTAGTGTCTAATACAAGCTTCAAAAGCCAATAGGAAATCCTTTCAATACATTCGACCCTCTTCATAATGGCCCTAGCCTCAGATATATAGCATGAGGGGATAATCCTTGCCAAATATTTCATGAGCTCTTTTGGGAAAAATAAGAGATGTTTCCATGCTTTATCACTCTTTCCCTGTTTGTAGACTCCATTAGGAACAGAAATTCCTCAAACAGGTCGAATCTGGATGTTTCCTTGCTTTATGAGCTAACATTGGAGTGAATATAGGAGTATTATTCGGTCAACTTGCTCCTTTGACCTCCAAAAAATCGTTTAAGTTGATTAACGCACCTCTCGAGGCAACAAATAGAGTTACCCTAGGTACTGACACACTTGATGCATGGCTAGGAAGCTTTATAAAGCATCTTGCTAGTTCCTGGAGAGCGTTAGCTTGGAAAATAGGCCTGTGAACTTAGTTAATATTTTAGTCATCTTGCCCTTCTCCTCTGAGCTAATGAGGAGGTCATTTTCCTATGTAACAGAAAGTCGAGCCAAATTAATAAAGGATTTGATGCAAAATCGAGGCTGATCGAGACTCTTTCTCTCTCCTCCTGAAGGACACATGGCGAAATGTCAATGGGGCCGAGAAAGTGAAATGGATAGTGATGTGCTCATATCAAAGGATGAAATATCAGAGGATAGAAATATCATAACTCTTGTGAAAATGGTGGTTGAAAAGTGACGATACAGGGGGGCTCTGATATTTCCAGGCACATTGTCATATGGAGCTTAACGGGATGAAGGGATGAACAAAGGGAACTAAGGATATCAAACTGAGTAATATTGTAGCATTGTATTTGTTGAAGTTACGATATAGAAGAGCTTCAATACAATGCTAATCCAACGGTCATAGGTCTCAATTCTATGAGATAGGAAATGCCAAAGGAGCTAAAGGAAAAAGGGGCCAAGGATATCAAAGAGTGCAATATCATAATTATTCTCTTGTGTAAGTTATGATATGTTGTGTTTTAATGAGGAAGTATAGCAAGTTTAATGGATGTATGAGTCAACAACTGAATAATTGAATACATGAACGATAGAGTTGGTTGTTGAAGTCAGCTAGATCTGCGAAAGGCTCTCAAACAAGGCAACGTGGACAACATTTAACAGGGACAAATTTGAGGGAATGAAGGAAGCAATTGGCTGCTTCATGTACATGTTTGGTTGTGATAAATGTGGAATAGAGTGGCCATCCCTAAGGTCTATCAATCTATCTTGGGAAATAAATAAGAATGGGACTCTCGAAGGACTTTGTAGGCCATCTGAGAATTAAATTCGCAACATGGATAATTATGCAGTCAATCACTGAATATCTCCAAGGTCCATCTCTATGCTTAATACCATGAAATGATTCATCCAGAAGACGCAACAGTAGCAGGGGGAGCCATGCTGAAGTACATTTGTGCAGTAAGGGTACAAACAATAGAGACATCCTTACGCAGTGTGCTTCTATGAATCAAAACCATCTTTCAATTGAGAAATCAGGGGGAGTTGAGCATATAATGGAAGTGTTGTGTATCAAAGAGTTGTGAGAGTAGTCAGAGAGCTTTAAGCACCAAGAGTAGACTAAGTTCTTGTGCAACATGAAGAGTGAGAGCGCTGTGAGAATAATAGTGAAGGTAGAGTTGAAGAGTAGGAAATACAATGATTATTGTGAAAAGAACAATGTGAGTTGAACTAAAGTAGTTGCAGTAAAGAACCTGTGCAAGAGAAGGCAGAGTGCTAAGGAGATGTTGTTATGATCATCAAGTAAAGAAAAGTTGCATGAGACCAAAGGGAGTCAATGGAACAGCAGAGGATAGAGAGCAGAAGTTGAGTCTGCAACCAACCATTTTGGTATTTTACTTGTAATTTATATGCCTATGTTTTTAGTTTGAAAATTGTATGAAATAGTAGAAAAGTGGCAAGGGAAAGTCGGTGTCTCTTGTCAAATTGATGCTTGTTAACCAAAGGGGGTGTTGAGTCTTGAAAATGTCATTCGTTTCCATTACACATTCACTATTATGTCCATTATATCACCTCCATTTCACCTCCATTTCACTACCATGTCACCACATTCATCCCACTTTCATTATCATTGGGCCACATTTATGTTTTTCCAATCTTTATTAATTCTAAGCCTTTTAAGTGAATTTGTGGTTAAAAATTAGAAAATAATGTGCATATGCTTATACCTAACAAATGGGTTGAGATTGTTGACATGTGTAGGTTGAAAGGAGGCTTCTAGAAGACCCTTAAATGGCACTCTAAGGCCAAATTCGAATTTGAGTGGAAAGAATCATGGGATCATGAGGATATGTGTCACATCTCCTAATTGTATTGTAACTCTAAGAAGACATGTGTCTTATCAGTTCCTATTTTGATTAGGACTCTAGAGGTAGAGGGAGAGATTCATGGACTCTCATTAATGAGATGGCTTCTCATCTTTTTGTATAAATAGGAGATCTCTCTACTTCATTTGTTAGCTTAGAGTTTGGAGTTCTTAAGTCTTTTGAGCTTGTGAGTTTGTAGTTCTTCCTTGATGGCTTTTGAAAGCTTTGGAGAGCTTTGTTGTACTTTGTAATTTTGAAGAATTTGAATAAAGCTTTGATGTTCTCAACATGGAAGGAGATGTGAAGTAGATGTCATGGAGCATATTAGAATGTAAGGTAGAGTAGATTTCATTTTGTAAATTTTGCTTTGATTTCATTATGTCATTTGATTGCTTTCAAGTTTGATAGATTAGATTTTTCATTCATGCAATTTTAATTCATGCAAGTGTGTTCAACCGGTTGATTGTAGATTAGTAATGCACATAGCTTTTTAATGACTAATGACATGATGGAATCATCTTGTCCTTCTGCTGATTTATTTTCTGAGTTCTAATTCCAGCATTGTTATTTATTTCAGTTTTGTTTTGCTCATTTACTTTCATGCAATTTAGATATCATATTACTCCATTTGTTTATGATTACCTTCCTATAGCCAAGCGACTCAAATAGTGAGGAATCAGAATATTATTTGATGTAATATGATTTAGTTTACTTTTCTGCAAGTTAGTGATTAGATTACTCATGTCATTTTCGGTTACCTCCTATAGCCAGAGCGAGTCGAATGGTGAGGGATTGAAGTATGAATGCGTAGTTTGATCTTAGTTTCATTTTATGCAATTTAGATATCAGATTACTCAATTTGTTTATGATTGCCTCCTATAGCCAGAGTGAGTCGAAAGGTGAGGGGTCAGAATATGGGTTGATGTAATATGATTTAGTTTACTTTTCTTACAGTTTTTGAATTGCTTGAAATTCAGTTTTCTTTTTATACAGTAGCAAGGATACTGGGTTTCATAGTCACTAGCTCATTGTTTGGTTGTTGCATTCTATTTTGATTGAAGTAGCTGCATATTTACACTTTTGTTTAAGTACTAATTCCATCAATAACATGTTTTAAGATATTTTGAAGTGCTAAGTTTTGGAAGTTACCATTAGGGACATAGGCCTTGTCTTGAAATCTCTATCCATACTTGTCCTTTAAAAGTATTCTTAAGACCTTAGAATAGGATTTCCATTTGCATTAGACACTTTAGGAAACCAACAAAAACAAAACCCCAAAACAAAATAAAATCTATAAAACAACGAAGTAAGAAAAAGGTTAACTAAGCACATATGGTGCACCACACTTCATCAGTTTACGATACCCGGATTGATAATTTATGCAGAGAAATTTAAGACATTAAATTGACTAGACAGGGGGTCGGTGCCTCCTGTGAGTGGGTGCTCATAAACAAACATATGTAATTAAGTAGGTTCTTAATTTACATCATAAACAAACAACAAATTTGGTGGTTTTTTCCCTTTGGGTTTGCACATGAAAAACACGGTGTCAAATGTGTGTGTTTCTCATGTGATTGTTGTATGAACATGAATTTTTAAATTTTTTGTTCACTTCCTTTATGAATGAATGCTCCTATAAGTAACATAATATAACAATGGATTGTAAGCATACTAGAAAAGGAAAAGAATCTCATTATTACTGATTCACCCCCCTTAGTAATTCCTTATTCCAACATCATCATCAAATTATTTAGCAGAAGAGAGTACAATGATCCATATCTTCATCTATGCAACTAACCAGTAAACTAACTATAACATCCATGAAATGAATATGATCATGCTTATACTCAAAACCAAGATTTTGAGGACTGTAATGTACTGTCACTATCTGTAGTCAATTGTTGAACAATAATTTCACTGAGAAGAGTCTTCAAAATACTAAAATTTCATCTTTTAGTCCTAGACACATAGAGGAGGAGTTGTGCAAGTGGTTATGGCAGTCCTGGTTTCTCCCTAGTGAAATGTATGTGTGCGACTGGGGAAAAATACACTTAGATCTGCCTCAAACACCTAGTCGCACCCTTTAGGCTACTATGCGAGCGACTGATGTCACCCACTCAAATCCTTGACCACTCTGTGCATGCGTCTAGGGACCAACTACCCGATCTGCTTCAAAAACCATAGATTCTCCCTTCAGGGTTATGTGCGAATCTAAAAGAATAAGAATTTGTCATCAGACTATGGGACAAAATCTCTGTCAATGGGCTACTACCCAGAATCTCATCATCAATCATCATCAAAGAGAATATCATCAGGGAGCACGTCTCCACCTGCAAACCAATGAAAATGAGGAAGGTCGTAATGGAAACTCTCACCTCATGTCCATGATAGTGGGGAAGGTCTTATGGGACACTCTCATCCCATGTTTAGCAATAAGATATCCAAATAAATAGGGGAGCACATCTCAACCCTGGAATCACATCGGGGAGCTCGATCTCAACCTGAAACCGCATAGGGTTATCTCAACCCATCCTATTATGAACTGATCTTCCCATCGATGACCCTGAATAGTCATGTGGTAGAACACATGCATCATAATCTACTTGGGTTGTACACCCCAAGTACACTCTCAACATGTTGACCAAATGGGGAGCATATTCTCTACAAGCCCTGCTTGTGGCTATGATGCCAACTAGGCTATACTCTACAAAGACCAGACCAGGGAGTAGCATTCTTTGACACTATGAAGATAGGGGAGTATCATTCTCTGACATTATGAAGATAGGGGAGAAGCATATCCAAACCTATGGGTAATAGATAGGGGTCATACCCTATTGTCCAGAGTTCCCTCAACCCCAGGAGCCCTTTATGTCAATTCCTTACCATGGGAGCTCAGACAGGGAGGAAGATTTGGCTCAGTGCCCTCAATCAACACTGCTCTTATCATACTCAAATATTGTATCTGCTTGTCTCAATAGTAATTGTTTCTTGTTCATATTGGACATCAAATAAAATATCATGTTAAATCATAAATAATCATATAAATCACAAAAGGATAGCATAATCATCCTCCCTCTCAAGGAGGTGTCAATCACAAGCCTAAGCTTGTCTTGAACAGTTACATTGTCTCAATATATGAAAGTATCTCAATCCCAACTATATATATGGGATTCTCTGTCATCGCAATGTATCCATGTCATATTTATATCCTAATCAAACAATATCTAAGGATCTTCTTCATCTTTCCTCACACAAGCCATGCTAGCAACATCATACTCAATCTCAGTCAAGCGTAAAGTTATGGGCCTTTCATCAATAATATCATTACAAATCTCATATTAAGGTAGCACTATGTGCTCATCAACAATAATCTATATCAACAACAATACATCCATGCAGTTACATATCATAGGATAAATATCTCAGGCCCAAAAATAGATCATCTCATGCAAATATCTCGAAAGGGTACTCGATGGAAACTCTATGTGAGTGAAGCGGCTCAATCAAGAATTTATTCAGGTTTTATGCACATCATATATATATGGACAAATTTTCAAAAACTAAACATCAATGCTCCACTCGATTGTTGGTTTCCAAGTCAAGTTTAACAATATGTTTTCACAACATCTCGTAATTCAATCAGAGTATCCAAGGGTTTGCATTTCCATTATTCAAAAACAATTTTCAATATATGCAATATAGAATTTATTTCCCAAATTCTATAAATCGATTCATCATGCCATGATACATCATTTCTAGATTTAGAAGCCATCTCCCTATTACTTAGATCATCAGAGGCTCATCACCTATCAAGATTAGACCATCAATATGTAAAACCAAAACCATAATCAAAATCAAAGCCATACCTTGGAACTCATCATCCTGACTTCATTAGATAATAGTTAATACAGACATATCTGGATCAGGGAGCTTGTTGCATGCAATTCTCTTTGCAGACATAATGTCTTACTAATCCAACATAATCAACCTTACATAAATCAATGTTGTACCATCACATGAACAAAGTCAGCTCATCAAAGTTTAGAAGCGAAATCAAAACTATTATATCAAAGTCATCAATATCACAGTATCAATTCTTTCAACCAAGTGATAGGTGGAGCTCATATCAAATTTTGACTATAGTTATTATTATCCCAACAATATGTCATCTATCATGAAATATCAATTCAAAATTCATCAATTCATTCTCATAATAATAATATAAGTCATTTTTGTCACTAGATACAAAGGCATATTCAAGTTCCATCTTCATACTAAATCACAATTGTTAATTATGCAAGGAACAAGGAGGCCAATACCAAACCATTTTAGAAAACCAATAAAATTAATTGGTAGTAATTATGATCATATATCGTTCTCATCAAGGAGAATCGTCAGTGTTCAAATTGAATTAGTAATCATCAAATCAAAACCAAATTTGTTATTGTAGAGAGATTTGTAGTCCAAAAGATATCTTAATCATCACGTCCAAGTTTTAAGTCATTGTCAAACATCATCTCATAACTCCAAACATTTTTCATCTATCTTAATCAGCCAAATCATGTCAAAATTTTGTAACACAAACTATAAATATAATGACATATTTGTTTCCCAGTCACCTGCAAACATAAGTTAAGTCTACATCTTCATATTATAGAAAACATTCAAGCTTTTCCTGCTTACAAATCTTTTTGTTATTTGCAACACATCTGTAGTACTGACATCTTCCAGATGAACATCTGATTTCATATACAAGACTTCATTTTTCTGTGTTCTGCAAGCATAGAAGCAACCATTGGCTTTCCTTTGTGCGACTGGGATCCACAGTCACACTCTTCAAGATGTTATGCGAGCAACTATGGTCAAATTAGTCTAGAACTTATCTCAGGGCCTTGGTTGCACCCTTGATCTTGTATAAGTGTGACTGGGAGGCTATAATCACACCTATAGTCTTTCTTTCGTGTGACTGAGGCTTTAATTCAGAGAGAACTCTTATTATCTCAGATCAGAACTTTGATGTGGTTCAACAATGTCAGAAGCATATCAATCATACTTCAAAAATACATAATATATAATGAAAATGATAGTATGAGTAATAATATTGAGGAGAGAATCTCCCTCTGAATGGAAATCCAGTTCATTCATCTCCATTCATGTCATCACCCTATCTATACTAATGTCATGTAATAGCAGATCTATTATATCATAAACATATATCCATCATGGTGATCAACATCAGGACATCAATCTTTCATCAAGGGTTAGAGTCAAGTGATTAGGGCAGAAGACGAATGATCATAATAACACTTTCTATCAAGTCACTCCATCAATTTATGGCATTCATTTTTACCATATGCCACCAAGACATGACCACAAGTAGTAAGAGATCTGGAATATCAATCTCATAATTATACCTCTATCATCATGGTTACCATGCTTATCATTATCAATAGGATCAAGTTAGGTCATTCAATAAAACTTTACCAAAACAAAAAGTGTGTCAATCTCTCTTTCCATATGCTTTCATCATGCTTATCACAAGCATTATCAATAGTATCATATATAAGAATTAATGATATAACCTTCTATGTGAAATCCATCACGTCGTATGTATGACAAGTATCAAATGTATCATCTACTAGCATTAAGGAGCTAGCTTTATTTGTAGGATTAATATATCCAATAGATATATGTCATCCAAGCATCAACTATATCAATGTATCAACATTATGTGGCCTCATAGAATTCAAGAAGATCAGAATGTTCAACACCATGTGAACCATTTCATCACATGAAACATAAATCCAAGTCACTTTCATATGAATTCATGGACCATTAAAGAAATAGACACTCTCATCATACCTTAGGGCTTACCTAGCCATCCAAAGTTACAACTAAAATATACCATGAATACCTTGTGGTATTCACATACCTTTTCATTGGACATAGGCAAGTTGTATTACTTTGTCACATTTTCATATAGGTGCCTCTTTAGCTTTTCCAGCTCTAGTTTTCCTTCCTTCATTTCAAATGATCCTCGAGAAGGATCCACTTATCACATCTCATCAAGGAGGTTAGAAACATCCATATACTCAAATACATATGCAGTAAGTATAAACAAGAAACATAATTTTCAGATCCATAAGTCTAAACAAAAGTAAGACGTATCATAAGTCAAGAAATACTTATCTTCAATGAGAGGAAATCCTCTCCCTCTTGAACTAGCATCATGATCTGTAGTCCACATGCAAATGTTACCTTCAATCAACCAACTAGGCCTACTAGGGATTATCTCATCTAGGGCTTCATCAAATTTTTCACAAGTGCTTGAGCATCTTCACATTGACCATGCTAGGTTTCATATCTCATATGTTTTTTCATAATCCAAGGTTTATCTCAAATCTTATCCTCATAATATCCATCAAAACCTAATACATAAATTGTCTAAGGTTTTCTTCAAACCCTAGAATTCTTTTAGGTCTCCACCATCCTCTTCTTGCTTCCATCAATGGTGTCATCATCAGGGTGATCTCCATGGCCTTTCTTCAACTTGCCTCTGATACCATGTTAATGTTTCTAGGGATATATCATTCATTACTTAGATAATTGCATTTCTTCATTAACACATTAAATTCATCCCATATCATCATTACATTATTTAGATTTACATCATTATTCATTAGGATACGAAACTATGTAGAAAGAAAACACCAATATCATCAATGCAATGGAAGATAAAGGAACAATAGAAGAAAAGCATGCACACATAGAGACACTAGGATTGGTCTAAGACCAAGGAAAAACCCACTATGGGGAAAACCCTTGCAAATTCTTCTTCTTAGATTTCCATTAAATGATTCAGCAAAAGAGAGTACAATGATCCATATCTTCGTTTATGCAACTAACCAGTAAAATAACTATGGCATCCATGAAATGAATATGATCATGCTTATAATCAAAACCCTAATTCTGAGGACTGTAATATGTAGTCACTACCTATAGTCAACTGTTGAACATTGTTGTCACTGAATAGAGTCTTTGGAATACTTAAATTTCATCTTTTAGTCCCAGACGCACAGAGAACAAGTTGTGCAAGCAGTTATGGCAGTCCTGGTCGCTCCCTGGTGAACTGTATGCATGAGACTGGGACAAATACACTCAGATATGCCTCAAACACCCATTCACACCCTTCAAGCTACTTTGTGAGAGATTAAGGCTTCCCAATCGAACCCTTGACCACTCGATCCATATGTCTGGGGATCAAACTGCTCGATCTGATTTAGAAACCCTAGACGCTCCCTTCAGGCTTATGTGCGAGAGTCTGAGACTTCCGAATCACACCCCTGACCATTATGTGTGTGTGTGTGTGTTTGGGGTAGAAAATACTCAGTTACATGCATGCAACTGAGACCCTTTTGACAACTTTCTCCGTCAGACCTGTGCGAACCAAGATAATAGAAGAGAAGAGAAGATGGCTTGATCAATGTGTCCAAATGAGCTTGAGGTATCTTATATTTATAGGCTTATTTGAGGGTCTACTTGTTGTTTAGGCTGACCTTTCCAATTGAACATATGCATATGGATGACCTAATCTAATATACATGAGTGGGAACATAAATTCAAAACCAACTCCTGCTTGTCCAAATGAGGTGATCTTTATGTCTATTTTGGTCCTCTCGAGAAGAGGAATCTATTGCAGTTATTAGCTTCATCATATGAGCTATCCAAAGTGTAATTTGACTGTAGTTGCATAATTTTAACACTACCTATGGAAACACCCAAACTATTCCATGAGTCTAGTAGAGAACATAACGAACTAATGTCCTTGTCCTTATCTAAAATATTAATATCAAAATATAATAACTAGTTTACCACAGTATTGAAGGCATTAAAATGATTTATCATTAAGTCTCCATCCTTCATCCTCAGGTTATATAGCTTCTTCCGTGGGAACAATTTATTTACTAAGGACTTAGACTAATATAAAGTCCCTAACTTGTCCTACAAATCTTTTGTTATAGATTCTCTTGAAACATGCAGTAATACTGAATCTGAGACACAAAACCTTATTGTGTTATTTGCCTTCCGATCCAAATTGGTTCAATATTTTTTGGACATTTTCATTAGCTTAATACCTAGATCCATAGTGATTCACTAATATTTATCCACCAATAGATCCTCCATCTTGAGCTTTCACAACTCAAAACTTTCACTGTTGAATTTATATATCTATATCTTTGCAATGCTCACCATTTCCCTTCACCACAAGAATCGATCCTACATATCTCCCACTGTAACGGGGTCTACCATAGGTCGAGAAAAATCCCTTATCCATAAGGGTATCTCCTTGATGCCAAAACTAATCTGATACCAAATGTAAGTTTTAACCCTGTACATATAATACCTGCAAAAAAATTCTTGAAAAAAACTAAAAAGATACAATGGAAATCACATAAAATATACATGGATATTTTTCTCTTAGAACCCAAAACCAAATTGATTTTTCATTATTTTCCTTTTATAACATTATAATACATTATATTCATGTTGGAGAATTCATAAACTCCCAATCCATTAAACCTGAATTAGAATATAACTTTACTTCCTTTTACCATATCTACGAAAGCCTGGGAAAAACCTCCATGCACACAAAAATTTCTAACAATGAAAACCACTTACCATAAACCGCCAAAAACAGACACAAAAAATCACCCAAATTTATTTTTTTTAGGGGTGCTTCCCTAAATCCCAGGGAGCTACCACCCCCCTATGACCCCTGAACAGGGATTGTTGACCCCCCAATGCATTAGGCACATCTATATCACACGTGGGGCTAGTTTTGCAAATAATATAACACATACCCAACACAAATGTTGCAAGACACTTTGATGTAGGGAATAAAGTGGACAACTTGAAGAGGTATGTGTACTAGATTAGGATGCAAGAAGAGGTAGCTAGGTTCATAAGATGGTGCATCCTTTGTTTTACCAGTAAGCCTAGTAATAGTAAACAGGGTCTATACAATCCCTTCGATGTACCCACTTGTCCTTGGTAAAGAATTTCCATGGACTTTATGGGAGGCTTACCAAGCACTAGGAAGGAACATGCCTAACTATTTTTGGTATTTGATAGGTTCAATAATATGTGTGCTCTAATTCCCTATAAAAATATTGCTAGTGGGAAAGAATTAGTGAACTTATTCTTTCAATAGCTTTGGTTACACTTTGGGATACTAAAGAGCATTGTTTTACACAAGGTCCTGAGATTTCTCAGTGCAATTTGGGCTATATTGTGGGAGAAGATGGGAATGAATTTGAAGAGGTCTACAACATTCCATCAATGGCAAAATGGGAAAATAGAAGTAGTCAACAAGACATTGGTGCAGTTGGAGGTGTTACAATATGAATACTTGGTATGAAAACATGGTATACATATAACACTCTTATAATAAAGCAGTCCAGACTTCTAAGTCCCTATTTTAAACATGTTTTATATTTTTCCACCTTCACCTTTTGATATTGAAATTGAACAACTAGGAGGAGTGAGGGATGATCTTAAAATGGTTTCCTTAAGGGTGGAAAATTTTATTGAGAAGATAAGACATATCCATCTATAGGTACATGATAAAATACAAAATGCATAGGAAAAATACAAGGCCAGGCATGGCTGATGCAAAAAAGAAAATTCATTCAAGGAGGGAGAGAGAGTATGGTTACAATTGAAAAAGAAGAGGTTGTATGGTCCTACAAAGAAAATCATAACTATACAATATGGTCATGTTTTCGCCACTACAACACCCTCAAAAACTTCACTACATTCAAATTTTGGAGCCTACCTAACTATTTTATTGAGTGTCGCTTTGGTCGTCAAGTGTTGCTTCATGTCATTTTACATGTTTCAAGTGTTCTTATTCATTTCTAAGTCTCTTTGCATTGTTTAGAACATCTATGGTGTACTTCATGGTTATAACAAACCGATTATTCATAAATGACACTTTTAGTCATAGTCACACACACTTTGTCAATTATACTTGGAGAGTTTGTAAATTAGCATTTTGATGTGTATTTCTTAGTATTTGATCCTGCCTAAGTTTTACTAATGAATTGGTATGTGTCGCACTTGATTCTACGCCTAACTTATTATTTTTTCCCCTTGCCCATCCCCCAGACTTAGAAAATTTTTGGTTTTCCACAAGATGGCCCACCAAGGCTAAGAGCGTGCATAGCATACTCTTAAGGCTGATTCAAACCCCCTTCCTTTTTCAAACTACACCTTGTGCCCTTCCAAAAGTGCATAGTGCACTCTAAAGAAACATCCTCTCCTTCCCTTTCCAAACTATCGCTTAAAAATTTTAAGCACATGGTGCATCATCAGTCAACATTCAAGTCTTCCTTCCCTCTTTGGGATGTTCCTTGCGCCCTCACCAAGCCCTCATTTGAGCATATGGTGCATCAACATTGAACATGGACCCTCCTTCGGCCTTCACATTGCGTCCTATGCTCTCCTTGTGACTTAGGCTTTCCCAGTTGAGCACATGCCACATCAACAAGAATCATTAAGCTCATTTCATCCTTCAGCTTGCACCCTACACCATCCCTCAAGCCCATTCTTCTTAGTTTATTTTACAGCGCATCCTCAATCCTCAAGCACCCAACCCTTATCCCTTGACAATGTGCCTTCTGGCTAGAAAACTTTCTCCTGTCTTCCCAAGCACACTGATGAACCATGATTAGAAAATTTGCATGAAACATGTTATAATAGGAGGTTTTCAGGCTGATGTTTTCTTTCCATGAGTGATCTTAGTTGCAGGTGTTCCATAATATCATGGCAAGGATGCAAGAGGAGATATGTCAAAGGAAGCAGCTTGAGGAAGAATTCAAGACCGAAGAACACATAATGACACAAGATGAAGAACATTGGAATATTGATGATCAAAGTAGTTGATAAAGACTCCATATGATTTGAAACCCTTTGGAGGGTAAAGGCAACAACAACATGAAATTTGCATGCAATATTGAAGATACAAGTGGAAACATTGTCACCTCTCAAGAAATTCCATGTCATCAGTCACTATGAGTCCAAGTCATCAATATTAGTGACTTGTCACATTGTTACCTCATGATGATATGGAAATGATGATGTAAATATGTAATTATTATAAAGGAAAAATGTAGAATTCCAAGAATCATTGTATATGGACAAAAGAGCCATATGTAGAAGTCCAAAATACACATGTAATTCCAAAATTCATGAAGAAGTTCAAAAGTAATTTAGAAGTCCAAGAGTTGTATAGAATTCCCAAGGTCATAAGAAGTTGAAAATTCATATGAGAAACTCAAGAGTCATGAGGATACAAAAGGTCATGCCTCTAGTTATAAAAAAATCCTGATTATTCAAGCAAAGTACTTTTTACCTTGGCTTCTCCCATAAGGCATTAGAGAGATAAACATAGTTCTTTTAGAGAGAAAGTAGAAGCTCTAATGGTCCACTATTGGAGTTAGTGGTGTTCATTGTGCTCATGTATATTGGAACATTTACTTAATACTTGAAGCCATTTGGCCAACACATTTTCATGCATAGATTGTGAATGTTTTGAGACTACTCTTTAGATGTTTGTGGTTTATGTTGTCATGAGGATACAAAAGGTCATGCCTCTAGTTATAAAAGAATCCTGATTATTCAAGCAAAGTACTTTTCACCTTGGCTTCTCCCATAAGGCATTAGAGAGATAAACATAGTTCTTTTAGAGAGAAAGTAGAAGCTCTAATGATCCACTATTGGAGTTAGTGGTGTTCATTGTGCTCATGTATATTGGAACATTTACTTAATACTTGAAGCCATTTGGCCAACACATTTTCATGCATAGATTGTGAATGTTTTGAGACTACTCTTTAGATGTTTGTGGTTTATGTTGTCTTACATATGCGCTAAAAAAATTGAACTGTTTTGGTGGCTTTGGTGCGCAAATTGTGGGAAATTTGTTGTGATTGTTATAACGATCATGTCATATATGTGAGCTATTTGGCTTGATGACTAATTTTCTTCCTTGTTTATGTGTGCGTGTCTTTATTAGATTAGTACTATTACTTTTCTTTTAGAGACACACTTTTGTTCCTTGCAGCGAAATAACCTTGATACATTTACAAGCGAACACATCACAAGGCATACTATCTTGCTCATTTATAAGTAAATGCATGCTACTCTCTCATGTTGATCGTTCAATCCAAGGAAAATATTTAAGTTAATGGCAGTTGGGCCATAATTCTGGATGGCTCCTATACCAAATAGTGTGAGGTCTAATTGGGATTTTATATCGGGGGGATCCCCTATATGTTGGTAGGATCCAACACCATCAACAAGTCCCTTTGAGATACTAGAAAAAGTTGGAGAGAACATCTATAGACTCAATCTACCCCAATACATGCACATTTTCTTAATTGTGAATGTGTAAAATTTGAAATTTTATGAGTCTTACATGTTGGATCAAGAAGAGGAACATGTCCTACCTTCTATAGAGTATTGGGAACTATATGCTCTAGAAGAGTTAAAAAAGGATACAATTTTGTAGAAGAGGTCTAGAACTACAAGATAGGGGCAGCATGGGCCTTTGGCAGATTAGGTTGAAAGGATGGCTTGTAAGAAAGGCTGAATGGTGTTCTAAGGAAAAGATAGAGGAAAACATTCCTCACCTCATTCAAGAAAAATATTTGGTGACCAAAAGCCTCCCAAAATTGGGAGGTATGACCTAGATTGGATCATTATATTATTTTTCATCCATCGTGATGCTTTCATAATGAAAAATTTGGAGAAATCAACTCACAGGACCATTTTTACTAATGGGTCCTAGTTTGGCAAGTTGGGGTCTTAAACCTTCTAAAAGAAATTAGAAGCCTTAAATGGTATTTTTTTAGTGTAAATATTTGTTTCTTAAGTGTGGCATGTTGGCTTAAAATTTAAATGGAGGTAGACCTTAGGTTCGAACATAGGGTGCCAACAAAATAGTCTGTCATAGTCTAGCAATTTGCCAACATTTTCACCTCCCTTATTAGGAAAGATAGGCATCTCACCCGAGGCGTGTTGAGACTTAACATGATATCGATTCACAGCATGGTATCAAGGAATATAGTAACAAATAACCCATCACAAAGAGCATAACATGCAATCACCTTATAAATTATTCCATTTGCAGATGTAACAGACTCAAAAGAGAACAAAAATACAACATAGCAGAAATAACATAGAGCACCCTAAGCTATAATTAAAATTTTTAAAACGAGTTAAACAATCCATTCATCATTCAAACACACAAATATTTATCCCAACTCCTCTTTCATTGACAACTAGATCATTACATCAAAAAGGCTCTTCATTAGAAGCAAGAGTATGGATCACTATTGGATTAGGTTACATAATAGAATTCTAGGAAAGATCAGAAACAACAAGAATTTCTTGAATCAGCATAGTGACAACATTTTTGCATATGCTCTTGATCTCTCTCCTCTAACATCTTCCTTTAAGATTTTATATATTTTCTTCCGCTTGATCCCACTCACTTGATCTAGTCCTTATCACCTTGGAATCTTTCAAAATCTAGTGTGCCTATCCTTCTTTTGCGGCCTCTTCAAATTTCAATCATGATTACCTTTTTTATTTCCCTATGCATATCCTTCTTTCATGGCATTTTCAAATTCCATTGTAATTGCCTTTTTATTTCCCTTACGTGCCTTTTTCCAGTCATTCTCGACATATGGTTGTTTCAACCATTCATTTCCCTTTTCCCGGTGATCTGTTATGTAACCATTTTCCACCCAGAAACCTGACCAAAATCTTCCAAAAAATCTTACACAAAAATGAAGGACCCAACAGGCCCCGACCACAGTCTATTGACTAATCCTCAAGTCAATATTCTACTAGTGCTTGTGCTTCTACTTGATGTTGTGGTGCTTCTTCCTATGCTTCCCCTTCTTATGTCGTGATTTTCCCTTCCAACAAAGGACCCAATTTTGGTATTGTATGTATAACATCAACTTTAAAAATAGAGTAGCCATATATAGAAGACCTCCAGGAATCCATAAGAGTAGCATCTTTATCTAAACTTGAGTGGTATGCTTGATAGTATGGTGTTCAGGTCATGCACTCAATACACTTTTCCACTGGCTATCAACATCAATGTTTAGTTGCCATAGCTACACAAAATGTCGTTGGGTAGGCGGTCGAAAATCTCTCAGTACAGATTTGGCTACATGGGAAACCTCTTCTAACTCATGAATCTATTTTTCCATTGCATCAAATTTAGAAAAAAATTCTTACTATTGAGAAAGATAATTGGTAGACAATGCTTGATTAAATAAGTCTCGTGTTTGTTGGAACAATCTATAAAAAGGCTCATTTTTCTTTGTAATTAATCTGAACCAGTCTTGACTTTGTCGGAAGACTTCTTGAGCATCATCAGTAAGTTGCTGGAGGGAATCTCTTAGGGAAGAACCATCTGTCATTTTCTTTTCAATTTAAATATTATATTGAGTCATTAGATCCAGCAGTACCTGGTAAGAAGTCACAACAGTTTTTCTCAGCTCCTAATTGACAATAATAAGCTTAGTACAAGCAGATTCAATATGGTCACAACATTCAGACAAAAGGAAAGTAGAAAAGTCCTCTAGTGCATTCAAAATAACTTTTGAAACTTAGCACTGATATCTTCAACTCGGAACTCTAATTTCTCTTTTTCACTGTGCAACTGATCTGTTTTAGCTGTAACAACAAGGAGTTGTTGTTTTTGTTGTTAATATTCGGAAGCTAAAGAGTTGTGCTGATTTTGCACATGACGAGCGACTGCCTAGATAAATTTTTGTTCTAGACTTATGTATGAATGCAACAAAATAAATAAATTCACATATACACAAAGATGCAACAGAAATAAAACTTCATTTCATTAATATCAAAGAACTAAAATATGCTTACATACATAAATGGAAATAAACTAGCTCGGGTGATGGTAACTTATCTCTGAGAAGAGATGTGGTGGCTACATGCCTTTGAACTGTGTTAAAATTAGGCTTGAAGGCCTATTTACTATTGAGAAACAATGGAAAACCCTAAACATCCAAAAACCTAACCCTAGGAGATGAAGCGCCAAAACTATGGGCCCCATTTGGGTAAATTGGTACATCAACTTCCCGGGGTTGTAACTTTGGCATACGATCTTTGTTTGACACACAAAATACCTCGTTAGAAAGATCTGTCCAAGGACTACAAATTTTGACTATAAACATGGGTCAAAGCCTCATTTTTTCCTATGTTCCCAAAAAAAAAAAAAAAAAAAAAAAAAAAAAAAAAAAAAAAAAAAAAAAAAAAAAAAAAAAAAAATCATTTAGGGCCTAAAAACAGCTTTGGAAGTTCAAGACCCAAAAAATTACCAAAAATAATAAATTGTGCTACAATTAAGGAAACTGTAAAAAAACTTAAAGAAAAAGTGGTGGGGGTCCAAGTGGAATAGGAGGGTGGCCACCAATATCCACCTAGATCAGTCCTCCCCCCTTAGGAAGCAATGGTCCCCATTGCATTGAGTGCCTCCATGAGATGGGGAAACTTTTGATGAAATTGGTCCCTAGTGAGCCACTTGCCTTGGTGTAGGAATTGGCCAGCTTTGACAACCCAATATAGTTGTATCTGTTGTTGTTGAGTATTCTTGATCTGTGTGTCCATGATCCAGTCGTTTGTGGCATGTTCCATGTAGTCTGGGTTTAACTTTGTTGGTGTGAGTTGTTCTACAATGTTTGATGTGTCTTGTAATGGTGGAAAGTATGGTCGAAGGTAGTCGACATTGAACACTAGATGTTGGCAAAGGAATGGTAGAATGCTGAGCTCAAAATCATTGTCCCCTATAGCCTTAGTGATGGTGTAAGGCCCATATCAGAGTGGGCGAAGCTTGAAGTGGGGCCTAGCAAGGCGCTCCTTCTCCAAATGTAACCAAATTTTGTCACCCACCTGGAACTTTTGTGGCACTCGATGTTGATCATGATGCTACTTGTACTTAGCATTGGCTCTATCCAATATGTCGTGTACCTTCTAGCGGATGTGTTGAATGCACTCAATGAAGTTTTTATCCCTATTAGCTACATACTGGATGTTATCACTCAAAACTTTTCCTTAAAATTTTTGGAAGAAGGGAAGGATTCGAGGTAACCACAAACCAACTTTTAAGCATAGGCTCTAGCCAACCTATGGCTCAAAGAGGGCTCTCCCTATATAATTTAGCTATGTTTGCTTAGATATTAGGCTAGTTCTAGGGTTCAGGGGGGTTTTTGATTTGTATGAAGATCTGGTGGTGGAATCCTTAAAACAGGCTGATATCTTGATGCCTTTAGACCATTGGGCAATGGAGTCAAACAAGGGGCAGCAAAGCTGGAGTTAAATCACTAAAGGGAATGTTCAAGGGGCAAGATAGCAGAGTGAAGTACAAATCTTTGGACTAAATGGTGAAATGAGTCTTAACGGGGGTGAGAGGGCAATCAAGGATCCTTAGACCGAGGCTGAGATGGGGGAACAGCAGTGAATCACGAGTAAAGGGCACTTAAGAATCCTTTACTATAGACTAGAGGAGAAACTACGGGAACTAAGGAGCAGTTAAGAATTCCCTAGCTAAGATAGTTTAAGAGAAAACATTAAGAATGTATAACAGTAAGACAGAGTGTATTTAAGCTTTAGACTTCTAAAACATTTAGGAATATGAAACAACTTTAAGGGAGATAAAACAACACAAGAGAATTACTCATTTGTACTCTGTTTTACACATGAATCCCTTGAAATATCTTATCTTTATTCATCAATCCAACATGTTGGCCCAGTCAGTGATACAAAAGCTTTTATAGTCTTTGAACAAAATTCTATTGAAAGTATAATAATCCACCCCAAAATACTTCAAATGAAGAAGTATTTATACAAATTCTAAACTGAAATATCTTGAAAAAATATCAAGATTGGTTTTACAAATATCTCAAACTGTTTTACACTATTAAAACTCAAATAAAGGACACTCAAAACTAATGAATATATTTGGAACTATATTTATGGATTTATGGTGATAAAATAAGAGAAATTCAAATTTGATAGCAACTCTTAATTGATGATGAGACATCCAAGTCACTAACTGCATCCTTTCTTTGTACATTCTGCCTTAGCAATTTTGCAAAATTAGGGTCCATTGATACCTTTGTATATCTCAATCTGAGATATAAATGTAAAACGTGAAAGAGGTTATTGTAGAAAAGTATGTTTTTGAGATAAACCTCTCTTAGTTTCCCAAAATTCAGCTCCCGCTGTTCACAATATTCTCTGTAAAAATATGTCAAAAACTGGACTTTGCACAATCCGAAAAATAAGCTGTGAAGACACGCACTTATCTTACGTTTGGTAATACCTGTGTAAAAAGTGAGATAGGTGTTTGTATATTAGCCTTTTAGGAACACAAACCTCCTTAAGTTTCTCAAAATTCATCTTGGATTGGCCAAAATAGTTTCTGACAAACTATGACTTAAACAGGAAATTTATGAAGAATGTACCATTTCTGCTCTGATTTCATCTTTTAACGTTAAATTTCTTTTAACTGTTTTTCAATTTTACTTTGGATAAACTTCATTGTTGTTGTCGAAAGTGTTTTCATCTCTGTTCAACCCTTACTGCCTCCATGTTTACTTTTACTGTTTACTTTTACTGCTCTATTTTTTCATCTATCTTCACTTTGACATGAATTTGTATGCTTTGTAACTGTCTTCCCTGATGTTTGTCTTCATGTTAGCTGCTTTACTTGACTTGGTCTTCAATATGATACTCTTTAACCCTGATACACTTTGACTATTCTTTATTGTGTCCTTTTACCTTCACTATATATTTTAGGTTTTTACTGTTTATTTCAACAGTAAATAATTTAATTTCATGTTTCCTCTGCTTGTCTTTTAACTGTATGTTTTATTTTCCATCTTTGTTTGAGTAGATTTGATAATAATCTCAGAGTAAACAGGTCTTATGACTAGTATTAAGACTGTTTATCCAAGGCTACAGTCTTTTGATCGCCTGTAAAATAAAGCAAACTGTTAGGAAAATGTTGGGTTGACAAGGAGGGTCATTAATGGCTTTATCGAGCTTTATAGGTCTATGGAGTGAGTCCAAAGTGCTTTCGGGAGGTAAACCATGCTTGAATTGGTTAGCAAAGGCTTTAGGTGGTGCAGAAGGGTTACACGGGGTTTTACTGCACAAACAGGCGAAAATGAGCAAAACTGGGGTTTTCGTGTTTAAATGGGTAGAGGTTTGATTTTTTTATTTTTATTTTGGCACAAAGTGAATAGTAGACGGTTTTGTCATTTAGCGAGAGGGTGGTAAGTGGTTTGTTTTGCACCGCTTTTGTGGGCTTGGTGGTATTCGGAAGGGGTCACCCCATTCCATTCATTAAATGACACGTAGCATCGGGGCCGAGCAGAAAACCACTTTTTCGGGTGGATATCGTTCGACGGATGATCCCACTCAAAATGGCTTATGAGCATTGGATGTGGGCCTTTAGATCGAACGGTGATCACGCTGCGAATGAGCGCAGAGGGTAAAGGGGGGGGTAGGGGCGATGGGTTAATTGCGGCGGTATGGTGATTAAGCATGGGTTAATGACAAACTTAGGCAGCAGGGGTGATTTGCGGAGTTTTACTTAACGTAATCGTGAATCGATCAGTTAATGAACTTTGTCGGGGTTTGGGTTAAATTCATAGTTTTATAGTTAAAACTAAGTCTAGGGATATTAATGTAAGGGATTTAATACATACATATGGGAAAGGGTATTAATGGGAATTAATATATAAAAGTTAGAAGTTAATATGAAAACGACGGAAATGAATTACACTGAACATAATGTATTCTCTATGATTTGTTTGCTTTTCGCATATATGCATTATAACTTAGGCTAAAGTGTTTTTGTGGGTTTTTAGGAAAAAGGGGTTTTACATGGGGGTGATTACTTTCCCGAGGCAAATAGTGTTTTAACCTTAGGAAAAGGGGTTTTATTAGGGAAATTAGGGGGAATGAAGGGAGATGAATTTTTGATGCGGTGGAATCTAGTACTTGTTGTCCTTAAGTCATTAAGCTGAGGGTTTGGTCCCTCCAGAAGTCAGTGAAATGCTCTAAGCCTATTTGACTTAAAGGATTTAAGTACTTATAATTTATTTATGGGAAATAGTAAAGTAAACAGGTGAAATGAATGGGGGAAGTTAATTAATTGACTTTGTAAACCTTATGCATGCTTAATTGCCCATTCACATTTGAAATACATGTTGAAAGATGATAAATGTGCTTTCGTCTAATCAATCATCATACTTCTGCAACCTTTCTTCTACTTAGCCATCTACTCATCCTACCATTTTTTCTTCATTTTTTGGGTGCATTTAGGCTAGCAAACCCTTATCCATTTTCTTTTAAAGCAGGAAACTATCTAATTCTAACCTTATATCATCCAAGGGTTTAGATTAAATTGATGAGTTCCTTTTATTTTACTCTACCTAATCTAATGATCTGCCAAGATTAAACAATTTGGTTAGATTTTACTCTCTAACTATCAACATGAAATTTAAACCATGGTATAATCAAGATTAAATAGTTTGATTACCCTAGATTGTGGCATGAATCAGAAGCTACACACAATCATTATTATGCATAAAAGTAAATAGTAGTGGCATTTTGACTTGCACACTTTCATGGTCTTTTGTTTTTGGGGTTCATATTTTTCACTTTTTTGGACCTTTTATTACTCTTTTTGTCCTTTGATTTTTCTTTTAGGTTATACCCTCTTTTCCTTTTTTTGATTTTTTAATATGGAAAACATTTGTAGAAAGCAAAGGTATGTACATATTAAAAGGCTTAACCTTAGCCATTCAAAATTATGACTCCTATTGGTATAGGAACCTAACAGTGGCTTCACTTGGGGATGACATTTCCTTGTGAAAAGTCAAGAACTCTAAGATCAGTAGCCTTTGAAATTTGACTTTAGTTACCTTGTGCTTTGTCACCCTTCATCCTGCTTTATTCATACTTATGATAGTAAATCCTTCAAAGCTTATGACCTTCTCTCTGGGCTTCAACTCCAAAGGTTTACCATCCAATCCAAACTAGACTTTTCAAAATAAAATATGTACAAATGGGAAGTAACCATTAGTAACTAGGTTCAAAGTAATGTTTTATCATTCGACCATTTACTAGCCCACCTGCTTCTTCAATACCATCAAGTCCTCTTAGGAAGTAAGCATTATTTCCTTTATAAGCATAAATGACATAGGGACCTTTCCATAGGAAATCAAATTTCCCATGTTTACCTTTGTCTTTCCTCCTTAAATCCCACTTGAGCACCTTGTCACCTAGGTAGGAATCTTCAACCTTGGTCCTTTTATCAAAAATCTTTTTAACCTTTTCTTGCACAACTTGAGATCTAATCTAAAACTAAAAGGTGTTACAACCTTCAAACCAAATTAGTAAATCATCAAGACCTTAGGGTCGTTTGCTTGGATTCAAATCCTTTATTATTTATTTCATAATCTGCTGAAAACTGAATTAAATCAAACCGAAATGCTACCTACTCTATTTTGTTGAAAATCAAGCTGACTTAAATAATACAAAAATGCCAATAAAGTCAGTCAAGCAACTGCAGAAACAAATGGATTGCTTGATTGATTGTCAGTAAAGTTAGAAACATAATTTGATCATGTACCCACATAATCAAAACTGTGATATATAAAGGCCACTACTGATGTATTTGGTCCTCATAGAGAAAACATGTCAAAGAACTTGAACTGAGAAGAACCTCCATATAATCTGCTATAGGATCAACAGAAGCATAAAGTATGATAGTTTCTTCTAGGCCTTCAATGTCTAATTGATCAGTTGTATCTTCAATACTAAACATTGAAACTAATTCTTCAGTCTTGCTCTTGAAAGCATAATCATCGTCAATCTGCAAATCAAAATGCAGTACAATTTCCTCTTGGTTTGGAGAAGGAAGATTTTGTAAGAATTCTTTAGGATCTCGGAAATTATATGACTGAATTTTAGAATGCAAAAGTTTAATCTCATTTTCATATTTTTCAGCAACTAACTCAAGAACACACATTTTAGCTTCATGAGAGTATTTTCTTGATTTGACAATTATAAACACAGCTCTTAAAAAAGCTTCATCAAGCTGAAATTCTGATAACTCATCCCTGAATTCATTTAAAATTTCATGAAATGAAATATTTTCCACAAACCCTGTCATCCTATATCACTATTAATGCTTTGGAATATGGATTCTTTGGTTGTGGAATTGCTCTGAAATTTGAAGCTCTAGATCTTTGAACAATGGAGTTACCAGGTGGATGATTTTAACTTTTGTGTGTCTGATCACTGTCCACCACATAGATCAGATCTAACCCTGTAAATTATTTTTGAAGATATTTTTAATTTTCATGGTAATCAGAATTCTAACTTTTTGAATGTTTTTGATGGAAATTTTTGAAAACTTCTACAAAAATTGACCTTAAGGGCTTAAGATAAAGTTTATGATTTCCTTAAAGTTTTAGGAGACTGAGGATCGTATCCCCAGTATGGTCGCCACTATGTTATCACTCAAAACTTTTCCTTAGAAGTTTTGGAAGAAGGAAAGGCTTCGAGGTAACCACAAACCAACTTTTAAGCATAGGCTCTAGCCAACCTATACCTCAGAGAGGGCTCTCTCTATATAATTTAGCTATGTTTGCTTAGATATTAGGCTAGTTCTAGGGTTTAGGGGGGTTTTTGATTTGTATGAAGATCTGGTGGTGGAATCCTTAAAACAGGCTAATAGGTTGATGCCTTTAGGCCATTGGGCAATGGAGTCAAACAAGGGGCAGCAAAGCTGGAGTTAAATCACTAAATGGAATGTTCAAGGGGCAAGATAGCAGAGTGAAGTACAAATCCTTGGACTAAATGGTGAAATGAGTCTTAACAGGGGTGAGAGGGCAATCAAGAATCCTCAAACCGAGGCTAAGATGGGGGAACAACAATGAATCATGAGTAAAGGGCACTTAAGAATCCTTTACTATAGACCAGAGGAGAAACTACGGGAGCTAAGGAGTAGTTAAGAATTCCCTAGCTAAGATAGTTTAAGAGAAAAAATTAAGAATGTATAACAGTAAGATAGAGTGCAGTTAAGCTTCAGACTTCTGAAACATTTAAGATTATGAAACAACTTTAAGGGAGATAAAACAACACAAGAGAATTACTCATTTGTACTCCACTTTACACATGAATCCCTTCAAATATCTGACCTTTATTCATCAATCCAGCATGCTGACCCAGTCAGTGATACAAAAGTTTTTATAATCTTTGAACAAAATTCTATTGAAAGTATAAGAATACACCCCAAAATACTTCAAATGAAGAAGTATTTATACAAATTCTAAACTGAAATATCTTGAAAAAATATGAAGATTGGTTTTACAAATATCTCAAACTGTTTTACACTAATAGAACTCAAATAAAGGACATTCAAAACTAATGAATCTATTTGGCATTATATTTATGGATTTATGGTGATAAACGAAGAGAAATTCGAATTTGATAGCAACTCTTAATTGATGATGAGGCATCCAAGTCACTAACTGCATCCTTTCTTTGTGCATTCTGCCCAAGCAATTCTGCAAAATTAGGGTCCATTGATACCATTTTATATCTCAATCCGATATAGATATGTAAAAATTGAAAGTGGTTATTGTAGATAAGTATGTTTTTGAGATAAACCTCTCTCCTTTTCCCAAAATTCAGCTCCAGCTAGTCACAATATTCTCTGCAAAAATATGTCAAAAACATGACTTTGCACAGTCCAAAAAATAGGCTGTGAATGCACGCACTTATCTCACGTTTGGTAATACCTGTGTAAAACGTGATATAGGTTTTTGTAGATTAGCATTTGAGGAACATAAACCTCCTCCAGTTTTGCAAAATTCTTCTTGGATTGGCTGAACTAATTTATGAAAAACTATGACTTAAACAGGAAATTTCTAAAGAATGTACCAGTTCTACTTTGATTTCATCTTTTAATCTTAAATTTCTTTTAACTATTTTTCACTTTTACTTTGGATAAACTTCATTGTTGCTGGTGAAAGTTTTTTCATCTCTGTTCAACCCTTACTGCCTCCATGTTTACTTTTACTGCTCTGTTTTTTCATCTATCTTCACTTTGACATGAATATGTATGCTTTGTAACTATCTTCCTTGCTGTTTTTCTTCATGTTAGCTACTTTACTTGACTCGGTATTCAATCTGATACTCTTTAACCCTGATACACTTTGACTATTCTTTACTGTGTCCTTTTACCTTCACTGTATATTTTAGGTTTTTACTGTCTATTTCAACAGTAAATCATTTAATATCAGGTTTCCTCTGCTTGTCTTTTAATTGTATGTTTTATTTTCCATCTCTGTTTGAATAGATTTGATAACAATCTTAGAGTAAACAGGTCTTATGACTAGTATTAAGACTGTTTATCCAAGGTTGTGGTCTTTTGATCGCCTGTAAAATAAAACAAACTGTCAAGAAAACATTGGGTTGACGGGGAGGGTCATTAATGGCTTTATTGAGCTTTATAGGTCTATGGAGTGAGTCGAAAGTGCTTTCAGGAGGTAAACCATGCTTGAATTGGTTAGCAAAGGCTTCAAGTGGCACAGAAGGGTTACACAGGGTTTTACTACACAAACAGGTGAAAACGAGCAAAACTGGGGTTTTTGTGTTTAAACGGGTAAAGGTTTGATTTTTTTTTTTTTTAATTTGGCACAAAGTGAACAGTAGATGGTTTTGTCATTTAGTGAGAGGGCGGTAAGTGGTTTATTTCGCACCGCTTTTGTTGGCTTGGTGGTATTTGGGAGGGGTTGCCCATTTTCCTTCATTGAATGACACGTAGCATCGGGGTGGGGTGGAAAACCACTTTTTTGGGTGGGTATCATTCGGTTGGCAGATGATCCCACCTGAAAAGGCTTATGAGCATTGGATGTGGGCCTTTAGATCAGATGGTGATCACACTGCGAACGAGCGCAGAGGGTAAAGGGGGGGGGGGGGGGTTTGATGGGTTAATTGTGGCGGTATGGTGATTAAGCATGGGTTAATGATGAACTTAAGCATCGAGGGTGATTTGCAGATTTTTACTTAACATAATCGTGAATTGATCAGTTAATGAACTTTGTCGGGGTTTGGGTGAAATTCGTAGTTTTATAGTTAAAACTAGGTCTAGGGATATTAATGTAAGGGATTTAATACATACATATGAGAAAGGGTATCAATGGGAATTAATATATAAAAGTTAGAAGTTAATATGAAAATAGCGGAAATGTATTGCGCTAAGAATAATGTATTTTTTGTCATTTGTTTGCTTTTTGCATATATGCATTATAACTTAGGCTAAAGTGTTTTTGTGGGTTTTTGGGAAAAAGGGGTTTTACATGGGGGTGATTACTTTCCCTAGACAAATAGTGTTTTAACCTTAGGAAAATGGGTTTTATTAGGGAAATGAGGGGGAATGAAGGGAGATGAATTTTTGATGAGGGGGAATCTAGTACTTGTTGTCCTTAAGTCATTAAGCCGAGGGTCCGGTCCCTCCAGAAGTCAGAGAAATGCTTTGAGCCTATTTGACTTAAAGGATTTAAATACTTATAATTTATTTATGGGAAATAGTAAAGTAAAGGGGTGAAATGAATGGTGGAAGTTAATTAATTGACTTTGTAAACCTTATGCATGCTTAATTGCCCATTCACATTTGAAATACATGTTAAAAGATGATAAATGTGCTTTTGTCTAATCAATCATCATACTTCTGCAACCTTTCATCTACTTACCCATCTACTCATCCTACCATTTTTCCTTCATTTATTGGGTGCATTTAGGCTAGAAAACACTTATCCATTTTATTTTAAAGCGGGAAACTATATAATTATAACCTTATATCATCCAAGGACTTAGATTAAACTGATGAGCTCCTTTTATTTTACTCTACCTAATCTAATTATCTGCCAAGATTAAACAATTTGGTCAGATTTTATTCTCTTACTATCAGCATGAAATTTAAAGCATGGTATAATCAAGATTAAATAGTTTGATTACCCTGGAATGTGGCATGAATCACAAGCTACACACAATCATTATTATGCATAAAAGTAAATAGTAGTGGAATTTTGACTTGCACACTTTCATGGTCTTTTGCTTTTGGGGTTCATATTTTTCACTTTTTTGGACCTTTTTTTATTCTTTTTGTCCTTTGATTTTTCGTTTAGGACATACCTTCTTTTCATTTTTTTTATTTTTTAATATGGAAAACATTTGCAGAAAGCAAAGGTATGTATATATTACAAGGCTTAACCTTAGCCATTCAAAATTATGACTCCTATTGGTATAGGAACCTAACACTGGACATGATATGACTCTGTCATAGTAGCTGCAAATTGTATGGCCACATCAATGGGACATAGTGGCTAGAATCCCAATCCCACCTGAAAAGGTTTGTGTCTAGTTGAGCTATGGAGAGCTTTGTTGTAGCTATGTTGGGCATAGGGGAGGCTTTAATCCCATGTGGGTTGAAGCTTCAAGTTGTACATGCGCATAATGTGTGAAATCATCTTGTTGATGACCTCTATTTGGCCATCAATTTGGGGATGGAATGCCATGGACTTAGTGAGCTTGGTATCTAACATTGACTAGAGACTTGACCAAATTGTACTTCAGAACCTGTTGTCCCAATCTGAGATAATGGACTGTGGGATCCCAAAGTGTACCCACACTCATTCAAAGAAGATCTTAGCAGTGGCTTATGTTGTGATACTCTTCTTGCATGCCACCAGAATGGCCATCTTAGAGAATATGTCGACAACCACGAAAACGTAGTCATTTCCATGCATAGTAGAAGGAAGGCTCGACATGTAATCCATGGAGATGGATTCTAAAGGTCGATTAGGAGTAGGCAGAGGAGTATATAAGCCTTGCTTCTTGATGGTCAGTTTGGAAATGGCGTAGGAAGTGCATTATCTGATGTACTTCCCAACATCTTGTTGGAGGTTCGGCCAATCCCGAATGATTTTTATCTTAGCTAGGTCCACATGCACCCCTCAATCATCAATAATGTACCCCAGATATTGAACCTAGGTCATACCAAAAGTGCATTTCTCCAAATTAGCACACAACTCGTATTGTCGCAAGGATTGGAGGACTTGTCGAATATGGTGGAGGTGCTCTTCACAACTTTGGCTAAAGATCAAAATGTCATCCAAAAACACCGCCATGAATTAGTTGGTGAAGGTTTGCAAGATGTCATCCATTAGCCACATGAAGGTTGCGGGGGCATTTTTCAAACCGAAAGTCATGACTAGCCATTCGAAAAGGTCCTCCTTGGATTTGAAGGAAATCTTCCACACATCAGAGGGTTCGATTGGTACCTGGTGATAACCAAACTTCAAGTCAATCTTGCTGAAATATTTAGCCCCGTTAAACTGGTTCAGAATGTCATCAATCTATGGGATTGGATACCTGTTCTAGTTAGTGATCTTGTCCAATGCCTGATAGTCAATACAGATTCTCTCAGTCCCATCCTTCTTCTATACCAACGATATCGGTGTCCCATAGAGTGATAAAATTGGCTTGATGTGCCCTTTCTACAACAACTCCTAAACCTTCTCTTGTTTTAATCGTTCTCTAGAATAGAGCATCGATAGATCGATCCATTGGGTAGCAGCTCGCCTGGGGTCAAATCGATGGAGTGCTTAACCTGAAAATGTATAGGTACCCTTTTGGGTGAGGTGAAGATGTCCCTGTACTCCTCCACAACCTTGTCCACCTGTTTTTGTCATGTGGAGGAGCCTTTTCTAGAGGCCATGGCCACAATCTTCTTCTTTCCCTCAGGGAGAATCATAAGTAAAACAAAATTCTTGATCTGGGAAATGATCTAACTGCATTTCTTCACAGTGATCAAAGAAATGGAAGTAGGTTGTGCTACCTCTGGTATCATGTACAACTTATCACCAAAGTTAATAATAACAGCGTGAGGCCTAGACTTATACACAACATGTCGCTTCCACAAGTATGGTTGGCCTAATAATACATCACAAAATTCAAGATGACCAACATCACATAATACTGCATTTGTGAAGGGCTTGATACTGTAGGGAAGGTGGCACTGTGTGGTGTGGTGTGGTTGGTAGGCCCAACCACTTCAAAACCTATGTTGAAATGAGGTTCTTTTGGATCCGACTATTGACAATGAACTGCAGTGGGGAACCCTTCACCCACATCTATGAGTGGAAGAGTTTTTCCCCCTCCTCTAGATCTTCGGGCTCATCCTTTTGGATCTTGGTGGTGGCAACGATGGCACTAGGCTCCACATCGATAATATGCTTCCCTTTGTCATTCCCCTTGCTGGTTTCTAACTCAGAGTCAAAACATGAATCTGATTCAGCAGCCTTCGGCTCGGCCACAATTGACTGCTTGGCTCGACACTCACTTGTATTGTGAGCGGGGATCTTATGGAACTCACACCATTTCCCTGTGTCCTTCCTTTTCTTCGTGGTGTTGTTCTTCCCTTGCAGCTTCGGCAAGTTTTCCTAGGTCACCCCGCATTGTCTTTGTCCTTTGTTTTGCAGCTTGGGGGTGCCTTTCCCTTGCTTCAGATTCACAGATCCAAAGTATTGCTTCTTCTGTTTAAATTTATGCTCGATCTTGATAGGGTATTGATAGGCAGCACCAAGCGAGGAGATTTCTAGGAACTCCATCTTATCCTGGATGTACTTGTGTAGACAATCGCAGTACTTGAGTACCAAATTCCACTCAGAATCCTTAACACCCAGCTTCATGGAAAGGGTATGGAAAACATTTGTGAACTTTGGAATATCTTGGTCCCTTCCTTGCTGTAGAATGGTCCACTTTATGTATTTATCTTCATATCTCCTGACAGGTTAATATTGTTCCATGATGGAATCTCGAAAATAATTCTAGGTGGGTGCGACTTAAAATAGTGAGGATTCCCTCTTGTCCTTTTGTTCACAGTAGGTTTCCCACCAATAATATTTTCTCGATTGGAAAAGTCATGAACTGAAAAATATCCTTCCAACAAATTTAACCATCTATCTATGGTGTCTGCATCTATCTAGCCTTCAGATATCAGAAAATAAAAGTTAACTTGTACATGAAAAGAAATGGTGCCTCCAAAGTCGTTGCTGCATGAAGATGTGTCGCGTGTGGGTAGTTGCTAAAGTATCTCGCAAAGTTATCCATCATCGTGTTCCTCTGTCACTCAAGGGATTCCTTGAGAAACTTTTTGAAAGCATCTCCTACCCCCCTCATATTTCTTTTCTTTTGCCATGGGAGGTCTTCGATGTTTGTGAGGCTAGTATTGCAAAGGTTCAACCAGTCCGATCCCTAACTCCTTATACACTGACCTCGTTGGGGACATGCAAAGAAAAACAAAGAAATAACAGACTGCTCTTATACCATTGATTCAAACTTATGCAGGAAAACAACAAATACATAAATACACATATACACAGACATGCAACAGAAATAAAACTTCATTTCATTAATATCAAAGAACTAAAATATGCTTACATACAAAAATGAAAATAAACTAGCTCGGGAAATGGTAGCTTAGCTATGAGAAAAGATGCGGCAGGTACATGCCTCTGAACTGTGTTACAATGAGGCTCAAAGGCCTATTTATTATTGAGAAACAATGGAAAACCCTAAACATCCAAAAACTTAACACTAGGAGATGAAGCACCAAACGTATGGGCCCTGTTTAGGTAAATTGGCACATCAACTTCCCGGAGTCATAACTTTGGCATACGATCTTCGTTTGACATGCACAATACCTCATTAGAAATATATATCCAAGGAATACAACTTTCAAGTATAAAAATTACTTAAATCCTCATGCTTTCCTATTTTCCCCAAAAAATTGTCATTTATGGTCTCAAAGTGGCTCTGGAAGTTCAGGACCTGAAAAACTACCAAAAATAGTAAACTGTGCTATAATTAAGGAAACTAAAAAAAAAAAAAAAAAAGAAGAAGAAGAAGAAGAAGGCAGTGGTGGGGGTCCAAGTGGAATAGGAGGGTGGCCACCAATATCCACCTGGATCAATTTTAGCAATTGTGAAGAGGACCATCATTGAATATTATCAGATGACATAATATTGGGTATAGGGAACCTAATGCAGGGGCATTCGGCTCAGAAATATCATTGTATTTTAGTAGACATAGGGGGTGTTGTGTTTCAAGGAAGTTGGTTTCCTATGCATCAAATTAATGCAATTATAATGTTTTTGAGTGATTTTATGAGAGTAGGATCTAATTAAGTATTGATAGGCATATTGTAAATGTTCTCGAATGAAGGGGAACATGAGATAATCAGGATAGTTGAGAGTTCATAGGGATTGATAGATTTGGAAATTAATTGTAGATCTTAAATTAGGAATTAGTTCATGATTTATGGGATTGAGAGGATTCTTAGGGTTTATTTGAAATTATTAAGGATTTGAACCAAAATGGGTTATAGAACCTTTTGTATAAATGTAAGCCTAAAAGGCAAAGAGAGAGTTAGTTAGTTAGTTAGTTAGAGAGTCATATATTAGATAGAGTTTTATTGTAAGACTAGGGGTAGATAGGGAAACAGAGGCCACTGATATTGGAAATCAGGCCTGAGACAAGAAACTGTGTAAATGCTTGTTTAGGAATATAGAAATTCGATTTCAAACCTGTGTGGAGTACATATGTGATTAAATTATAATTATTTATAAACGAAGTGTTTTTGGTGTGTGCAAACGAAATCGAGAAGGACAGAGCACTGAGATAGCATACATAGAAAATTGGAGGTTAAACAATTCCAATGATGGACTGTAATTAAGCTCAGGAAGGAGTCAAAGGGAAGATTATTGACATAGAAAGTATCAAACAACAAAGCACGAAAACCATCGGATCGGCTAGATTGATGGATAACAACAACGGAAGAGGAATGGCAGAGAGTAAACTACGTGTTAGCATTAAGGTTTAATACTGAGATTAAGTGCTAAACCTTTGGTTAAGCGTCTTCCTTAAAGGTTTTGATTTGAGCACGTGGGCAGTTTTCCAAAGGCGGAAGTGGTATCTCGCACGGCCTAAAGGCTGTAAGTGGTATTTCAAAATTCTACGCGATAAAACATGGAGGCACCACGTAGCACAACAAAACAACTTTTCTTGCGTGCTTCCAAAATTTTATCAATTGTGCTAGTTGGAGTGCGAGATTGCACTATATCCGTTGGATCAAGCAAGATTGATCTATGGTGGAGATTTGGCCACACAAAAGTTGAGCGGGTGATGCGACAGAAGGTGGATCGGATGGATTAGATCAATGGTAGAGAATGTCTAGGTTAGTTGATGAGCGGACGACGCGGTAGCCTTTGGATCTGAAGGAAGAAATCAATGGTTCAGATTTGAAGTGCAAGTTGAACATTAGTAAATGTGCAAAGTCGTGTGAATCGGCAGAATGGTAAAGTAATGAGGGGTTAAATGGTTTATGTGTAATTTCTATTATACAAGAGTTATAATAGAAATAAAGCAGAATAAATATAATATGGTTAATATGCGCGGGTAATAAGAGTTACCAAAGATATTGAAGGGTCATATAGTTTCTGCTCAAAGGTTTATTAAGGTTTAGACCTTGGATAGCTAAATAAATAGTTTCCTCTTAAGCATTTAATTAAGAACATTAAACCTTGATTTAAGAGAGTTTTTCCTAAGTATGAGATGGAAATTTTTGGGACATGAATATGACATGCATTTGTATGCATACTGTGGATATTTTCGGTTAAGGCTGCATCATTTGGTATCGGAGTATGGTTAAAGCTCTTTTTAATTAAATCAAAATTGTGCAGAATGCAAGTGTGATTGTGAAAGAAAGAAGAGATCAGGTTATTTGAATCTGATAAGTAGAAGGCATGAAATAAGATGAGAGTAAGTGATACTATTAAGAAGAGATTGCATAGGCATAAAGAAAGCACATCAATGTTTATTTTCTTGAGGAAAATGGAGATTCACTCGAATGTGAAGAGTGGATGGAGACTACTTGTGAAATCATACAGGTATTGTTTTATTTAACTCTAGTTTGAGTTTTGCAGGTTAAAGACAGAGTAAAGATTGATAGAAGTAGACAGACAAGGAAAGTTGTATGTGTTCTAAAGAACAAAGTGAATGAAAGATTAGAAAAAAAAGTGGCAGTGAACCTGAAGAATCCAATTGAAGGTTGGATAGAGAGGACAAGAGTGTTCTTAGAAGGAAGCTGAGCAGAAGCATTTTAAAGTGGCCATAGAAATTTGGCAGCAGTAAGATTTTGAAAGCTTGGAATGATCTTTGTTTTAAATATCATTGATATGTAGGTAACAGTAATTAGTGAAGCATCTCAAAAAGAAGATCACAACTTGAAGAGCAGTGATGAAGGAAGCTGGTAAGGGTTTTTGAGACGGAGTGGCCAGAACCTAGTGTTTCATTTGTGTTCTCAAAGTGCAGATGAGTTGAAGTCTAGAGCATGGAGTGATCATATGGTTCCAGAGCAGAGAACCAAGACTGAGCTCAGAGGAGAGAAACTTAGTGAGGTATCATGCAGCAGGGAGGAATTGTTGTTGCAGAGACTTGTGCAGATCATAGTGAGTGGGCGAAGAACTCAAAGAGATGGATAAGAAGATGACTACTGATATTCATTGTAGAGGTTCAGAGAAAAGCCACAAAGTGAGAAAGAAGATGCCAAAGCAAATGGAATATGGAGACAGATGAATGATGAAGAATATAAGAGGGAGAAGGCTGAGATAATAGTCCATCTTGAAGTATTGATGGAACTATTACAGAGGAATGAGGAAGACCAAAGGTGTGGTTTTATTATGAGAAGAAAGATAAGGTGGAATAAACTACAGAAGAGGAAAGAGAAAATGATGAATGCTCGACTGAAGGAATAATTACTCAGAATAAATAAGTATTTGGAGAAAGACTTGAAGACTAAAACTTCAAGTGAGACCAAAAGGACACATGATTTTAAATATGATAATTTGTGTATGTCTGCAAGTGAAACATGTGAAGAAGGACAATTTGTTGATATTGTCATAAAGGAGGAAGAAGATAGGCAGAATCTAAATTCTATTTTGAAAGAAGATGAGATAGATAGGTCTCATGTAAATGCCCGTAGAGAGTTGGGAAAAAGTTTTACTTTTCAGCATATTGCAAGGAATGAAAGCAGAGGAAGTTTAACTCATGATGATGGCCAAAAGCAAGAATAAGTAGGGAAGGATATCAAGCAACCAAGTGAAGGACTTGAGGAGATTGAAGAGAATACCATCAAAATATTTCTGAGTCATGTAGAGGACTTGGAACAACATGAGGACTTGATGATTGAATCATCAAGTGAGATCATGAGGTATTGTGGTTTTAAAACTGACAAGTTGTGTGTGAATGTAGGTATTATAGAAGACAAACCATCGGACCTATGGAACTGTCTTGAGTGAAGCTAAAAGTTGCCACACAAAGTATGATGATATTTGTCTTTCAAATGAAGATCCAGTTGAGTTATTACAATAGAAGGAGTTCATAAATTCCTTGCTTAGTGAAGGAAATATCTTCAATAGAGATGAGATAGTTGTGTCTTATGATAAGGAATATTTTTTTGGCAAGGACAAAGAGAAATTGATTTTCTTAAATGGAAAAAGGAAGAGTGATGGACAGACATCTAAAACTATCACAAAGATGGAGGATCAAAATTTTATTATGATCGAGAATGAAGAAGTAGTGTCACCAAGAAATTATACTTGTGACAAAGAAGAAGATAGTGAGGATTGTATGGAGCTTTTAAGAGAAACCCCAAGTGATATGGAAAATTTATGGCATGAGATAAGTCTTTTAGAGAGAAGGCTAGAAAACCAAAGAGTAAGTGTTCAAGTTGTAAAATCAGAGTTGAATGAGAATGAAGAAGTTCACTACAGTGGACAAGAGCAGGAAGACATCAATGAAGCAGATGGTGTGGAAGAGAGACTAGCTGACAGTCTCATGAATTCTTTTGAGAATTTAAATAAGCATACTGATGTGCTGACAAAGGAATTAGAGGAAAACTCAGAACATTAAATTGAGATGTTTCCAGAGAAGGAAAAGGTAACGAGGCCTTATATTTTTAATTATGATAATTGGTGTATTATTATAGGTTGCGATGAAGATACTGCTGCAAAGAAAAAAAAACATTTGGCACAAGAGAACAGTCAAATGAAGGAGGAAAAGGAAGATTCCATGATAGTACTTATCCCATAGAACGAAAACATTAAATCATTGCAAAGTAAATTTGCAGACGAGTAGAAATTAGATGTTGCAGAGGGAGATATCTTCAAGGATATTCAGGAAGTTTGGGTGGAAGCAATATCTACAATAGTACCTAGAGAAATCTCAAGAGTAATAGCAGAAGTTGAAGAAAGTAATCAACAGTTTAAATATGAATGGACAATGTGCAGTGAGATGCAGAATGTGAAGATGCCGAAGTTAGTGGACAGTGACAACAACCTGAAGTGGAGAGAAAGAGATAGCAGTAAATGGAAGATTATGTACCAGCCCAAGGATGTGTTGGAGATGGAGATTGAAGAATTATGGTAGTTGATGATGAAACAATCCAGGTTGAGGAAAATGACAGCAGGAGGAGTGATCAATCAAAATTTGAAATTGATTGAAGAGAGGAAGATGAACCATAAGACAATAGATATATAGCAGTAACAAAGGAACAGAGAATTCAGATAACTACAAACTAAAGTTTGGGACCCTGGAGGTTTTTTTATCAGCATATCTGGAGACCATGAATGTTTTCAACCTTCGGAGTCTGAAGCAGGAGCATTCAGCTCAGAAATATCATTGTATTTTAGTAGACATATAAGACAACAGATATACAACAGCAACAAAGGAACAGAGAATTTAGACAACTACAAACTAAAGTTTTGGACCCTGGAGGTTTTTCTATCAACATATCTGGAGACCATGAATGTTTTCAACCTTGGGAGTCTGATGCAGGAGCATTCAGCTCAGAAATATCATTGTATTTTAGTAGACCTAGGGGGTCTTGTGTTTCAAGAAAGTTGGTTTCATATGCATCAAATTAATGTAATTCTAATGTTTTTGAGTGATTTTATGAGAGTAGGATCTCCTTAAGTATTGAGAGGCATATTGTACATGTTCTCGAATGAAGGGGAACATGAGAGAATCAATATAGTTGAGAGTTCATAGGGATTGATAGATTTGGAAATTAATTGTAGATCTTAAATTAGGAATTAGTTCATGATTTATGGGATTGAGAGGATTCTTAGGGTTTTCTTGAAATTATTAAGGATCTGAACCGAAATGGGTGACAGAAGTTTTTGTATAAATGTAAGCCTAAAAGGCATAGAGAGAGTTAGTTAGTTAGTTAGTTAGAGAGTCAGAGATTAGATAGAGGTTGATTGTAAGCCTACGCGTAGATAGGGAAACAAAGGCTACTGATATTGGAAATCAGGCATGGGAGAAGAAACTATGTAAATACTTGTTTATGAATATAGGAATTCGACTTCAAACCTATGTGGAGTACATATGTGATTAAATTGTAATTATTGATAAATGCAGTGTTTTGCATAATATATGTCTGTGCAAATGAAATCGAGAAGGACAGAGCGCTGAGACAGCGTACATATAAAATTGGAGGTTAAACAGTTCCAATGATGGACTGTAATTAAACTCAGGAAGGAGTCAAAGGGAAGATCAACGACGTAGAAAGTATTAAACAACAAAGCATGGAAACCGTCAGATTGGCCAGATTGACAGATAACAACGACAGAAGAGGAATGGTGGAGAGTAAACTACGTGTTATAATTAAGGGTTAATACTGAGATTAAGCAGTAAACCTTTGGTTAAGCATCTTCCTTAAAGGATTTCATTTGAACACGTGGGTAGTTTTCCAAAGGCAGAAGTGGTACCTCGCGCGGCCTAAAGGCTTTAAGTGGTATTTCAAAATTCTACGCGATAAAACATGGAGGTGCCACGTAGAACAGCAAAACAACTTTTCTCACGTGCTTTCGAAATTTTATCGGTCGTGCTAGTTGGAGCGCGAGATTGTGCGATATCCATTGGATCAAGAAGGATTGATCTATGGTGGAGATTTGGCCGCACAAAAGTTGAGCGGGTGACGTGACAATCATTAGATTGGATCGAGCAGATCAATGGTAGAGATCGTCTGAGTTAGTTGATGAGCGGACGACATGATAGCCATTGGATCTGAAGGAAGAAATCAATGGTGCAGATTTGAAGCATAGGTTGAGCATCGGTAAATGTGAAAAGTCGTGTGAATTGGCAGAATGGTAAAGTAATGAAGGGTTAAATGGTTTATGTGTAATTTCTATTATACAAGAGTTATAATAGAAATAAAGCGGAATAAATATATTATGGTTAATATGCACGGGTAATAAGAGTTAACCAAAGATATTGAAGGGTCGTATAGTTTCCACTCAAAGGTTTATTAAGGTTTAGACCTTGGATAGCTAAATCAAACGTTTTTGCTTAAGCATTTAATTAAGAACATTAAACCTTGATTTAAGAGAGTTTTTCCTAAGTATGAGATGGAAATTCCTGGGACATGAATATGACATGCATTTGTATGCATACTGTGGATATTTGCAGCTAAGGCTGCATCGAAACGGAGTCTGCAAAGGTTGACCAATGGCCACATACTTCTCAAAATGAGTATGTGGTGAAGTCTCTCATTCATGGCTCTGCCATTAATGAAACTAGGGATGAATCTGATCAATAGTTTGCAAGGGTAACAAAGGATAAATATTACAGGTTTGTGCAACAAGCCCCAAAACTTCATGAAAACGGTTAGGGTTTTGAGTGATATGCACAATTTGAGTTGTGGAGAGTTCTAGACAAGATGTTAGAGGAAATTCATTGAGGCGACTTACATAGGTGGTGGTCACAGGGGTGGTGTGTATTGTTGGCTTGATGGGCATGGTCCCAGGTTTGGAGTTAGTTGTGCTAACCAACAAAACCCTACACTACTAGCCCTTTCAGCAACAACCCGCATAGTGCAGACTGTAGTCTCACCCAAGGCAATATTAGGGGATGCCAGAACCAGGTTTCTACATCCATAGGTCTATGTGATGTGTTTTTTGTGGATCTAGGGATTTATCTTGACCTTTGCGAACCCTAACCCTTGAAACCTAGAACTTACAGTAATTAACAATTAACAGATTTTTTTCCTTCGCCTATTACGCTAAACATGCATAACATCATATAAATAAGCAGATCTACATCTTCACAAATCTATTAAGTATTTTAAATGCATTCAACAGTTCATAAATACAACAACTTCAAGAATAATAGTATTACACAGTCACACAGATATCCCTCCAAAATATGTCTTTATTATGATTCAGATTCTTAGTTATAACTCTTTCCAACCCTGCGCACACACTTGTAGGGGCCCACGGACTCAGTTGCGGACTTACCAAGGTCTCTGTGCACACAACCGCAGGAGTCTTCCCCTTCACCCAAGTACAGAGTAGACAAATTCATACTCAACTCATTCACTTCCTATTCCTTTCCTATGACTCTTATATGACTTCCTTTTATACTCTTTCTTCATTACAATACCATGGTCCATGAATCCATGGGTGGGTCTCAAAACAACTTGATTTTAACAAAATAAGGGGCTTTGACCTTCCTAAATCCCCTTTGACTCTTATTGGCCTATGCTACTCATGCTCCACTCCTCAAAATGTGGATACTTTACAACAAATTTAACAAAACTTAACAAAATCTGACCCAGGGGACCTCGTTCCAATAGGCCCCCAACACAAAGTCATGACTTGTCCGGAGTCACTCTGCTGGTGTTCCCTAAAAATTTTCTCAGAGGCCACTAAATGCGATCTTCAATGCTTGAAGATATGTTGTTCCTTGCGCGGTCACCTGGTGAACTTCATTGACAAATTTCTCCATCGTTGGACCTTCAACTGCAAGGCCCATGGTCCTTTGTGTCCACTAAAGGGCCTTTAACTTACCCTCAATGGTATGAGACAATTTCCTTACCTCATTAGCCCACGATTGTGTTTGCACTGCAATTATGGACGCTTTTCGGCGTAACACATCTATTTGTGCCTACAGAGCCTTTCCTTCCTGATGTCTGGAAAACCTTTGCACAGGTGTAAGGGTCCACACTGTTGCTCATATCTCATCGAACTACAGTTATCTATCACAGATGTCCGCTTCGATCTTCTGAAAGTGTGGGTTCTCCTGTAGTGAGGCCCACATTTCCATTGTCTTCTCAAATAATTGGTTGCAATCCTTGACTGCAGCGGCCAGAGTTGTCATATCTACTTTAATGGCAGCTTTGCGCTACTCTTTGACCTCTAGAGGGGTGTTCGGTTGTAGTTTCATTAGAAACTCTGAAATCTGCAGCTATAGCTCAAACCACACCTTTCTTATTTCCTCCTTGGATTCCTTCCCTGCAATAACTGACTTATGAATTTTCTCCTACCTCAGCTGGAATTTGGAGCTCAGGGAGCTCACTGCACACTTGGGTAAGGGTTTCCTCTAGATTTTGATTGCACTACATCACCTCGTCGCAGGCCTGCAAGGCCTACACTCTTTCTACAAAAAATTGTTGATTGTTAGTCTTTACTTCATTGATATTCAATAGAGCTCTTTTCTCCCAGACACTAAGCTCGTCTAAAATTCCTTGGTGCAGCTCGTGCAAGGTCTAGATAGGAAATGCTACAATGTTAATACTCATGTTGGTCATATACAACAACCTGGACTAATCCTTAGTTGTTTCAACATGCAGCAAACCCTCTGGTAGCATCATTGCGTGGAGGTATGTTGTCATTTTTTCCTTTGATGTCCCGCTCGCCTAACGTATGCTCGCTTGACCCATGCTCACTTGAATCACGCTCTCCTGGATCACTGTTGTCTAGACCTGGAATGTTTTTAGGCCCTGTTGCACTTTGTCCATTACCTTCTTGTACTAGTCCTCAATGTGTCCCCATATGTTTTCTATTTCGGAGTGGACAACATCACCTATCTCATCAAGATCCCCCTCCGTGAGGGCCAATGGTTCAATACCCATAGACTTACCAGACTTCTACTTCTTGTGTGGTCCTGTCAAACTATGCTTCTGTCTCTTCTTGATCTTGAAGGGGGACTCTAAGTCCTCTAATCCGACATAGGTGTCTACACCCCCTTCCTCTTCATCTGCAATTTCATGTGTGCTCTATATCTGACTCTTCGAGGTCAATGGTGACCTGCGTTGTTGCTTCCTACACATCTTTTTCCTTTTGTGCTTCCTTCTCTTTCTTAGAAGCCTTCAGTGCTTCTTTCTCTTTGTATTTCTTGGCCTTTGGTGCCGCTACTATTTTCCCTATTTCTAGTTCTGCGGCCTTACTTGTTCCTGCAGCTTTGCCAGATGGGGTGAGCCAATCACTCAGCCATTGGCTGATGACCCCCATAATATCATCCTCCACGACTAAATAAGGAAAATTGTGCCATGTTCTTGTGACATCCTTCTTCGCGCCCATGGACAAATAATGAAAATATGCTTTGAAGTCTGCTACATCTTTATATTGCGCATGTATACTAGGTGACAATCGTGGTCGTTGGTTGATCCCCATACGCAACTCTAATTCAAACAATACCTAGAACATCTTTTGTTTTTAATGATATGGTGAGGGTCCTTCTTCACCCACACCGAAGCAAACTTTTCAGCTTTGCATAAGTCTTAATTCGACATTGGGAACTAGAAATCCTCGAGCATCCTCCAAGCTACCATCGTGATCAATAATAGTAACCATGTGTAGTGGAACACTTTTCTATCCTCCTGGGCTTCGCGGCAATCATCCAAGAATTCTTGGCAGAGGTACTTTTCCCAATTGAATTGGACCCCTTAGCTACATTGTGCAACTAAGGATACCACTGGTGTCGGCACCTCATCGACACAACACTTCTGCATTATTTTTCTTGCCAAAATCTATGCAGAAAACATCACAAATTCATCAGATATAGAAATAATGGCATAGCCTCGCCACTTATTGACCAACCTGAAGTCGCTCTTAATCTGATTCGTGAGATTTTTCTCCTACGAATTCCCTACAAAAGCATCTGTAGGGTTCGTGCCCTGATAATGTAGCGTTGTGATTCTGTGGACCATCATATCGTTGATTAGGATGGGCCCTCCCAGTTAGAGGCACCCATCATGAACCAGCGCCAACAATTGACACACACATATGGTATTAATGATGTTGCAACTAAAATGTGGGACATACAACATGTTGAGCAACCCTGCATGCTCAATACCAGTCGCCCACTTCATTGGTTCAAGCCTTGTGATGCCCACCTCCTCGTAGTAGATCGATTTCAAGAATTTACTGGGTTCTAACTATGGAAACTTCGCATGATCACCCAAATCCCAATCCTCCATCTTTAGAAATGGTACCCGGGCCAACAAGTCACCCTCAATAGGTACTTCCTCTAGTAGCAATGGCGTGAATACCTTGAATTTCAATGAGTCTAGGTCCATAGTGACTTTGGCAGTTTATTTCATAGGGTGTATATATGGAAGTAGCTGAGAAATTGGCTCTATGTCCTCTGCGCTAATATTTTCAATCCCCATAGTCATCTCTTCTTCATCTAGGTCCTAGGGTTCTATAGGTTACTTATTTTTATCCATACAACCCTTCTTTTTTATCTCAATTGGGATTTTGCGCGGTGATTGTCGAACCATGACTTGTTGTGGCTTTTTCTGTTTTTACTCTCCTGCTGCGAAGGCAACAAGTTTTGGCCTCAACAAGCTAGGTGTTGTGGTAGGGACTGGTGGTGTTTTATTCATCTTGTTAAGGCTCTCTTAGAAGATTTTCTTCTACAACTCGGATAAATATCCCTCAAACCCAAGCCCCTTCTGCAAAAACTCCTGCTCTACCTCTTTCCAATATTGTCCAGACATACAACAGCATGTTATGCTCAATCTTAGGCACAAAATTTCAAGACAATCTCTCTAGAAGAAGGTGTCCAAATGTGGAGCAAGATGTTGTATTTATAGCCCTTTTTGAATTCAAATCCATCGATTCCCTCCAAATTTCCCTCATTAATGCTCTTTTGGGGGAAGATTTCCAAAGATATTCTTCTTAAATGCTTTCCCCCTACTCCCTTTAATGGAAAAAGAGCCATCCAATCATCTACAATGCTTCCAATGGTCACTTTTTTATAAGGTTGTGCGGGACCCACCTTGGTAGCGCAGTTCCTTCATTGCAGCTCCCATCTGCACCTGTCTCCTAACCGTCATGAAGCCCAATATTTTCTCTTGGGAGAGCGGTTTATATTCCTCTACTTCCTTCCAACTACTTGAAGTACTAAGACTGTCCTGCATTCATGTAGTCATTGTGTAGGGGCGGGATCACCCCTATACAACTTTAACTAGATCCCATTCATTCTTCCTAGAAATATCTCCCCATTCAGCTTCACGAGTTGAAATTCACCTCCATTCGTAATCCATTGACGATGTATGGTCCCATCCAATGCATCTAAAAATTTCTTGGGAACTTGGTAAACTTGTTATCATACAGAAGCACTAAATCGCCATTTTTAAAGGTGCACTGCTTAATGTGGCAATCATGCCACTCCTTTTCTCTAGCCTTATGCACCTGCTAATGAAAACCTTCCAAGCATCGATCTTCTTCTAACCCAAGTATCTGCACAAGGTGTTCTTCCATTATATCATGATCTGCCATCTCCGTGATTGCAACAATCCTCAAACTGGGCACTATGTACTCCATTGGCATCACCTCTTCTTGTCCATAAACTAGTCTAAATGGTGTTTGTCTAAACAACTTCTTACAAGTAGTTCTATATGCCCAAAGAACAATAGGTATGCACACATCAAAATCGTTCATATTCGCATTACAGATCTTTGTCAAAGCATTCTCAAGGATCTTATTGAAAGCTTCAATTGTTCCATTTTCTTGAGGATGGTATGGCATGCTTTTCTAATGATACATTTGGAATTATTTTAGTAAAGTAGAAATCATTTCATTCAGGAAATGTGAACCCCTACCACTCATCAAAATCTAGGACAACCAAACCTAGACAGAATGTACTCAAATATAAACTTCGCAGTTGTAGCTACACTGTAATCCTTCACGGGCTGTGCCTTAGCCCACCTAGTCAAATGTCGTCGTGATAATGTAGCGCACTTTTGTCTTCATTCCTAGTGGTTGAATAGGTCCCACAAACTATATTTCCCATTTGCCGAATGCATGTAATGAGACTTGCGGGTTCAGAGGAAGTTCATCCCTTCGCGATGGCTTCCCGGTCCTTTGACAGACACCACATTCCCTACAATACTCCTTTGAATCTTTGTGTACGGTTGGCCACCACAACCCAGCTTGTAGGATCTTCTGTGCAGTCTCTCTTCTAGCATAATGTCCTCCAGCAACTCCTCCATGTGCTTCGGCAAGGATAGTTTGTCTTTCGTAATCCTATACATACCTGTGCAAAACTTCATCTGTCCCATTTTATACAAGTGCCCTGCAATTACGAAGAAATCCGCAGCCCTGACCACCAATTCCTTCTTTTGCTGCATCATATATCCTTCTGGAGTGACACCTATGAATAGGAATTGGATTATATCTGCAAAATGTTCATGGGCAACACGCACAACAAAGAGTTGCGCATTAGGAAATCCTTCATCAAGACTTATAAGCTTTCACCATTCTCGATTTGCGAAAGGTGATCAAGTCTAGCATTTAATCTTCGTGGCTTCACAATTACTTCGAAGTCATACTCCTAAAATCGCAGTAACCACCTACAAATCCCCCCCCCCCCCACACAGGCTTGTTGACTAGGTACTTCAAGTCGAATGGTATGTATACATTTTGAAGTTTGCACCCAACAGATAATGCCTGAAATTTTGGAGCGCATATACCATTGCCAACCCTTATCGCTCCATGGTTGAATAATTCTTCTTCACCTTAGACATTTTTTTGCTCACAAATGCAATCAGATAGTCGATATCTCCTATGTCTAGTTGGGTTAAAACTGCTCCTAATGCTATGTAGAATGCATCTACATGTACATGAAATTCTTTCTTCCAATCAGGGAACACTAGAATAGGTGTTGTAACCATCTTTTCCTTCGAAACATCTAAGCTTTTCTGGCAATCATCATCCTAGCAAAATGTTGCATCTTTCTTCAATAATTTCTCCATGGGTGCAATGATCTACGTGTATGACTTAATGAACTTTCTATAGTATCATGTATGGCCCAATGTTGCACGCAGCTATTTTACATTCTTCGAAGGAACCAAATTGATAGTTATCGCAATGTTAGCAGGGTCCACCATCAACCCTTGCTTAAAAACAACATTTCCCAAAAGTATCCCATATGGTACGCAAAATATACACGTTCCGATTTAGGGAGATTTGATACTTCCTATAACTATCCAACATTAGCCGAAGACTTCAAACATTCTTTTTAACTAACCTAAACATCGTCTGATCATCAAAGTAGACCTCCAAAAACTTGTGAATAAATTCCTTAAAGGCTGCAACTACCACCCTGGAAAAGATCACAGGGGAATTCTTAAGTCCAAAGGACATAACTGTATACTAAAAAGAGCCCCATTTTGTGGCGAAGGTAGTCTTATTTCGATCTTCTAGCGCGATCTTGATCTGGTGATATCCCGAGAATTCATCTGTAAAAGAGTATGCTTCTTGACCACCAACGTTCTCCAAGACTTCATCTATGAATGGTGTAGGGAACAGGTCATGTACACAAGCATCATTCAACTTCCTTAGTTCTACGTAGATCCTAATTTCACCCTTTGTCTTAACCCAGACTAATTCTTCTATAGGCTCAATAATCCTTGCTGCGAGCATCTCATCTAGCTCTTCGCACACCTTTTATTTATATTTAGGATTAAATCAGTATGGGCGTTGCTTTACTGGATTCGCATCTAGCTTTAGATTGATCTTCATAACACCCAGATCACCTACTATCCCCTTTAGATCAGAGAACTTTGTTGGAAATAAGTCTTGATATTCACGTAACAACTCTGCAACCTTGTCAACTATGTCCTCATCCTAGTAATCGCCTATATTCATGAACTTCGACTGTGCTTCCGACCCAATGTTCACTTGCTTGGTATTCAATGGTTTTGAAATGTCAGGCACCTCTACCTCAGGCCCAACGACTTCGCATTGTCCCTCTGACTCAAGGATACTGATATTCCTAGGGTCTTCCTCACCTTCTTTTGTGGTAACATTGTAGCACTCCAGAGCATGGCACAACTGCGTGCTCCAGTCAGGTTGTACCCACATGATAGGCTCTACAGGTGTTCTGAATATCACAACCTTGATTTCCTATAATGCTTCATCAATACATTTGAATCCGTCCTCAAAAATAAATGTTAGCAGAAAGCTCTCCTTTAGAACATCCCACTTTGCAGTTCCATGTCACTGCTATGTTTCCAAGTACCAATTCATCGAAATAGTATCCACATTGTGGTAGAATATATGTACCCATTCAGGCTGTGGTTCCTCTCCCCATGCTTTCATCCAATGAGTCAGATGCTTGCACAGATCATCCTTCCCTATATATTTTTCAGTAATGCGGGTATTTGCATAGCCAAATTACAACTTCATCATCCTTCGGTACTCCTTCTAGACTGAAAATGTTTCCTTATGTGTACTCCACCATCTGGAACACGTAGCTCTTAGTGTGATGTCCAATGCCTAGAACCGATGCTCCTCCAGTACATCCCTTTCAAATTTATCAAGAAACAAATTTACATCTTCTAAGCCATCATAATATGGTAAATTGTGTACCTCAATGGATATACACCAGAGTGATTTAGTAAGTTTGTTGCATCACAGCATTGATACTTCATGCAATCTATTTTTCTAATGCTCGAGCTCTTCATTTGAATTTGAGTTGTAGGAGTTTTCATTTTCCCAAGTAATTCTTCTATCCACCTTAGGATTGATCAAATCCTCGTTCTATGGATCAATCCTCGTTCCATGTAGTAATCTTATAGGTCTGTTTAATATCATTCTCCTCATATTAATCTCGAATTGGTTCAGTATATTGCACACCCTCGGCTGGATCCAATGGAACAATGACTCTCATTTCCTTCTTCTCAAACGTCATGTTGTGCTTCTTCAGGTTGATGATCGCATTCATATCAAACGCCTAATCGATTCCAAGCAACGTCGGGTAGGGATTTCTATCATCCACTATTTCAATTACCTCAAAATTAGCTATAGTGCATGCCTCTTCAATGTCTACAGTTACTCCATGTAGGCATCCCATAGGAATAATCTTCTATTGGTTTTCCATTTGCATCTGAATTGGGAACCATTGTAGAGTCAGTTTTCCCATTCTTTCCCAAGTCTGCTTAAGAAAAACATTCGCATCAAATCCCAAATCTAAGATCACTTGGTCCATTTCGAATTCTCCAATTTGTGCAGTCAATCTCATCTCTCGATCATTCATTTTCTTACTTTTGTCTACTTTATGAACTGTGCGTTGTTTCGGTAGAAGCTTACCCTTGCCACCGCAGTTGTCTATTAACTCTTGCACTTCCTCCACTACTTTATAGTCTTTTAAGAGCTTCATGTAGGTTCGCAAGAAGGATTTCAATACTGAGGGATTTGTCCCTTGTGCAACAATGACCTCTTTAGGCTTCTTTGTTTGTGAATTATGATTCTTTGATGTGGAAGATCCTGAATCCACAAAGCTCTTCTTTGCCTCCATAAATGTTTTTTTTTCTTTATGCAAATCAAATTCAGTATCTTTGTCAATAGCCCTGCGCACCCATGTATTCTCTTCTGATTGTTTCCTTGTGGCTTTATCTTCCCCAGTAGCTATATCACTTTGCGTAACTATATTTCCGATGAGTATAGGACAATATTCTATTATGTGGTCAAACTGTCAGCAATAATGACAAGAGGGGTGTGTCAGGTTCTGACAATCTCACACATAGCGGCCTAGTTTCCCACAATTGTAACAAATAACCTATCTATAACCTCTCTCATCTCCTCCCCCTCATCCTTGTTGGCTTATGTTGAAGCCCCGAAAATTGGGTCAACAACAAAGGGGATACCTGCCCAGTCCAGACCTTGGTTGGCAGCTCCTTATCCGTTTGGTATAGCGGGTCCGACTGGGGATAATGGGACCAGTTTCCCAATCTAAGGGTGTGTGTGTGTGCAGAGTTGGATGATGCTGATCTAAGAGTTCTAATATAAGCTACTTTAATCTAATTCTATGCTATTGTAATCTAATGAAAACAACACATCTAATCTATGCTAACCTGGGATGTATTTCTTCTATTATGCGATCTAAAGAGATTTCAAATAATAGCTGGTAATAAAGATCATTCAGCTATCATAAGAATGGAAATCAATTAAGATGAACCACTTTACAGAAAAAGTTAGGCAAAACAGTTGTGAACAACATATCGCATAATAAGTTATTCATATATCAAACATGAATAAATGGCTCCATCGTACAAAAGTGCCAAATGGTAACTCAAACATTCATGCAATAACATATAAACAACTAAAAACTGTATATCACTTTAAGAATATAAGCAGAAATGGTCAAGAGATAAAAGTACCATTTATGACTACTCATAAGCTTCAAGCAACAATGATTTATCTCTCCTTGTTCTAATATCTACCAAGAGTACAGAAGTGCAACATCAATAGCAGATATCAAATGCAAACATCAATAAACCTTGATCCATTCATTCACCAAAACCTCCTCTAAGGGTGCAAAAGTGCATGTTCTGAGGACAAGTTTTTGACAAATTTCTCGATCATTCTCTAAATGCATGAGAAGGGTTTAAATACTAATTCCTAATTCTAATAATAGTTTATTTACAAAATTTAGGATGCGGTTTTCAAATGACAGTCCTTTTTCTAATCTAATTTTTAAGTAAAAACAACATTCGAAATTAAGCTACTTCTATATCTGGTCTTTAAAGCTGCATGCATTCAGCATTGGTTTAAGGAGAGCCGGCTGGCTAACTTCTGCTTTGAGCTGGGCTGAGAAAACGGAATCTATGAGAGCTAGCACCACTTTTTCGGCCACATTTATGATACATTTCACAGTCATCCATTGACTATGCGGCTTCACCAAGTATGCCCAGTAACATTCCCAATTTAACCTGTTTAGTGCTTGGATCGCTTTTCCCTTTTCTTGCGCCTTCTGCTTCCATTCTGCTTCTAGTCGTAGTTTATTTGGTAAATACCCCGGGGTGGTCTCTGCGATTAAATTTTCTCTGTGCAAATTCTCATTTACACAGTCGATAAGAATGCTTGCTGTCGTGGCCGTTGTTTCTGCTGCTTGTTCTGCCTCCCTGATTTGATCGTCCCACTTGTTGAAGAGCAACTCTTTATGATTCTCATTTATCCTGGGTGCGCCTGCTCTTTTTCCCTCGTCTTCATCCTGCCAAGCCAAGTACTCTGTCACTCGTTTGTCAATCTGATCATAGTCACTTCGTAAGTCGACCACTTGATTGGTGATCTTATCACTCATTTCGCAATAATAATTCCACTGTGATATCTTTTGTCCCAACACTTCCTGTTGCTGCAGTAGTTGTTCATTCAAGGCAATAGATTCTGAAATAAACTCTGTAAGTTTAGGGTCATCTCTGTGCATCTCTTGTACATCCTGTAACTGTTTTCCCTTTTCGTCCAAACTTCTTTGATAACCTATTTGCATTTGCTAGAAGTCTTCCTGCAACTTTTCAAGCTGTTTGCGTGCCTCATTATTAGTATTGGCTTGTTGCAATTGTAGTTGCAGTACCTGTATCTGATTTTCTTGTTCTTTCAACAATTGTTGTACTTCTGATTCTTTGTCAATAGTTGCAGAGGCATACGCCCCTGCGATCTGAGACAGTTTGGTGAGATTTTCAGTCGGATTACTGGCAGGATCTTTCCATAGGACGTCTAATTGCTCAACATACTAAGAAAGTGTATTTTCTAACTTCCTCTTTTTTCTCTGTCTTCTTACAACTGCTTTATGTTGGGGACTATAAAATATGTCCAGAGGGGGAATTTATTCTACATTCAGTAGAAGCTCAGAAGATGGAGCGATAGGAATATGCTCCGTTTCTGTGACATTGCTGACTATGGTTGAGCCCACTTCTTGTGCTACCTGTGTATTGCTCATAGGTGTTTTTGGGGCTTGTCCTTCAAGATTGATCAGTTCGTTGAAGGTTTCCCATTCCTTTGTTGGCATTATGATACATATGTTGTACTTGATGGCAACCCACTCATCTCAGATGATAAATTATAGTGCAGAAAAGTTCACGCACTTTTATGCAGAGAAAAGTTTATTTCATGTAGAGAAAAGTTCACGCACTTTTATGCAGAGAAAAGTTTATTTCATGGAGAGAAAAGTTCACGCACTTTTATGCAGAGAAAAATTTATTTCATGTAGAGAAAAAGTTCACGCACTTTTATGCAGAGAAAAGTTTATTTCATGTAGAGAAAAAGTTCACGCACTTTCATGCAAAGAAAAGTTCCTTTCATGAAGAGAAAATTTCACGCACTTTCATGGTTGGCTCATGGTATTAGTCCAACAGTTTTTGATCCTATGGTTTTGGTCCGTGGTATTGCATCTAAAAGTGTTGATCTCACGCACTTTCATGGTTGGTTCATGGTATTAGTCCTATAGTTTTTGATCCTATGGTTTTGGCTCGTGGTATTGCATCCAAAAGTATTGATCTCACGCTCTTTCATGGTTGGTTCATGGTATTAGTCCAATAGTCTTTTGATCCTATGGTTTTGGACTGTGGTATTGTGGAAGGCCTAAGACTATAAAAGAGGAAGGAGATCATTTGGCAAAGCATCATCGAATGAATTGAATATCTAATAAGTGCTAGATATGAAATATTTGTGATTGGGTTATGGTGCAGATGTGGATCTGAATGAAGGAGGAACCTTAGCGCATAAAGAAGGATAAGTTCTTTTGATGGGTCATAATCTTTATGCTTGAATAATAGTATCTTTGCATGATTTTGATCTGTTATATGAGGCGCATGCTTGATCTATAAATCTGACAATCTGGGTTAATTAGTGTCTGAATATTTGAAAGAAGGAATTATCCTTTATAGATCTGCACGCAGGTTTCAAGTTGTTGAAGTAGCGTATATCTTTAAATTATGATCTAGCTGCCTCTGTCTATTGCTGCAGTATTCTGGGTTCAGAATTTGGTGTGTGGTTACTATTACTGTGTTCTGGGTACAGCTGTCAGAGAAGTGTTTACTTGATTCAGTGCTAATTGGGAAAAGGAGATTGTTTGATGCAGATATACTTGATGATTGATTGATGTTCATGGATCCAGTCTGAAAATTTATGAAACGTGGTCCCTGGAAGAAAAAGAAGGTTGTAGCCTTCAGTAGGCCAGCACCTACGTACTAGTATCTTGGCTAGTACAAGAGCTAAGGGGGTTGTAGCTCCCTTCCAGGAGAAGCTGGAGAACGAGAGAGGGTTGTAGCTCTCTGCAGGTTGTAGCCTGCGTACTGGTAAAGGACTGCACCAGTACAAAATCATTGTAAAAGGAGTTTCTAATTGAAAGAAGATAGAGACATATTGCAGCAGGTGGTTTTCACCCACATTGGGTTTCCACCTTATATCTGGTGTTCTTTTGTGTGACTATTTTCTTTTCTTGTTCCTGCTCATTATTTTATGATACTGACATACAAAGTAATGATAAATATTTGAAGAATTATTCAAAGTATAAATAAGGAAGATAGATTGATAAGAATTTGATAATACTGATTCACCCCCCCCCCCTCTCAGTATTATTTCCAACAATTGGTATCAGAGCAGGTCCTTCTGAAGAAGCTTGATCGCTTGAAGGAAGATCTAACGTCATGAGCAACTACGAGAGGGAAGCATCAATCAGGCCACCGATTTTTGATGGAACAAACTTCGTATATTGGAAGGTAAGAGTTACTGCCTATCTTCAATCTTTGGGTACAGAAGTATGGGACATTATAGAAACAGGGTATACTTTTCCATCAGCTACTCCTACAGATTCAGCTGAGAAGAAGAAATATGAAACAAATGCAAAGGCGGTTAATACTCTTCTAGGATGTCTATCTCAATCTGAATTTGTGAAGGTTATGCAATATAAATCCGCAAAAGAAATATGGGACAAGATTGTTTTGAGCTACGAAGGAGATGAACAGGTAAAACGTGAAAAACTTCAAACCCTCAGGATTCAGTATGAGAATCTCAGAATGTATAATGATGAAAGTGTGGCTAACTATTTCCTTTGGGTAGACGAGATTGTTAATTGTATGAAAAACTTGGGTGAAGAAATAAAAGAGGCTGTTGTGGTTGAAAAAGTCCTAAGATCATTGTCCCCCAAGTTTGAATCTAAAGTGTTTGCAATAGAAGAAAAGGAAAATCTACGAACTCTTACTATGTCTCAGCTACACGGAATTATAACTGCTTATGAAATGAGAAAAGGAGGTCCATCAGACAGGAGAGAAGTTGCTTTTAAGGCTTCAGGCAAAGGAGACTACTATGAATCAAGTCACGTGCCAGAAGAAGAAGAAGAATCAAATTTTGTCAGAAATCATCAATGTACAACGTTCTCCGCTAAACAAGACAGGTCTGGGGTATAATGGAGAAACATCTCAAGCATCCACCTCAAAGAGTTATCTTGATGCAGCAAGAAGGAATGAGCAAAAGCACAATGGAGATCACCAGGTAAAGCAGGGACGAATTACATCAAGAATGAACAAAGACTATTAGGTAAACCAGGGGCAATCTGTCTTAAGGATGAACAAAAGCTACAACCAGCCACATGTAAAATCTTCTCAATTTGCTTCAAGAATGGATGACAATAGAAATTACAATCATTTGGCCGGTAGATTTGATAATCGCAGAAGTTTCTTCAATGGGCAATGTTTCTCTTGCCATAACTTTGGTCACAAAGCAGCTCAATGTGTTGCATATAAAACAATCATGACTAGAGAAGCTCAAAAACAAAGAAGTATGATCGGGATTACAAAAAGGACCTATAACAAATTTTCGGCTCTTGAAAATGAAGTTGAATGTTCTATTTGCAATAACTTTGGTCATGAAGATTCTGAATGCAGGAGCAGGTTTCAGCAGACAAAGGAACAAGCCTCAAGCACCAGAACATGGAGAATAAAGGAACCACAAACAGAAAGATGTGGGATAGCCTTTTATGCAGAGGGACAGGAAAATCTATGGTACATCGATAATGGATGTTCGAAGCATATGACAGGTGATAAAGAAAAACTTGAATCATATTCTGCTTTAGAAAAGGGAAAGAAAGTTTCTTTTGGAAATGATACTCCAGCAGCTATAAAAGGAAAAGGCACAGCGCAGTTAAAAGAAAAGGTCAAAGATGGAAATGTTTTGTATGTTTATGGCTTGAAGCATAACCTTCTGAGTGTCAGTCAGATGTGCGATCAAGGAACCGAGGTAATATTTTGATCAAATGGATGTAGCGTTCGTGATCTTGACACAGGGAAAACAGTGATCAAAGGTAGAAGAACTCCAAATAATCTATACATATTTGAAGAAGGACAACAACAATGCTATTTGAGCAAGGATGATGAACATTGGTTATGGCACCGGAGGTTGGGGCATCTAAGCTTTTCACAAATAAGGAAGGCATGCAAATATCAGGCAGTTCGTGGTCTTCCAGATATCAAAATTCCAGACAACACTATATGAAAATCATGTCAGTTTGGTAAGAAAACCAGAAACAACTTCCCATAGAAGGAAGGATCAGCCAACAGGCCTCTTGAACTAGTCCATACAGATGTATGTGGTCCTTTCAGGACGAGGTCACCTCGAGGAGAAGAATACTTGATATTATTCATTGATGATTTCTCCAGGTTTGTTTGGTTAGGACTTTTGAAGCACAAAGACGAAGCATTCGAAAAATTCAAATCCTTCAAAGCCTTGGTTGAAAATGAATCAGGTTACAAAATTAAGTGCCTCAGGTCCGACAGAGGTGGGGAGTTTACCTCAAATGAATTTTTCGATTTCTGTGAAGAACATGGGATAAGAAGGGAATTCTCTACAGCTAGAACTCCTCAGCAAAATGGAGTGGTGGAAAGGATGAACAGAACAGTCCAACAAATGGCTCGTGCTATGCTTGATGAGTCCGGAACTCCCGCAACTTTCTGGGGTGAAGTTGCATATGCTGCAGTTGTTATTCTCAGTAAAACAAATGTCCGAGTGAACAGCACTCAAACTCCTCATGAACTCTGGTATGGTGAGACTCCTTCGGTAAAACATTTCAAAATCTTTGGGAGCAAATGCTATATTAAGAATACTGATGAGCAACTTGGCAAACTTGAACCTAGAGCAGATGAAGGCATTCTTCTTGGTTATTCTCCACACAGCAAAGCATATAAGTGCTACAATAAAAGACTTGGAAGAATTGTTGACAACATTGATGTAGTGGTTGATGAAAAAGGATACATTCCTAGGCAAGTAAATCATGAAAATATAGAAGAAGATGAAGACTACCCTCAAAGACAGAATGATGAAGAAGAAGAACCTCAAGAAGCACCAGAGGAACAGATAAGGGTAGAAGAGAAGACTCCATCCAGGTACGTTCAGAAGAATCATCCAGAATCTCAGATTTTGGGGCAAAAAGAAGCAAGTGTACAAACAAGAAGAAAAATTGCAGAAGCTTCAAGCTATTTGGCATTACTCTCATCCACTGAACCACAAAATGTAAAAGAGGCATGCAAAGATGAATGTTGGGTCAAAGCAATGGATGAAGAACTTGAGCAGATCGAAAAGAACAACACTTGGGAGTTGGTTCCTAGACCAAAGGATAAGAATGTTATAGGGACAAAATGGGTCTTCAAAAATAAGTTGAATGAAAATGGGGAAGTAATTAGAAACAAGGCCAGACTTGTTTGTAAAGGGTATGTGCAGCAAGAAGGAATAGATTTTGAAGAAACTTTTGCTCCTGTTGCAAGACTTGAGGCCATCCGAATGTTCCTTGCTCTCTCAAGCTTTCAAAAGTTCAAAGTATTTCAAATGGACGTGAAATCAACCTTTCTGAATGGAGACTTAGAAGAAGAAGTATACATTGAGCAGCCAGATGGTTTCATTCTTGGAAATGATCCAAATCTTGTATGCAAATTGAAAAAGGCTCTGTATGGTCTTAAACAAGTTCCAAGGGCTTGGTACTATCGTTTGGACAAATATCTTCATCAACAAGGTTTTTCAAAAGGATCAGCAGATAGCAATCTTTATATAAAAATTGAAAATGACAAATTGCTGATACTTGTTGTGTATGTAGATGACATTATCTTTGGCAGCAATGAAGAATCTATGAGTCAAAGCTTTGCCTTGGTGATGCAGAAAGAATTTGAAATGTCCTTGCTTGGAGAATTGACATATTTTCTTGGCCTGCAAATCCAACAAAAGGAAGGGGGGATCTTCTTGTCTCAAACCAAGTATCTCAAGCAGATTTTGAAGAAATATGGCATGGAAGATGCAAAACCAGTATGTACACCCATGGTCACAGGATGTAGCCTCAATGCAAATGATGAATCAGTAGCAGTACATCAACCAACCTACAGATCTATGATTGGAAGTCTACTTTATTTGACAGGTACCCGACGAGACATCATGCATGAAGTGGGAATAGTTGGAAGATTTCAGGCAAATCCAAAGGAAACTCATCTTCAGGCAGTAAAGAGAATCTTCAAATATCTTCAAGGGACTCAAAATTATGGCTTATGGTATCCTAGAGATACAGATCTCACACTTCATGCTTATACTGATGCAGATTGGGCCGGAAGCGTGGATGACAGGAAGAGCACAAGTGGTGGTGCATTCTTTATGGGTTCCAGATTAGTATCTTGGTTCAGCAAGAAATAGAGTTCGATTGCCTTGTCTACAGCTGAAGCAGAATATGTTGTTGCTGCATCTTGCTGCACTCAACTCCTTTGGATGATGCAGACCTTGCAGGGTTTTCAAATCACTTGTACACCACCCATCTCCATATTATGTGATAATACAAGTGCAATCAACATTTCAAAGAACCCAGTCATGCATTCAAAAACCAAGCACATACTAATCAAGTATCACTTTCTCCGGGAACAAGTGCTTGAACAAAAGGTCAAGTTGGAGTATGTTCCTTCTAAAGAACAGGTTGCTGATATACTCACCAAACCATTGCCTAGGGAGACCTTTGAATACCTCAAGCAAAAGCTGGGGGTTGTTGATGCATCATCTTGTTGTTGAATCTCTTCTGATTGTTGGTTGTACGCAAGGTTCATCTGAAGTATATGCGTACATGTGCTGGGTTGCGGATTGGTCAAAGATCGAATGGCACAGGTTCAGGGGGAGCATATCATGCATTGTTGGCATTATGGAGGAAGTACAGAAGGAGATCACGGATGCTGGTCTGAATATTGCTGCAATATGTCTCTATCTCTTTCATGGTCATTTATGGTGTTTGATGGATTATGGTTCTTCTTTGCAGATCTGGTTTATAGTCAGGGGGAGCATGTTCTTAGGGGGAGCATAACCCTTTGCCCTTGATGTCAAAGGGGGAGAGTGATTGGTTGTTGTTGCCATCAAGTCCAAAGGGGGATATTGTTGGCATTATGATACATATGTTGTACTTGATGGCAACCCATTCATCTCAGATGATAAATTATAGTGCAGAAAAGTTCACGCACTTTTATGCAGAGAAAAGTTTATTTCATGTAGAGAAAAGTTCACGCACTTTTATGCAGAGAAAAGTTTATTTCATGGAGAGAAAAGTTCACGCACTTTTATGCAGAGAAAAGTTTATTTCATGTAGAGAAAAAGTTCACGCACTTTTATGCAGAGAAAAGTTTATTTCATGTAGAGAAAAAGTTCACACACTTTCATGCAGAGAAAATTTCCTTTCATGAAGAGAAAATTTCATGCACTTTCATGGTTGGCTCATGGTATTAGTCCGACATTTTTTGATCCTATGGTTTTGGTCCATGGTATTACATCCAAAAGTGTTGATCTCACGCACTTTCATGGTTGGTTCATGGTATTAGTCCTATAGTTTTTGATCCTATGGTTTTGGCTCATTGTATTGCATCCAAAAGTATTGATCTCACGCTCTTTCATGGTTGGTTCATGGTATTAGTCCAACAGTTTTTTGATCCTATGGTTTTGGACCGTGGTATTGTGGAAGGCCTAAGACTATAAAAGAGGAAGGAGATCATTTGGCAAAGCATCATCGAATGAAATGAATATCTAAAAAGTGCTAGATCTGAAATATTTGTTATTGGGTTATGGTGCAGATGTGGATCTGAATGAAGGAGGAACCTTAGCACATAAAGAAGGATAAGTTCTTTTGATGGGTCATAATCTTTATGCTTGAATAATAGTATCTTTGCATGATTTTGATCTGTTATATGAGGCGCATTCTTGATCTATAAATCTGACAATCTGGGATAATTAGTGTCTGAATATTTGAAAGAAGGAATTATCCTTTATAGATCTGCATGCAGGTTTCAGGTTGTTGAAGTAGCGTATATCTTTAAATTATGATCTAGCTGCCTCTGTCTATTGCTGCAGTATTCTGGGTTTAGAATTTGGTGTGTGGTTACTGTTACTGTTTTCTGGGTGCAGCTGTCAGAGAAGTGTTTACTTGATTCAGTGCTAATTGGGAAAAGGAGATTGTTTGATGCAAATATACTTGATGATTGATTGATGTTCATGGATCCAGTCTGAAAATTTATGAAACGTGGTCCCTGGAAGAAAAAGAAGGTTGTAGCCTTCAGTAGGCCAGCACCTATGTACTAGTATCTTGGCTAGTACAAGAGCTAAGGGGGTTGTAGCTCCCTTCCAGGAGAAGCTGGAGAACAAGAGAGGGTTGTAGCTCTCTGCAGGTTGTAGCCTGCGTACTGGTAAAGGACTGCACCAGTACAAAATCATTGTAAAAGGAGTTTCTAATTGAAAGAAGATAGAGACATATTGCAGCAGGTGGTTTTCACCCACATTGGGTTTCCACCTTATATCTGGTGTTCTTTTGTGTGACTATTTGCTTTTCTTGTTCCTGCTCATTATTTTATGATACTGACATACAAAGTAATGATCAATATTTGAAGAATTATTCAAAGTATAAATAAGGAAGATAGATTGATAAGAATTTGATAATACTGATTCACCCCCCCCTCAGTATTATTTCCAACATCCTTATCTAATTCTGTTGTGACGGGTGGTGCTTCAATGACGAGAGGGGGGACATCTCTTGGCGGGGAGGCGATAACTTGTTGTTGTGGAAGTTCCATTGACTGAGCGGTGTCTTTAGCTGACTCTTCGCTCCTATCTTGGTTGTTTTCAGATCTTTTAGAATGTTCAGGCATCTCTTGTACAGTCTTAGATTTAGATCCGGAAGTGCTTGAATTCCCACTGAGGCTAATGCTTGGAGTCGGTTCTCTGGCAGATAGTCGCAGCTTTTCTAGAGGAACACTGGCTAGTCTTATTTCCCTGTATACCATGAATCTTTGGAGGTCATCTGGAGACAATTTCGATTGGGCTTCCTGCAAAATTTCCTAAGGTGAGCTTTTACTCTGAAATATATCATCAAATAAATCCTTTTTTCAAATGAACACTTTTATCTTAACTGTCGTTGTGAAATTCTGGGCAACCTCATTTGGGTCAAATGGTCTTGCCGGGAATTTAAATAATTGTAGACATGTCATATTCTGTACTTCGGTGAACGCGTGACCTACATCGAACAACGAAAAGGCCTCACAAGCCACAGGAAACTGTGGCCATATGGCCTTCTTTTTGTCTTTTAGGTCTTTAGTTAGGCCGCCTTCTGAACAGGTTTGATATGCAATTTCTCGAGCCAGAAGTTTATCAGGGATATACAAAGGTAAGACATGAGCGGGGACGGTGCTTCCAAATACTCTAATATAGGTGAACCATTCTTCTCCGAACCATCTTGCGATGGGGATGATATCTATCTGTGCCTCAGGTGAGCACCTCGGGGGGTCTTTATTATACATCATTCTATACAAGGGTAAGATAAGCCCGTGACAAATCTGGTAGAAATGTGGAATGAACTAAGAATCCCATAATATCTTATGATAAACATGAATGGGTAATGGGTCCTGAGTTGTCCATTTCCAACCCATAACGGGAAATTTAGACACATAACAAATAGAATCCATAACATATGCGGATAGGTAAAAAGGAGGATAGATCCTTTGAGACATGGATCTTTTAGACCGGTAATTGACAATAGCCGTGAATAGGTTATCAGAAAAGATCTTGGCCCAATCTATAATAACAACATTTGTGGCAGCATCTATTAATGGTAACCATTCAGATGAAAACTTATTGATATCTGGCATCCCAAACAATCTACAAAGCATGGCCGCATCAAAACAATATGGAGAGGTGAGGGAACCAGTGCTGTACATACCATTTTTGTCTTTCTTGAGCGGTTCATCTTTTCTGGACCAATCTTTGGTGGTCTCTGATAGGTTTGGGTTCTCCGCCACAAATTTTTCAATGAATTGTGCATTGTAAGTTGCCTGCGGTTCAGGAAGATGATACATGAGCTTTAAATCTTGTGCAGCGAATGACCCGATGAGCCCATGTCCTTGAATCTTGAACTGTCTGTTGCTCATTTCTGTGTTGTCAAGTATCCACTTGATCATATCCGTATATGGGAGAATTTTGGGCCTTGCTGCTATCCGATGAAGGAATGAGCATGCTAGTTCTTCTAAGGATGCTTCGGAAGAGCCCTGTGAGTCTGAGACAGCGGTAACCTTCATTATTCTGGGGTTTTCTTCTTCAAGTAGTCTATACATGCCTTCCCACGTCGATATCCCTGCGTCTCTGTTACAAGTTGTGTCTATATATAAAGGTGCCATTTCCTTCACCTCAGAGCCCTGTGCTTTATTTTTCTTTCCCATTTCTTCTTGCGTATGGCTTTGTATCATCCTTCGTTCTCTGTTCCTGTAGCTCACAAGTGAAATGGAAATGACTAATCAAGAAAGGTGATGGGAGAGTCTTAAATGCAGCAGATATATCAAATATGCCTCCTTACGTGAAGTAATTCTTTGCAAAAGCACGCGTCTACGTTTTATTAATAGATGACAACTAATTCCTTTATTATCATTAAAAGCGCATGATCTTGAGTCAGATTATGGTAAGTGGCTTTTCTTGAATAGCGTGCCCGAAAGATTCGTGATGGAGTGATTTTGCGATTTGGTTCGCAATCGTCGCTGATCGCGACATCGCATTATTGCAGTATCGCGCTCTCGCACTGACTCACAAATATAACATCGCAGAGTTGATTTGGCTTAATATCGCAACCATCATTTTATCGTGATATCGCAACATCGCAGATCGCAGAAGTTTTATGCTTGCCAAATTTTGTTAGCTCATTCCCTGCGATATGCGATCTTGCGATCGGTGTTATCACAAATCAGAAAATCTTGAAGTTTTTTCTTATTAGCATTACTTTATTGCGATGCGATATATTGCTTAGTACGAGAATCTTGCACATACTGGGATTATACCCAAATGGAGGTGCTTTTCTATCATTTTATGATGCGGCTTTTTAAAGATTTTTTCCTTATCATAAACTTAGGTTTTAAAGTATTCAAAAGATCTTCCTAAGCTTACGATGGTAACCTTATTTTGAAGAAAGGAAACTCTTGCTTTTCCTAAATTTTAACTAAGGGTCCCCATTCATTTAGTATTTTGGATAAAACTTAAATGAAAAAGGGGGGGGGGGGGGGGGGGGGTTGTTGCTGGCCACAACAGCTTATTGGGCCTTGACCCAAGTTCAAAAGAGTTATTTATCCAAACAAATCCCGTAGCTATCAACCCTTCCGGTAACAGCTCATGGGGCGAGGACTGAGGTCTCACTCGAGGTAGTAGGGGAGGGTGCTGGAACCAGGTTTCTGCACCCTTGGGATGTCTTGATGTGGTCTGGAGGGTTCGTGCGCCGTTTTGTGGCCTCGCACCACTCTGCTTCCGCATAGATTCGGAACAAGGCAATTCCTTAATACTTATTATTACTGAGTTTGTTACAGATTAGATCTACTTCTTACAGTATTTAAGAAAACATTTAATAGAGATAACCAGTTCGCGCACCCAGAAAAGTTATAGATTTGCATAAACTCATAATATAAGCATAAGCACACAGATCAAACACATATATCAAACATAAATTAACTAGATCCACAATATTTCAGAATCAACACAGTATTTTAGAACCAACTTATCTTTATTCAAATCTGTCACCAATAAAACTAGATGTACCCTGCGTACTCAGCTGCAGGGGTCTGCACACATAGCTGCAGGCTCTACTAGGCCTCTGTGCACACAGCTGCAGAGCCTCTACCTACTCCCCAGCACCCTTGACTTGAACTTACAGACGCAGAAGATACTGTCTTCACAAGCCCATAGCACCAAGATCCATCAAAAACAAGAACTGCCTTTTACCCTTAGAGCCATGCTCTATTTATACATTCCTATGGTTTGTGGACCAAGGGCAGGCCAACTTACTTCTTATTATTCTATACTATTTCTTGGGCGGAAAACCCTTTGACTCGACCTATTACATTTCGCGCTCCACATATTTCAGAGATTTACAATATTATTATCCTAACTTACATGCTTTAAGCCCCAAAGTTGTTACGCGGGAACTTCGCTACCCAACAAGCCCCCAAAACAATCATTGTGACTCATCCCGAGTCACTCATCGGTGCGGCGATACGCGTTGCCTAGGCTCTGTAGTTCACCTTCCTGTGAGTGATGTACTGCTCCCTCTTTGTCTCCTGCAACGCTTCTTCCAGCTCCTGCTCCAGTGTCGCTACCAATTCACGCAACCGATACTGCTCATTCTGCTCTACTTGGTTAACACAGAACACCCCCTCATAGGATTTTAGCTCTAGCTAGGGTGCCGCATACGGGAACTCCTCGTACCAACACAACCATTTTCCAATTTCGTATCTTCTGTATGCACTTTCTGCTGTAGCTTGTGTTGCAATTTTGCAAGACCATTGCTGTTGTCCGCGAGATCCCAATCTTCAAGGTGCATCAGAGATGACCTATTAACTACAATTCCACCATTTGTCTCCATATTTACAGCCTTTCCCTTATCTTTCATGGTTCACCGTCCAGCCCATGGGTGAGGCAGTAGCATCCGGACTAGTTCCGCTTCGTGTTTATAAATTTCCGGCACATCCACTACCATCGATGCTGAACTCTACGCAATGCCCACAGCTGTCAACACCGTCCTCTTCAGAAAGCTTGGCACCTCCAATGGCCATATCACAACCCTCGGCCTTACTCCTTGAGCATAGATAATGAATAGTTCCATAGCGGCGGGAAGGAACACTAGCTTACTGTTTCTAAAAGCGTAGCTCATTCGGTGAATGCCCCCCTATGGTTTATAAGTGTTTCGAGATTCAAATTTGTTGGCTCCCACCTTTCCTGGTGCCCTCATGCTAAGCCTACGATAGATCGTTACAGATCCGGCTCGTACCCCATTTCTTAATTGCCCACCGCCCACTCCCTTTTGCCATAACTCTGACATCTTATCATGAATAGTGATAGTAATGGTCACCTCTTTTCTTGTCATCGCAGCAGCACAACCCTTTCCGCACAACCATGACCCTTGTGATAGATCAAATCTATGCACACCACGGTTTTTGCACAGCTACTCCCCAGACTGCTTTATCGTCCCGCACTCTCTTTCAACTGGCTAGAGCGGTAAGACTATCCTTCAGACGGTTAGTTAGGTGGTCGGCCTACTCATGTAGAGCTTCAGGCAACTGCCATTTATGCTTCCTGGGAAGGGGTCTCCATTGAGCTTAGCAAGCTGGACCGCGCCTCCATCTATAACTTCTTTGACTACATAAGGTCCCAACCAGTGCATGCGGAGCTTGCCATGGAATTTTTCAAACTTGCTATCATATAGTAATACTAGATCATTCTCCTTGAATGTGCACATCTTGATATGGAAATCATACCAAGCCTTCTCTCACTGCTTCTGTACTCGCTGATGAAATCTTGCCACCTCCCATTCCTCCAGTTGCACGATCCTCTCTTCCAAAGCCACGTGATCTGCCATGCCTATCACTATTGCTATTCGTAAACTAGGTACAATGTACTCCATGGGCATGATAGCTTCCTTGCCATAGACTAACCGGAAAGGTGTCTGGCCTGTAAAATTTTTGCATGTTGTTCAGTATGACCATAACATAGCAGGGATGCTTAAATCCCAATCGTTGCACTGCGCATTACATACCTTGGTCAATGTTGTCTCCAAAATTTTGTTAAATGCTTCAACGGTCCCATTTTCTTGCAGATGGTACGGCGTACTTTGTTGATGGTATATCTGAAATTCCTCAGTGAGTGCGCTGATAGTCTCATTCAAGAAATGCGTTCCATGGTCACTCACTAGAATTTTTGGGCATCCAAATCGTGTTAACACATTCTCAAACAAGAATTTTGTGGCTGTAGCGGTTGTACAGTCTTTAATCGGCTGTGCTTCCACCCATCGGGTCAAGTACATTGCGGCCATGATAATATATTGTGCCCCTATCTTTCCTGGAGGTGTGATCGGCCCCACAAAATTGATCGCCCATTTCTCGAATGGTTGTAGCATCATCTGTGGCTTGAGCGGCATTTCATCCCTCTGCGATGGTTTCCTAGTCCATTGACATACGTCATAGGCCCGACAGTACGCTTTCGAATCTTGATGTAGAGTTGGCCACCATAGTCCAGCGCGAAGAATCTTCTATGATGTGGTGTGGTCCACATAATGTCCTCCAACAACCCCCCCATGTGCCTTGACCAGAATCTGTCCTCGCTCGAATTCAGGTACATATCTGTGTAATATTTCGTTGTTGCCCATTTTGTAGAGGTGCCCTGCATTAACAGTAAAATCTACTACGTGTATCACCAATTATTTCTTTTGCTGAATGGAATATCCCTGCGACACGGTTCCTGTGGTTAAGAAGTGGATTATATCCTCAAAATGGCCATCTGCAACGCGCACCGCATATAGCTGTGCATCCAGTAGTCCTTCCTCTAAGTTTGTAGGCTCTTCGCCGTTCTCAATCTGGGACAAGTGATTTGGGCCTGCGTTTAGACGTCCCGGCTTTACGATGACTTCGAATTCATATTCTTGAAATAATAGCAACCACCTACAAATGCGCCCCCCCAACACAGGCTTGTTCACTAGGTATTTTAGTGCAGAGTGGTCAGTATACATCTTAAAGTGTCCTCCGAGCAAATAGTGGCGGTATTTCTGGAGTGTGTATACCATCGTCAATCCTTCTCGTTCAGTAGTTTAATAGTTCTTCTCAGCTTTTGACAATCGTCGACTTGCAAACGTGATCGGGTGATCGATTCCTTCCACTCCTTCCTGTGTGAGTACCACTCCCAACGTGATACACGACGAGTCAACATGCACTTGAAATTCAATGTCCCATTTTGGAAAGACCAATATAGGGGCTGACGCCATCTTTTCCTTAAGTGTTTCCAGACTTTTGTTACATTCTTCATTCCAGCAATACGTAGCATCCTTTTTTAGTAATTGTTCCATTGGTGCCGTGATCTGTGCGTAGCTTTTTATGAACTTCCAATAGTAACCAGTTTGTCCCAGTGTGGTACGCAGTTGTTTGACACTTCGCTGTGCTTGCAGGTTGAGTATGACAACAATCTTTGCCAGATCTACCATCAGACCTTGCTTACAAACCACATGGCCGAGCAGGTTTCCAAAGGGGACAAGGAAAGTACACTTCTTTAGGTTAAGTGCAATTTGGTGCCATCAACAAGTATCCCGCATTAACTGTAAGCTCGCGGTATGTTTCTTAACCAGCCCAAACATGGTCCAATCATCAAGATATACCTCTAAGAACTTGTGTATAAACTCTTTGAATGCCGCTACCACAACGTGTGAGAATATTGCCGATGCATTCTTTAGTCCAAAGGGCATCATCGTATACTGAAAGCAGCCCCATTCGGTAGCAAACATTGTTTTACTCCTATCCTCCAGCACAATCTTGATCTGGTGGTACCTCGAGAAGTCATCCATAAAGGAGTAGGCTTCCTGTCCTCCCACATTTTCCAGTACTTCATCTATAAATGGCATCGGAAATGGATGTTAACGCATGCATTATTTAGCTTTCAGAGATCCATGCAGATGTGAATTTCACCTTTCTGTTTTTTCTCCTGCACTACCATAGGACTTACCCAGTCGGACTCCTCCACTGGTTCAATTATCCCAGCTGCAAGCATCTTGTCCAATTCTTTGTGGACCTTCGCTTTGTATTTTGGATTCAACCGGTAAGGCCGCTGCTTAACTGGATTCGCATCCGGCTTCAAGGTTATCTTCATCACTCCCAAGTCACCAATGATCCCTTTTAACTCTGTGATTTTAGTCGGGAATAAGTCTTGATACTCTCGAAGCAATTCGATGACCTTTTCCACTGTGGCATCGTCCCAATAGTCCCCAAGCATTGTATACTTCGACTCTTCCTCCGTTCCAATGTTTATTTGTTTCATTTTCAATGGCGCGGTGATATCTGGATCCTCAATTTCTGGTCCACGAAACTCGTGACTCCCCTCTGTTTCTTGAATATTGATATTCCTAGGGTCTTCCTCATCATCTTCTCCCTGCACATTGTAACATTCCAGGGCTTGGCTCAACTGTCTCGACTAGTCTGGCTGCAAGATTTCTTCTGGTTCCAATGGTATTTTGAAGATAGCAACCTTCACCAACTGCAACACGTCATTCACCGTATCCATCCATTGATCTTCAAAGAGGAACGTAAACAAAAAGCCCTCACGTAAGATATCCCATTCGCCTGTACCGTGTTGGAGCTCAGTTTCCGTATATGAGTTCCTTGGAATGACATCCAGGGTATGATAAAATAAGTGTACCCACTCTGGTTGAGGCTCTTCTCCATAGGCTTGGACCCATCTGGTAAGGTGCATGCGCGGGTCATCACATCCATCATATTTCTCAGTTATTCATAGTTCCGAGTTCCCAAATCTTATCTGCATCATGCGCCTGCAGCTGCGCCAATTGTCAAAAGTTCCTTCATGTGTGCCCCACCAATGCACAGGCATCGTGCGCAATGCCCATCGTAATGCATCAAACCTTTGGGGCTCTGGAACCAAGCTTTCAAATTTGGTCAAGAATTCATCTACTGTTGTCAGTCCAACATACATTGGCAGTTTGCGATCCTCAACTTTGACGCAATACAACGACTTACTCATCATATTACAGTTTAATGTGGTTACACCGTTCAACCGATTATGCCACCGCTTGTCTTCCTCATCCGAATCTTCGGTGCAGGATTTTGCATGCCCCCACGATATTCTTCCTTCTGCAGTCGGATTGACCCAATCTTAATTTCGTGTGGTAATTTTGTAGATACAATCTAATTCATCATCACTTCCTTCGTTGCGCACAGGCTCAGTGTAACGTGGTCCTTCAACCGGGTCTAGCGGAATGACTATGCGGAGTGTCTTCTTCTCAAATATCATTTCCGCTTCTTTAAATTAATAACCCCATTCATATCGATGGCCTAGTCTATCCCTAACAATGCAAGATAAGGGTTAATTTCATCCATGATTTCTATTACCTAAAAGTCCGTTCAGGTGCTCGCGCCTTCTATATCCACTGTAATTCCTTGCAGGCTTACCATGGGTAGAATCTTATGTTGATTCACCATCCGCAATTGGATAGGATACCATTGTAGTGTGGGTTTGCCCATGCGTTCCCAGTTTTGTTTAGGTAGTACATTTGCATCTGAGCCCAAGTCCAGAATGATCTGATCCATCTCAAAGTTGCCAATCTGCACCGTTAGTCACATTTCCTGCCTAGTCTGTGATGCTTGTTTCCCCAATTTTCGAACCACGCGAGGTTCCCCCGACCCTGCGCACCTAGTTATCAATTCTTGTAATCCTTTAACCACCCTATTATCACGAAGAAATTTCATGCATGTCTCTAAAAGGGTAGTTATCATTGAGGGATCCCTCTTTGACTCAGGTTGATCCTTACTACCTGGGGTAGAGACTTTCGCGAAGCTCTTCCTAGCTTCCAGATCTATTTCCTTGTGAACCTCGGCATCATCCTTTGTCACTTTCCTCTTATCCTCCCCTGTAGCTGTGCCACTTCTGAGCACCATGTTTATGTTGTGGTCTTCCTCACGCGGTTCGGCCCTCATCATTTGGACATTCTACGTCGTCGTAGGTTGCGCTACCCTCTTCTCCCGTATCTGTGCTATCAATGTGGGGCAATCTATCATTTCATGATCGAACTACTCATAGTAAAGGCATGATATTTTGGTTGGGTTGGTACAGTCCTGTGCGTAGTGTCCTGGTCCTCCGCAGTTGTAATAGATTAGTTGCTCGCAACTCTTTCCTGGCCCCATTCCTCCCCGTCCTCATCCATGTCCCTGGAACCCACCGCGCGCTATCGCCATGGCTCGATCTTGACCTCGCGCTTTAGTCTGCATTCTATAGGTAGGTGACTGGTCTATTAATAAATAATAACTACGGAAATCTCACTCCTCGTGGCCCACCGATCTACAAAAGTTGCAAAATAACTGCTGGGGGGTCTGGTTAAATATTGGTAGTAGATGATAGTTGTCCATGTTTTGCTTTCCTCCCACCTAACAAATTGTGCACCAGAGCAAGGGTGCTGCTCTCAGCCCTGCTTGTGCCTCTGGTCACGACAACAATGGTCCCCCCGTTGCCACATAGTTCGCAAAAACCAAACAGTGATCCTTATTGTGACCCTGGATTCTACACTTTATAAACCACACTTCCTCCCAAACCTCTGGCCATGGCTCCTTTTCTTTTTTTAAACTCTACATTTCTAAACATAGGTTTTGTATTTGCACATGGATTTGCTGAACTCCCAACCCCAGATCCTGTATTGGAGTTTCATGCAACCTTATCGCTGTCTCTAATGCATCAACCTAGGTTGAGATCTTTTGTTGTGATAGTGCCATCCTTAGATGTGTTGTCAATGACGCCACAAACCATGTGCAATTCTATGCATCTGATAGCGTCATGTTTGCCTCGCGGATTGTACTTTTCAATATCTGATCTAGATCCCATAGAGTTTCACCAGGCATCATTGCAATCTCTTTGAACCCTATGATCAAATGCATTTCTGATTTTGGCTGGCTAAATTCTTTTTTCAATTTAGCTCGGATCTCTGTTGTCCTCGCATTTGGGTGATCGCTTGAGTACTTTATATACCACGTCAGTGCACAGTCTTGCAGCGCGCTAACTAGGGTAGCCTTTTTGATGTTGTCATCCATAACTCCGTGCGCTTCCCATACTGCCATCACCATGAACCAAAATTGTTTTGGATCTTCGCTTCCTGCTCCTTTGAATACCGGCAACTGAATTGCTCTCATCATGTTTAACTTCTGGTTTGCACGTCAGTGCACTAGGATCTTCTATGAACTCGTACCGCTCCTGATTCAATCAATCCTCAAACTCTTTCTTTGTAGGATTTCAGCGTTCCAACATCAAACATACCTTAGGTAGATTCCTGTCCCGACAATAGAACCATTTGTTGGCTTATTGGGCCTTGACCCAGGTTCGGAAGAGTTATTTAGCCAAACAAATCCCACAACTACTGGCCCTTTCGGCAACAGCTCGTGGAGTGCGGACTGAGGTCTCACCCGAGGTAGCAGGGGAGGGTGCTAGAACCAGCTTTCTGCACCCTTGGGATGTCTTGATGTGGTCTGGAGGGTTCACGCCGTTCTGTGGCCTCGCGCCACTTTTCTTTCACGTAGATCTAGAACAAGGCAATTCCTTAATACTTATTATTACTAAGTTTGTTACAAATTATATCTACTTCTTACGGTATTTAAGCAAACATTTAATAGAGATAACCAGTTTGCACACCCAGAAAAGTTATAGATTTGCATAAACTCATAATATAAGCATAAGCACACAGATTAAACACATATATCAACCATAAATTAACCAGATCCACAATATTTTGAAATCAACACAGTATTTCAGAACCAACTTATCTTTATTCAACGCTGTCACCAATACAACCAGATCTACCCTGCGCACTCAGCTACACGGGTCTGCACACACAACTGCGGACTCTACCAAGCCTCTGTGCACACAGCTACAGAGCCTCTACCTACTCCCCAACACCCTTGACTCGAACTTACAGACGTAGAAGATATTGTTTTCACAAGCCCATAGCACCAAGATCCATCAAAAACAAGAACTGCCTTTTACCCTTAGAGCCACACTCTATTTATACATTCCCATGGTCCGCGGACCAAGGGAAGGTCGACTTACTTCCTATTATTCTATACTATTTCTTGGGCAGACAACCCTTTGACTCGACCTATTACATTTCGTGCTCCACATATTTCGGAGATTTACAATATTATTATCCTAACTTATAGGCTTTAAGCCCCAAAACTGTTACGCGGGACCTTCGCTACCCAACAGTCCTTGGAATCCTTCGCGCGCTGCAGGTGTGCCTTGATCCTACTATGGATGAGTCTCAACCTATAGTCTATATGTCAGAGTTTTATCCATCATTAACTAATAGCTTCGACAATTGTGCTCATCATGGCCTACAGACTTACAAAAATTGCAGAATAGTCATTGGGGAGTCTATACGAACTTATGCAATAAATGGAAATTGTCAGTTGAGTGTTTTCCTATTATTTGGTAGATAGTGCACCCTGGCATTACACCGTTACTTGATCCAGCAAAATTTTTTGGCTTCAGGCGATTAGGACCTCACCCAATTAGATAGTTATGATATACCGGGAAATGATCCTTATCATGACCATTTCCTTTGCACTTTAAGCACCACACTAAAGAACAGGTCTAATTTTTTACCTCTTTTCCCTTTTTTATATCCTGGAACTCCAAATGTAGGCTAGCCAACTGTGCCTAAATGTTTTGCCTCCCAAATTTGTATCCTGAATAGGCAAAGCTTCCAAATTCATAGCAATTTCCAATGCTTCATCCTGCAATCCAAGTTTCTGTTGTGACAATGGTAATCTCAAATGAGGCAACAACGTAGCAATATATCAGTCCTTATGTGCCTTGTCCGAAATCTGTAGGTTAGCCTGTTGAAGTAGACATTTCAGCCTTTGATCAATATCCCATGCAGATTCATTCACCTTCTGCTTAATTTCTTTGACCTCGGTCACATACTGGGCTTGAGAATTTGGCTTTCTGAATTCATTATTCAATGTATCTGGATTAGTCATATTGTACTTAATATACCAACTCAACGCCCTATCTTCTAATGTTGTGACCAACTGTGCTTTATTCATATCATCATCTATTATCTATTGTGAATTCAACACAGCATCTGCTACAAAGTTGAATTGATCAGGGTCTTATGTCCACAAACCCCTGAATATAGGCATATTCATAGTGTTCACCATACTAAATAGCGGAGGTGGGGGTGGAGGTGGAGGCATAGGTGTGTGAGGTGGAGGTGATGGAGGAGGTGGAGTGGTTGGATGTGGAATTCCTGCAGTGCCCTGATCTACCGACTGCGGTGCACCTATGGGTGTCTTCAGACTATTAATTTCTTCTTCGCTATCGAATGCTCCCAGCAGACGACTATACTCATAAATTGTATCTAGATATTTTCTGTATTGTTTCCCACTTCACGTAGCTCTCGTCAAGCCTCTTTTAAACATCAATTTAGTGGCATGACACGTTTCTCGCACAATAGTATTTTAATCCAAATTTTCAGACACTTCAAATACTTACCTCTTGGTCCTTTGAAAAATCAGTGTTTAGCTTTGCTATAACTAACAGACTTATCAATCTCGAACTCAGTGATAAATCTACCCAAAATATTATCGATCCAGTAATCAATAGCCTTCACAATCTTGTATTATGATCCTTCTAGATGCTTCACTAACTCTGGAGTCCACACAATGAGGTTATTCAGCTTCCAGGTAGGTTGACCATCGGCCAATTTAGCCAACCATTTGTATAATTCACACGGAAAATAGAAGAAGAAAACTTCGTGTTCCTCTCTATATATATATATCTCTGCAAGCACTCTTCTTTCGACAGACACGAATTCCTATTTTTTTGAGTTGCAAACTCGTGCAGCTTCTGATCTATCCACTTTTCAATCTCCTTATTTGTTGGTCTCCACATACCCCACATCACACGTCCCATAGATGGATCTCGGTCATGGAAACAGAACCATTTGTTGGCTTGATGGGGCTTGGATCTAGGTTCAGAGTTAGCTCTGCTAACCAACAAAACCACACACTACTAGCCCTTTCGGCAACAACCCGCATAGCGCAAGCTACAGTGTCACCCGAGGTAGTATTGGGGGATGCTAGAACCAGGTTTTGGCATCCAGAGGGCTATGTGATGTGTTTTCTATGGATCTAGGGCTTTATCTTGACCTTCACGAACTTTAACCCTTGAAACCCAGAACTTACAGTAATTAATAGTTAACATATTTCTGTCATTTTTTGATTATGCTAAACATGCATAACGTCATATAAATAAGTAGATATATGTCTTCGTGAATCTATTAAGTGTTTTTCCTCGGATTAAATGCATTCAACAGTTCATAAATACAACAACTTCAGGAATAACAGTAATACACAATTACACAGACATCACTTCAAAATATGTCTTTATTATGCTTCAGATTCTTGGTTACATCTCTTTATAACCCTATGGACATAGCTACAGGGGCACGTGCACTTAGTTGCAGACTTAGCAAGGACTCTGTGCACATAACTGTGAGATCCTTCCCCTTTGCCCAAGTACAAAATAGACAAATTTAGACTCAACTCATGCACTTCCTATTGCTTTCCTATGACTCTTCTATGACTTGCTTTTATACTCTTTCTTCATTACAATACCATGGTCTGTGAATCCATGGGTGGGTCTCAAACCAACTTGAATTTAACAAACTAAGGGGCTTTAAATTTCCTATAGCTCCTTGACTCTTATTGACTTGTGCTACTCGCACTCCGCTCCTCAAAATGCAGAGATTTACAAAAAATTTAACAAAACTTAACAAAATCTGACCAAGGGGACCCCGTCCCAACATGCATATATGAGACTTCAGGTGTTTTCTTAGTAATGTCTTGAACAACTGAATCGACTTCCATTTTGGTTTCTTCAATATTAGGGTTACCTGTGTGTGGGATGTCAGAGATGGTAGTAGAGGGGGTTTTTGTATGTGGTGACGAAACATGACAATGGGGATAATTGGTAGGTGGGGGCATAATGGGATTATTTAGTTATCTGAACTCTAGAAATAAAGTCTCATGGATCTTCATCGATAAGGTCTACAATCTAAGAATTGTGACTCTCTATATTATTTCGAGCTACATATGGAAACAAGGCAGCAAAACTAATATTATTTGGAATTGTTGGCTAGGTTACAGAGGTGGGTTCCATGGTAACAAATGGAACAACTAGCGGTCTAAGTAAATGACTGTGAAGAGGAACAACAATGTGGACATCAGAAGTATAAGGTGCAGAACTTACCAATGGACTAAAAGCTTATAAATTATTGCAAGTAGATAAAATAGACTCTTGGAATTTATTCAATATGGGATTAAGCACCTCATCGGTTGTGCATTTCTTGGATGATGAAGCACTCTCCCTAGAGGGTGCACGTGGCATCATTCATTTGAATGAGTAAACAACTTTACCATCTTGAATCTAACACTGGATTCTCGACCATGAAATGAATTCCTTGTGGGATACCTCCTCAGATATATAGAAGGGTAGCAGATTCATATGGAAGGTTTCAGTGTTGAAAACCTTAGGGTGAATATAGGTAGTGTCATGGTTGATTCCAAACCAAATTGAATGGTTGTATTCATATAAAATTAGTCTTGATACTTGTGGAAAATTTTCTATAATCTACACCATTTTAGTGTACCACTTGGTGAAATACTCTTCATTAATGGCCTCATTATTAGGATCACCTAAGACCTGCCATGGGGTGTGAGAAAGTTCCAAAGGCTCATCATCTGATACTTTAGTTGGTTGTCTACCTTTCATTGTACACCATTTTAGCATGGCGATAGAAATGACCAAATAACCATAAATAAATCACGTAGACAATTTGAAAACATATTCACAAGCCTCAAACAACTTGTTCAACAAATATCTACACCAATTAAGCTTAACACCATGATCGTAGGCTTCGGTGATAAAGATGGCATCTAGTGTGCATTGGCCTTTGGTATAATGATGCATCTATTTTATTGCTATAATGTGACATTCGAATTTTATTTGAGGGTTGTTGATCATGTTGATAGCAATACTATGACCACCTCGTTGTGTACCGTATTTGGTGTAAAAGTTGTCATCACCCTTTTTCTTACCCCTCTTGTAGTTAGTCTGGAAAGAGGAAGAAACATTTGTGCCACTAGCCGACAATCCTGTCAACCTGTAAATATCATTAACATGTATAGGGTATTCTTATTCAAGACATAAGGACCCACCATGCAATTGATTGTACACTTCATAAATGCTCTAGTAGTACCAAAGGTGTGCAAGTTTCACAGAGTGATCGACGTAGACCACTGCAATAGCTAAAAATTTGACTTAACATGGGAAAACCCATTGCCACACTGCTTTGTTGAAGGTTTTAGAAAAAAATTGGGTTTCAACAATGGAAAGAGCATGGAATCAGCCAAATCATTATTAACTAATGTTTCTTTCTCATATTTCCTGAGAGTGTCCTCCATAGCCACAATGTGGGAATCTGAGTGACCTAAAGAGACAGTAGGCTTAGAGAGACAAGTCATGGTTGAAGTTTGGCAAATGTATAAAATGTAAACGGGAGTATGCGAATGAGGTTGAGATGTAGAAGGACTTGACACAGGAGCCACGATGAATAATTCGACCAAACAGACACTCACAATGAAGGATCCTGGAAACAACATGCACACTATATAGAAAGCCTCAACATGACGAGGAATAATATGGTGACTTCCCAAAATTGATAAATTGAGATAATAATGATGACTGGGATGTGGATCTCGGGTAAATGGTGTAAATTAATCAAAAGTAGGATTGTAATTATTGCCAACTAACATGGAATGAGTACATAATCAAAAAATGGACAGTTGAAATCTGTCATAAGTTATTACAGGAAATATTAAAAGAATGACTCGAAAATACTTGGATAATTATGACGAACTTTGACGGATAGGACACCTGACACACTCTCCCCCCTGACCACAATCAGTTGCAGTAGTTCACAACTAGCCAAATTTGAATAAGCTGACTCAACTACACTTATTATCTGTTGAAAATGCAACAAGAAAGTCTCAATTTTAATTTTTCCTTAATCAAATTGAGGAAATTTGAAATTCCACATCAGCAAACAACTTGGAGGAGTTAACTAAGGTGACATGGCTCTTGTCACTTAGTTAAGAACATTCAATTTGAGTTAATGAGTTAAAGACCAGTTTACTTGAGTTGATTCCTAAAAAATAGGAGTCCAGCTCAATTAATTCGAGTTAGGGGATGAAGTTTAGTTTTGTGCAATGATTCCTAAATTTTAGGAGCCTAGGTTGAGTTAATTTCAGTTGTAGAAATCTAATTAAGTTAAATTGAGTTATGGTCAGTTAAACTAGTTCTAACTGTTGGAGGAACTAGTGGAAGGTCAAGTTGTGGAAGTGTAACTTCAACCACACTCAGTGATCATCCAGATAACTAATCAATCAACCTAAATTAACTCATGCATGCAGATAATTCAAGTTACCCAGTTGAGATGGAGATTCCAAGATAGTGTACTATCAGTTGTAGACTATTCCAATGTTTACATGTGGTGCATTAAATTAAAGGAAGGACCTAAAGTAATTGCACAACTCCAATTGAAGATTTTCCTAATTAATAGGGGTCTAATTCCCCAAGGAAATAGGAGCTTGGAGGGCTTGAAAATTGGCTGAGTGTTAGCTAGAGTCATTCAATCAGGCAGAGGGATAGATTATACACTTGCAAGTTGTGCTCAGGCTTGATAAAGCATCTTTCTTTCATCTCTATTCTTTGATTAAGGAAATACATATAGTAAGGGGATTTGAGCAATTATTTTCCCCTAGATAAATATATGTGCATGTGTGATGTTTCCTTTTGCACGTATATGATTTGTGTTCTAGATTGTGAATTAATTTTCTAGAGAAGTAAAGTAGCTTTGAGTCTTGTGATTTAATAAATTTCATGAGAAGTTTTGAATCTACACATTAATTTCTACATGGTATTAGAGGAGATTCATAGTAGAGAAGAAAATTTGAAGTTTTTATTGCAGGATGATCGAATTTGCAAGATCAATCCTTCAGAGCTAGAAGGATGGATTTTTATGGATTAAGACTTGAGTATGCCCTTGCGGGAATCTCGAACTATGTTTCTTGGAAGGACCACATGAAGGAAGTGTTGGAAGATAATGGATTGAAGGAATTCACCAATAATGATATCCTGAAACCACCACCAGTTGATACTCAAGATGTAGCAGAATGCAAGAAGTGTGTATCCAAGGTGAGGAGAATCATAATGGACGGAGTACGATACCACATTGTCTCAAATATCCATGGGAAAGAGATTTTGTATGCAATGTAGCAAGTAATGATAGATTGGTTCCAGAATAGTAGTGACTGTGGGAAGATTATGCTCAAGGATAAACTTAGAAATATCAAGATGTAGAAGAACGACACTATTGTGTAGTACTTGAGCAGGTTCACACAATGTCGTGATGAACTTCGTCAAGTTGGTGTTAATTTTACAGAAGATGATTTGGTAAGCCTATCCCTTCTAGGTCTTCCCAAGAGCTAGCAAAACTACCAATATTCAATGAATGGGAAGGAGAAACTACAAAATTGGGAGTTCTTATGGTCTGACTTGGTGTAGGAGGAAATAAGGCATAAAACCAGAGATAGGAGCTCATCCAAAGAAGAGGAAGAGAACTTTTCATTAGTTGGAAAAGGAATGAAGGCAAAGGGGAAGAAGTCCCAAGGTGAGGTTGATTCTAGTAAAGGGGACAAGAAGAAAGACTTATCCAAAATTAAGTGTTTCAATTGTCATGAATTTGAGAAATATGCCACAAAGTGTCCACACAAGAAGGCAAGCAAGAAGGAGCCTAAAGTAGCAGCAAAAGATGAATATTTGGCTTCACAGTTCAAGCTTGAATTCACTCTTATCGCATGCATGGAAAGAAACATGATGGGGTGTGTGTGGTACTTCGAAAGTGGAGCCTCATTACACATGAAGGGGAATAGAGAATTTTTCAGTGAATTGGAGGAGAAAAATCTCAATATGAACATTGAGTTTGGAGACAACTAAAGGTATAGTGCTACTAGGATTGGTACAGTAACCTTTCAAAGGGAGTCAGGATCTCCTCTCAGACTCATGGATGTCATGTTCATTCTAGGACTAAAGAAAAATATCATCCTTGTAGCAGTGTTGGAAGACCATGGTTACAATGTGATATTCAGCAAAGGGAAAACATTCCTCAGACACATAGCCATGGGGCAGGTGAAATAGGTTGGTGCTCGAGTTAAGAACCTGTATGCATTGAGGTAGAAGATGCATCCAAAGCCTTGAGGAGAAAGGAAAGGGTTAGATATGTGGTAGTTGAGAGGGGGCATGATTTACCTCTCAAAATGGAGCCTCAGAAGCAACCTCAAGAAGTTGTGGAGCAGCCATAAATGGAGAAGCGGATAGGAGGCAGAGTGGAGATATCCACTCAAGTAGATACCTCTAGCAAGGGAGAGTTCAATCCAAGTGGGCAAAGGGAGCACATGCATCCATACCTCCAAGGGTGAGGTGGGGCGATGTGAAGACCTAGTCCAACAGTTGTAGAATTTTGGGTAGGGTCCATTGAGGCATTCTCCTCATGGATCATTACCTTGCTACGGGGAGCCCGTAGTATTCAGTCGTAGGAGAATCAATGTTAGTTAGATATTGAGGAGTGCATAGGAGTGTTAGCAAAAAAGTAGGAGAGTTAGTAGAAGATTCAGTAGCATCACATTTTCCCCAGTAGACAGTTACAGACATAGCCGATTCATTTTTGTGGATGCTTCTCAGTTGCAGATGTTGCAATTGCAGCGACAACAATGAAGGGTGTTGCATGTAGTACATTCATGATCTATAATTATACAGGAACACAACAAAATACATATATAAACATAAACACATATATGTAGTATAAATAAAAAATCATTTCATTAATATCAAAGAACTAAAATATACTTACATACAGTATGGAAATAAACTAGCTCAGGAAATGGTAACTTGTCTCCTAAAAGAGATGTGGTGGCTACATGCCTCTGAATAGTGTTACAATGAGGCTCAAGGGAATTTTTATTATTTAACAACAAGGGAAACCCCTAAACAACCAAAACCCTAACCCCAGGAGATGAAACGCCAAGAGTTTGTGGGCCCTGTTGGGGTTAGTTGGGCAGCCAACTTCCTGGGGTCATAACTTGGCCATATGATCTCCGTTTGGCATGTAGGATACCTCGTTGGAAATATCTCTCTGAGTACTAAGTAATTTTCCATAGGCCTTTCTTATGGCCATGGTCCTATTTTTGACCTAAAAAAACATAGTTTAGGGGGTCATAACAACTTAGGAAGTTTAGGACCCAGAAAACTACTAAGAATGGTAAATGCTTCTATAATCAACGAAATGAATGAAATGATTGGAGGTCTAGGTGGAATAGGAAGGTGGACACAAATATCCACCTAGATCAGTCCTCTACCCTTAGGAAGAAATGGTCCCCGTTTCATGCAAAGCCTCCATGAGGTGAGGAAATTTATGTTGAACCTGGTTGTCGGTGAACCACTTTCCCTAGTCAAGGAGTTGGCCTACTTTGAAAACTCGATATAGTTGGATCATATGTTGGTGAGTGTTATTGATCTATGTGTCAATGATCCTATCAGTTGTGGCTTGCTTAATGCATCTTAGGTTGAGCTCTGATGGTGACAACTTCTCTGTGACGTCGGATGTGTCCAACAATGAAGGAAAGTATGGTCGTAGCAAGTCCACATTAAATACTGGGTGTAGACCAAGGAACAATGGAATGTTGAGCTCGAAGGAATTTTCTCCTACATCCTTGGTGATGGTGTACAGCCTATATCGGAGCGAGAAAATCTTGTAGTGGGGCCCAGTGAGGTGCTCCTTATGTAAATGTAACCAAACTTTATCACCCACCTCGAAATTTTTTGGCACTCGATGTTGACCATGACACTACTTATACTTATCATTAGCTTTTTCCAATATGTCATGGAAATACTAATGGATGTGTTGAATCCACTCAATGAATTTGTTATTATGGTTATCTTCAAACTAGACATGAGCCAAATCTGCTTGAGTAGCTACAAATGGTATGGCCACATCAATGGGACAAAGTGTCTAGAATCCCAACCCCACCTGAAAGGGGTTGTGGCTAGTTGAGCTATGGAGAGTTTTGTTATAGTTGTGCTAGACATAGGGGAGGATTTCATCCCATGGCATGATCATCCTCTTGACGACCTCTGTTTCGCCATCGTTTTGGGGGTGGAAGGTTGTGGACTTAGTGAGCTTAGTATCTAACATCGACCAGCGGCTTGACCAAAATGTACTTAGGAACCTATTGTCCCGATTTGACATAATGGATGGTGGGATCTGAAAATGTACCCACACTCATTCAAAGAAGAGATTAACAGTGGCTTTTGCTATGATACTCTTCTTGCAGGCCACCAGAATGGCCATCTTAGAGAATCTGTTGATGACCACGGACACGCAGTCATTTGCATGCTTAGTAGAAGGAAGGCCTGACATGTAATCCATGGAGATGGATTCCCAAAGTCAACTAGGAGTAAGAAGAGGAGTATATAAGCCTTGCTTCTTGATTTTTGGTTTGGAAATGGCACAGGTAGTGCAGGATCTGATGTACTTCCCAACATCATGTCGAAGGTTCGACCAATAAAAATACTTCTACAACACTGCCACTATTTTCTCTACTCTAAAGTGTCTAGTGACCCGACTGTAGTGCGCCTCCGAACTCATCATGGAACGCTCACTTGTAGGAACACAAAGGTGTCCCAAGTGGCATAAAAGTGTGCCCTAGAGGTGAAAATATGGAACTTTCTTATCTTTCAGGAGCATCTAGTAGCTGTTGTCAAATTCTAGATTGCTATTGTAAAGATGCGACCACCCTGAAGTCTCGTGTCCACAAGAGTCGAGCACAATGGTCAGCTGAGACAGTCTGCAACATTATTGGTGTTGCCCTTCTTATACTCAATGTTCAAATGGAACTTTTGTAGATATGTGGACCATTTATGATGGCAATCCTTCTGAAACTTTCCTTGTTTCTGTATGAACTGTAGGGGTTGGTGGTCTATGTGGATGATCGTTTCCTTCCCCATAATGTAATGCTTCCATTATCGGCAGGCCTGCACAATAGAATAGATATCTTTATCATAATTGGGACACTTTTAGACTATATCTAAAAGTGTGTCACTATTATATGTCACAGGATGCCCCTCTTGGGTAAGAACTGCATCAATAGCATAGTCAGAGGAATTTGTCTCAATTTGAAATGGTTGTTGCAAGTTTGGTAATGTGAGCACTGGTGCAAAGCAGAGGAGATGCTTCAACTTGACAAACGCCTTTTGTTTGGATTTAGACCAAAATAACTTTTATTTCGCCCCACCCTTGGTGACTTGACTCAAAGGCCAAGTGATACGAGAGAATCCCAATACGAACCTACGATAGAAATTGGCAGGACCCAACAAGTTGCGGATCTCTCTTAGATTGGTTAGGGCTTGCTAATATCAAACAACTTCTATCTTGGTTGGGTCCACTTGCACACCCCACTCATTAATGATGTACCCCAGATTTTAAACTTGGGTCATACCAAAAGTGCATTTCTCCAAATTGCCACACAATTTGTGATGTCGCATGGTTTGGAGGACTTGTCAGATATCGTGTATGTTCTCTTCCAACCTTCAGCTGAAGATCAAGATGTTGTCTAGGTACACTACCATGAATGAGTTGGTAAAGGGACACAAGATGTCATCCATCATCTACATGAAGGTTGTGGGGGATTTCGCCAACCTGAAAGCCATGACCAGCCATTCGAAAAGTCCCTCCTTGGATTTGAAGGCAATATTCCACACATCAGAGGGTTCAATTGGTACCTGGTGATACCTAGACTTCAAGTCAATATTGCTGAAATATTTGGCCCCCTTGAGTTGTTCCAGAAGGTCATCAATCAGTGGAATTGAATACCTATTCTAGATAGTGATATTATTCAACACTCGATAGTCAATACAAAGTCTCCAGGTGACATCTTTCTTCTATACCAACACAATTATGATGCCATAGGATGATGAACATAGTCTGATTTTCCCTTTCTGCAACATCTCTTGAATCTTCCTCTTAATTTCATCATTCTCCAAAACAGAGCATTAGCAGATCGATCTGTTGGGTAGCGGTGCACCCGGGGTCAGATCGATGGAGTTCTTGACATGATAGTGTAGGGGTACCCCTATGGGTGAGGTGAAGATATCCGTGTACTCTTCCATGACCTTATTCATATGTTGTTTTCATGTGGAGGAGCCTTGTTTGGAGGCTATGGATGTGGCCACAATCTTCTCCTTTCCCTGAGGGCGAAACATAAGGAATACAAATTTCTCGATCTGGGAAATGATCTTACTGCATTGCTTCACAAAGATCAAAGAGATGGTGGTAGGTGGTGCTACCTCTAATATCCTGTATAACTTATTTCCCAAAGAAATAATTACAGAGTGAACCCTAGGCTCTACACAGCATGACGCTTCCAAAAGTATGGTTGCCCTAATAATACATCACAAACATCAAGAGGAGAAAAATCACACAGTACCTCATCTGTGAAGGGCTTGATGTTGTAGCGAAGGCGACATTGTTGGCTGAAGCCACCTGATGGTTTAGGTTGCGGGTGTGGTGTGGTCGATAGGCCCAACCACTTCATGACCTTTGCTTAAATGAGGTTCTTTTGGATTCTATTGTCAAAAATGAACTACAATAGAGATCCCTCCACCCACATCTATGAGTGGAAGAGTCGCTCCCCCTGCTTTAGATATCTGGGCTCAATCTCTAGATCTTGGTGGTGGAAATGGTAGCACTAGGATCCACATCAATAATCTGCTTCACTTTATCATTCCCCTTATCAGTTTCTAACTCATTTTCAAAACATGCATATGATTCGGAAGACTTCATCTTAGCTACCAATGACTACTTAGCTTGGCACTCACTTGTATTCTGAGTGGGGCTCTTATGGAACTCACACCATTTTCCCTATGTCCTTGTTTCTCTTCATTGTGTTGTTTTTTCTTATGGCTTCAATGAGTTATCCTAGGTCTCCCTACCTTGGCTTTGTCCTTTTTCTAGGGTTTGGGCATTTCTCTTACTTTGGATTTGTAGATCCAAAGTCTCACTTCTTCTGTTTAAATTTATGCGCTATCTTAACAACATATCAATAGGAGACACCAAGCGAGGAGATATCTAGGAACTCCATCTCATCCTAGATGTACTTGTGTAGACAGTTGCGGTATTTGAGTACCAAATGCTTCTCCTAATCCTTTATACCCAGCTTCATGCGAAGGGTATGAAACATATCTGTGAACTCTAGCACATCTTGGTCCCTTCCTTGCTATAGCATGGTCCACTTTATGTATTTATCTTCATAGCTCCTGACAGGGTAACATTGTTCCTTGATGGCATCTTGGAAAGAATTCCAAGTGAGTGTGGCTGAAAACAATGAGGATTCCCACTTGTCCTTTTGTTCACATTTGCTTTCCCACCAATCCTTGACATGGGGGGTGGCTTTGAGGAGTGAAAAAGTAATCTTTCCCCGATTGGAAAAGTCATGAATTGAAAAATATCCTTCTAATATATTTAACCATTTATCTACGACATCTACATCCATCTGGCATTCAAATATTGGAATGTCAAAGTTAACATGTACCCTAAAAGGAGTGGCGCCCCGAGAGTTGTTGTTGGATGAAGATGTGTCGCTTGTGGGTAGTCATCGAAGGATCTGAGAAAACTTATTCATCATCGTGTTCCTTTGTCACTCAAGGGATTCCTTGAGCAATATTTTAAAAGGACCTCCTACCCCCTCATATTTATTTTCTTACGTCATGGGAGGTCGTTGGGTTTGCGAGGTTGGTCTTGCAAATGTTCAACCAGTTCGAGCCTTAACTCCTTATACCCTGACCTTGTTGGGGAGATGCAAAGAAAAACAGAGAAATAGTATATTGCTCTTATACCACTGATCCAAACTTATGCAGGAATGCAACTAAATATAGATATAAACATAAACATACAGATGTAGCATAAATAAAACTTCATTTCAATAATATCAAAGAACTGAAATATGCTTACATACATAATGGAAATAAACTAGCTCGGGCGATGGTAGCTTATCTCTGAGAAGAAATGTGGTGTTTACATTCCTATGAACTATGTTAAAAAGAGGCTCAATGGCCTATTTATTATTGAACAACAAGGGAAAACCCTAAACAACCAAAACCCTAACCCTAGGAGATGAAACACCAAGATTTTGTGGGCCCCATTGGGGTTAGTAGGGCAGCCAATTTCTCATGGTCGTAACTTGGTCATATGATCTTGATTTGGCATGTATGATACCTCATTGGAAAGAACTCTTTGAGTACTATAGGATTTTCCACAATCCTCTACCTGTGGCTATGGTCCTACTATGGACCTCAAAAAAACATCGTTTAGGGGGTCAAAACAACTCTGGAAGTTCAGGACCCAAAAAACTACTAAAAATAGTAAATGTTGCTATAATCAAGGAAATGGAAGAAACAAAATGGAGATCTAGGTGGAATAGGTGGGTGGCCACAAATATCCACCTGGATCAATTCCACAAGTGTAGGATAGGGATGGATGATAATCCCTTTCTTGTTGAGAGGGAGTGTTGAAAATACAACAAAAAAGTCTCAATTTTTATTTTTCCTTAATCAAATTGTGGAAATTTGAAATTCTACATCAGCAGACAACTTGGAGGAGTTAACTGAGGTGACATGGCTCTTTTCACCCAGTTAATAACACTCAATTTGATTTAATGAGTTGAAGTTCAATTTACTTGAGTTGATTCCTAAAAAATGGAATTCTAGCTCCATTAACTTGAGTTGATTCCTAAAAAATGGAAGTCTAGCTCCATTAACTTGAGTTAGGGGGATGGCGTTCAATTGTGTCCAGTGATTCCTAAATTATAGGAGCCTAGGTTGACTTAGTTTTAGTTGTAGAAATCTAATTTAGTTATATTGATTTATGGTCATTTAAAATAGTTCTAACTATTGGAGGAACTAGTGGAAGCTCAAGTTTTGGAAGTGTAACTTCAACCACACTCAGTGATCATCCATATAACTAATCAATCAACCTAAATTAGCTCATTCATGCAAATAATTTGAGTTACCCATTTGAGATGGATATTCTAAGTTACTGTACTATAATTTGTAGACTATTACAATGTGTATAGGTGGTGCATGCAGTCAGAGGAAGGACCTAAAGGAATTGCGCAATTCCAATTGAGTATTTTCCTAATTAATAGGGGCCTTATTCCTCAAGGAACAATGCAAGGAAATAGGAGTTTGGAGGGCTTGAAAATTGGCTAAGTGTTGGCCAGAGTAAGTCAGTCAGGAAGAGGGATAGACTATACACTTGCAGTTTGTGCTCAGGCTTGAGCAAGCATATGTATTTCATCTCTATTATTTGATTAATTCAAAATCGATAGGAAATGGATTTGAGTAGTTTCTTTCCACTAGATAAATATTTGTGCATGTGTGACGTTTCCTTTTGCATGTATATGATTTGTGTTCTAGATTGTGAATTAAATTTCGCAGAGCAGTAGAGTAGCTTCGAGTGTTATGATTTAGTAAATTTCATGAGCAGTTTAGAATCTACACATTAATTTCTACATGGTATCAGAGTAGGATTTACAGTAGAGCAGAAATTTTGAAGTTGTTATTGCAGGAGGATCTTATTTGCAGGATCAATTCTTTAGAGCTAGAAGGATAGATTTATATGGACTAAGACTCGATTTTTCCCTTAAGGGAAGCTCAAACTATGTTTCTTGGAAGGACCACTTGCACGCAGTGTAGGAAGATAATGGATTGAAGGAATTCATTGATACTGATATCATGAAACCACTAGTAGCTGATACTCAATATCTAGCAGAATGGAAGAAGTGTGTAGCCAAGGTGAGGAGAATCATATTGGAAGGAGCACGAGTCTAAATTGTCTCAAATATCCATGGGAAAGAGACTTTGTATGCAATGTGGAATGCACTGACAAGTTTGTTCCAGAATAGCAGTGACCATAGGAAGCTGGCACTCAAGGATAAACTTTGAAATATTAAGATGTAGAAGAATGACACTATTCCACAGTACTTGAGCAGGTTCACACAATGTCATTATGAACTTGGTCAAGTTGGTGTTACTATAGTAGAAGATCATTTGGTAATCCTAGACCTTCTAGGCATTCCCAAGAGCTAGCACAACTACTAGGATTCGTTCAATGGAGGGGAGAAACTACCAAATTGGGAGTGCTTATGGTCCGACTTGGTGCAGGAGGAAATAAGGAGGAATACCAGAGATGGGACCTCATCCAAGGAAGAGTAAGATGGATTTGTATTAGCTAGCAAACGAATGAAGTACAAGGGGAAGAAGTCCCGTGGTGAGGTTGAATCCAGTCAAAGGGGAAAGAAGAAAGACTTGTCCAAAATTAAGTGTTTCAATTGTCATGAATTGGGGCACTATGCCACGAAGTGTCCACACATGAGGGCAAGCAAGAAGGATATTGGAATAGCAGCAGCAGGTGAAGCTTTGGCTTCACATTTTGAGTTGACTTCACTCTCATCGCATGCATGGTGAGCGCCATGATGGGGAGTGTGTGGTACTTGGATAGTGGAGCCTTGTTCCACATGATGGGGAATTGAGAAGTTTTGAGTGACTTGGAGGAGAAAGATCTCAAGATCAACATTGATTTTGGAGACAATGGAAGGTAAAGTGCTACCAAGATCGGTATAGTAACATTTCAGAGGAAGTTAGCATATCCTCATAGTCTCAAGGATGTCATGTTAGTTCCAAGGCTAAAGAAAAATTTCATCTCTGTAGCAGTGTTGGAAGATTGTGGTTACGATGTGATCTTTAGCAAAGGGAAAGCATTCCTGAGACACATAGCCATGGGGCAAGTGAAATAGGTTAGTGCTTGAGTCAAGAACTTGTATGCACTTCAGGTAGAATATGCATGCAAATCCTTGAGGAGCAAGGCAAGGATTATATATATGGTGGTTGAGAGGGAGCATGATTTACCTCTCAAAATGGAGCCTCAAAAGCAGCCTTAAAAAGTTGTGGAGCAGCCACAAATGGAGAAGCGGACAAGAGGAAAAGTGGAGACATCCACTCAAGCAGAGACCTCTAGTAGGGGGAGATTTCCAGCCAAGTTGGCAGAGGGAGCACATGCATCCATACCTCCAGGAGTGAGGTGGGGCAATGTGAACCCCTAGCCAAAGAGTTGCAAAATTTTGGGCAAGGTCCATTGAGGCGTTCTCCTCATGGATCATTATAACCTTGCTATGGGGGGGCATAGTATTCAGTGGTAGTAGGATCAATTTCAGTCAGATACTGAGGAGTGCATGGGAGTTTTGACAGCAGAGCAGGAGGGTCAGTAGTAGAGTTAGCAGCAACACATTTTTCCCAGCAGACAGTTGCAGACACAATTGATTCATTTTTTTAGAACCTTTTCAATTGCAGATGTTGCAGTTATAGCAATAGTAGCGAGGTTTTTCATGTAGTACATTCCATAGGTGTAGGATAAGGGTGGTTTATAATCCCTTTCTTGATAAGAGGGAGTGTTGAAAATGTAGCAATAAAGTCTCAATTTTGATTTTTCCTTAATCAAATTGAGGAAATTCGAAATTCCACATCATAAGAAAACTTGGAGTTAACTGAGGTGGCATGGCTCTTGTCACTCAGTTAAGAACACTCAATTAGAGTTAATGAGTTGAAGTTCAACTTACTTGATTTGATTCCTAAAATAGAAGTCTAACCTAGTTAATTCAAGTTAGTGGGGTGAATATCAGTTGTGTGCAGTGATTCCTAACTTTTAGGAGCCTGGGTGGAGTTAATTTTAGTTGTAGCCATCTAATTCAGTTAAATTGACTTGTGGCCAGTTAAACTATTTCTAACTATTGGAGGAACTAGTGTAAGGTCACGTTGGGGAAGTGTAACTTCAACCACACTCAGTGGTCATCCAGATAACTAATTAATCACACTAGATTAGCTCATGTATGCGTATAATTGAAGTTACCCAATTGAGATGGAGATTCTAAGGTAGTGTACTATAAGTAGTAGACTGGTCCAATGTGTACAGGTGTTGCATGCAGTTAGAGGAAGGACCTAAAGGAATTGTGCAATTCCAATTGAGGATTTTCCTAATTAATAGGGGGATAATTCCTCAAGGAATAGCATAAGGAAATAGGACCTTGGATGTCTTGAAAATTGGCTAAGTGTTGGACAAAGTCAGTTAGTCAGGAAAAGGGATAGATTATGCACTTGCAAGTTGTGATCAAGCTTGAGAAAGCATATGTATTTCATCTCTATTATTTGATTAATTCAATACAGATATGAAGGGGTTTTTAGTAGTAGCTTTCCCCTAGATAAATATTTGCGCATGTGTGATGTTTCCTTTTTCATTTCTATGATTTGTGTTCTAGATTGTGAATTAACTTCTGCAGAGCATTAGAGTAACTTTAAGTCTTGTGATTTAGTAAATTTCATGAGCAGTTTCAAATCTACACATTAATTTCACATTATCACTACAAGTATAAACATCTAACATGATTGACTCAATCCTACACCTAACTACGACCTCCTTTCAAAGACCCACAAGTACCTGAAAATTTTATTATCCATAGTAGGGCTTCAGGTGTGCGCCATTCACCCATCTTAGCAAAAGAACTCCATCCAATTGTGCAATCCTAACAACTGCTAAATTTTCATGTCTCCACAATAAGGAAATTCCCAAACCAATTCATTTGTAGCTTTTTTGGATGCTTCAAATATTTTTTATCATAGAGAAAGACCTAATCACCAACAAAGAAGGACTTCTTTATTATGTGACGGTCATGCCAAGACTTTTGTCGTTCCTTCTCAATAGTTTGGTGAATGTCTTCTAAAAATATCTCTTCATCCAATTCCCATAGCTCCTATAGTCATTCTATGATAGATTCATCATCTATCATCTAATTATCTTGTGAAATAAATAGATTAGGGACAATCAACTCAGTCGGTACAAAATGTTGGAACGAAGTATACTTATGCAGTCACTTCAAAGTAGTATGATAGGCCCATAATGTAGTTGGAACACGTTCATCCCAATCATCCCTATTTGTAGAACATATCTTAGTAAGTCTCTTCTCCAATATTTTATTAAAACCTTCAACTATGCCATTTGTTTGGAGATGATATGGATTGTTCTTCTGGTGTTGAATGATAAATTTTCACAATAATGTGTCAATAGTTTCATTAATGAAATGTGATCCTTGATCACTTGTAAGACTCCTTTGGCACCCAAAGTGAGTAATGATATTCTCAAAGATAAATCATGTAGCAGTATGAATAGTAAAATGTTTGAAAACTATAGCTTCATCCCAACATGTCAAGTAGTATGTAGTAGTAATAAGGCATTGGGAATGAGAAGGTCACGCAGGAGGATTGATGGGACCCACAAAATCAACAACCCACTTTTAAAATGCTTCAAGTGCCCGAACATGATGTAATGGAAGCTCATCTCACTGCGAGGGTTGACCAACCTGTTAGCAAACATCACATTTCTTGGCATACTCTTTTGCATCCTTGAACAGAGTGGGCCACTAAATCCCAACTTGTAATACTTTTCTAGTAGTGTATTTTCCTCCTACATGAGCTCCCAAGAACATATTCTTTCTCATGGCTTAAAACACATCGTCGTTGAATATGGTTTAGTCCCATTTTGTATAATTTCCTTTTAATAAGCTAATAATATGTAGCCTGAACCACCATATGTATTTTATGAATTTTTGTGTAATGATCAAGGCATTTACCAGTGGAAAGGAACATGGTGATATCTTCTAGATAATTACGAACTACAACACAAAATAAGTATGCATCAGGAAACATGCCACCCAGTGATCCTCTTGCTTCACTAGAATCTAATCGAGAGAGATGGTGAGGTCCCACATTAGTCTGCCCTGGTTTTACAATAACTTCAAATATGAATTCCTGAATAACAAAATTTGCCTGCATATTCTTCCTTCGAAGACAAATTTATTCACCAAATAGTTTAATGTAGAATGATCAATAAATAATTTAAAAGGCCTTATGAGTAGATAATGTCTAAATATCTAAAGTGAATAAACCATAGCAAGGGCCTCTCTTTCTGTAGTTGTATAATTATTTTCAATTGTAGAGAGCTTCCTGCTAGAAAAATAGATAGGATGATCTAAATTACCTTTGCCTGGTTGAGTTAAAATGGTGCCCAAAGAATTACATAAGCATCTATGTGTAGATGGAATTCCTTGTTCCAATCTGGATAGACCAAGATTGGAGCATCGACAAGTTTTTCCTTCAAAGTATCAAATGCAGTATCACATTCCTTATTCCACACAAAACATTATTCTTTCTTCAACAGCTTTTTCAAGGAGTAGTAATCATATAACAGTTGTGAATAAATTAGCAATAATAACGTGTATACCCCAAAGTGGATCACAACTACTTAACACTTGTGGGTGGCAGCATATTCAGAATGATTGCAACTTTGGCTAGATCCACACAAACTCCATTTTGGCAAACAATGTGGCCAAGGAGAGTACCAAAGGGAACAACAAAGATACACTTCTTCATATTTAAAGAAATTTGTAATTTTTGACATCGATCAAACATCACCCACAAGAGACTAGAATACTTCTTCAAGAGGCTATATACAATCCATTCATCCATATAAACTTCCGAAAATTTATGAATATACTCTTAGAAGGTGGAAATAACAAATATTAAGAATACATCTAGAGCATTTTTTAGACTGAAGGGCATGACATGATAGGAATAAGAACCCCACTTAGTTGTGAATGTGGTTTTGCACTTATCCTCCTCCGTAATGTGCACTTGGTGATATACTGAAAAACCATCCTTAAAGGAATAGGCTTCATTTCCAGCATCGTTGTCCAATACTTAATCATTGAAGGGAGAAGGAAAAGGTTCATGAACATAGCCATTATTAAGGCTTCAATAATCCATACAAACCTGATTATCATCTAAATATTTCTTATCTTGAATTACAATGGGACTAATGTTAATTTTTCTTAGGGCTATATTTTTCTTTGCTTTGATAATTGCATTTCATTGTTTCCATATTAAATTCACACCATAAAATCATTATATTATTCATATTTACACCATTATTCAGCAACATATGCAACTATATAGAAAGAACAATATCATCATCTATGTTGTGGAATAGAAAGAAACAATAGAAGAAAATCATTCACACATAGAGACACCAAGATTGGTCGAAGTCCAGGTAAAAACCCACTATGAGGAAAACCCTTTCAAATTCTTCTTCTTATTAGATTTTCATTGAATGATTCAGAAAAAGAGAGTACAATGATCCATATCTTCAACCATAAACCTATCCAGCAAAATTAGCTAAACAACATCCATGAAATGAACCCAACAATGCTCATACTCAAAATCCTGATTTAGAAGCCTGTGATGAACTGTCACTATCTACCGTTAACTACCAAACACTGTGGTCAATGAGAGAAAACTCTAGTCAACTGAAAAACCAAATCCTAGAGTCCAGATGCATGGAGAGTGTTGAGAAATGGCAACAAGAAATTCCAGTTTAATTTGTCCTTGAATTAAACTAAGAATTAAAGTCGAATTCTATTCTCATAGCAATTTGTAAATAGTTAATTAAGTTTAATTGACTTAATTAGCTTAGGAATTTCGAGTTGGAAGTATATCTGAAGTCATGTAAGTGTTCTCCCTAAATTTTAGGGGTCCACGATGAGTTTATTTGAGTTGTAATTAGATAACTTAGTTTGACTAAGTTATAGATAGTTAAACTAGTTCTAACTGTTGGTGGAACTAGTAGAAGTCTAATAGTGAGTTGGTGCACTCGTGCATCCTCAGTGCTACTCCAACTAATTGAAGATTCCCTCATGAGAAACGCATGCATGTCAGTTAAGAGAAAGACCCAGTTGAGATTAGAGTGCAAGGACAATGTACTATCAGTTCTAGAATGATATGAGTTGTACAAATCATGCATGCAATCAAAAGACGACCTAGTTTTGGATTGCGTAGTTATGAAAGAATGAATTCCCAATTAACTATTGGGTATTCCTCATAGGAATTGCACAAGGAAATAGGGGCTCAGCAGGTAGTAGAAATTGGTTAAGTGTTGGTTAGTGCGGGATTGTGAGGCAGAGAGTTGATCATACTTGTGCGGAATTGTTCTTGTGAGAACAATATTTGTATTATCACTCAGATTTATTATTAATGCAATATGTATTTGGGGTTTTGAGTAGTGGCTTTCCCCATAGAAATAATTTTTTTATGTGTCTTTGATTATCTTCCTCTTGTCGATTATTGTTTTCATTGATTCTTGGTTTCCATTGTTTAAAAGAGTATAGTATATTCTTATCTTTTGTTTTAGTACATTACATGAGCTATGAATGTACATGGTATCGGAGCTGAAGAAAGTATATTAGAGGAGATTTCGAAGTTTTGAGTTTTGGGTTACAGGTGAAATTTGAATATGTAATGCATACTTCAGGATCGACATATGGTGTTCTACAGTTTCTGACTCGAGTATGCCTCGGAAGGAAGCTTGAATTATATAGCCTAGAAGGAAAAAATGGAGGTTATGCTGGAGGATAATGGCTTGAAGGAATTCATTGATCAAGACATTCCTAAGTCAACAGCATCAGATGCACAAAATCTAGCCGAATGGAAGAAGTGTGTGGTGAAGGTGAGGCGGATAATCCTTGAGGGAGTTCGAGACCATAGTGTCTTGAGTCTCCATTGGAAGGAAACTCCGTATGCTATGTGGAAAGCATTGGCAGACCTATTCCATAATAACAGTGACCATAGGAAGTTGGCACTAAATTACAAACTTCGAAAAATCAAGATGGAGAAAGGCAAGACCATTCCAAAATACTTGACCAAGTTCACTCACTGTCATGATGATCTTGGAAGTGTTGGAATAACTATTGTCGAGGATGATATGGTGAGCCTATCTCTCCTAGGCCTTCCCAAGAGTTCGAATGGCTATCAGGACTATGTCAATGGGAAGGATAATCTACCATATTGGGAATGACTATGGTCAAATTTGATGTAGGAGGAGATCAGAAGGAACGCCAAAGACGGTTCCTCATCAAAGATTGATGATGAGGAAAATTGTGCCTTAGAGAGTAAGGCAAGGAAAGGGAAAGGGAAGGCATCCCATTCCAAAAAGTATTCTTTCCATGGAGGTAATAAGAAATACATGACAAAAGTTAAGTGCTTTCATTGTCACAAGCTGAGCCATTTTGCTACAAATTGTTGGCTTAAGAAGTCCAAGAAGAAGTCCTCAAAAGGAGCGGCGGGTGAAGCTTTGGCCTCTTTATTTGAATTAGACTTTACTCTCATTGCATGCATGGTGTCATCAATTATGGGTAGTGTATGGTACCTTAATAGTGGAGCTTCATTCCACATGACTGGTGACAAGGAGTTGTTCAATGACCTAGAGGAGAAATATCTCCATATGCATATTGAGATGGGTGACGATGGGAGGTATAGTGCTACTGGATTGGGCATGATTTCTTTTCAGAGGGAGCAGGGTGCTCCTCTCACCTTAAGGGATGTTATGTATGTGTCAGGTTGAAGAAGAACTTAGTATCAGTAACCATGCTTGAGGATAGAGGTTATGATGTGATCCTCTCAAAAGGAGAGGCGTTCCTTCAACACATAGCCATGGGTCAAGTAAAGAAGATAGGGATTAGAGTTAAGAATATGTATAAGTTGGAGGTAGAGGATTGTGTTGTTTTGAGCACAAAAGAAAATAAGATGTAGAGCTGAGATGTTGGCAAGTTGTGGCATATGCGATTGGGCCACCTGCATCATGGGGCTTTCAAAATCATGTAGTATATCTCTACTGGTCTTCCCAAAAGTATGCTAGAGCAAGTTGATACATGCAAGGGGTGTACTTTGGGAAAATACACCAAGGATTCCTTTCACGACAGAGACAGTCGAGCAAAGGTGATTCTAGAGCGAGTCCATTTAGATGTGTGTGGACCATTCTTGATAGCATCCACGACCAAACACAGATATTATGTTATATTTTTGATGAATTTTCTCTTAAATGTTGGATATTTTTCATGCAGAAGAAGTATCAAACTTTCACAAAGTTTTGTGAATTTAAAGCATTGGTTGAGAAAGAGTTTGGCAAGAAGGTTAAAGCTTTGAGGAGTGATAATGGTGGTGAGTATGTCTCAAATGAGTTTAAGAACTTTTGTGCAGTAGAAGGGATTAAATAGGAGTTGATGGCACCCCATAACCCACAACAAAATGGGGTGGCTAAGAGGAAGAACATAATCATTGTAGGGGTAGCATGGGTGATGTTGCATGATCAGGGCCTACCACTACACTTATGCGCTAAGGCATCCAACACAATGGTTTATTTGCATAACTATAGTTTGCATCAAATTATTGGGATGAAGACACCAAAGGGAGCTTATTCCGGTAAGAGACTAGATGTTGGTCACTTCAGGATTTTTGTGTCATCGGTATATTTCCATGTGACCAAAGATGAATGGAAGAATCTTGAGCTGACAGCAAAGTTAGGGATATTTGTGGGGTACACTGTTACACCTCACAACTATCGAGTGTACTTATCGACCAACAGGATGATAGTGGTTCGCAGGGATGTTAGATTCGATGAGGGGAAGGCCATGCGATTTTCCCTTGAGAGGGAGATTGAGCTACATGTGTATGAGGAGGTTTTAGCTCCTAAGGTTGAGGAGCCTCAGATTGATGTGGAGCAACCACATGCATAGGATCTGGGAGTGGAGACGTCTACTCAGGTAGAGTCTTCTAGAGATGGCATAAAGCGCACCAGAGAGGCTAACAAGTTATTGCATGATTCATGGGAGAATGTGGGAGCACCCACATCTCAGCGCAAGAAAAGGAGGTCACCTGAGAGGTACAATGGATACATGTCTCTTATGAGAAAATGTGTTGAGATAGAGCCATCTTCCTTTAAGGAGGAAATGTAGCAACCGATTTGGGTTGATGCCATGGTGGAGGAGTATGACTCCATAGTTCGTAACAGTGTTTTGGATGTGGTCCCGAGACTAGAGGACAAGTCAGTGGTGATCTCCCGATGACTTTACAAGGTAAATAAAGTTGTAGATGCTAGTGTGGAGAAGCATAAGGCTAGGTTTGTGGCCTTTGGATTTTCACAAGTAGAGGGAACTGATTATGATGAGACCTTTGCTCCTCTTACAAGGTACTCAACGATCAGATCTATATTGGCACTATCAGCATAAATGGGTTGGAAGATACATCAGATGGATGTAAATACAACCTTCCTTACTGGCACGATTGAGAAAGAGGTGTACATAGAGTAGCCTAAAGGTTTTGAGACCTTCGATCGTGAGTCACATGTGTGTCAGCTCAAGAGGCATTATATGGGCTAAAGCAAACACCCCGTGCTTGGTACACAAGGATCGATAGCTACTTCAATGGGTTGAGCTTCACCAAGAGTGAAGGGGATGCGAACTTGTACCACATAGTGGTGGAAGGTAAATTGTTGATCATTGTGTTATATGTCAATGATTTTATTTTAACAGGTGATGATCAGTTGATCAAGTCTTGTAAGGAGGAACTTGCAAGAGAGTTTGATATGAAGGACATGGGGCTCATGCATTACTTTCTAAGCATGGAAGTATGCCAGGTTGATGGGGAATTGTTTGTACCTTGGGGAAAGTATGCCGATGAGATACTCAGGAGATTCTGCATGGAGAGAAACAAACCCATGGAGACTCCTCTAGTAGGTAACTAGAGGAAGGAGGATTCTACTTCAAGGGAAGTAGTGGAAGCTACTGTTTATAGACAACTTGTGGGTTCACTCATGTATTTGGTGAACACACGACTGGATATGTGCTATGCAATTAACCATCTTAGTCAAGCAATGGTTAGGCCTACCAAGCTGTACTGGAGGGCAAGAAAGCATGTGTTGAGATACCTCAAGGACATTACTCAGTATGGATTATGGTATAGAAAAACATAGGGAGTGAAGCTTCAAGGCTTCTCCGATGCAGATTGGGTAGGAAGTCCATCCGACAGGAAGAGAACATTAGGAGGGATCTTCAATATTGGGTCAGTGACAATTTCTTGGTACAATAGGAAAGAGAGATAGGTTGCACTCAGTTCACCAGAGCAGATGACATGGCTGCAAGTTAGGTAGCATGTGAGGCCATCTGGATGAGGAAGATCCTGGTTGGTTTGTTTTGTCTGCAAATGGATCCAACTATGATTTACTACGATAATCAAAGTTGTATCAAACTCAATAAAAATCCAGTTTTTTGTGATCATTCCAAGCATATTGATATCCAATATCATCATCTCAAAGATTGTGTATTCATGTGGATTATGTTGTTGGAGTACATTCCCACAAAGGATCAAGATACTGACATTTTGACAAAGGCATTGTCAAGATGTAAATTCGAGTTTCACAGAGACAGGATCAGGGTAGCTAATAATCCATTTCTTGTTGAGAGGGAGTGTTGAGAAATGGCAACAAGAAATTCCATTTTAAATTGTCCTTGAATTAAACTGAGAATTAAAATCGAATTCTATTCTCATAGCAACTTGTAAATAGTTAATTAAGTTTAATTGACTTAATTAGTTTAGGATTTTGTTGGGGCCTTCATTTAATTTTGAAAAGGTTTTGAACAATTTTGGCTGACCGAAGGATGAGAAGGAAACGAGTGACAACAACTTAGCTTGTGGAAGAGTTAGCTGGACAGCAAGGCAAGAACAGGCAGTTGTGCAAGAGTTGCAGCAAGGTGGCAGCAGGAGACAAAGGTAGCCAAGTGGGTGGGAAGGTGAAAGAGCAACTAAGCAGGAACTATCAGTTCAAGAAGCAGAAAGGAATATAAAAGTAGAGGGCTAGAAAAGAAGAAGGGTTGGCTGGTGAATGGGATAGTTGGCAAGCCTATTGGAGATGGCAGCAGATATCTGGTTGTGGTAGATGGGTAGCAGGATGTAGGAGTCTATGTGAACTAGGCCCTTGAGGTCAAGGTCGAACTCATGGATCTGATCCAGGTATTCCTTGTATTTTCTTCTAGAAAATTCCAAAGACATGTTGTATTATTTTATTGTTAAGCTAATAGAAAGAAAGCTAGAGTGGTTGAAAATCATGATGTGTATGGATCCCCTGGTCTGATGAGTTTCTAAATATTTTAAATGTTTGATCAAATGCATGTATTTAATAGTTCTTGTATAATAGTTGTTATGTTGTATCTCTATTTCATGTGTAATGGATATGCTTTTGTTATTGGATGATGCCTCGATTGGTGTTCCCTTAACCCCTTCTGAACCTTTCTTACTTCCAATCGCAGCATGCCTCAGGTGAGACTCCCTACCCTTTGGGTAAGGTGAAAATGTTGGCATTTTCCTAGACTACACCGGACCATTGTTGGCCCTCCGTACCCGAATCCAGGGTCTTTTCTCCCTGATGACTCTTTCGTGCCAACAAATCGTTCTATTGCCGGGACCTCAAGTTACAAGAACTGGTTCGGAACATGGTGTCGAGGATATTCAAGAGAGAGATTAGGGATTGGTGGAATCATAAAGTAGATCAATTTGTAGTAGAGCAAGCTGCCCGTAGAAATCAACCAATTGGCAAGATAAGTGAGGGGATTTTATATGTCGATGGTACCAATGATCAATATGATATTTTTGGTGCAAGTTTCCCGAAGACTTGTACAATTGGTTAAGAAGGTTGAAGGGGTAGAACCAGTCAGGGGGATCGACAATGATTTGCCACAACTAGACTCCGTTGGATATCGCACTGCTCCAACAATTGGACAACGATCTGACTAGAGCAGTCGATTTTTGGGTAAAGACTACGGTGGAAGGATATATAGTTGAATTTGCTGTGAAGAGTTAGCAATATTTCTTAAAGCAAGAAGTTGTATTCAGCTCCGGATTAAGAGGGAGGTTGATGAAGGAAGTACCGATGTGGATTAAGATGTTTATGGTAGAAGAAGGATTACTGCCCTCGCCTACCGCGGGGATGGTAGCGTAAAACCCCAGTACCAAGGGAAGGACGTAGAGGGGGGAATTCTACTAGTTGAGGATTAGAGATGCTGATGAAGGGATGGATGCAGAAGAGTTTAAGAAAGCTAGAAATGTCAGAGCACAGAGGAGAGCACTGCTAGTGGATAAGTGGCAGACAAGAGTGATTAAGACTCTGGGGAAGAGGAGGATGGGCCCCCACTAAGTAGGAGTGGTGATGGGTGTTGAGCCTCAAAATTACTCTTTCCTTAGCAACCCTTTTCATTCTTTTTCTTTATTTCTCCATGAGAAAGATGCATTCTCATTACCAATGACCGGTATATACTATCTTAAGTAGGACATTTAGTGATTTACATATTATGCTTTTATGTTTTTCTGTTTGAATAAGTTTTTGTATATTAGCTACGGAACACAGCCTATTCTGCAGCTAATCAACTATTTCATAGCTACCTTCATGCTTTAACAGGTTCCAAGTGTCGGAAGGAGAAACTAGCTACATGGGTAGCTTGGAAATCATCGTGACATGAACCCTATCCTATTCACTTAGCCCAGGTCGACAAAGGAGAAGGCATAAGACTACGGTCAATGGATAAGTCAAACGTAGAGACCGAAGGTAATAGGACTTTGTTTTGTGGTAATTAACATGTTTCACAGTAATGGGAAGCGTTATCCAAAACAACTACCTGTACCTACAGACTCCAGCAGCCACCTATACAACCGAATCCAACAGCCACCATGTCTTGGATTTATGTCTCCAGCAGCCGAGGAAGAAATTTTGCATACCTGTCTCCTACGTGTTTGATTGTAGCATGTTTTTCTCCACAAACAGTTACATGTTTTTCTTATAAATACCTGTGTAAATGACCATAGAAGTTAGTGGTGATAGTGATAGTTTTATTGTGAAATCAAGTTCTGAACTCTGTAATTTCTGGGCATTTTGTGTCCCTGTTTTTAATATGAAGACCACATGTTTTATGAGAATTTGAAGGAGTTTCCTTGGAGTTGATTGAGCAAGCGTAGCCTAATCAGTTGTAGAGGGCCCTTGCACTGAAGAAGGTTTCATTTCATTTTATTTTTCTTCTTCTTGTTAACTGTAAATTCATCATTTCCTTTCACAGTGTTTAGAGTCATTTTCTTATTGACAATGTGTATAATGCAATTTCCATCATTTTCTTATTAACAGTGTTCATAATTTAGAATAGCTTTCATTTGCTTGATATCTTTCTAGTTTTTATCAAAAGTTAGAATATGAAACTCAGTAATGTGATTTAGTTTACTTCATTCACTTTTTTGCTAGTTTAAATTCTCAATTAGATTGATCAGTGCCATTTACTGTATCTGCCATTTTATTTTTAACTTTACTAACTCATAGGGTTAATGAATGTTCTGAAGAACCCTTCAAGTTGATAATTCATCCTCAACTAAGTGGTCGAGCATTTCATTTCCACAATGAGTTTTTGCTTCATCTCTATATTTGTTTTCTTTTAGATTAATGAAGTGCAGAATTCCTCAAATGTCATCCCAAGGAGACCTTCTCCCAAAATTGAGAGGCAGAGTAACTAAGTATTTCATTTAGTTTTATTTCTGTAATTAGTTAGGCATCAGTTGCAATTTTCACTTTCAGTTCTTAATTCATGATTTGGAAATAATGATAAAACAGGAATAGAAACCTTGTTTTCATTTCTTGCTTAAGCTTTGCTTCTAAGTCTTTCTCAGCTCTGTTTTTCATTTCTTTCTTAAAAGCTCTGTTTTCATTTTTTTTTTAGATTTTGAGTAGTCCTTAAAAAAGTTAGATTTAAGTTTTTGGATAATTACATTGTAAATCATTAGGTGTTAAAAGACCAAAAACCCCCCAAAACAACATAAAACACAAAAACAATGAAGTAAGAAGGGTCATCTAGCATAAACAGTGCACTACACTTCATCAGTTTATGATACCCAGATTGATAATTTATGTAGAGCAATTTTGGACACTAAATTGACCAAACATTTTGGCGTCATTGCTGGGGATGTGTAACTAGATAGCCTTATCTCTTACATTCAAAAAAAAAATGACATGCATAGAGAAAGAGACTCTAGGGGTAGATTTATAGCTAGGGGCAGAAGTGTTGGGTGTCGAGCTTGATTATCTTCTATATTCAAAGGTATCACCACATTGGACCCTAGTTCCCGCCTGTAAAATATTCGCTGCGGGGGGGGGTCTAGGGGGGGCGACTACGACCTTTGGGGAGCCCCCCCCCCCTGGTGGGAGGTTTCGGGGGCAGTGCCCCTGAAGCTAAAAACAGATGTAAAATTGCCTTGTAAAAGTATAGTAATTTCTAGTCCATCTGGGCCGTTCATTAGGAAAATGATCTGACGGTAGAACTTATGTTTAGTTTAGGGTTTTTTTTCCCTAGAAGGAAACCCCTCTCTTTGTATGAGGACATTGTATTGAGTCTATGTAATATATGTGTATTCTCTCAGCAAGAAGCAGAGAGGTGAGACTGTGAGAGAAAACATAGGATATTACAGCGGATTTGTTGTAGGTTGTGTCTCTTCATTTTGCTGGATAATAGAAAGGAAGGACTAGCTGTTCGGGGTGGACGTAGCCCAAACTAGGTGAACCACGTATATCTGTGTCTCTCTTGTTTCATGCATTTTCTGTGTTTATATCTTTGTAATATTTTATGTGTTCCATTGCTCTGTAATATATAATTTTCTAACAACTGGTATCAGAGCATAGAGAAAGAGACTCTAGGGGTAGATTTATAGCTAGGGGTAGGAGTTCAATTCCTACAACACCACCTACTCCACCAAGAATAAGAAAAGACACACCTCCAGCCCAAATTCACACTCCCAACCATAGGACTTCTGGAATTCCAAGGGCAGAAATCCAACCAGAAGAATCTCCTACTTCATCTACCAAAACAGTCCTAGGGGAGAAAATTTGTGAATCTCCAACAACAAGAATAGCCTTTTTCACCTCCACAGGAGAGCACATTGTAGTTGAAGAATTAGGAATACCTGGTGAAGAAGAAGAAGTAGAACTGTTGGGTCCCTATAATACTAGTGATTACCCCATTACTATTGTAGTTATACCCCTTATTTATATTGTTGTGCCCCTATTACCCCCATATTGTTATTTCTGTGCCCCATAGAATCCCTCTATTGTTATTTTTGTGGCTTTATATTATTATTGTTAGGTTGGCTGGATTATATTGTGACTCCTTAGACTCCTATATATAGAAAGGAGGTTTTGTCATTTGTATCATCAAAGAATTGTTCATTTATGTAATGTAAAGGAGGTTGCCCCCTCGAAGGCTGAATTCTAAGGCGTTGATCTATCTTTTCTATCTTTTCTTGAGCTAGTTTCATAACATTTGGTATCAGAGCTTTGGATTCTAGGGTTTCGCTGCACCAAACAGGTCATCGTGGCATTTTCTCTATAACTTTTTTTCTATGACGTTTTAGAAGTCACAAAAAAATCCATTTGAGAAGAAATCACGTTGAACCTTGGATCCGAATTTCAGAGCTTTTCGCGCGATATTTGCGGAGATATGATCTGAGGAAGTTGGTCTTTTTGCAGACTCCTGAATTACATTCAAAACAGGTGACCTGGGGAAAATCGTCATAACTTTCTTTCTGGGGATCGGATTGAAATTTCGTAAGAAGGTATAGAAAGAGGACGGACTGTAGTTTCTTGTATGCATGTTTCAGATTCAAAGGTTGAAACAGTGACTCATGGCACGTCGTACAAGTTCACTCTACTGAACTAGTCTAAAAGCAAGTCACTGTGGGAGATTTCACATAACTCTTCCTTGGAGAATCCAATTTGGGTCAGACTTGTGGCATTGGAAAGAGGACGCAGAAGGCTACTACAGGTTGCAATTTCAGAACTGGATGATCCGAAATTACAGAGATACATCAAATTCAATATCAGGCTTCTATAAAGTGAAAAAGGTGTGTAGTTTTTTTTTAAATTTTTGTGTAAGCTTGGTTTAACGGAATTCAAAGGGCACAGTAAAGCATTATTATTGGTAACTGATGCCCCGAGGAAAGAAAATGCAAACACCTAGTAAGGAACCTGAAAGCTCTAGCATGACTCATGAAGAAGAGGAAGAAATGCTACATGATATATCAAAATTACAAGAACAAGTGCAACAAATGTCACGCTCACAAAAGCTAACAGAAGCTAAGATAAGTGGCGTGGAAGCTAAGATAAAGGGCATGGAAGCTAAGATGGATGATTCAAAGACAGATTTGAAGAGAGACATGGCAGATTTGAAGACAGATTTGAAGACAGACATGGCAGATTTGAAGACAGATTTGACAAATTTTCTACAAGAAATACTTACTAATGGTGAAAAGGTTGTAAAGGAAACTCATGATGTGAACAAAAGTAATGTTAATCATGATTCCATAGATGCTAATGTTGGATCGAAGACCCACCATATTCCAAAAATTGATATGAGGAAGTTTGATGGCAAGGATCCCGCCACATGGATATTACAGATGGAGCAGTTCTTCGATCTCAATAATGTGCAAAACACACAAAAGGTACGTATGGCAACTGTATATTTGGAACCAAATCAGTTTGTATGGTATCAATGGCTTTGCTCTCATAAAAAATTTATCACTTGGGCAATTTTTACGGAAGAATTGATAGCACATTATGAAGATACAAAAAGCAACACTTTTTTTAGCCAATTGATAAGTCTCAAACAAAAGGGTTCAGTAATGGAGCACATTGAGGAGTTCCAAAAATTGAACATAAGGGTAAAAGATATTCCAGAGGAGCATAGGATTGATGTGTTCATAGGATCTTTAAAGGATAATATCCAACATGATGTTCGCCTTTGGGAACCTGATTCATTAGAGAAGGCATTCAGGTTAGCAAGAAAAATGGAAAGCAAAATTATGGCAACTAGGAAGCATACCATTCACAACTATAAAGACGGAAGTGTTGTTGCCCATAGTCTTCCACAACCTACAAGGTTGACACCACAATAGTTGGAAGAAAAAGGAGCAAAAGGGCTTTGTTACAATTGTGATAGAAAATACACAAAAGGTCATAAGTGTGCTGAGAAGAAATTATTCTACATAGATTGTGAAGAGGAAGAAGAAAAGGAGCAAGAAAGGTCAAAAGAAGAGGATATACTCCAGGAACAAAGTCTAGATGAAGAACAAATAAATCCGACCATATCTTGTAATGCACTGGCGGGAATTACCACTCCTCAAACCATCAAGATAGAAGGACAAATCAAGAAGAAAAAGGTAATAGTGTTGATTGATTCAGGAATCACCCACAATTTTATTCATTGTAGGGTAGCAAAAGAATTGAATTGCTTCATATATCTAGCACCAGAGTGTCAAGCGATGATTGCAAATGAAGGAACAATAAATTGCTCTGGAAAGTTCCATAATATCAAGCTATCCATGGGAGAATATGTATTGACTAGCCCAATTCTTTCCATTCCAATGGGAGGTGTTGATGTTGTACTAGGAGTCCAATGGCTACAATTCTTGGGTACAATAGCTTTTAATTTTCAAGAACTTTTCATGAAATTTTCTGTGGAAGGAAAGGAATTTGAATTAAGGGGTATTGCAGGGAAACCAGGAAAGATAATCAGCTCTAATGGCATGACAAAGCTTCTAAAAAAGGAGCAAAGAGGTGTAATTTCACAATTATGTTCGCTAGATGTTTCCACATTGGAATCATCTATTTCTCCATATCTCCAAAAAGTCTTGGACAATCATTCCAAGGTATTTGAGACTCCCAAAGGTCTCCCACCTATGCGTGATCATGATCATTCTATTCATCTGATTCCAGGAAGTGTTCCTCCAAACATCAAGCCGTACAGATATCCCTATGTCCAAAAAAGTGAAATTGAACGTATGGTTGCAGAAATGCTAGAGGCTGGTATAATTCAACCGAGTCAAAGTTCTTTCTCAGCTCCAGTAGTATTGGTGCACAAGAAGGATGGATCATGGCGCATGTGTCCAGATTATAGGGAGCTCAACAAGCTCATTATTAAAGATAAGTTCCCCATTCCTGTCATTGATGAATTACTGGATCAATTGCATGGATCAATTTACTTCACCAAGTTGGATCTTCGTTCGGGATATCATCAAATCAGAATGAAGATTGAAGACATTCCGAAAACGGCATTTAGAACTCATCAGGGTCATTATGAATTTTTGGTCATGCCTTTTGGCCTTACCAATGCACCTTCAACATTTCAAGGTTTGATGAATTCAATTTTCAAACCATTCCTTAGAAAATTTGTGTTAGTATTTTTTGATGATATACTAATCTACAACAAGTCTTGGAAGGATCATGTTGAACATGTTGACAGGGTGCTACAACTATTGGAGGAGAAACAATTATATGCAAAAAGATCCAAATGTTTCTTTGGAGTCCAGGAGGTGGAATATTTGGGTCATATTGTATCTCATGAAGGAGTTAAGGTAGACCCTAGCAAAATTAAAGCCATTAAGGAATGGAAAATCCCCACATCCATAAAGCATCTGCGAGGATTTCTTGGGTTGACAGGGTATTATCGCAAGTTCGTTAAGAATTATGGGAGAATAACAGCACCTCTAACAACATTATTGAAGAAAGATTCATTTTCATGGACTCTAGAAGCAACAAAGGCCTTTGAACATCTTAAAGAGGCAATGTGCCAAGCACCAGTCTTAGCTACACCGGACTTCACAAAAACCTTTATTGTGGAATGTGATGCTTCAGGAAATGGAATTGGTGCTGTTCTAATGCAAGATGAAAGACCCATTGCTTTTGAAAGTCGTCCAATCAAGGGAAAGTTTTTAAGAAAAGCTATTTATGAGAAGGAAATGTTGGCAATACTCCATGCACTTAAGAAATGGCGACCCTACCTAATGGGAAGACACTTCAAGGTAAAAATGGATCATGATAGCCTTAAATACTTTTTAGAACAAAGATTATCCTCTGAAGAGCAACAAAAGTGGGTCACAAAGATGTTGGGTTATGACTTTGAAATCATCTACAAAAAAGGTAAGCAAAATGTGGTGGCAGATGCACTCTCAAGAAAGGATGAGGATGTGGAAGCATTGTTGTGTGCCATTTCTATTATCCAACCAGATTGGATAAACGAAGCAAGGGAGGAATGGAAGAATGACAAAGAAGTGTGGGCACTTATTCGAAAGCTACAACAAGATTCCAGTACTTCTGATACATTTAGCTGGCAAAATGATTCGTTATGGTACAAAGATCGCTTATACCTTTGTAATAATTCCCAGCTAAAACAAAAGATTCTTATGGAATTGCACACTTCTCCCTTAGGAGGGCACTCAGGATTTTTAAAAACTTACCACAGGGTTAAGAAGGAATTTTTTTGGGATGGCCTTAAATCAGATATTCAAAAGTTTGTGGCGGAATGTTTGGTTTTCCAACAAAATAAAGTTGAAACAATTAAGACACTGGGTCTATTACAACCTTTATCCATTCCAAGCCAACGTTGGGAGGAGGTTTCAATGGATTTTATCACAGGTTTACCCAAGTCTGAGGGAAAGAGTGTCATCATGGTGGTAGTTGACAGACTTACCAAGTATGCACACTTTTGTGCATTATCACATCCATTTAAAGCCAGTACAGTTTCTACTGCATTTATGGAAACAGTTCAAAAGCTACATGGAAACCCAAAGATTATTGTAAGTGACAGAGATCCCATTTTCACTGGAAATTTTTGGACAGAATTATTTTCTTGTCTTGGTACTCAGTTAGCTCATAGCTCATCTTATCATCCTCAATCTGATGGGCAAACTGAGATAGTAAACAAATTTTTGGAAGGATATATTCGTTGCTTTGTATCTGATAAACAGACACAATGGGTCAAATGGTTGCCTCTGGCTGAATGGTGGTATAACACTTCTGTTATAGACATTTTTGTGCCTTAAAGCATTGAGCATGAAATGTCCATAATCTAAGGGATCCAAAGTCCCTAAACATGTTGTTCCTACCCCTAGAGGAACAAGGCTAACAAACCACAGCGATTCACAAAAGTTCTCAAAAACAAGTCAATTCAGGATCATTTCAGTGGCTACACTAGCTGTTTGCGCTGAATGTCAAGGCCAACACTGGCTACCTGTGTTGAATGTCAAAGGCAACACTGGCTACCTGCGCTGAGCGAGAGTGGACATGTGGCAAGTTCATTTCTCAAGGTGTCAGAACCCAGGAAGCTTCCAAAATGACACTTGCCTCAGGGAATTCGACTGGTGATGAGTAAGAGGTTCCAAATCTCCAAGTGGAAGCAAGAACCTCCAAGTGGAATCAAGAACTGATAGAGGGAGAGGACACTAGTCAGATCTCAAGCTGACTCATCCTCTCTCCAAACATCTATATATGGATCTCTCCTCCATGAGATCTAGAGGCTGGAATTTTGTTATTGCAAAGAATTGTTGTTGGTTTGAGATTGGAATCATTGGGTGCTTAATGCTTTGAAGGGGGTGAAGATAGGAATTCCATTTGCTGGGAAGGAGATGCTGGATTGGAGCCCTCTGGGTTGTATCTCTTCCTGAACCTTGTTATTCATCAATAAAGCTATCTTGGTTTCTCCTATATACTGATGTATTTTTGATGTATGATTGCATTAGTATATTTAGTTTGTTTCTAATCCTGAACTAGTTATGAATATGAATCCATGTCTTGTGTAGTGTTCTCTTCTTGTGATCTTGCAGAAACCTCTTGAAGCTGGGCGAGCGAGAAGGCAAGTAGCTGGGAACTCTCCAAGAGAAGAGAAACCGGATCGAGGGACAAACAAAAGACACCGGTTAGTCCATCTATCTCTCTTCATTCTTAATTCATAAAGGAAGAATACTAGAATAGTTGTCTCTGTTTGTTGCTAAGGCACTGTCACACCTTAGGTGGATAGGATCGTCCTGCATAGGCATTTTTCCCCACAACAAATTGGCGACTCCGCTGGGGAGATTTGTTTAGTCATTTTATTTGTGTTTCTATCATTGTTTGTTTCATAGACTCGACAGCAACAATCGAACTGCATCTGCTATTCCCGGATGCAAAGTAGACAGTTGTTGCTTTGATCCAATCACTGGACTTGTCTATGATCTGAACAATGGACTCACAAATGATTTGATGATCCTTTGTGATAGATCTTAGTACTCCCTCAAAGCATCCCTTTGATTGTACCTTGCTTGTTGCTTTTATTTGGCCTGAAACAGTGAATTAAATAGCAATCTGTGACCCAGAACCAGTGAGAAACGAGAGTTTCTCCTTCAGCGCAGACCCAGTGAAGGGATTCTGCATTTCAACGCAGGTCCCGTGAAGGATACCTACGCTGAATGTCAAAACCCCTGTGTTGAGGTTGTGCTGAACTAGTTTGGCCTTGTGCAGCTGGGGTTCTCTGCTCTGTTTTGCCTTGTTTTGATCTCTGATTTTTGCAGCCTGTAACCAGCATAGGTACCAGTCTGATAACTCCTTTTCTCTGCTTAAATTCCGCCTCCTTTTGTACAAAAAGACTGTGAGTGTTTTTATGTGTTTGTGGCGTCATTTACAGTTTTCCTTTGCATGAGTGAAATAGTCATCCTGTAGCCCTTGATTCAGATCTGTTGATTGTGATCTTAGGAGAGAGTTCATTGGCTGTTTACAGTTGATTATACGTTTGCTTTTGCTTACTAGTTTGAGTTTGTCTCTTTTAAGTGTCGAAACAAGTATTCATTTCGAAAATCGTTAAGTGTTGTAATCTCTTCTACCCTCTATGATTTCGAAAAAGTAAACTTGTTTGTATTTGTCATTTAAAAGTGAATTCAAAGTTGTACAAAAAGCTTTCTGTGTAGGCATCAATACTAAGAAAGCGGAAAACAAACACCTGCATTGTGAATTTGCATCTTGATAGTGTGCATGTTTGATTTAGGAAAAGTGCATTAGAGTGTGCTGATTGCTCTTTGAGAAAAGATGGTGTCTTTCTTTTCCCTTAGTAGCTAGGGATTTTCAAAGTTGAAAAGATATAAAGCTTGCTTATCATCTTTAGACTGCATTTAGGAATTGTATCATACATCTAGTGGTGAACCTTGAAAGGCAAACTTTAAAAATATCAACCTAAAATAAATTGAATGAACTTAACAACGCTTTGCAACATAACGCACAACATAGAGGTCTAGGCTAGAGACGTGTTCCAGCATCGTAAAGCCTGGTGACTGTCGATCTCGTGGATGGTGGGTGATTCCTCCTGAGGGACGATAGCACCAGTACGGATTGTGCTCCCACGTACCGTCGCATATATATTGGGAGACCCCTATAGGCATAAAACCTTTATCCTTAGGAAGCCGTGTCGGCCACCCTACTGATCGCAATGCACTGAACACAGCATTCAGGAAGATCGACCGCCCGTACCCTAAAAAGTATTCTGTGGTTTTGCGAAAAGTTTGGCACACCCTCTGCCTAGAACTCCAGAGCAGTTCCTTTTGGCCTTTTTCAGACTCTATAACGGAAAAAGTCCATCCGAGCATTTGTCACTTTGGGCTCGTTAAATCATCGAAGGAGACTAGAGTCATCTTTAGCTTTTTCTTGACTCTTTAAAAGTGAAAAAGCAAGTTGTGTCTAAAAGCGTCTAAAAAATTCATTTAATTCGGAAACACACTTTCCCCTTTTGTATTTTGGTTGATCGAGTAATCCGCAATCGTGGAAGAAAGTCAATTGAAACCCCGTCGTTCGCGGAGGCTTACGAGTCAACCGTCTTTGTCTCCGGAATCGAAAACAGTACGAACAAAGCGAACTCGTTTAACCGGTTCGAAATATCCTATCAAAGTTAGAACAAGTGTTCCAACGACATCTGAGATTCCGGTTACTCCAAACATTTCTGGAAACCCTGCCTCTATAGAAGAAGTTCAACAGCCATAGAGGGACAGTAACACTAATCCTAGTCTGGGAGCAAATACTTGCGTTGCTGAACCAGTTCCATCTGTAACCGGTTCAGAGAGTCTTGCTCCTCAAACAACTGTCGCTGTCGATTCAACCCCTTCTTCGGCACCAGAAATATTTTACGGACCTGACGGTCTTCCTCTTCCACCTAGTTTGATTGCGATAGAGGAAATTGTAGAGGATCCGCAAGCAAGTACTCCAACTCCAACACATTTTGGAGTAGGGGTCACTCTATTTCCTTCTACATCAGAAGTTAGTCTATCACCAGCGGAAGTTCCTGTAGAATCGCTAGGCAATCTATTGGATAGACTCAAAATGTCTGAACAACCATCAACATCTAGGACTGTGTCGAACGACACGGCGACAGCAGAACCCCCTGCCATCACTCCGACAATGTTTGCCGGCATACCATCTATCCCGACTAGCTCACAATCGCTAGAAGGAGTCCACCCAGGGACTATTTCGACAGTGTGGTCTGTTCCAGTTTGTTCCTCCGGAATAATATCCGGCAACTCTTATGTTGAAACTCGCCAGATTAATCCATTTGGAGGTCAATTTGGGCAATCCAGTCCCCAAGGACAAACAATCCCCTTGAGTTCCGGATTGCTACCATATGGGGGGCAGTATGCCCTTTCACTACCCCCTCCGGGAGGGTATCCATACGGGAGTTCACAACAGTATTCAGGTTATACTGGAGTTACATCAAGTGGTTGGGTACCTATGCTAACTCAACAACCAAGGGTTGTGTATTCTATGCAACAATGTGTACCTATGTCGAACATCCCGACCACACCGGCTATTGTGACAGTGTCGCAAGTTCAAACGTTGCCTGTTATATGTCAACCTCAGATTTCTCAGGTTGTGATGCAACAGCCCCTTGACCCTGTGACACAACCACAATCGCCAACTGGTGGGGCGACACAGGTCCAAACGGGTACAATTACCCCACACCTTGGTCCAATGGTTAGTATAGTGCAACAGAACATGGCTTCACAACCGTGGCTGATGCAATACCAACAACCACAATTCCAGCAAGTGTACCAAGGTTCTGAGCAGCAGATCTTTGCGAACAGTGGACAACCGTACATTCAAAACGGTCAAAACCAACCACTTTACAGTGGTCAAGTCCACCAACCGTATCAGTCGTACCAACATCAATTACATTATGCTGGTATGCAAAGGCCCACTGCTCAAGCGATTCCATCGTACCCTGGGTATGCTTCACCTAACCTGAATCAACAGTTACCATTCGTGGCAACTTTAGAGTTACCCGATTTACACCGGTTAACCAACGATCCGATTGCTTACGCCCCTTGGTGGCCAGCGATTCCTCACAAACTTCCATCGGACATTCCTAAATTTAATGGAAATCCAGGTGAAGACCCATCGAATCACGTGATGACTTTTCATCTGTGGTGTTCATCAAACACCCTGAACGATGATTCGATAAGGCTTCGCCTTTTCCAGAGGACGTTAATGGGTCCAGTGGCTAAATGGTATATTGAATTACCTAGAGCCTCGTTCGACAATTTCAGCTCCCTAGCCACGACTTTCTTAACCCATTTTAAATTACCGATAAGGTATGAAACGGGAACAGAAATCTTAACCAACTTCAAGCAGACTACGGCCACTCATATATCCGATCATATACATGAGTGGCGTCGTTGTCGTAGGATGGTAAAAACGTATGTTCCTGATCAGCTATTAGCTGAATGGTTTATCAAGTCGTTACTTCCTGCCATAACGGAAGATGTGGCCAAGGGGGGAGTCGTAACAGAGGAGCAAGTTATTGCTCGTGCACAATATCTAGACTTAGTCTACACTCAGTCTGGCACGCTCTACGACAAGATACCTGACGCCCCTAGACCGGAATTCTCAATTCCTCCTCCTCCTAAATCAAATAGTGACTCTCATGCCGGCGATGGTGTGATTGGCACGGCAAACGCGAAATCGACAAAGGCTTCGTCTAAGAAAGCCCGTAAGACTTCAGATCAAAATGCAAAAGAAGAAATTCTTGCTTCGGAAGTAAATGCCGTATCAGCAGATAAAGGCAAAGAAACCAATCAACCAGGAAGCAAGAAGAAGCAAAACAAAGGGAAGAAGAAGAAACAGGGTGAGTCATCCCCTGAAAAAACTTCTTCAAACCCTCCTAGGAAAGGGAAACCAAAAAGTCCATGCATGATATGTGAAGAAGATCATTGGACAGCCGATTGTCCATACAAAGCTAAGCTTAGAAGGTTCTTCAAAAGTTCGCAAACCTCAGCTGTGTTAACTGATCTGTTTCCCAATCCAGGTCAAAATCTGGTTGATAGTGGAAATGCTTCCCCGTCGCAAGTGCTTATGTTGTCGGTTTCAAAACAGCAGAATGATGCTTTGATTTCGACAAGGAACAAAGATTACGGGAATCTGCAGCTGTCGAACGACAAAGGTAAAGATCAACCAAGTAGTTCGACAACAACTTCGACAGAAGTTGTACCGCCCATCATTCCTGAATTAACAATAAAACCGCCAAAGGGAGTAGTACACAAGTCGACATTTAATCCTCGTGCCAGAGCGGTGCAGCATTATAACATAGTGGAAGATTTGGCACAATTTCCATCCGCTATGTCGACTCTTGAAGTACTACAGAATTGCCCATCCCAAAGGCAGGCTTTGTTATCGGCTATTGGTGGGGTTGATCCTAAGGATTCCAATCTTGTATCCTTCGACCATAAAGGATACGATCCTCAGTTACCAGCTCAACTAGCTTTCCTTATTCAAGTGAAAGCCCTCAACAAAACTGTTCACCGAACAATTATTGATGAGGGGGCATCTACATGTATTATGTCGATGAGTTGCTGGAAAACTTTAGGGTCTCCGACCTTGTCGCGATCTTCGACGACATTGAAAGCATTCGACGGAAGGACCTATACCCCGTGCGGTATCCTTAATAACTTGAAAGTTGAACTAGGAGGAAAAACAGTAGAAATAGATGTTGAAGTCATCGATGGGAATCTTGACTATAACATCCTACTGGGAAGACCGTGGATATATGCCATGGCAGCTGTAGTGTCGACTTATTTTAGAAAGATCGCATTCCCCTTTCAAGGAGGGATTACGATCGTCGACCAACAAGACTTCCTCCCTAATGGTTCACAAGTTACAGGAAGCATTCCCATGATCCATGGAAGCAACCATTCGCTTCAAGACATCGGAGTAGGCCTATTGAAAGACCCCACATTAATGGGAACTTTCGCATTTCCACCTCCAATCTATATAGGAGAAGTAGCATTGGTAGGAGCCTGCAATATGATATCTTCCACGAAGATCTCAGAAGACGATATCGCCATGGATCATGCAATGGTTTTGCCCCCAAGCCCAATAGAAATATTGTAGCAATCAATGTTTCAAGCATGGGAGGCGAACCCAAATCAACGCTCATCAAGCGTTTGGGTAGATAGGTCTAGAGAATATGGTACCCCATTAGATTTGGTCGAAAATGCATGGGACTGACGAAGGAATTCTATAATCAATGTTGATTGAGGGGGCACCATGGAATGATTTCCACCATCATTCCCTTCTTCGGGATTATGAAGAAGATACTCAACATGACCTTTATCACCCTTCAGTTTTTGAATTCCTATCAAATACTGTAAACACGGTGGATTCCGAGCGAAACTTATCCAATATTGAAGAGACTATAGCCATAAATATCTCGACTAAAACAAATGTTGTAGAGAATATTTATGTCGACAAAGGTTGTTCTCCTTCAGAACTGGAAATATATAACGCTCTTTTTCGCGAATTCAGAGATGTATTTGCTTGGTCATATGATGAAATGCCAGGCATTGACTCGAGTATCGTTGAACATGAAATTAAGATGTATCCTGATGTCAAACCAGTAAGACAACGGCTTCGAGCAGGTGCACCCCAAGAAAGCCGCTGCCATTAAAGCAGAAGTTGAAAAGCTCCTCCATGCTGGTTTCATCTACCCGGTTCCTCTAACTGATTGGGTATCGAATATTGTCCCTGTTATGAAGAAACAAGGGACAATTAGAGTGTGTGTCGATTATAGGGATGTAAACCAAGCTTGTCCGAAGGACAACTACCCTACAACCTTCATCGACCAGATAATTGATGAATGCGCCGGATGTGAAATCTTTTCATTCATGGATGGATTTTCCGGGTATAATCAAATAAATATCCGCCCACAAGACCAATCAAAGACTGCATTCATCTGTCTGTGGGGCACATTCGCTTATCGAAAATTACCCTTTGGTTTAAAGAACGCAGGGGCGACATTTCAGAGGGCAATGAATTATGCCTTCCATGACATCAAGAACATAGTTCAACAATATCTCGATGACCTTTTGGCTCATTCGCGAAAGCGGACTGATCATCCGCAGCATTTAAGAGCGATATTTCTACGTTGCCGACACTACAAGATAAGGCTCAATCCACACAAATGTGTGTTTTGCGTCGGTTCTGGTCATTTACTTGGCTTTGTAGTCTCTAAGGATGGGATTCGTCTCAACCCTTGCAAGGTTCAGACAATCATTAATTTGCCTCCACCTTCAAATTTGCTTCAGATTCAGAAACTCCAAGGGAAAGCAAACTTTCTGAGGAGGTTCATTCCGAATTATGCAGAACTTGCTAAAGGTTATACTCGTCTTTTGAAAAAGGATGTACCTTTTGTCTGGGATCAGGTGGCGCAAGCTTCCTTTGATGCTCTGAAAGATTATCTAGTAAAAACATCATTAATGTATGCCCCGGACTATCAAAGAGATTTTAACCTGTATCTGGCTGCAGTAGATACGACCATTGCGATGGTTTTAGTTCAAGAAGTCGATGGAATTGAACATCCTATATATTATTTAAGTAAAAACTTAAATGATACAGAAAGCAAATATTCTTACGTTGAAAAGCTAGCACTCGCTGCTGTTCAAGCGATACAAATATTTCGACATTACGTCCTCTTTCGGAAAACTACCATTTTATCATATTGCAACCCCATGACTTATATATTGTCGCGACAGTTGCTGGGGGGCAAATATTCAAAATGGATAGCGATCCTTCAAGAGTTTGATCTGGAATTTGTAAAATCCAAATCAAAGAAAGCTTTAGTTTTCGCAGAATTATTGTGCGATCTCCCATCGTCGTCCAACGATGAAACATCCGAAGAGTCAATCATGGACGAAAGTTTGTTTCTGATATCTGCAAGCAATGAGTGGTATGGAGATATAATAATTTATCTCCAAACCCAAAAATTCAGGCCTGACACCTCTCACTCAGAACAGAAACGTATACGATACCAAGCGAAAGACTACATGATCGTCGGTGATACGCTTTACCGTCGTGGTATCGATACAGTTCTGAGGAGGTGCCTCACCCATGAAGAGGCCGAAAAAGCCCTGAATGAGTGTCATTCAGGCGCGTGTGGGGGGCATCAATCTGGATATGCTACAGCACAGAAAATCTTACGAGCAGGATACTTCTGGCCAACCATGTTCAAAGATTGCATAACCGCAGTCAGAAGTTGCCATGCTTGTCAAATTTTTGATAGCAAAACCAGAAGACCACCCGCACCTTTACAGCCAATAGTTGCTGTTGGGCCTTTCGCCAAATGGGGCATCGATTTCATGACATGTAACCCCACCTCGACCGGGGGGCATGGGTATATTATAGTCGCCGTTGACTATTTTACCAAATGGGCCGAGGCGATGCCTACATTAGATAACACTGGTGAAACAGCTGCCCTTTTCTTTTTCAATCATGTAGTCGCCAGGTTCGGCGTACCACAGGCTATAGTTACAGATCATGGATCGCATTTTCGCAATCACATGATGGTTGAATTAGCTACCAAGCTAGGGCTATCTCACGACAGCTCTACCCCGTATTATCCGCAAGCCAACGGACAAGTTGAAGCAATCAACAAGGTCCTGAAGCGTATGTTGCAAAGGATGATCGGGGTTCACAAAAGAAGGTGGCACCTAATCCTGTACTCAGCCTTGTGGGCTTATCGAACATCAGTAAGAAATGCGACCGGGTTCACACCTTTCCAACTGGTGTATGGCCTGGAAGCAGTCTTACTAGTCCAGTGCGAAATTTCGTCTCTTAAACTCGCAATCAATCTCCTCCCCGGAACTTCAGAAGAAGAGGCCCGTTTCTTGGAATTAATCCAATTGGATGAAACCCGTCGTGATGCCGCCTTGGCTAACGAAGCCCATAAGAAACGAGTCAAGGCGTAGTTCGACAAAAATGTCAAACCCCGTGTCTTCTCAGAAGGTGACTTGGTCTTGCTTTATGACCAAGAATCCGATAAATTGGGAGTAGGTAAATTTAATTCTTTATGGATGGACCCCTATATTGTTAAACGAGTGTTAGCAAAAGGAGCCTATGAGTTAATGGATTATGAAGGAATTCCACTGGCGCAACCCCGTAATGGGTTGTATCTCAAGCGTTACTATGCTTAAATAGTAACCTGTATGCTTTTGTTGTATTTTGTTTTCGCTAAAGTGTTTGTTTTGGTCGAGTAATCCACCTTTTTACATTTTTTGCAGATGTCAAACCTTCTGGAGACATGTGTTGGATATGTCGACGAAGCGAGTCATAGTTCGCGGAACCTGTCCTCCGCAGCCTGGGCCATTTTTGACCCAAGCGGCGAGTTAGTAAGTTTCAGAGGTGTATGTATCGGGCAATCAACGAATAACATCGCCGAGTATAGCGCGTTGATAGAACTACTCTCTGATGCCATCACCCATGGTATACGCCGACTAGTCATCAGGCTAGACTCACAACTCGTAATACTACAACTCAATGGTATATATTCCGTTCGCAACCCAGCTATTTATCGCATGTTCCTAAGGGTTAAGATTTTGGAAAGACAGTTTGATTTAATTCAATACCATCATATTTCCAGAAACTTAAACACATTAACCGACTCATTAGCAAACTATGTGTTAGATAGACATTTGCGACATTTATAAAAAGAGACACATCATCAATGTTGTACATATGGATCATATAACTCAACCAAAATAAACCTCGAAAATCAAAATATATATATATATATATATATATATATATATATATATATATATAAGTTGTTTATCGTTTATACATAATGTTCTATAACCAAGACAAAAAGCGGTCGCATGACCCAAAAACTCAAAAATGCTAGGGGGCACCCTAGTCTAGTGATGCTCATAATAGCACGTCACGGCCTGTTCAATCATGCATAAGAGACGAGTCCATCGTCTAGGCACACCAGTAGTATGCCGCTGCAATTGTAAAGGTAATTCATCAATCCTCACATCGGGAATGCCGAGAGTAAGGCTCTCAACCTGCTCCTGCACAGCTGTAAGGGTCTCGGCCACATCAAGGTCGCGGAGAATAACCCTCCCAGCAGTCTCCCCTGCTGGGGCAGCAACTGGCGCTCTCGGGCGAACTGCTGGACGAACAGGACCAACATCTGCATGCACACATGAGTTTGATTAAAGTCTTGATAGAATAAAGCACATGGACATTATAAATAAGAACAGTAAACAGTGATATGGTCAAAGATTTTACCAATAGCGCCCCACTGTTCGCCATCCGGCAATACCAAGTCCGGATCACCTCGGAAATCCATACCAACATATGGATACTCGGAATAGACCATCTCCTAACGCTCGAACCACCTGAAGAAGGTATCAGTGAAAGAAATCTGAGATTGACCAGCATGCCTAGACATGTGATCAACCCATCTCTGCATGCGTGGCTCGGTAGGAGAAGGCAAGTCGAGTGCGATATACTGAGGCTGCATCAGTGGTATTTTCTCCAAGGAAAAGGCAGTCAGAATAGAACCAAAATCCAAAGTTCTTCAGCTTCCTGTCCTTTACCTTGTTCAACTGACTTTTCATCTGAAGAAGTACTGCATCACACCAGTTGAATATTTTCGGTTGGAGGCACTCCAAGGCGTGCTGCACATAGGATCTGTTGGCAACATGAAGAGATGCACTACCGGCCATCCTACCAATAGTATACAGAATGGACCTAAGAGATCTGTCAGCAATCTCACGGATAACGACCTTGCCGTCTCTGCTCAGCTGAGATCGTTCCCTGCAATACTGGCGGACATAATCTCTCACGGAGTCATTCCCTCGGGCCGAACCTGACAAAGAAATGGGAGCACCCCGCCTCGACAAGCTAGTCAAGAAGTAAATGTCTACTACGGTCAAGGGGATAGATTTGCCCCTTATCTGAAATACTTGGTTGATAGGATCCCAAGCATCAAGCATATACTGCAGTAAGGAGATCTGTGCTCTCATGCTAGAGATACGAAAGAACTTCAGCAGGCCACAGTTTCGCAGCACGTTCACTGTGACAGGGTCATGGAGGGAAATCATGTCCTCTTCTTCATGTTCTCGTTCTCGCCATGTAAGGGTCATTTTGCTCAAAATCCCCTGCAAAACAAACAAGAGAAAGAGTGAGATCCTGGATTTGATGAGAAACTAGCAAAATTTTCATCAAAAACTGTGCAACAGAACTGTTTTTCTATGCCCAACACAACTGGCTAGTGTTCCACCTGCGTTGAAGGTCAAACTGCCTTCATGCAGCTTGACATTCAACACAGGTTTCGAGTGGACTACTTGCGCTGATGGCAGAGCGCCCTAGCAAAACCCCAGGGGCTCAGGGGAACAGGAAAACAGGCACAGAATGAAAAAGGAAACCATGAAAAGAAAGAGCTAGGGTTTAGCTCCTACCTGGTCCAGACGGCGCTGAAAATCATCCACAGAATCTCCCGGAATCAGCTGATGAAAATCAAGGGGGAAGAGGCACCTCCAAAGCTCCAACAAACCAAGTTCAAATGAAATGGTAAAATGAGAGGTAAAAACACCTTTTAATTGCTTTTTACGTAGTTCAAAGCAAAATATCAGGGTTCTAATCTCATTTTCAAGCAGATGTTATTCATTTCTAACTAGTTTGATGCAGCAATTGAGGATACAGTACTATCTTTGAAAAGGGCAAAGCTAGTTATGGTAAAAAATCAAAATTTGACCATATAATATTCGAGCAGTTTTAGCACACAGTTCATGCTCGTTAAAAAATAAACGCAAGATCCGAGCAGTTTTAGCACATAGTTCATGCTCGTTAAAAAATAAACATAAGATCGAGCAAATGTTTCCACCCACGTTTAAGCTCGTTAAAAAATGAACTAACCCGGTAAATAACCACAATGAATGTAATATCATCAGCCATTAAAGCCTTGGTCGTGTTTGCACCGTCACCTCCACTTTTCCATTGGCCGATCGTTCACCTCCATATGTTTGTTTACCCATTTTGAGGAACAGCTGCGAAGAGTGATTTCACCTAGCCATCCTTGTGACACTGCCGTGATTGGAAAATTCCAACCTGTACCTGGAATCAGCTGCTAACCCTGTTTATCACTCGTTCCTCAAAAGACGAGTCTTCTTTAAGCTCTTTTCAACTGACTCGTAAAATATGAAAAGATTGCCGAGTCCTTGGCCTTCCAGCTCGTTAAAGGGACAGGAAGAGCTATCCCTCCTCTAGATTTTAATCTTTTTGGACCTGAGGGATTATTGCACAAAAAGATCGAGCGTTTGTTTTATTTGGCTCGTTAAAACTATCGAAAACTCATCCCTTCTGTATTGTTTTATACTTTTTCGGACTTAAGGGATTAGATGACGAAAAAGGACCTTTGGAGTTAACTTTATGTACGTTTTCAGACTCTCTAAAAATGAAAAGGACCGAGTTATCCTTGTCGTTAGACTCGTTAAAATCATTAAATAGCGACAAACTTGTCTTTAGACGAGAACGAGTTTCAATATCGCTAGGCTCGTTAAAACATAGCGATGGGCTTGCCCGAAGGGCAGGTTATAGAACAAGCATATGTTATCCTCCTCAAGCTTGACAAAATAAAGAGGTACTGGTCAGCAATGACTGGGGAAAAATTGGGAGAAACTCAAGAAAACTTTGATGGTAGCAAGTCACTCTTGAACATGACACTTTTCCTCCGTACCACAATCGGGTTGGGTTGTTTCATTCACCGGTCACATCCATGGTCTCGCCATACCATCCATATTTGGGGTAATGCTACCAATCCATCGCATCAGTGTCACCATATGTTCAAGAGAAGTCGTTCAGAAAAGTCAGCCGTGTCCCATCCACTGCCATACATTATCCTTCATCCTTTCATGACTGCCACCCTGAATCATATGTCACAGATCGTTTTCACCTCCATTAAAATCATTAGCTCCGTTCCGTGTCACTGATGTGGGATTCATTAAGGCCCTCCTTTGACGGATCGCTTCTTGTCGACATCAGCTCATTATCCAAGAAATTGATCTAGGAACAACCCCTTCAGTACTTTGAAGCTTGCATGCCTCAATGGTAAGTTTCTCACTTCCGGCGACAGGTATACATTAATGACCTTCGACCGAAAGACTTTGCGTGGTGTTCGACGCCAAGTCCTTTATTCACACCACGTGAATTGTACTGCAGTACCTTGAGGGTCATTATCATTATCGGTGATTCCTCTCGCGCTTGTTAACGGTTTACATCACTGACCGGTAATCAAGCGATGTCTTTCCATGTTCGACTTCAGAACATTTCTCACATGGATCGACTTGTACTTAGAGTGAAGATCGAACAAGTTTGAAGACCCTGGATCTAGTTTCATCCATCTGGGCTGCGATATATATTCAGGAAAGATAAAGACATTGACATGTACATCATTGCAGCAGATAATCATCCTACTCAAAGAATGATAATTTCATCAAAATTATCAGTCGACCATCAGACGATTGTCTGTTCTATGTACAGAAAAATGAATTTATAAAGCTGAGCATGGGAATGCCTGCCTCAGCTAGATCATGAAAGCAGTATGAAAAATAATGTATTGTATTGTATCTTATTACAGGTCTCCTCCCAGCATTGGATGAACTTCGGATCCCCCCGATAAACGGCCTCATACTTTAGGGGGCAACTGTTATAGACATTTTTGTGCCTTACAGCATTGAGCATGAAATGTCCATAATCTAAGGGATCCAAAGTCCCTAAACATGTTGTTCCTACCCCTAGAGGAACAAGGCTAACAAACCACAGCGATTCACAAAAGTTCTCCACCAGAAACTGCTCAAAAACAAGTCAAATCAGGATCATTTCAGTGGCTACACTAGCTGTTTGCGCTGAATGTCAAGGCCAACACTGGCTACCTGCGCTGAATGTCAAAGGCAACACTGGCTACCTGCGCTGAGCGAGAGTGGACATGTGGCAAGTTCATTTCTCAAGGTGTCAGAACCCAGGAAGCTTCCAAAATGACACTTGCCTCAGGGAATTCGACTGGTGATGAGTAAGAGGTTCCAAATCTCCAAGTGGAAGCAAGAACCTCCAAGTGGAATCAAGAACTGACAGAGGGAGAGGACACTAGTCAGATCTCAAGCTGACTCATCCTCTCTCCAAACATCTATATATGGATCTCTCCTCCATGAGATCTAGAGGCTGGAATTTTGTTATTGCAAAGAATTGTTGTTGGTTTGAGATTGGAATCATTGGGTGCTTAATGCTTTGAAGGGGGTGAAGATAGGAATTCCATTTGCTGGGAAGGAGATGCTGGATTGGAGCCCTCTGGGTTGTATCTCTTCCTGAACCTTGTTATTCATCAATAAAGCTATCTTGGTTTCTCCTATATACTGATGTATTTTTGATGTATGATTGCATTAGTATATTTAGTTTGTTTCTAATCATGAACTAGTTATGAATATGAATCCATGTCTTGTGTAGTGTTCTCTTCTTGTGATCTTGCAGAAACCTCTTGAAGCTGGGCGAGCGAGAAGGCAAGTAGCTGGGAACTCTCCAAGAGAAGAGAAACCGGATCGAGGGACAAACAGAAGACACCGGTTAGTCCATCTATCTCTCTTCATTCTTAATTCTTAAAGGAAGAATACTAGAATAGTTGTCTCTGTTTGTTGCTAAGGCACTGTCACACCTTAGGTGGATAGGATCGTCCTGCATAGGCATTTTTCCCCACAACAACTTCCTTCCATACAGCAACAAAAATGACCCCATTTATGGCACTTTATGGGTATCAACCACCATCCATCACATCATATTTAAGAGAAAATTCTAAGGTTCAGGCAGTGGAACATCACATCGAACATCAACAACATGTCCTCCAACTCTTAAAGGATAACCTCATGTTGGCACAAAATAGAATGAAACAACAGGCAGATCAACTTCGCAGTGAAAGAAGTTTTGATGTAGGTGATTGGGTATTCCTACGGCTACAACCATATAAGCAAATGTCCCTAAAGCAAGCTAAGAAGGATAATAAATTATCAGCAAAGTATTATGGTCCGTACAAGGTGTTGCAAAAGATTGGTACTATGGCATACAAATTGGAGCTTCTTGCAGCTTCTCGATTGCACCCAATTTTCCATGTTTCATGTTTAAAGAAGGTTATAGGCGACAAGCTCCCAGTTCAAACAATATTGCCCGAACTTGATGAGGAAGGAAAAATTATATTGGAACCGGAAGCAGTCACAGAAACAAGAACTCGACAGCTACGAAATCGATCAATTTCAGAGTATCTTATCAAGTGGAAGAACTTATCCGCTGAAGATTCCACATGGGAGGATGAGAATTTTATGCAGAAGTATCCAGAACTACTCAAGCGTTGAGGACAACACTTTTTTGAAGGAGAGGGGCATGTTGGGTCCCTATAATACTAGTGATTACCCCATTACTATTGTAGTTATATCCCTTATTTATATTGTTGTGCCCCTATTACCCCCATATTGTTATTTTTGTGCCCCATAGAATCCCTCTATTGTTATTTTTGTGGCTTTATATTATTATTGTTAGGTCGTCTGGATTATATTGTGACTCCTTAGACTCCTATATATAGAAAGGAGGTTTTTTCATTTGTATCATCAAAGAATTGTTCATTTATGTAATGTAAAGGAGGTTGCCCCCTCGAAGAGGCTGAATTCTAAGGCGTTGATCTATCTTTTCTATCTTTTCTTGAGCTGGTTTCATAACAAGAACCTCTCTCCCATATTCCATTAATAGAAGAACTAGAGGAGGAGGAAGTAACCTTGCAGGTTGAACACTATACTGATTTTGAAGAAACTATAATGGCAGAAGAAGAACAAGATGGAGAATTCTCACTATTTGGAGGAGGGGGTAGAGGGACAGGTCGAGGAAATAATGGAGGAGGTAGAGGAAATAATGGAGGAGGCAGAGGAAATAGGGAAATAGATAATTCTTTTGGATTCCCTATAGTGGATGAGGAAACAAATGCCACAATGAAAAACATCTCACCTTCTATCCTCCCAAACTTCTATGGGTTGAAAAGTGAGGATCCTGAAACATTTTTGTTTGAGTTTGAAGTCTTATGCAGAACTTATGACTATCTAGAAGACTCTCAAAAACTTAAATTGTTTCCTTCAACACTGAAAGAAGTGGCTTTAAAATGGTTCATGGGGTTAGTCACTCAATCCATTAGAACATGGAATGACATGAAAAAGGTGTTTTTGGATAGGTACTTGGATTATTGCATGCCTACCAATCACAAAGATGAAGTGTTCAAAATGATGCAAAGAGAGGATGAAAAATTAGAAGATTTGATTGAGAGATTCAACTATAATTTGAAAAGAGCAAAGATGAATGATTTATATGAAGAAACCTTGAAAGCTATTTTATTAAAAGCCATTAGAGATGAGTGGATAGATATCCTTAACATGATGGGGAACAGAGATATTTCTCAATTCCCATTAAATGATATAGGAGAATTGTGTGTTCATCTCTCAAGAGGGAAATCTAAAATAGGAAAAGGGCCAAGAGATCCTTCTCTTGTTAGAGTAAACAAATCTGCAACAGGATCTGTAAGTAGGGCAGAAATTGGTAATATGCTTGATGAATTTAAAACTGGCATTCTAGGGAGCCTTAGTGAGCAATTAGACACTCTTAAAATACAAAACAAGAAAAAAACTGAGGTTGATGCTTTAGCCATTTTTTGTCCCAAAATGCAGAAAAAAACATGCTCTAAGGGAATTCCCTTTAGATGCAAAAATTGTAGATACTTGTATGATTTGCTCAGAAAGCCATGAGACCAAGGGTTGTCCTTTAATCCTAGGTCTTAAGGCTGTCTTTCAAGAAGAAACAGTCCCAAAATCTGCAGAACCTGTTTGTTTTGTTGCTAGAAGACCTTGGCAGGGGCCATAAAATCAGGGATTTAACAATCAAATGTATCTTCAGCCCCCACTAAATTGGAATTCTTGGTAGCAATCTTGGCCTCAACCTCAACCTCAATCTCAATCTCAACCGTGGGAACAAGGAGTACAAAATCCTTATGGGAGATTTGCTCAATATTACCAATATCCTCCATCATATCAGAATTATCCTCCCCCACATATTCAGCAACAAAATCAACAGCCACAACTTCAAAATCAGAACCCTCAACTTTCATTGCCATTTCCACAACAACCTCAACAGCAAAACCAAAATCCTCAACTCTTACTACCATTTCAGCAGAAACCAAATCAACTACCTACCCAACCATTACCAAACCCGAACAATAAAAACCCTCAGAATGCTTACATGGTAGAAGGACAACAATTTCTGACTTACATGATTACTCCTCTAGATATTAATAATGTTCAACTAAGATCTGGAAGGATATTAGAAAAGGAAAGACCTTCTATAGTTATTCAGGAACAAGATAGTTCTGAGGAAGATTCTCTAAAATTCATTAAAAGTTTTGAGGGAACATCCCTCCAAAACCAAAACATTGAAAAAGAAAAAAAAAATCAGTGAACACAACTCCTGTCATTGAGCAACCAGCATCTACTTCTACACCTCCTTTTCCTAAAAGACTACAAATTGATAGAGGGGTAGAAAAACAAATCTTATTGCCCAACTATGATGTTTTAGATGAATTGAAGAATGTCTATATCAAAATTCCTTTGCTACAAGCCATTATAGAAATTCCAATTCTAGCCAAAACAATAAAGGAGTTGAGCATAAAAAAATTAGGAAGAAAAGCAAAAGAAACAAAAAGAATTCACCTGGTAGGAAAAATAGCAGACATAATGATGGGAAAAATTGCCATACAAAAATATGTGGATCCAGGAAGTCCAATTGTAAAAACACATATCAATGGAGTTGAAATTCCAAATACATTGATTCACTTAGGGGCATCAATAAACATTATGAGCAAAAAAGCTATGGAGTAGCTCAAGCTTCCTAATCTTCTTTACACACCTACCTTACTGCAACTAGCAGATAGATCAGTAATCAAATCAGATGGTTTGCTAGAAGATATTTTAGTATCCTTAGATTCTTGGGAATATCCTGTTGATTTCATGATCTTAACTCCTAAGAACAATCTAGGAGGACATCCACTCATATTAGGAAGACCTTGGCTGGCCACAGCGAATGCTTTTATTAGCTGTAGATCTAATGACATCTATATTTCTGATGGTAATTCAACAAAGAAATTTACTTTATATCCTCCAGCAAAAGCAATTACAGAAATAAATGACAAAGAATGGATTGATGATGAAGATGATATCCAACCTCTCTTTAGGATTTCAAAAATTAGTGAAGATAGTCAAATTTTAAATACATTGGAAAATTTTAAATCATCTTCAGAATATGACCATGAGCAATTTCAAGAATATCTAATGTTGAATATTTGTCATCTAGGTAGATGTCTCTCTATTCTATGGAAGATTTTGGTAGCTCTACAATTGAAATTTTTCTAGGTAGGACATTGAACATAAACAAAAACTTGGAGAAACTACAACAAGAAGAGCTAATCAAAACATTACAAAAACATTCTGTTGCATTTGCATGGAAATATACCGACATGAAAGGCATTGATCCTAAGACTTGTATCCATCACATCTATATTTAGGAAAACAATAGACCTATCAGACAACCTTAGAGAAGGATGAATCCAAATCTTAGAGAGATTGTGAAAGAAGAGCTCCAAAAATTACTGAATGTAAACTTCATTTGCCCAATTTCAGATAGCCAATGGGTTTCTCCTTTGTTAATTGTACCTAAAAAGAATGGTAAATGGAGGGTGTGCATTGATTACCGAGAATTGAATAAAGCAACCCTTAAAGATCATTTCCCTTTGCCTTTTATAGATCAAGTGTTAGATACATTAGCAGGTAAGAAGTATTTTTCATTCTTGGATGGTTTTAGTAGTTATAATCAAATTTAGGTAGCACCTGAAGATCAGGATAAGACCACATTTACTTGTCCATGGGGAGCTTATGCCTACCGAGTACTTCCTTTTGGGTTATGTAATGCACCTGCAACATTCCAAAGAGCAGTACTAGGAATTTTTTCTGATCTGATACATAATTGTGTAGAGGTATATATGGATGATTTTACAGTCTATGGAAATACATTTGAAGAAGCTTTGGAAAATTTCGAAAAAGTTATTAAAAGATGTAAGGAAACAAACCTTTCACTAGGTCATGAAAAATGTTTTATGATTACAAAAGGTATTGTTTTAGGACATCACATTTTAGGAGATGGGATTAAAGTTGACAAATCTAAAGTTGATGTCATCTCTAAATTATCAATTCCAAATTGCCAAAAGGATGTTAGAAGTTTTCTGGGATTTACAGGGTACTATAGAAGATTTATAGAAAACTTCACTAAAATAGCATCCCGCTCTTCAAATTGCTTACCAAAGATTGTGAATTCAATTGGAATCCTGATTTCCAGTTGGAATTTGAAACCTTGAAAACAAAAATTTCTGAAGCACCAATTTTAAGAGGTCCAAATTGGAAACTCCCTTTCCATATTTCAATAGATGCTTCAGATATAGCTTTGGGAGCTGTATTGGGACAAAAAGATTTAATTCCTTATGCCATTTAGTATACAAGTAAGAATTTGACTCCCACTGAGTTGAATTATACTGTGACTAAAAAGGAATTTTTAGTTGTTGTTCATGCAATTAACAAGTTCAGACACTATATAACAGGCTATGAGAACTTTTTTCATACAGATCACTCTACAATTAGATATTTGATGAATAAACCTATTACTAATGGCAGAGTTACAATATGGCTTTTACTTTTGCAAGAATTCAACATTACTGTGCTAGATAGACCAAGAAAACAAAACACAGTTGTTGATTTCTTGTCCAGGATTCAGAATATCAAAGAATATTCTCTAGTTGAAGATAAGTTTCTTGATGAATATCTTTTTGTAGTAACTACTCAAACTCCTTGGTTTGCAGATATTGCTAACTACTTGGCCACAGGAAAGTTACCTTCACATTTGTTTCCTAGAGAGAAAAGAAGAATTATTCAGGAAAGTGCAAGATATTCATGGATCACTAACGAATTGTATAAAATAGGGCCAAATCTTATGATCAGAAGATGTGTAAGGGAAAATGAAATGCCCAAGATTCTTAAGGCATGTCATGATGAGCTGTGTGGTGGACACTTTGCTGACAAGAGGATAGCCTATAAAATCCTTTCTTTAGGATATTATTGGCCATCCATCTTCAAAGATGCTAAAGAATATGTTAAGAGATGTGACAGCTACCAAAGGGTAGGGAAACCTATTCCCTCAAATGAAATGCCATTACAAACTCAGGTACTCATCGAACCTTTTGAAAAGTGGGCCTTAGATTTGTTGGACCAATTAATCCTCTATCTAAGCAGAAAAAGTATATATTGGTATGCACTGATTATGTCACTAAATGGGTAGAAGCCAAAGAATTACCTTTTGCTAATGAAAAATTTGTAGTTAATTTTCTTTTTGAGGACATCTTCACTCGTTTTGGTGTTCCAAGAGAAATTGTGACAGATCAGGGATCTCAATTCACATCTAACTTGGTGGAAGGGCTTGTAGAAGAATACAAGATCAAGCATAGGAAATATACACCCTATCATCCACAAGCAAATGGTCAAGTGGAATCTACAAATAAAGTAAATGAAGGAATCCTCACTAAGACTGTGCATATACATAGAAGATATTGGGCAAAAAGGCTTCCTAAAGCCTCATGGGTCTATAGAACTACATGGAGGGACACAACAGGACATACACCCTATGAACTTGTTTATGGAAAACAAGTTATGTTCCCTATAGAGTTCCAAATCAGAACTTTCAAGATTGCAGTCCAATTGGGACTAGATTTATTAGAGGCACAAAAGCATAGGTTGGAGCAATTAAATGAACTTGATGAAATAAGGAAAGAAGCAGTTCAAAGGACTGGTATAGTCCAACAACAGAGGGCTAAATGGCATGACAAATATATCAAGGACAAGAAGTTTCAAGTGGGAGATTGGGCACTGTTATTTGATTCAAAGTTTAAAGATTTTCAAGGGAAGTTTCAAACTCATTGGCTTGGGCCATATGAGATTGAAAAATTCTTTAGTAATGGAGCAGTGAGGATCAGAACAATAGATGAAAGCAAAACTCCTCTTCTTGTGAATGGTCATAGATTAAAAATATATTAGAAACCCATTTCAAAAGAGGAGTTTATTAAGATTTTCCAAGACAACTCTAAAATGAAGCTAGTGAAGAAGAATTCTTCTTCTCCACTAACTTAGTCTTTATTTTTCCTATATATATATATAAAAAGTAATAATAAATAATAAATTGTATAAGGTTGAAAACCAATCATTGATTGGCATACTTATACAGAAAATACAGAGTGAAAATTAGAGGTTTCTGACACTATATTTTCCATTTTTCTTTCTGAATAAGTAGTGACAAGAAGCCACAGTCACTCTGTAGTTTAGATTCTGCAAAATTCATCATTTCACCTCACCTCACTCTGTTTTATTTTACAGTCTCACTTCATCCCATTATCATATTTCATCAATAAATTTTTCCTTTTTCAGTATTCATTCCATCTCCATTTCATTTATCATCTTGTCTTACATCTCATTTCATTTCACTTACATAGCCATTTCCATTTCATTCATGATCCATAAGTCATATTTTACTTTCTGTTTCACATTCTGCAGCTAATCTGATTCTGTAGCAAGAATTTGTTTAACAGTTCAGGCACAAGTGTACAGTTCATAATAAAATCACGTATGCGGGGAATTGAAGAAAAATCAATTTTGAAGACCAATCATGCCCAAGGTACCTGTGGATCAACATAAAAAAAATTAGCAAGTGGAAGGTAAAAGTTCCAAAGGTAAATGCAAAAATTTATTTCAAAAAGAAATTTGAAAACATAAGTTTGTATAGTATGTATAATCACATGTCTCCTTAATCAATCATCATTTGATTTGACCACCACGATGTCTCTACCATATCTTCCGTCTTTAATGACAAATAGTCTCAATGATTCTTTCATAACAAATCTCCGCTTCAAACTCCATAACCTGTACTCAAATGGTCCTCCACAACTACACCTGTTAACAGTCAAGACAACAATGTGACCTACCTATCTACGACTCTCTAAACCCTTATTTTCTATTTATTACATGAAAACTCTTAAGTTTTTCTCTCATATTCATATAGTCATTCCATATACATAGTCTTTCCATTTCTATATACACAGTCTTTCCATATACGCAGTCATTCCATTTCTAAATAGCACTCATTTTATAGATAGTGAGAGTAATTTTGAAGGTTAACCGAAAACAGGGGATATGGGGCTTATTGTCATAATAGAGCCTGTAGGGGTAAAGTATATGGAGGGGTACCGATAGCTTAAAGGGATGCTACAGAAGGTTGAGTGGTTAAATTTTATTGAAAAAATTGACGGCTACCAGAAGGAAATAACCAAGTCTTTTGCAAGGTCATTTGATGGCATAGAAGTGGAGATAGGAGGTATCAAATTTGCAGTCACAGAATCCTTCATAGCAAAAGAAACAGAGCTGCCGCGACAAGGAGAAAGATGGTTTAAAAACAAGGAATTTCATGGTGAATCTTGGAAGGTGATCCTTAGAAACCCAGGTATGGATCTTACAATATTTAGAAAGGGAATTCCTATTTCAGCACTCAAGAACAAATGGAGTAATATATTGTTAATATTGCAAAAATTCATTACATGTGAAGGAAGATTTGGGTCTATGTATGTTTACCATATATGCTTGTTAATGAAATTTTTTAAAAATGGAACCATTAACCTTCCCTTCTTCCTTCTAAACAGTCTGAGAAGGATAGCTATAAATTTTCAAAAGAAAATTGAATCCATAGAAACAACTATGTATCATCATGGATTAGTGAAAATATTAGTTGAATTTCATTTGAGAAGTATAGGGGATATTTGGGAAGATTTCCTGGTAATAAAAGTAGGAGGAGAAAGATCAGCATTAATATTCAAACCTCCTCACAAAAGAATGATGCAGAGATAGCTTCTAAACCAGAGGATAGGAAGCAGAAAGGAAAAATGAAAGAAAGAGATGAAGAAATCGATGAAGTCATTCCTGAACCTTCATCCCCACAAGAGGATGAAAAGTTACTTTCTGAAAGATTGACCAAGATTAAAGAGAAAATCAAGAAAAATAAGGGGATAGGAAAGAGGAAGAAGGACACAAGGGAAGAAATCATAAGCTTCCAAAACCTGAGAAGGAGATCTAGACTCCAAGGTAAAGTTAGGAAGGTAACATTGACATCAAAAGAAGCCTAGTTTATAAACTTAGAGGAAGAAACCCCAGTTCAGTCTCCTAGTAGTATTCCATCTGAACAAAATCCACAAGACCCCCTCTACAGATTTTTGAAGGCAGCCCAAGCAGAGCTTCTCCTGGCATAGATCCAGTACAACAGCAAATCTATGACTACATAGAGTCATTAGAGAAAAGGAATACTTCAATGGATCCAAGTTCCTTAGTCAATCTAGAACAACCTGTCAATCCACAATAACCTCTGACTGACTCACTCAAACAAGAAATATATGAGTTGGAGATATTGAACAAGCATATTAAGAAAGAAAATGAATCCCTTAAGGAACAAAGCAAATTGGATAAAGACATACATGACAATACCATACTGCACTTGGGCCTATGGTACAAGAAAAATAGGAAGTTGAAGAGGAAGAACAGAAACTTGAACAAAATAGTGATCAACCTCAAGTACAAACTTCTCGTGAAGGAACCAAGGATGGTTGTTACTTCAAATAAAAGCAAGAGAAGAAAGTTAGATGTATTGGCAGAGGTATTTGAGTAGATGCAATAAAGGAAAAAGTTCACAGTTTTGACAATATTGCATGGGGACATGCAATGATTTTGCAGTGGGGATATGTTGAGCCTCAAAATTACTCTTTCCTTAGCAACCCTTTTCATTCTTTTTCTTTGTTTTTCCATGAGAAAGATGCATTCTCATTACCAATGACCGGTATATACTATCTTAAGGAGGACATTTAGTGATCTACATATTATGCTTTTATGTTTTGTTTTTTGAATAAGTTTTTGTATATTAGCTACGAAACACAACCTATTTTGCAGCTAATCGGCTATTCCACAGCTACCTTTATGCTTTAACAGGTTCCAGGTGTTGGAAGGAGAAACTAGCTACATGCACAGCTTGGAAATCATTGTGACATGGACCTTGTCCTATTCACTTAGCCCAGGTCAACAAAGGAGATGGCATAAGACTATGGTCAATGGATAAGTCAAACGCAGAGACCGAAGGTAACAAGACTCTATTTTGTGGTAATTAACACGTTTCACAGTGATGGGAAGCGTTATCCAAAACAACTACCTGTACCTACGGACTCCAGTAGCCACCTGTACAACTGAATCCAACAGCCACCATGTCTTGGATTTATGTCTCTAGTAGCCGAGGAAGAAATTCCACATACCTGTCTCCTACATGTTTGACTGTAGCATGTTTTTCTCCACAAACAGTTACATGGTTTTTCTTATAAATACCTATGTAAAGGACCGTAGAAGTTAGTGGTGATAGTGATAGTTTTATTGTGAAATCAAGTTCTGAACTCTATAATTTCTGGGCATTTTGTGTCCCTGTTTTTAATATGAAGACCACATGTTTTATGAGAATTTGAAAGAGTTTCCTTGGAGTTGATTGAGAAAGCGTAGCCTAATCAGTTGCAGAGGGCCCTTGCACTGAAGAAGGTTTCATTTCATTTTATTTTTCTTCTTCTTGTTAACTGTAAATTCATCATTTCCTTTCATAGTGTTTAGAGTCATTTTCTTACTGACAATGTGTATAACGCAATTTCCATCATTTTCTTATTAACAATGTTCATAATTTAGAATAGCTTTCATTTTCTTGATCTCTTTCTAGTTTTTATCAGTAGTTAGAAGATGAAACTCAGTAATGTAATTTAGTTTACTTCATTCACTGTTTTGCTAGTTTAAATTCTCAATTAGACTGATCAGTGCCATTTACTGTCTCTGCCATTTTATTTTTAACTTTACTAACTCATAGTGTTAATGAATGTTTTGAAGAACCCTTCAAGTTGATAATTCATCCTAAACTAAGTGGTTGATCATTTCATTTCCACAATGATTTTTTGTTGCATCTCTGTATTTTCTTTCTTTTAGATTAATGAAGTACATAATTCCTCAAATGTCATCCCAAGGAGACCTTCTCCCAAAATTGAGAGGCAGAGTAACTAAGTACTTCATTTAGTTTTATTTATGTAATTAGTTAGGCATCAATTGCAATTTTCACTTTCAGTTCTTAATTCATGATTTGGAAATAATGATAAAATAGGAATAGAAACCTTGTTTTCATTTCTTGCTTAAGCTTTGCTTCCAAGTCTTTCTCAACTCTTTTTTTCATTTCTTTCTTAAAAGCTTTGTTTTCATTTTTTTTTAGATTTTGAGTAGTCCTTACAAAATCTAGATTTAAGTTTTTGGATAATTACATTGTAAATCATTAGGTGTTAAAAGACCAAAAACCCCCCAAAACAACATAAAACACAAAAAAAACAAAGTAAGAAGGGTCATCTAGCACAAACAATGCACTACACTTCATCAGTTTACAATACCCAGATTGATAATTTATGTAGAGCAATTTAGGACACTAAATTGACGAAACAATGGGAAAACCCTGAGTCAAGGAGGGAGGAGAGGAAGACGTTGGGTAGAGCCAAAGAAATGACAGGAGGCGTAGGAGTCAGAGGAATGAAGAGGGACCTTCCCTACAGGTTGCGGAAGGTGGATCGCAAGAGCAGAGGACGAGTGGGCATGGAGAGGAAAGAGAAGAAGACATGGGTGATGCGATGAGGATATTATTTAATGAAGGAGAGTGTTATAGACATATTTGGGCACATCAACCCTAAACTTATATGTCGATGTATTAGGGCTCATCAACCCCTAAAAGAGTTGTTTCATATCCTAAAGGAACATAGTCATCTGAATACATCATTCCCCAAAATTTCCATCTGAGAAACCATTTAGAAATTGCCTAAATTGAACCATACTGACTGCTCCACTGGCAAAGTGTGATGCATACTGAGTGGTACACTGCCAGGGTGCGATGCATACTATTTAGGCCTTCTATAGGGTGCAATGGGCAAGGATGGACAAATGTCCGGGACAGTTTTCTAAGTGGTTTCTCATGGAATCTTCTAGAAGCTTCTCTTGTGCCACTTGCCTCTCTAAATTCGCCCAAGGACGAATAAGGGATCTAAGAAAATCTCCAATCCCTTCTCTTGTGGAACCAATTGTAACAAGTGGAATGACACTAATCAAACCCCGTGGATGACTCACACCCTTGCACACATCTATAAATGGATCCCTCATCCAAGAGATCTGGAGGCTGACATGTTGTGAGTTGCAAGGAAGTGCTGATAGTTTATAATTGAGGAGAGAGCATTGTATTCTTGTTGGTGTGATCTTGCTATTTCATGAGGTGAAGAAGGATTGAAGCTGGGAGGATTATGCTGGATTAGACAACTGGGTTGTAATTCTCCCTTCTATTAATAAAGCTCTTCAAGGTTTCTTCCATATGATTGTGCAATTGTGAATGTTATCATTTGTGAATGCTATCATTTGTTCATTATATATCTGCTTCTGTAATGTTTATGTTGTAATAGATCATGATGCTTTGACGGTTCTTTGTTGTTGTACTTGTGTAGGTACTCTCCAAGCGTGTTAAGTATGGCGATAAGTTGCAGGATCTGTCAAAGGGGAGAGAGATCAAGCAAGAGATTAAGCAGAAGTTCCAGGTTGGTTCCATTATCTTTCTCTTATCTGTTACACATAGAAGAAATCATTGAATTGCTTTAAACTGTTGTTTCTAGGGTAGCTGCCAAACCTAGAGGGCTAGCATTCTTTAGGGATATTAGTTTTCCTAAAAACAAATTGGTGACTCCACTGGGGAAAGAATAGATGTTTGTTTGTTGTTATTGTTTGTTTTATGTTCAAATTGATAAACTATAAACAAAGTCTGAAGTTAGCCAGATAGCTTTCGAACTGCTCTTGCTTTGCAATTGTGTAGTAGATGAATGTTGCTTCAGTCAATCTCTGGTTTAGTTTACGAATTAAATATTTGACTTGCAAGCACATCTAGATTCCCTTTTGGTAGCTCAGTAACCTCTCAAGGCATTCCATCATACTTTGCTCATCATTTTTCATCAAAACCCAGCTTAATTCATTAAAAACAACGCCACATTTGAGCCAAAACCCATTCAGTTGCGCTCCCTGGACCATCACACTATCTTCCACTAAGACTCAGTATGCATAGCACCTCTTGAGTGTAGTAAGTGCGATGCATCTCAATTTCTATGAAGCCTAGGTGCGATGATTGACTACACTCTTTTTCCATCTAGAAATTGAGGGTTTTTTACCTGTTTTCAGTTTTGTTTGGTTGTTTTGCTACAAATGAACGGTGCTTCTTTACTGAAACTTACTTGTATCACTTAGATCAGCCTCAATTACATTAAGATTATTGAATTTTTTTTGTGTATTTTTTCATCATTTACAATCCTTTGTCGAAAAGTTGTTTTAGTTGATTTCTCGCTTTGGTACAAAAAGTGTCGTAATTGTCGTTTTTTGTTGAAAAGAGAAGTTTCATAAATTCTTCCCCTCCCTTGATAATTGATTGAACTTTTCTTGATGTGTTTGATTTGATTTGTTTACATTCGAAGTGTCGAAAGCATTTTTTTTCAAAATTTAAAGTGTTGTTTTTTGAGTCTTCCTTTCTCTTTTGAAAAAGGAATTGTCGAAAATGTCATTTTGAGTGAAGTATTTCAGATCTTTGCTACATTTAGCTTTCCTTTTGGCATATTTCACATTAAGGAGAGTGAAAACAAATACATGCATTTGCATTTAGCATTTTTTGATTTGTGTATGAAAATATGATTTAGGGAAATGCACTAGTGTGTGCTCTTTGCTCTTTGATTAAAAAGCATTGTTATCTTCTTTCCCTAGTAGCTAGGATTTTCATTGTTCAAATAAACAAAAATTGTTTATCATTGTACATTGCATCTTAGGAATTTTAGATCATCATCACATGGTGAACCATTGAAAGGAAAACTCTAAACAAGATAAACTTTAAAATGAATTTCAATGAACCTAACAATGCTTTGGAACTTAACACAACATATCTAGAGGTCTAGGCCAGGGACGTGTTCCAGCGTCATTAAAACTAGTGGCTATTGTTTTCATTGAAGGTTGGGTGATTCCTCCTCCTTGATACGAAAAGTGCTAGCACGGACTTGTGCTCCCCGTACCATCACGTATATATTGGGAGACCACAATAGGCTTAAATCCTTTATCCATAGGAAACTAAGTCTGTTGCCTTATTGATCGCAATGCACTGAACACAGAATTCGGGAAGATTGACTGTCATACATAAGTCCTTGTTAATTTCTCTTTAATTTATCACCAAGGTGTATATTGCAGTTTTGTGATTGGTTTGGTAATCCCTTTGTCTAGATTTTCCAGAGTAGTCACTTTCGTTTCTTTTCGACTCTTTAAAAGAAAAGGTCCATCTGAGCACTTGTCCTTTCAGGCTCATTAAAAATTGAAGGAGACTAGAGTCATCTTTAGCTTTTTCTTGACCCTTAAAACTGAAAAAGCAAAGTTGTGTCCAAGCGTCATTAAAATTAATTGAATTTGGAATAACATCATTTTTCCCTTAATTTTGAGTTGATCAAGTAATCCACAATCGTGGAAGAAAGTCAATCAAAACCCCGTCATTCACGGAGACTAGCGAGTCAACTGTCTTTGCCTCTAGAAGCGAAGCCAATCCGGACAAAGCGGTCTCATTTAACTGAGTCCAGTTCATCTGGTTTATTTGAAACTTTTGTTTCAACATCGTCAGAGACTCCAGTTACTACGATTATTTCTGGTACATTTTCTTTCAGAGAGGAAGTTCCGTAGTTACAAGAGGACATTAGAATTGATCCTAGTGTAACGGTAGACACTTCTGTACCTGCAACGACTCCATCTAGAGTCGATCCAGAACCCATCTCAGCTCAAACCGAGGCTATATTTGAACTAGTAGTTGTTCAAGAACCTCCCTTTGAGACTAAAGTTCATTTACCTGAACGTCTGGATGTTGAGTTTCAGTATTTAGAAGGTGTCACCCCTCCAGTATCTATCACTGCAGAAGCTATACCTTCTTCGACTCTAGAAATCTTTTACGGACCTCATGGTCTACCTCTTCTACCTAGTTTGATTGCTATAGAGGAGATAGCAGAGGATTCCCCATCTAGTAGGTTGTTTCATTTTGGAACTAGGATTCATTTGTGTCCTTCTACTCCTAAGTTTATTTCTTTTAATCCTCCTTCATCGCAAGTTCCTGTCGAATCGCTTGGAGAGCTTTTGGATAGACTAAACATGTCTGAGAAACCATCAACATCTAGGAATGTGTCATCTGATGCAGCTGCAGCGGAACCTCCTGCTATTCCTATAATGTTTTCTGGTACACCTGAGTCATATTTATACAGCACACCATCTATTCCAGCTGGTTATCAATCACTAGTTGGAGTCAACTCAGGGGCCGCTTCGACACTATGGTCTGCTCCTATTTATTCATCTGGAATCCCATCTAGTCTTATGTTGAAACTCAACAACTTGATCCTACATACCAGTATCAATTTGGGCAAACCAGTCTTCAAAGACAGATATATCCTTTAAACACTGGACTGCCGCCATATGGAGAGCAGTATGCCTTTTCACTATTTCCTCCTGGGGAACAACCATATGAGAGTTTCCAACAATATTCAAGTCAAGCTGGAATTACATCTAGTGGTTGGATACCAATACTGCCAAAACAACCAAGGGTTGTATATCCAACACAACGGATCCGACCTGTGTCAAATATTCCCACTACACCTACTATTACGACTATGTCACAAGCACAAGCACAACCTGTTGTGCCTCAACCTCAACCTGCTCCTTCTTCCTTGCAACCTCAAGTTTCGAGGTAGAAGACTCAAGTCTCTCAGGTTGTGATACAACAGCCACTTGTCTCTACGGCTCAACCACAACCTCAAGTTAGTGCTTCTTTATCTGGAACGACTCAGGCACCAACGAGTATTGTCAATCCGCAACTTGGTCAATCCTATGGTATTGGGCAACAACAAATGGTCCAACAACCATGGTTGGCACAATACCAACAACTGCAATTCCAGCAAACCCAACCTCAGTTTGGACTTGGTTTACAAGCTCAAACTGGATTTGGTCAATATCAAGCCTACCAAGGACTTGGGCAACAAGGCTTTGTAGGTTATGGACAACCGCATTTTCAAACCGGTTATCAACAACCACACTATACTGGTTATGTCCAACAACCTTATCAAGGTTACTAGCAACAAATGCTTTATGCTGGTATGCAAAGACCTACTGCTCAGGCGATTCCATCTTATCCTGGGTATGCTCCACCCAACCTGAATCAACAGTTTCCATTTGTAGCAACTCTAGAATTACCAGATTTGAACTGGCTAATGAATGATCCAATTGCATACACCCCTTGGTGGCTGGTGATTCCTCATAAACTCCCCTCTGATATTACTAAGTTCAATGGAAATCTAGGTGAAGATCCATCGAATCATGTAATGAATTTTCATTTGTGGTGCTCATCTAACACTTTGAATGATGATTCGATTAGATTTCTCCTTTTTTAGAGAACGCTCACTGGTCCAGTAGCGAAATGGTATATTGAATTGCCTAGAGCTTTGTTTGATAACTTCACCATCCTTGCCACTACTTTTCTAACCAGCTTTTAGTTACCCATCAGGTACGAAACTGGGACAGAACTCCTTACCAATTTTAAACATACCACGTCCACTCACATATCTAAACATATTCATGAGTGGCGGCGTCATCGTCGAATGGTAAAGACGTATGTTCCTGACCAACTTTTAGCTAAGTTGTTTATTAAGTCCTTATTTTCATCTATCACTGAGGACGTGGCGAAAGGAGGAGTTGTCATGGAAGAGCAAGTCATTTCTCGTGCCCAATATTTAGATTTGATCTATACATAATTTGGCACACTCTACGACAAGATTCCTGATGCTCCTAGACCAACTTTTTCCATTCAACCTCCTCCTAAACCAAGTAGGGACTCTCATGCCGGTGACTGTATGATTGGTTCCTCAAGCACGCAAACCACAAGAGGTCTATCTGATCAAGCTCTTGTTGTTTCTAGTCAAAATGAAAATGAAAATTCTCTTGCCTCAGAGATTAATGCCGTGTCATATGACAAAGGGAAAAATCCAAAGCAACCAGGGGGCAAGAAGAAAGGGAAAAATAATAAGAAGAAACAGGAGAACTCCACTCCTGAAAAATCATCTGAAAACCCTACTGCGGCAAGGAAACCTCCTCGTTATCCATGTTTAATCTGTAACAAGGAGCATTTTACAAGAGATTGTCCACATTGATCTAAGGTTTCAAAACTTTTGAAGGCTTCGAATACCTCAGTAGTGTTGACTGATCTATTTCCAAAGCAAGAAACTAATATGGTTGCTACCGATAATGCTTCCACATCCCAAGTGCTTATGCTATCCATCGCAAGAAAACAAAATGATGTTTTGGTATCGACAAGGAAAAAATATTATGGGAATCCATCGTCATCGAACAACCGGGCTATTGATCAACCTAGTGCTTCGACAATGACTTCGCCAGAAGTTGTTCCACCCATTATTCCTGAATTAACCATTAAGCCGCTAAAGAGAGTGGTACATAAATCGACATTTAATCCTCATGCTCGAGCTGCTCAGAATTATAATATAGTAGAGGATCCGGTTCAATCGCCATCTGCTATGCCATTTACTATGTCGACACTTGAGGTATTGCAAAATTGTTCCTCCCAAAAGTAAGCTTTGTTATCAGCAATAGATGGGATCGATCCAACGGATTCAAATCTTGTGGTCTTTAATCATACTAAATATACACCACAGTTACCAACCCAACTTGCTTTCCTTATACAAGTAAAAGCCCTCAATAAAAATGTTCATCGAACAATCATTGACGAGGGGGCATCTACCTGTATTATGTCAATGAGTTTCTAGGAAACTCTTGGTTCACCACCCTTGTCACGATCACCAACAACACTAAAAGCGTTTGATGGAAGAACGTACACTCCATATGGGATTTTAAGTAGCTTGCAAATCGAATTGGGGGGCAAGATAGTAGATATTGAAGTCAAGGTCATTGATGGACTCCTTGACTACAATATTTTACTAGGAAGGCCCTAGGTTTATGCTATGGTTGCTGTTGTGTCTACATATTTTCGAAAGATTGCATTTCCCTTCAAAGGTGGAATCATAGTCGTTGACCAACTAGCGTTTTTTGCTAACAATTCACAATCTACTGGAATCATTCCATTGATCCATGGAAGTTCACAATCACTTCAAAATGTTGGATTAGGTCTCCTAAAAGACCCTTCCTTAATGGGTACTTTTTCCCTCCCATCTCCATCTAGTTTCACGGAAGTGGCCATAGTGGAAACTTGCCACATGATCTCTTCTACATCATCTGAGTTTAAGAAGAGTTCCGACTATTTTGATAGTGAGGATCATCGCGAGGATTTGCCGCCAAGCCCCATCAAATCTTTGTAGCAATCGATTTTTTGGGCTTGTATGGCAAATCTGAGTCCGCACTCAACATGTGTTTGGGTAGACAGGTCTTTAGAATTTGGTACCTCTTCTGATCCTTGGTCTTGTATACATTCTACAGACAAAGGAATCATCCAATCAATGATGATAGGAGAGACACCATGGGAAGAATATCATCATCCTTTCCACCTTCAAGATGACAATGAAGATTATTCAAACAACCTCAATCACCCTTCATTTGTTGATTTTTTATTAAATTCTGTAAATACAGTAGATTCCGAGCGTATCCAACATTGAAGAAACTATCGCCATTAATATTTCGACCAAACCTAATATTGTAGAGAATATTCATGTCTATAAATCTTGTTCTCCATCAGAACTAGATAACTACTGTGCTCCTTTTCACGAATTCAGAGATTTATTTGCATGGCCATATGAAGAAATGTCAGGCATTGACTTAAGAATTGTTGAACATGAAATCAAGATGTATCCAGATGTCAAACCAATATGACAACGGCTTCGACCTATTCATCCGAAGAAATCCACTACCATTAAAGCAGAGGTTGAAAAAATTTTGCATGTTGGCTTCATTTACCCTATACCTCTCACTGATTTGGTATCAAATATTGTTCCTGTGATGAAAAACAAGGAACGATAAGAGTGTGCGTCGATTATAGGGATGTAAATCAAGCATGTTCGAAGGACAACTATCCTACACCCTTTATCGACCAAATTATTGATGAATGTATCGAATTCCAAATCTTTTCGTTCATGGATGGATTTTCTGGATACAATCAAATCAATATCCGCCCCCAGGACCCATCAAAAACTGCATTTATATGTCCGTGGGGCACGTTCGCATATCGTAAATTACCTTTCGGTTTGAAGAACGTAGGGGAAACGTTTTAGAGGGCAATGAATTATGCCTTCCATGACATCAAAAACATAGTTCAACCATATCTTGATGATCTGCCTGCTCATTCGCGAAAACAGACTGATCATCCGCAACATTTGAGAGCCATATTTTTATGTTGCTGACACTACAAGATACGACTCAATCCGTAAAAATGTGTGTTTTGTGTTGGTTCTCGTCGACTGCTTGGTTTTGTAGTTTCTAAGGATGGAATTTGACTCGACCCAATTAAGTTTCATGCAATTCTTGACATGCCTCCACCTTCAAATTTTCTTCAGATTCAGAGACTCCAAGGGAAAGCTAACTTTCTGAGGAGTTTCATTCCAAATTATGCTGAGCTCACTAAAGGTTATACACGTCTTTTGAAGAAAGGGGTACCCTTCCAATGGGATCAGGTTGCACAAGCTTCCTTTGATGCTCTCAAAGGTTCCCTGATAGAAGTATCATTAATGTATGCTCTTGACCATCACAAATACTTCAACCTGTATCTCGCCACTGCAGATACAACCATCGCTATGGTTTTAGTGCAAGAAAATGACGAAATTGAACATCTTATATATTATTTAAGTCATAATCTTAATGATACAAAAAGAAATTACTCTTCTATTGAAAATTTGGCTTTAGCAGCCATTCAAGCAGTACAAAGACTTTGACACTATATACTCCTTCACAAAACCACCATTGTGTCAGAATGCAACCCTATGAAATACATTTTGTCACGTCAATTTCTAGGGGGCAAATATTCCAAATGGATAGTCATTTTGCAGGAGTTTGATCTGGAATTCATCAAATCCAAATCAAAGAAGTCTCTCGTATTTGTAGAGTTACTTTGCGACCTTCCCTCGTCCTCCAATGATTTAACATCAAAAGCATCAACAGTGGATGAGACCCAAACTTTTAGGCCTAACACCTCTTTCTCTGAACAGTGACGTACTCGATACCAAGCCAAAAATTATCTGATCGTTGGTGATACACTTTACTGTCGTGGTGTCGATACGGTTTTACGAAGGTGCCTCACGCATGAGGAGGTCGAAAAAGTTTTGAATGATTGTCATTCAGGTGCTTGTGCGGAGGCATCTATTTGGTTATGCTACTGCACAAAAGATCTTAGGAGATGGTTACTTCTGGCCCTCCATATTCAAAGATTGCATAATTGCAGTCAAACGTTGCCATGCTTGTCAAATTTTTTATCGCAAAACTAGATTACCACCTGCACCATTGCATCCAGTCATTGTTGTTGGCCCATTTGCTAAATGGGGCATTGATTTCATGACATGTAACCCCACCTCGGCCAGGGGGCATGGGTATATTATAGTCGTTGTCGACTATTTTACAAAATGGGCCGAGGTAATGCCTACATTAAACAACAACAGCGAAATGGCTGCACTCTTTTTTTTCAATCATGTAGTTTCTAGATTTGGTGTTCCACAGGTTATAGTCATAGATCATGGGTCGCATTTTCGCAATCACGTGATGATCAAATTAACTACCAAATTAGGACTGTCCCATCATAGTTCTACTCCATATTATTCATAGGCTAACGGACAAGTTGAGGCAATCAACAAAGTCCTTAAGCGCATGCTGCAAAGAATGATTGGAGTCCATAAACGGAATTCGCATTTAATCCTATACTCAGCTCTGTGGGCATATAGGACTACGGTGAGAAATGTGACTGGATTTACGCCCTTTCAGTTGGTGTATGTTCTGGAAGCAGTCTTACCAATTCAGTGCGAAATCTCATCCCTCAAGCTTGCAATCGACCTGCTTCCCAAAACTTCTGAAGAAGAAGCTCGTTTCTTGGAATTAATCAATCTAGATGAAACCCATTGTGATGCTGCATTGGCTAACGAAGCACATAAGAAACACATCAAGGCAATATATGACAAAAATTTTGAACCTCGTGTCTTCTCAGAAGGTGACCTGGTCTTGCTTTACGATCAGGACTCTGACAAATTAGGAGCAGGTAAATTTGAACCATTCTGGATGGGCCCTTACATTGTTAAACATGTATTAACAAAAGGAGCCTACGAGCTAGTCGATTATAATGGGATTCCACTGTCGTAGCCCCAAAATGGGTTGTATCTTAAACGTTACTATGCTTGATTAAGTGTAGTAAACTCATTATACATATGCTTTCATTGCATTTTTTTAGTGTTTTCTTTTAGAGTTGTCATTTTGGTTATGTAATCCACTTCACATTTGTTGCATATGTCAGACTTTTTGGAACCATTTGTTGGGTATGCTGACGAAGCTAGTCATAGTACGCAGAACCTATCTTCTGTGGCCTGGGCCATTTTTGCTCCAAGCGGTGAGATAGTGAGTTTCAGGGGGATATGTATTTGTCGATCGATGAACAACATCGTTGAGTATAGTGCATTAATTGAGATTCTCTCTGATACCATTTCACATGGTATACGCTGACTCATTGTCAGGCTAGATTCACAACTCGTCATTCTACAGCTTACTGGTGTTTATTCCATTCGGAACCCAGCTATTCATTGCATGTTCCTAAGAGTTAGGATTTTGGAAATACATTTTGATTCCATTTAATATCAACACATTTCCAAAAAATTATACACATTGACTGATTCATTAGCAAACTATGTGTTAAATAAACATTTGTAGCATTTGTAAAGAAAGCATTTCACATCAACATTTGCATTAGGATTTCATCACTTAGCCAAAATAAAAATCCAAAAATAAAAAATAGATAGCTGTTTATAGTTTTCACAAAAAATTTTGTGTCGAAGACAAAATCAGTCATCTGACCAAGAAACTTAAAGTAAATATAGAAAAACATCCTAGACTAGTGATGCTAGTGATAACATGTCACTGCCTGTGCTATCATGCGCAGGAGCCTAGTCCAACGACTCGGTACACCAATAGTATGGGGCTGTAACCTCAAAGGTAACTCATCGGTCCTATCATCCTGAATGCTAAGAGTGAGGCCCTCGATCTGATCCTGCAGCACTGACAGTGTCTCTGACATATCTAGATCTTGAAGTATGGCCCTCCCTACAACCTCTTCTGCTAGAGCGTCATCTGCTCCTCGTGGACATGCCACTGGTCGCATTGGTCCAATATCTACACATAGATATGAGTTTGTTTAGTCTTGGTAACATAAAAAACACAAAAACATTATAAAACTGAAAAAACAAAGATGTGGTCAAATCATTTTACCTATATCACTCCACTGCTCACCAACTGGTAAAGCCAAATCCAGATCGCCTCATAAATCCATCCCTGTATATGGATACTCAAAAAACACCATCTCCTAGTGGTTGAACCACTCGAAAAAGGCATTTGAGAAGGAGACCTGTGACTGGCTAGCATGTCTAGCCATAAGGTCCACCCATCTCTGCATCCGTGGTTCCCTCGGTGCAGGGAATCCCAATGAAATGTTTTGGGGTTGCATCAGTGGAATTCTTTCCAAAGCAAAATTAGTCAATATGGATCCATAACCAAAGTTCTTGGTTCTCCCATTCTTTACTTTGGACAATTGTTCTTTTATGACAGGAAGTATCACCTCACACCAATTGAACACCTTCGATTCCAGGCATTCCAAGGCATATTGCATGTAGGATCTGTTCGCTAAATGTAAGGTCGCGCTGCCAGCCAATCTAGCAAAGGTAAATAGAATGGTCCTCAAAGGTCAGTCAGTAACATCCCGGATATTAATCTTACCATATCTACTGGGTTGAGATCCATCCCTGCAGAACTAACGAATGTAATCTTTCACAGATTTGTCCCCACGAGCAAATCCTGATAGTGAAAGAGGGGCACCACGCCTCGACAAACCCGTCAGAAAATAAATATCCTCAACCGTGAAAGGAATAGATTTACCTCTGATCTGGAATACCTGGTCAATAGGATCCCAAGCATTGAGAAGATACTGCAACAAACCGATATGTTGTCTCATGTTGGATATGTGGAGAAACTTCAGTAAACCACAATTTCTTAGTGCATCCACTGTGCCCTGGTCATGTAAAGCAATCATATCTTCCTCTTCATGTTCTTTTTCATGCCATGTGACAACCATCTTGATCCAACAAATATCTGAAATGCAAACAATAGATGAGTTAGGATCCAATTTTGAGCAAAAACAAGTAAAATTTGATGAAAAAACACTATATAAAGTTTCCTTTCTGCGCCCATCGCACCCTGCCTTTGAGCAAGGTGAGATGCATACTGACTAGCCTGTTGACAACTCAGTATGAATCGCACCTTTCGATATAAGCTAGGTGTGATGATTTGGGAATGAAATCTTTAAACCCCAGGGGCCCAGAAAAGTGAAAGAACTTGCCCAGAATTGAGAAAATAGGAAATGAAAATGAAGAGCTTGAGGGTAGCTCCTACCTGGTCCTAACGGTGTGGAGAATGGTCCACGGGATCTCCCGAAATCAAATGGTGAAATTTGAGGGGGAAAACCACTTCAGAGCTCCAAATCCCAAATTTGAAATTAAATGATAAAACTACTTTCTATGTTTACTATTCATGTACTTCAAAATGAAATGTTAGTTTTAGTTCATTTTTCGTCCATATATATGTATTTCTAATCAATTTGATGGATTTTTAAGCAGGTTGAACGACTAATGAAAGAATCTGATGTGCCAAACAGTGAATTGAACATCTTTGACCACCAAGCAAACTTTTGTCTTCTTTTCGAGCTTTGATTCAAAAATGAAAAGAAAACTATAGAGTCCTCTTTAAACCCTTTTCAGACTCGTTAAACATGAAAATATTTTCGAGCACTTGTCTTTTCTAGCTCGTTAAAGTATTGGAAATGTCATCCCTCCTGTATTATTTTAGCCTTTTTCAGACCTGAGGGATTACTTTACGAAAAAGAACTTATGGAGTTTTCTTTTTGTCCCTTTTCAAGCTCTCTAAACATGAAAAGGATCGATTTATCCTTGTCGTTAAACTCATTAAAACAATAGAGACAAACTTTTCCATCTAGATGAGACCGAGTTTCACCATCGCTAGACTCATTAAAACATTAAATAGTGATAGGTTTTCTCGAAGGGCAAATTATAGAACAAGCATATGTTATCCTCCTCAAGCTTGAAAAAAATAAACAGGTACTGGTCAACAATGACTGGGGAAAAAATGGGAAAAAGCTTGAAGAACTTATGGTAGCAAGTCACTCTTGAACATGACACTTTCACTTCATCTCCATTATTGAGTTGGGTTGGGTTATTCCGTTCACCGGTCATCATACCATTGGTCTTTCATACCATCCATCTTTTGGGGTTAATGTTACCAATTCCTCTAAGTGTTGGCGACATGTTCAGGAGAAGTCATTTAGTTGAGAAACCACCATCCCGTTAATGTCTCATACACTACAATACCTTCAACCTTCATTTTTTCATGACCGCCATTCCTGAACCTTGTGTCGTCAGCTCATTTTTCACCTCCAGAAATCATTTGCTTCGTTTTGTGTCGTAGATGTTGGATACATCAAGGCCCTCCTACAACAAGTCACTTCTTGTCGAAATCAGCTCATTATCCAAGAAGTTGACTTAGGAACATCCCTTTCAGTGCTTTGAAGCTTGCATACATCAATTGCAAGTTTCTCACTTCCGGCAACAGGTTGACATCAATGACCTTCGACCGAACGATTTTGCATGGTGTTCGACATTAGATCATGTATTCACACCACGTGAATTGTACTGTAGTACCTTGAGGATCATTATCATTATCGGTGATTCCTCTCGTGTCTGTTAATAGCTCACATCATTGGCTGGTAATCAGGCAATGTCTTTCCATGTTCGGCTTCAAAACATCTCTTCACATGGATTGACTTGTACTTCAAGTGAAGATTGAACGAGTTTGAAGACCCCAGATCTAGTTTCATCCATCCAAGCTACGATATATTTAGGGATATAAAAACATCAAATGTACAAAGGCTCTGCACAGATGGTCATCCAAATCGTGGATGATGACTCTATATCTGAAGAATCACCAGTCTATATCTGCAGACGACTATCTAATCTATGTACATGAAATGAAATTTATAAAGTTGAGCATGGGAATGCCTCCCTTAGCTAGATCATGAAAATCATATTATGATAATGTATTGTATTGTAACTGATGTAGGTCACCTTCCAGTTCGAAACTTCGGATCCTCATGATAAAGCATTTCACCCAACGTGAATATTTATGACCTCATGCTTTAGGGGGAAACTGTTATAGACATATTTGGGCACATCAATCCCAAACTTATATGTCAATGTATTAGGGCTCATCAACCCCCTAAAGAGTTGTTTCATACCCTAAAGGAACATAGTCATCTGAATACATCATTCCCCAAAAGTTCCATCTGAGAAACCATCCATAAATTGCCTAAATTGAACCATACTGACTACTCCACTAGCAAAGTGTGAAGCATATTGAGTGGTACACTACCAGGGTGTGATGTATATTGTTTAGGCCTTCTATAGGGTGCGATGGGTGAGGATGGACAAATGTCCAGGACAGTTTTCTAAGTGATTTCTCATGGAATCTTCTAGAAACTTCTCCTGTGCCACTTGCCTCTCTAAATTCGTCCAAGGATGAATAAGGGATCTAAGAAAATCTCCAATCCCTTCTCTTGTGGAACCAATTGTAACAAGTGGAATGACACTAATCAAACCCCATGGATGACTCACACCCTTACACACATCTATAAATGGATCTCTCATCAAAGAGATCTAGAGGCTGAAATGTTGTGAATTGCAAGGAAGTGCTGATAGTTTATAATTGAGGAGAGAGAATTGTATTCTTGTTGATGTGATCTTGCTATTTCATGAGGTGAAGAAGGATTGAAGCTGGGAGGATAATGTTGGATCAGACAATTGGGTTGTAATTCTCCATTCTATTAATAAATCTCTTCAAGTTTTCTTCCATATGATTGTGCAATTGTGAATGTTATAATTTGTGAATGCTATCATTTGTTCATTATATATCAGATTTTGTAATGTTTATGTTGTAATAGATCACGATGCTTTGACGGTTCTTTGTTGTTGTAATTGTGTAGGTACTCTCCAAGCATGTTAAGTATGGGGAGGAGTTGTAGGATCTGTCAAAGGAGATAGAGATCAAGCAAGGGATTAAGCGGAAGTTCCAGGTTGGTTCCATTATCTTTCTCTTATCTGTTACACGTAGAAGAAATCATTGAATTGCTTTAAACTATTGTTTCTAGGGTAGCTGCCAAACCTAGAGGGCTAGCATTCTTTAGGAATACTATTTTTCCCAAAAATAGAGAGCCATCCATTAAGAATCAACAACAATACCCCCAAGACAGTGGTGTTTCCCCAATCTTCCCCTAGTACCTTATTGCAATCCAGAGGAATTTGTTATTAGCTTAGCCAAGGTAGTACGGGTACATAGTGCATGTGAGAAATACAAAGCCAGTTTTAATATTGGGAGCAACAAAGGAGCCAACAGTATCAGTAACTTAGGATTGCAAGGATCCCAGCAGCCTAGGAATGAAGGGTTTGTGCTATTAGCTTGCACCTAAGTCAGTATGGCGGGGTCTTTTACCAGATATCCAAAATTTGCAGGAAGTGGAAACGAGGATGTGGAGCAACACTGGTATCTCTATGAGGCTATGTGGAGAGCACGATAGAATCTAGACAATGTCAGGATAGTGGAATTCTAGACCAGACTGAGGGAGAGGGATCTGCACTGGTTTACAAAGTGGGTAGAGCAGAACCAGAACCCCACAATAGATGATATCAATAGAGGATTTGTGCAGGAATTCAAAGTACCATAGACGAACTAGCAGGGGCTATCGAAGCTATGGGAAATTAAGTAAAAGGAGGGTGAGACAGCTTGTGAGCTCATGCAAAGGTTTAAGGATGCCATCGCAAAGTTGAGTTACACCCTGGACCCAAATCACCTACAGGATTGGTTTATCAAGGCACTCTTGCCCCTAACCAGAACGTCGTTGATGCAACAGAAAATTGGAACCCTCCAAGATATGTTGGAACAAGCATCCTGAATAGAGGCCATGGCTGGGTATCCTCATGAATACATGGGAGGGACGAGCTTGCATGACCCGTCGATCATGGGTCTCCAGAACCAAATCACAAAGTTGATGGAGAAGCTAAAGGATCTTCAGCCGATACGACCAGCCAGACCCAATGTATGGTGCACCCACTACATGGTGGAAGGGAAGGTTATGACAAAATGCCCCAGATTTCGAGGGATTAATCATCTAGGGGGAGTCGTGGGGTCGTCAAGGGCCCCATCGACCATAAGAGTTGCGGCTATAGGAGCGCAAGGAGCTTTCCCGGGAAGGAATAGCCAAGACTTTTGTGAAATTTGTAGAGAGTGCGGACACCTGTCGCGGATGTGCCCGATACTGCAAAAATACTCCAATGTCCCCAATAACAACTACTGTGAGTTCTGCGCATCTACAATGCATCACATTGATCAATGTAGAGCATTGGATGCTCTAGCAGAACGGTTGGACAATTCTACATTCAGAATTAATGAGTCAAATCGGAGAGGACAAGGAGGAAACGGGCAAGGAGGGATAGCTGGAGGAAGAGGGCCTATGAGGTACAAATGCGACCAGGAGGGGCATGTCACCAGGGAATGCCTGCTTCCGAGGAGACCTTGGTGCTCACAATGCAGGATTAATACCCACGCCATGGAGGATTGTCTAGAACTCATTGCAAAGTGGGAAGAAAGGACCAGGCAGAGGGGGGCTAACCTGGTTAATGCCTAACTGCAGATCGATGATGGTTTTCTCGATGATGGTTTTCACGCAACCAATATTAATATAGTCACTTGAGGAGGAAACAGGACAGGGGAGGATTGTAGCACAATGGACCCACCCTTGATTATTAAAGCAACATCTCCACAGAAAGTATATCAACCGGAACGCCAAAGGTAGTATTATCATGAGGCAGCTAAGATGTTCGAGGAGATGACCGAGAAAGGAGACAACCAGAAATGGCAAGATCACATGCTTGAGCACGGCTAGAATATTGAAGAATGTTTTAAACTATTCCTGAAGATTGTTGAGGATGAAGGCATTGTTTGGTCAATTTAGTGTGATCTAAATTGCTATTTATAATGTCAACCCGGGGTTTGTAAACTGACGAAGTGAAGTGTACTATATGTACTAGATAACCATTTCCTTAGTCTTTTGTCATTTTTAGTTTTTTTAAGTTTGTTTTTGGATTTATCTTTCCCTAATGTGAGATGATGAAAAGGTGATAAAGCAAGTGAAATATGGATGATTATGGTGATCTCTAAGTGGTTTTTCAAAACTTAAAAGAAAGAAAGCTTTAAAATAACTGCAATGAAATCAATTCTCAAAAAGAAATAAAGACATCAAACAATGAACTAATGACATCAACCCAATATCTTTGTTGCTGAATGAAAATGAAAGTGAAATCTACACTAAATTCAAAAGTAAGAACAACTAATCCACACTGTTTCAACTCTTCAACTCAATCTTCCTTGTGAAAAGATATCATGAAATGTTAAGCAATGTGAAATCTAAAAGAAGTTAAACTGCATAAAAGAAACTAATCACACTACTTTAACTCTCTTGACCTTTTGCCTTTCAGCTTAATTTACCTTGTGAGAAACAATCATGAGCAAGTCAATCAATGTGAGATCTAAAGCAAACTAAATCAAGCTATAATGAGTGATATTCTGGTTCCTAATAAAGTTATTTGATTATAGAAAGAAACCGTTAACAGATGAATAGCATGATATCTAAGCGCAGAAAATAAATGTACAGCTTAAGGAAATGACAGTACTGGAAATCAAACTTCAGAAAACAAGAGTCAGCGACAAAGACAAGATGATCTCGTATGCCAATAGTTATAAAAAGAAAAAGTGAAAAATTGCCCCGAGCTGCCTAAGAAAACCTGCAGAAAACATTGATCAGTTGTAACCATAAAAGAGCAGCAATGAAAATGTAAATCAACAGAAATCAAAAAGCTTTGTTATGTACAGCTAATATACATGATGAAATAAAACGCAGCATTTAAATGACAACTATATAGCTAATATACATGAACAGGAAAAAAATAATGCAAGAGTTAAAGGACAACTGTACAAGGCTTTAGTGAGCAGGGGCCCTCTACCACTTTAGCCGATTCAATGAACAGCTACAAGCTTAAGTTTAAACCAATCTTCTCATATATTAAACAGCAATGTAAAAATGCAGTGGGGAAATACAACAACTTCAAATTACATTACCAGAGATTAACTTTTACAGCGTTCATGGACGCGTTATTTATAAGGAAAGAAAGCTAAACAAATTAACTAAATCTACGCTATTAACCACGCTGCCAGAGACACGTAAATCCTCTTCAGCCTGGATCTAGGTAACTGTCATCATGTTTATTAAATCTAAGAGGTATGGCTGTTGAATTCACGCTACCAGGATGTCTTCGTGGCTAAGGACTGTGCCACGTAGCTTCACGTGCTCAAAAACAGAGCTACGCAGAGTCGTGCCACCACTGAACACTTCCGTTGACTATCCTTTGCCCCTTGTTTGACCGCGGGCTTTTATGGGCGTGCTGGATGATCTGGAGGGACACGTTCCATGTCCTTGACTCCTGTGACTTGCCCATGTGGCTCGTTTCTTCAGAGGACACCTGTAGCATGGTGTTTGAAAAAACGGCTGCGGAATCCTGTGATGGCTGCGGAAACCTGGGTCGGCTGCGGAAACCTGTGTCGGCTGCGGAAACTGAGAAGCTTCCGCAGCTGTCTGAACAAAATTCTAAACCAAACAACAGTCATCAGCGTAGTTAGAAAACCATGTCAAAAGATCTTTTTTAAACTAAAATACAATGATTTAATCAACTTGGTGGATGAAATGAGTGGAAAAAGAAGGCTGAGAGGGTGTATAGGAAGGTGCAGGTTCGAGGCTCAACATACCCCCACTGTGAAGGTGTTGCATGTCCTCATGCAACCAAAACTTAGTTATTTTCCTTTAATCCATATGCTCTGAGGCTTCTGCAAGAACATCTAGCCCTCTTCTCTTTCTCTTTAATGCTAAAATGGTCCTTGGTTTCCTGACTAGACATTTGAACTTAAGATTAATCAATGCCCTGCTCAACTTTTTACACTTTTTCTTCAGCTTCCTGTTCTTCTTTTGCCACAGTCCTAAATGGAGCATAGTGTTATCATGGATGATCTTGTCTACCTTACTCTGCTCTTTGAGTGCTTCGTTTTCCTGTTTGATGTGCCTATTTAGGACTTCCAATTCAAACACTTCCTGTTTTAAAGACTGTACTTGTGCATCAAGTGGCAAGGTGGTGCTTGGTCCTGCAGCTGATTGTTCCAAGGACTCTAGGTAGTTATATACCTCTTGCTGATTAGGATCTACTTCAGGTGTCTTTCTCGGCCTGAACTCAAATTCTGGTGAAGGAGGACTGCTTTCTCTTTCCAGCCGAAAAGGGCTTTCCTCACGTGGAGGACTTGGCTCAATGCTTGGCCGAGTTGGAGATTTCTCAAGTGTCTCTTTATCTAAATCAATAAAGTGAGACTGTTTTTCTTTGGTTTTATTCCCCTTCCCTTTTAGCCTAGTGCTCCTTCTTAGGTATGAACTAGTACTCTTTTCTTGTGCAGTCTGTTTTCCTCTTTGCTTTTTCTTGGTTATGGCAGCAGCTTGAAGATCTATTAATCTCTCTGACAGAGGTTGATAATCTTCTTCTATGGATTGCTCAGGGGATGGATAGATTTCTTGGATAGTCCTTTTACCTTTCTCCTTTTTCTGTTCCTTACTTCTAGCTCTATCTTTTGTTCCTTTTTGGACTGTTTCTTGAATTTCTATTGTAGGGGAGTCTTGGATCGTAATGCTTTTTTCTTTCCTCCTACTTTTCCTTGGAATTTTTGGGGAACTGCTTCCAGAGGCTTCAGTCAGTTCTTGGAAGTGGTTTCTTATCAAAAACTTTTCCCAAGTATCCTTAGTGTTTTTCATCTGATATTCAATAAGGATTTTTATGAACCCGTGATGGTAAAGATGGGGTTCAATATTGCCTACATGTTTTTGAATAGTAAAGCTCATTTTCTTCAAGCTTGATAATAGAAAATAAGGCAAATTAAGGGTATAACCTTCCATAAAATTCATCATTAACCTGGCATGATACATGTACATGGAACCAAAGCGACCCTCGCATGTGATAAATTTCTGGATAAGAAATAACAGAGTGGACCATTCTTCTTTTATTGCATGCACATGGATTCCTTTTGTAAATACAGAGGTATCCATACCTGGGTTTTGGAGCATGATTCTCCATCCTTGATCGTCCACACTTCTTTTTTTGAACCACCTTTCACCTTCTTGCGGGAGACTTGTTGCAGCTGTTATTGTGGCCTCGGTCACTGTAAATTTTAAGTCTCATATTTCCACTGCGTGTCCATTAAAGGACCGTGCAAAGGCTTTAGTCACTTCTTTGTTATAGCCCCTGAACTTTTGAATGAATCTCAGCCACCTTGCTTTCTTCAACGACTCCTTCGTTTGAGGATAACCCTCCAGGTATTTTGGTCCTTCCGGTTCAGCTCTTAGTAGTTTTCCCATTCTTGGCTTTAAATTCCGACTGAAAATTCTACTGCGTATGAAGGTTCAAGAAAAAAATGGGCTGATTACGGGATTCTTAGGGTAACTGGAGTGGCCGAAATCGAAGTTCAGGATGTATGTGGTGACTGTAGCCAGGGTTTGGAGCAAGCTGTAGTGGATGCAGCGGAAATGGAGAACAGGTAATGGTATGAGTACCGAGGGAGTAAAGGGTAAGCAACAGTAACGAGTTCAACATCGAATGCATGTGGGAGTGAAGTGATAAATGGGTAGAATAACAGCTGAGTCCTTTTGGATCGGATGACTTGCGCACACGTCTGAGCAGACGGCTGCAGAAATTATGGTGAAGGAGAGCCGTAGTATAGTAGGTCACGTCTCAAAAGTACGGCCAATAAATGGGAGAGCAGTCCATCTCGAGTTTAAATTTAGAATGATCATGGGGCCGTTAGAAATGAATAGGGTGTGTGTGGAATGACGTCGTAGAAGAGAAGTGGTATGGGGCTTGCCATATCAAATCATTGCATTTAGTGGAACTTGCCATGGTTTAATAACTATGCATAATAATGACATTGAATTGTTATTTGGTAGAGATTTTTGATCATACCTTTGGAAGTTTATCATTTCTTGATTAAGGCTTCTGACCCATTGTTGTTCTTTGATCTTGAAGATGCCCCATGTCTTTGCTGCACTTGGTGATGATGACACTAACCTTTGACTATGATTTTTTTGAAAACAGAGTGATGTCGGCTGTAAAGACAGAGTGATGCTGGCTGCGGAAACTGGTTCTGGCTGCGGAAACGGTTTGCAACTGCGGAAACGAAGACAACACCCCTTTAACTACACAAAGATAGTTAGAGAAGAACTAACTAAATAAAATAGTCCTGAGAGGGAATTTTATTGATGGAATGAAATGAAATGAGTGGAATGAGATGGAAATGAAGTGGAGTGAAGATGGAGATGAAAATGAGATGGATGAACTGAAATGGCAAATGAGGTGGAGTGAAGATGGAAAGAGAGAGAGTTTTTTTTTGGAAAATATAGAGTGTCAGGTGCCCCTGATTTTCACTCTACATTTTCTGTATAAGACTGCCAATCTATGATTGGTTTTCAGGCTTATACAAAAGATTTTTTTTTTTTTTTTTTTTTTTCAACTGAAAGAAACAAAGACTAGGCTGATGGAGGAGAAGGATTCCTCTCCACCAGCCTCATTGCAGAATTTTCTTGAAACATTTTGACAAATTCCTCTTTTGAGAGTGGCTTATGATAAATTTTCAATCGGTGGCCATTCACAATGAGAGGAGTTTGAAACTCATCAATGGTCTTGACTCGGATTGCTCCATTGCTAAAGACTTCGTCAATCTCATATGGTCCAAGCCAATGAGTCTGAAATTTTCCTTTGAAGTCTTTAAACTTGGAATCAAACAGTAACGCCCAATCTCCCTTTTGAAACTTTTTCTCTTTGATATATCTGTCATGCCACTTATTTCTTTGGTGCTGAACTAGATCAGTCCTTAAAATTGCATCTTATCGTATTTCATCTAGCTTATTCAGCTGCTCCATTCTGTGCTTTTGGGCTTCTGATAGATTCATCCCCAACTGAACAGCCATCTTGAAAGTCTTGACTTGAAACTCAATGGGGAGAAAAACTTCTTTCCCATAAACAAGTTCATAGGGAGAATGTCCTGTTGTGTTCCTCCATGTAGTTCTGTAAGCCCATAAGGCTTCAGGAAGCCTTTCTGCCCAATCTCTTCTATGTAGATGAACAGTTTTGGTGATGATGTTCTCAAGGACTTTGTTTGTAGACTCCACTTGGTCATTTGCTTGCGGATGGTATGGAGTAGATTTTCTATGCTTGATTTTGTATTCTTTCATCAGCTTCTCCATCAAGTTAGATGTAAATTGACTTCCTTGATCTGTCACAATTTCTCTTGGGACACCAAAACGAGTAAAAATATCCTCAAAAAGAAATTGAACAACTGAATTTTCAGTGGCAGAAGGCAATGCCTTGGCTTCTACCCATTTAGTGACATAATCAGTGCAAACCAATATATATTTCTTTTGTCTAGATGGTGGATTAATGGGTCCAATAAAATCTAAAGCCCATTTTTCAAAGGGTTCGATGAGTACCTGTGGCTGTAATGGCATTTCATTTGAAAGAGTTGGTCTCCCAACTCTTTGGCAGCTGTCACACCTCCTGACATATTGTTTTGTATCTTTAAAGAGAGAAGGCCAATAATATCCTAAAGAAAGGATTTTATAGGCCGTCCTCTTGTCAGCAAAGTGTCCACCGCATGGTTCATCATGACATGCCTTGAGGATGTCAGGCATTTCATCTTCCCGAACACATCTTCTGATCACACAATCTAGCCCTGTTTTAAACAATTCATTAGAAATCCATGAATAATTTGAACTCTCCTGAATAATTTTCCTTTTCTCATTAGGAAATAAGTGTGGAGGTAGCTTCCCTGTAACCAAATAGTTAGCAATATCTGCATACCAAGGAGTTTTAGTAGTTACTGCAAACAAATATTCATCTGGAAACTTATCCTCTACAGGAGAATCTTCGTTAGTATTTTGGATTCTAGACAAGAAATCAGCTACTGTATTTTGTTTCCCTGGTCTATCTAACACAGTAATATTGAATTCTTGTAAAAGTAAAAGCCATCTTGTAACTTTGCCATTAGTAACAGGTTTTTTCATGAGATATCTAATTGCAGAATGATCAGTATGGACAAAATCTTCATAGCCTGTTATATAATGTCTAAACTTGTTGATTGCATGAACAACAGCTAAGAACTCTTTTTCAGTCACAGTATAATTTAACTCGGTAGGAGTCAAATTTTTACTGGTGTAGTAAATGGCATAAGGAACTAAATCCTTTTGACCCAACACAGCTCCTAGAGCTGTATCTGAAGCATTTGTATAAATATGGAAAGGAAGTTTCCAATTTGGTCCTCTCAAAATGGGTGCTTTAGATATTCGTGTTTTCAAAGTTTCAAATGCAGATTGACAATCAGGATCCCACTTGAATTCACAGTCTTTTGTAAGTAATTTGAAGAGTGGAGATGCTATTTTGGTGAAGTTTTCAATAAATCTTCTATAATATCCAGTAAATCCAAGAAAACTTCTAACATCTTTTTGAAAATTTGGAATAGGCAACTTGGAGATGACTTCAACTTTTGATCTATCAACTTTAATCCCATCTCCTGAAATATGATGTCCTAAAACAATCCCTTCAGTAAACATCATAAAGCATTTCTCATGACTTAATGAAAGGTTTGTTTCTTTACATCTTATAAGGACTTTTTCCAAATTCTCTAATGCCTCTTCAAATGAATTACCATAAACTGTAAAATCATCCATATAAACCTCTACACAATCATGAATTAGATCAGAAAAGATTCCTAGTACTGCCCTTTGAAATGTTGTGGGTGCATTACATAATCCAAAAGGAAGTACTCGGTAAGCAAAAGTTCCCCAAGGACAAGTAAATGTGGTATTGTCCTGATCTTCAGGTGCTACCTGAATCTGATTGTAACCACTAAAACCATCCAAAAATGAGAAATACTTTTTTCCTGCTAAAGTATCTAATACCTGATCAATAAAGGGTAAAGGAAAGTGATCCTTCAAAGTTGCTTTGTTTAATTCTCTGTAATCAATGCAAACCCTCCATTTACCATTCTTTTTAGGTACTATAACCAAAGGAGAAACCCACCGGCTATCTGAAATGGGGTAAATGAAGTTTACATTAAGTAACTTTTGGAGCTCTTCTTTCACTATCTCCCTAAGGTTTGGATTCATCCTTCTTTGAGGTTGTCTGATTGGTCTACTGTTTTCCTCAATGTAGATGTGATGAATACAAGTCTTAGGGTCAATACCTTTCATATCGGTATACTCCCATGCAAATGCAGTAGAATGTTTTTGCAAGATTTTGGTTAGCTCTTCCTGTTGTGATTTTTCCAAGTTTTTGTTGATATTCAATGTTTTTCCTGGAAAAATCTCAATGGCAGAACTACCAAACTCTTCCATAGAGAAAACAGACATTTGTCTAGATGATAGACACTCAATGTCAGAATCCAACTGAAATTGTGTGTGGTCATATTCTGAAGATGGTTCAAAGTTTTCTAATGTGTTCAGAATTTGACTATCTTCACTAATCTCAGAAATGGTAAAGACAGGTTGTATAGTATCCTCATCATCAACCCACTCATTATCTCCTATTTCTGTAATTGCTTTTGCTGGAGGATACAGATTGAACTTCTTTGTCGAATTACCATAAGAAATATACATATCCCCAAACCTACAACTGATGAAAGCATCAACTATGGCTAGCCAAGGTCTTCCTAAGATGAGAGGATGTCCTCCTAGATTACTCTTGGGAGTTAAAATCATGAAATCGACTGGATATTCCCAAGAGTCTAAGGAGACTGGAATGTCTTCTAATACACCATCTGGTTTGATAATTGATCGATCTGCAAGTTGCAGTAAAGTAGGTGTAAAAAGAAGATTAGGAAGTTTTAGTTGTTCCATATTCTGTCTACTCATGATGTTGATAGCAACCCCTAAATCAATCAAAGTATTTGGTATTTCTACCCCATTGATATGTGTTTTGACAATTGGACTACCGGGATCTACATATTTCTGCATAGTAATTTTTCCAATCATGATATCTGCAATTTTCCCTACCAGGTGGATTCTTCTTGTATCTCTTGGTTTCCTTCCTGGTCTTTTAAGACTCAAATCCTTTATTGTTTTTGCTAGAATAGGAATCTCTTTAATGGCTTGTAACAAGGGAATCTTGATACAGACATTCTTCAATTCATCTAGAAAATTACAGTCAGGAAACCAAATTTGTTTTTCCACTCCTTTGTCAATTTGTAATCTTTCAGGAAAAGGAGGTGTGGATAAAGATGCAGGTTGCTCAACTATGGGATTTGTGGGGGTTAACTCTTTTTCTTTTTCTTTTTGAGTGTTTGGGTTTTGAAGAGATGCTTCAGAACCTTTATTGGCTTCAAGAGACTCTTCCTCAAAAATGTCTTGTTTTTGGGCATCTATAGAAGGCTTATCTAAAATTCTACTAGATCTGAGTTGTACTTCATTGAGAGGAACAATCATATAGGTAGGAAATTGTTGACCTTCCATCATGTAAGCATTTTGAGGGTTTTTGTTATTGGGGTTTGGCAATGGCTGAGAAGGAAGTTGATTTCAATTTTGTTGGAATGGAAGCAAGAGTTGAGAATTTTGATTCTGTTGAGAAGGTTGTTGTTGTTGTGGAAATGGAAATGATAGTTGTGGATTTTGATTTGGAAGTTGTGGAGCTTGTTGGTTTTGAAAAGATGGGGGATATTGATAAAATTGAGCAAATCTCCCATAAGGATTTTGCATACCTTGTACCCATGATTGAAAAGGATTTTGAGGTTGGGACCAAGGTTGTTGCCAAGGATTCCAATTTGGTAGGGGTTGAAAATTCATAGAGTTGCTAAACCCTTGATTTTGTTGCCCCTGCCAAGGTCTCCTTGCAACAAAATAGAGAGATTCGATTGTATTTGGATCTTCTTGAAAGACAGCTTTGAGCCCAGGAATTGAAGGATAATCCTTGGTCTCATGATTCTCTGAACAAATTACACATGTTTCTACAACTTTTGCATCCAAGGGACATTCCCTTAGAGCATGTTTCTTCCTACACTTTGGGCAAAAGATGGCCAAAGCCTCAGCTTCTGCTTTCTGCTTATTGTGAATCTTAAGGGTGTCTAGTTACTCACTAAGACTCCCTAAGATGTCAGTTTTGAATTCATCAAGCATGTTGCCAATCTCAGCCCTACTTACTGATCCAGTTGCAGATTTGTTTGCTCTGATGAGAGAAGGATCTCTAGGCCCTTTTTGAGTTTTAGATTTCCCCCTTGAGAGATGGACACATAGCTCTGCTATATCATGAAGTGGAAGTTGAGATATGTCTCCTTTTCCCATCATGTTCAAAATATCTATCCATTCATCTCTAATGGCTTTTAATAGAAGGGCTTTCAAGGTCTCCTCATCTAAGTTACTCATTTTTTCTCTTTTCAGGTTGTATTGAAATCTTTCAAGTAAATCCTCCAAGTTTTCATCTTCTCTTTGCACCATTTTGAATACCTCATCCTTGTGATTGGTGGGCATACAATAGTCCAGGTACCTATCCAAAAATGTTTGTTTCATATCATTCCAAGTCCTAATGGATTGAGTGAGTAATCCCATGAACCATTTCAAGGCTACTCCTTTCAATGTTGAATGAAACAGTTTGAGTTTTTGAGAGTCTTCCAGATAATCATAAGTTCGACACACGACTTCAAACTCAAATAGAAATTTTTCAGGGTCCTCATTCCTTAACCCATGGAAGTTTGGGAGGACAGATGGTGAGATGTTTTTCATTGTGGCTCGGGAGTCCTCATCGACTATAGGAAATCCGAATGAGTTATCTCCATCCCTATTTCCCCCAATGTTACCTCTACCTCCTCCATTGTTTCCTCCTCCTCCTCTACCTCTACCTCTACCAAATCCAGTTGCTCCTTGCTCTGTCATGGTAGTTTCCCTGGAGACTTCAGAGTCTTCTGGTTCTTCTACTAAGGGTGAACGAGAAGGAATTTCTCCCTCTTCTTCCTCAGGTGATTCTACTTCTTCAATTATAATTTGTCTCTCTGTAGAAGGAAGGAAAGGATCTCTTTCTAATTCAGATTCGATGGAAGGTGTGGGAGAGTCGACTCCTGCCTCTTGAATTCCAGGAATCTTAGAGCTAGGAGTGTAAGTTGGAGATGATGGAGGTGTCTCTTTTCTGTTCCTTGAAGTAGATGGACTTGTAAAAATCAAACTCTTGGCTCTAGCTAAAAACCTTCCCCTAGAATCTCTTGCTCTATGCATGTCATTTTTATTTTTTCTTCAAGTCGGGGTAATAATTCCTTTTCTGATCTTCCAGGTCACTCTAGGTGCAAGAAGAGAGCATACTTAAGAAACTATTAAACCAATAACTTTCTCTTTTCTGATCCTCCAGATCACACTAAGTGCAAGACGAGAGCATACTTTGAGAGGTTATCAATTTTCCTTCCTTGAAATTTTCTTGTTTTTTTTTTAGAAATTGGCTACCTAATTTCACTTCCCCGGCAATGGCGCCAAAATGTTTGGTCAATTTAGTGTGATCTAAATTGCTATTTATAATGTCAACCCGGGGTTCGTAAACTGACGAAGTGAAGTGTACTATATGTACTAGATAACCATTTCCTTAGTCTTTTGTCGTTTTTAGTTTTTTTAAGTTTGTTTTTGGATTTATCTTTCCCTAATGTGAGATGATGAAAAGGTGATAAAGCAAGTGAAATATGGATGATTATGGTGATCTCTAAGTGGTTTTTCAAAACTTAAAAGAAAGAAAGCTTTAAAATAACTGCAATGAAATCAATTGTCAAAAAGAAATAAAGACATCAAACAATGAACTAATGACATCGACCCAGTATCTTTGTTGCTGAATGAAAATGAAAGTGAAATCTACACTAAATTCAAAAGTAAGAACAACTAATCCACACTGTTTCAACTCTTCAACTCAATCTTCCTTGTGAAAAGATATCATGAAATGTTAAGCAATGTGAAATCTAAAAGAAGTTAAACTGAATAAAAGAAACTAATCACACTACTTTAACTCTCTTGACCTTTTGCCTTTCAGCGTAATTTACCCTGTGAGAAACAATCATGAACAAGTCAAGAAATGTGAGATCTAAAGCAAACTAAATCAAGCTATAATGAGTGATATTCTGGGTTCTAATAAAGTTATTTGATTATAGAAAGAAACCGTTAACAGATGAATAGCATGATATCTAAGAGCAGAAAATAAATGTACAACTTAAGGAAATGACAGTACTGGAAATCAAACTTCAGAAAACAAGAGTCAGCGACAAAGACAAGATGATCTCGTATGCCAATAGTTATAAAAAGAAAAAGTGAAAAATTGCCCCGGGCTGCCTAAGAAAACCTGTAGAAAACACTGATCAGTTGTAACCATAAAAGAGTAGCAATGAAAATGTAAATCAACAGAAATAAAAAAGCTTTGTTATGTACAGCTAATATACATGATGAAATAAAACGCAGCATTTAAATGACAATTGTACAGCTAATATACATGAACAGGAAAAAAATAATGCAAGATTTAAAGGACAACTGTACAAGGCTTTAGTGAGCAGGGGCCCTCTACCACTTCAGCTGATTCAGTGAACAGCTACAAGCTTAAGTTTAAACCAGTCTTCTCATATATTAAACAACAACGTAAAAATGCAGTGGGGAAATACAACAACTTCGAATTACATTACCAGAGATTAAATTTTACAGCGTTCATGGACGTGTTATTTATAAGGAAAGAAAGCTAAACAAATTAACTAAATCTACACTATTAACCACGCTGCCAGAGACACGTAAATCCTCTTCAGCCCGGATCTAGGTAACTGTCATCATGTTTATTAAATCTGAGAGGTATGGCTATTGGATTCACGCTACCAGGATGTCCTCGTGGCTAAGGACTGTGCCACGTAGCTTCACGTGCTAAAAAACATAGCTACGCAGAGCCGTGCCACCGTTGAACACTTCCGTTGACTATCCTTTGCCCCTTGTTTGACTGCGGGCTTTTATGGGCGTGCTGGATGATCTGGAGGGACACGTTCCATGTCCTTGACTCCTGTGACTTGCCCATGTGGCTCGTTTCTTCAGAGGACACCTGTAGCATGGTGTTTGAAAAAATGGCTATGGAATCCTGTGCTGACTGCGGAAACCTGGGTCGCCTGCGGAAACCTGTGTCGGCTGCGGAAACTGAGAAGCTTCCGCAGCTGTCTGAACAAAATTCTAAACCAAACAACAGTCATCAGCGTAGTTAGAAAACCATGTCAAAAGCTCTTTTTTAAACTAAAATACAATGATTTAATCAACTTGGTGGATGAAATGAGTGGAAAAAGAAGGCTAAGAGGGTGTATAGGAAGGTGCAGGTTCGAGGCTCAACAGGCATGTTGAAGGAGTTACGGAAAATTTTGAAGGCTGCAATATCCATAGAAGAAGGGGAAGTGGAGCGATCACTGGTAGATTTTCTAGAAAAGAACTCCAAAAGAGTGAAACAGAACAAAAGGAGAAGTTGAAAAGAGTTTTGAATCAATGCACAGGTTGTAGGGTTCTAGATAAAGGACACAATGTTAGACTTGGGATCGGATGTAAACATCCTACCAAGAAAAACATGGGAGGCAATGGGGAAGCCATAACTGAAATACTTTCCAATTCAACTAAGGATGGAAAATCAATACTGTATACTACCCATTGGGAGGTTGGAGAACGTGGAAGTCGATGTAGCGGGGGTGAAGATGCACACTGAATTCGAGGTGATTGACATCATGGGGGATAAGGACCCATACCCAATGCTCCTTGGGATTGATTGGGCCTATGAAAATTATGTTGTCATCGACCTAAGAAAGAACTGATGATTTTTTAGGCAGAATTATTAAGGGTGATCCAACCCTTGGACCCCTCTCAAGGACCTAAGTTCACAGAGCCGGTAGATCACAGGGATGAACCAGGAATGCTAGACCAGCTTTACATGCTCATAGCGGGGAAGAGGGAAGATTATATAAATCCCACAACAGGAGGCTCCGTCAGCTGGAGAAGTATCCAAATCTTAGAGACCGGCTCAGAAGTTGCATGGGATGCATGGCAGCAAGGCAGGTATGAACTAAATACTAGACGTTGTGCAATGGTAACCTGAGTAAATTGGATAGGAATGGAGATGGGCAACTATCCCAAATATTATGGCCTTGAACAAGTGGACGCCTTCTTGAACAGGATAGACCAGGAAATAACAGAGGATCAAAAGATTCCCTTTCTTGATATCGCCCTCATGGCAACACCGACAAGATGGTGGAAGGCACACCACAATGCACTAAGAGAAGGGACGAGCATCAAGCAAGCCATGAAGGAGAGATTTTCCTAGGAGGAAGATCAGCCATAGGATAAGGAAAAGTACCAGGGGGATTCAAGTCCTAAGAAGCACATCGAATATTGCATAACCAAGTGGAAGAGCCAGGGAATGTTGAAGGACCGATGGGTACACGCATTTATACATACCCTTGGAGCTATCCCTCGAGCTTGGTATGTACAAGAGGAGCTCTGTCAGCGGATGACAGATTGGGATGCCTTGGAGGTACAATTTTTTAGCAAATTTTCATTTAGAAGTAACGAAGCACACATGACAGAGGCACTCTAGGCGATAAAGCAGGTCATGCTCACCCCAGAGCCATTGGTTGAAGGAGGGCCCGAAGAAAATTTTCTGCAATATATGTACGACATGGATTCGCCAAGATATGTGACCTGTGACAAGGTGGAAGCAAAGCCAGAGGAGGATGGGTTGGATGGACTGAGACACCTAATCTTTGGGAAAACAGAAGGAGAGAGGGACATCTAGGAAATCCCCTCAACACGAGGTGCCCACCTTCTACCACTGAAACTAAGGAAACAAAAGGTTGGGACAGAGGATAAGCCCAAAATAGCATCTGTGGGAGACTATTGGGACGAACAGACCACAAAAGAGATTTTTTACCTACTACAGGAATATTAGGACCTATTCCAAGCCTCAGTAGCAGGTTTGAAGGGGATAAAATGAAATATGGGGGAAATGAAGATTGTATTAAGACTGGATGCCCAACTGGTAAAGCATAGACCGTATAGATTAAATCCAAGGGTGAAGGAGAAAGTTAAGAAAGAGATCGACAAAATGTTAGAAGCATGAATCATATTTCTGGTAGATGAAGCTGAATGGATAAGCCCAATAGTCATACAGAATAAGAAGGATGCAACCAAGATCAGAGTATGTGTTAATTACAGAAGCCTTAACAACGCATGTGTGCATGACCCATTCCCGACACCTTTTAGTGATGAAGTCCTAGACAATGTGGCAGCGAACGAAGCATATTCATTCACAAATGGATTTTTGGGGCACCACCAAGTTCGAATAGCTGAGAGGGATAAAAGAAAAACAACATTCACTACTAAGTGGGGGTCATATGCATACAATGTGATGCCATTCGAACTAATGAATGCACCAGCAGTCTTCTCAAGGATTTTCATAGCTGCATTACGAGACTATATTCACAAATTTCCAGAGGTGTACATGGATGACTGGACAATGTATAGTATGTTAAAACAACACACCAGCTTATTAAGAGTAATGTTTGAAAGGTGCAGGAAACTACAGATTTCTTTAAACCTCAAGAAATTTATCTTCGCAGTCTCGTTAAGAAAACTACTAGGCCATATCGTCTGCAAGGATGGAGTATGTGTAGTGTTATCACTCAGGTTGTTCCCCAAAAGTTGTAGAAAAGGGAATATGGCCGAGGTAACCACAGACCAATCTTTTAGATGCAGGTTCTAGCCAATCTGCATCTAGAGAGGGCGCTCTCTTTATGATTTAGCTTTTTTTTAAGGTATATTAGGCTAGTTATGAAGTACAAGGGTTTGTTTGAGTTTTTGGATGGTGATATTCTGTAGAACAGGGGTGTAAAATCTGAGAAGTTCAGTCCATTGGGCTAATGGAGTCTATGAGGATGAACTACTGGTTATTTTTTCTTTAACAGAGGGGGTACTACAGAGCAAGGTAATCAACCATGGAACAAATTGTATGCTGGAATCAGATGGTATGGGGTCAGTGGGTGAAGGGCAATTAAGAATCTTTCATCATGTTGACAGAGGGAAAGTGGATGAATATTGCCAGGGAGCAGTTAAGAATTCCTTAGCTATATTCAAGATGTAAGAACTAGGAGAAACAAGAGCAATCAAGAATTCCTGCTTATGCTAATTCTGAAGAAAACATTAATAATAACATGAGATTGAACACAGAGTGCAGTCAAGTAAGTTCTGAGTTATTCCTTTTCTCTGTTATTGAGATTATGAACATAGATGATATATAAAATGCAGAAACTGTAAAACACGAGTTAAAAAGACTTATTGATCCATGAAATAATTCGAGAATTCTGTAACATGGTCTTCTGCCATCAATTCCACATCCAGAGAACTCAGCAACAACGCATTCCAGCGGCCTTTTATTCAGAAGGTTTTTAGAGTTACAGCGCAGTTCCGGAAATGTATCACCAACCCCTAATACTTCGCTTGGGTAGGTATTTGTACAAAAATGATTACAAAATATCTCAAAGAGATAATATCTAGTAATAACTTTTTCTACCTACTTTATAAGAGAAGTAAATGATCTTGGGAACAGGAAGAAATAAATGCAGAAGTAAATGCTGCTATGCTGGCCGCTCAGTTGGTGAGATGTGTTGACTGTAAGCTCGGTGAGTCTGCTGGTGGCTGCTTCCGTTGATATTCTGCGCCGTTGGATTAGCGTTTTTGGGTGTATTTAATTTTGTTTTAATAAACTGCAGCCCCACGAGACTCTCACCCATTACTTTTCTCCACTTTATGATATCTGTTGTATTCTGGGAAAAAACAAAAGTTTGAAACTCGCCTATAGGATTTCCAACATACTTTGCCACCACTGCTCTTCTAGTAACTGATGTCTTAGCAGCTTTCTCAAAGTCTCATCTATGTTTGTGTACCTGGAGAAGTTAGGCTGGACTGTAAAAAGATCTTTCACTTCATGTTCTATATAAAATAGATTTTCTAAGTTGTTGTAAAGAGTTTGGCCAGATGGAAGGGTCTTCTCTACTGGAGTACTTGATGATGCATTTAGTTGATCAGCCGCATGTTTATCCAACCTGAGTTGGTACTCAGCTTGTCTCAACAGACGTTCATTGTTTCCCACTAGACTAGGCAAGCACCTTTCATGCAGAACTGCCAATCTTTCCATAAAAGAGTCTATCTCCACCTCCATATCCTGGCTCTTCCTCTCCAAATTCTGCATCATGGTTCTCATGGTCAGAACTCTTTTGATTTTTAGAATGGTGGTTATCCTATCTCTGGTGTCCAGTGTTGCTAGTTCTTCTCTGGTTATATATAATTTGAATAGATCTCCAGACATTACTAATGGATTCAATGATGTTAGCCCACAAAATGCCCTTGATTTCTCCCAGAGGCTTATCTAAAGAGAGGTCATTTTCTAATGTTTTTAATTTGTTCTCTAATGCCTTCACCTCTCTTGTCCTTTCTGCCACAGTCATTTTAGGTTTTTCATCACTTATTTCTAGTTTTGCCAATTTCTCTTTGGCTTCTTTCAATTCTGATACTTGGAGTTTTAAATCCTCCATAGCCTTTATTAACTCCTCTGTGGTCATGGTAGTGCTGTTGCCTGCTGCTGTTGTTGTTGCTGAAGTACCTGGTGCTGTTGATGCTGGGCCAGTGGAAGGCACTACTATTGTAACTGTGGGAGGAGCAGTTGTAACTATTGGAGCTATTTGAGATGCCTGGGAGGTCGACACTCCCTGCTTTTCCTATAATGCTTTCTCCAATTCCTACTCAGTCTCACTTAGTCTTTGATTCATTCTCATCAGCAAGTCCATCATGTCCTCCTCTGCTTTTTCCTGCACAACCTCTGTAGTTTGTGGATGCATAGTAATAGGCAGCTTCAACTATTTCCTGAGGGCAGCAATGTCCTCTTCCTTTTTCTTCATCAATGCTTTTATTCCTTGGCATCCTTGGGATCATGTCGCAGTTCAATGATAATTTCTTCCAAGAACATTATCCTGTTGTCGTTGGCTAAAAAACATGCCTTTTCCAAATCCAGTTGGGCAGATGTGTTGTTCAATGAGTTCTGCGATTGGTGAGCTAACATTGCCTTATCTGCTAATGTAGAGTAGACCATCTCCCCAGTTTGCTTATGCAGCTCAATCTGGTCCATAGGATGAATGTCTTTGGCAAGGACCTCTAGATTTGTTCTTATGTAGTCAACTGCTGACTGTGGCTGCTGCACTTTGGTCTTAAAGTGGATCAAGATTATTTTTCCTTCTTTAATGTCATATGCAGACATTAACCTTTGCTGTTTGGTTGGGGTCATCTTGAGAAACTGATCATAAAGTTGTAGTCTTATGGGCTCATTCTGGGCCTTGATGTCGATGAATGTTCTTTTGATATCAAAACCTTGCTTGCTTTGTGGCCTTGTGGAGGAAAATTCCACACTATGTTGTTTCTCCAATTCCTACCTGTGAGAGTTGGTGGATGTTCCTACCACTGGGGATGTCTGTGTGCTAGTAGTCCTCTCGCCTCTTGGAATTTCTATGATTTCCTCAATAATTTCCTTTTCAGGTAGAGGATTTATTCTTTGCCTTTTTGCCCCTGGTTGCTCTGTTGGCCGACTTACAGGCGTGGTCTCTTCTCTGTCCCTTTTCCTGCCCTTTTCCTCATTTAGAGGAGTTTGTAATGCTGGTATTTCTGGTGCTTTGGTCTGGACAGGAGGAATTTTCCCTTGGCCTTGTTCCTTTGATGATGTTGGCTAATCTATCATTATGTGTTGTTCTGTATCTAGCACTTCTTTGCCCTTTGATGTCCCTGCAGTTGGTGTAGTGCTTTCTTGGGTAGGTTGCTGTGAAGTTCCAGTAGATAATGTGCCTACTCTGGTTTACTGAGGTAATTTGAAAGACACCTGTCCAAAAGAGTCCAGGTCAAGAGTCTTTTCAAGATTTTTCGTTGCTTGTTCCATCTTTTCTTCTTCAGTAAGCTCTTCAATTAATATGCCTTCTACCCACTCATCTTGATTAGCAAACTACTCTATTTCAGGGATCCTACAATGATTGTAAGCTGATAGTCTGTTTTTTACTTTTCTTTCACAGATAAATCCATTTGGGTCATAGGGTACCCACCAAAATCTCCTTTTTAATTTGAATTGTTCACCCAATATCTTGTCAGCATCTTGCCATCCTTCCTTTTTGTTAATGATGAAAGGGCCTAACTAGTTTCTTAATTTCAGCTGAGCTTTTTTCTTGGCACCATAAAAGTGAGTCAAATATGAATTGATAAATTGCCTGAAGTATTCTAGGGAAAATAGTCTCATAGGCACATATTTTGGCAGTTTGTAAGGGCACAGCTCACAGCCATATATCCTGATCTCAGTTTGATTCTGGTAGAAGTACCAATCACCTATTTTGTAGCTTTTGGAGAGCTGTAAAATTTTCAGCATATCACTAGAGAGTCTAGGAGGAGGAGTTCTCATCAGCAGAGAGGAGACCAGATGTATAAAAAAATCAATGAATTCACAATAAGTGTAAGGAGAGTTATGGACTTCATGGAAGACTAAGGTCCAAAAGATCAAGACCTCCTTTCTCCTTTAGAATCCAATTTTCTGATGGAAAACTGAAAACTGTTTGTTTGATAGTGCAAGAACAGATGATATATATATGATGTGTACTTAAAGACTCCTTCTATATCTAGATTTATGAATTGGTCATGGATCTTGTTGGCAATAAAAGTAGCAAAGTCAAATTTGACAGCAGGAGGATGTCCTGGAATAAACATGGACATCAAAGCTAAAATGGTCTCATCAACATATTCACTTGTCTTAAATCCCAGGACCTAGGATATCATATCAATAATGAATCTTCTAGCTTCATTGAACCAAACATGGTGAAAAGGAGGTGGCTCTATGGGCTGGAAATCTGGTCTCATAAATAACTTGGCAACCCGGCCTATTTATGCAGTGGATAGTTTAGAGCCTTGTTCCAGCAAATATCCAATGGAAAGAGGAGCCAGAGGCTGAGTAGGTTTGAAGTGCAGCATCTCATTTATGGACTTAGGGGTTATATGAAAGAGGATAGTTCTAAATGGATTCATAACTACTCTTTGAGTAGGTTCATAATTGGCACAGCACAGGCGAATTACATCTGGGAATACATTTACTGAGGGGAGGTAGTACCTGGGCAGATTGGATTCCCATATCCCATAGAGATCAGTTTTGCTTAGGTGACTATTTCTAATTTCACAGAATGCTTGGAGGTGGCTTTTATAACCAGTTAAGTCTTGTATTTGAAAATCCCTATCAGCCAAGGGCAACCACTCCAAGTCCTTATGAGGTGCATTGAGGGGAGCAATGTTCAGGGCCACTAGAGCTTCCATTGCTCAATTTTCTGTGATTTTTCAACTTGTAATTTGGGCTTTTGTAACAAAATAGGTAAAATAATAGTTCTAGGGCTTTTCTCAGGGAATTGCAGACCGAAGCCGACTTGAATTTAGCTCACTGGGTGAATTTTGCAGAGGAAAATGAAGTCTGCAGGATTTTTTTTGGAAAAATGGGAAAAATGGTGGTTCTGGTGCACCTATTTGAAAGTGGTTTGATGAATTGAACTTAAATTTGGGTGTTTTGGATAGTTTGCAGGGGAGAGCTAAAAAAATAGGGTTTGGAAATAAAATTGAGGTAAATACCTATTTTTAACAGTGCACTGTGCAGACTGCAAGTTGCGGGATGAGCTGGAAGACCGAACTATGGACTCTGTTTGGCTTGGTGGCGGACTGTATGGTTGAACGCTGCCTTGGACGTAAAACGACATGCAATGGTCGTGCAGAGGAAACAAGTGACAATGAGTGAAAATGACGTTTCACATCTTTTTTTAACAAAGATTGGTTTGGCGGGCTTTTGGCGCCTTTTTTTAAATGACGTCAGCATGATGTAATGGCTTGTCGCGTAGTAGGGTGACATGGTGCTGACGCAGTGGTGACGCAAGCAAATGACGTGGTCATTACGTCAGTGAGGGGGCAGCGGGGTAGTAAGCGGTTTCGGCCTCGCACCGCTTTTGGACAAGGGTGGTATTGGAGGGGAGGGCAGCGAGCACTCCAGGAGGCCGCCACCTATCCCAAGGTACGGCGGGAAAACCACCATCCCCTGGGCGCTAAAGGTTGGCATGAAAGACCGTCGCGATATCACTGTGGGCCATCCGATCTGTGGGCCATGATTGAACGGCTAGCAGTCAACGGGAACGGCGGAGGGCTATGGCGTGGGGTCCACCATTATTTTAATGTTTTTCAACGGTTTCAGGTTTATTCATTGGTAAGGTTTGCATGTTTGGTTATTTGTTTAACTAGAGTTTAAACAAATTCCATGGTCGCGTGCGCAAAGGGTTATTACATGGTTCCAGATGAACCAGTAATTCCCACAAATACAATGATATGGTTGATATTACAACCGGGCCGAGATATTAAATTTCTTGGGGTTTTTTATATATTTTATATAATACGGGCATGGGGGAAAATATAAGGGTTTATATAATAAAGTTAACGGTTAATATGGGAGATATGTTTTTGAACCAAAAGTGCTAAGTTTAAAGAGTGAAAAACTTAGGTTTAGGGAAATGAAAAGGATTTTTTATTTTTTTACACAAGAAATGTGGCTTCCTTTGCCTAAGTAAAATCAAAGTTTCACTTAGTCTTTTTCATGAAATGAAGTGAACTAGGAGTATTGAGCAGATCCCAATCTCTTTAGGGGGAGGTTAGTAAGTGTTTTTTGGAGAAATGTGGAGGGAAGTTAGTCATGCTTCATCTGTTTTGTGACCACATAGTTTCCATGATACTTATGATATCCATGAGATGAATCATCTTCAAAAGATAAAATTGCTCATAAACCTGCTTCTGCAACATCAAAACTGCCTACCCAGCCTATTAGACCTAACATTTTTTCTTCCTTTTTCCCTTGGGTGCATTTAAACTAGCAAACCCTTACTCTCTTCTTTTCTTTTAACTGCCATCCTATCTAAGTCTGTCCTTATTTCTTCCAGGGGCTCAGATTTAGCTGTTGAGCTCCTTTGCTTCTCTACCTAACTACTTATCTGCCAAGCTTGAACTATTTGGACAGATTTTGTTCTCTATCTCTAAAACAAGAAATTTAAACATGAACTGGCCAAGATTAAGTTGTTTGGCCATCCATCAAGTGTGGCAAGAGCCAACTGATTGCACACAATGAACTTCTTTGCAAAAATAGAATAGTAGTGGCATTTTGGACTAGCACACTTTCCTGGTCTTCTTCATTTGGGGTTCATTTTCTTTCTTTTTGACCAATTCATTCTTTTTTCCCTTTGATCTTTCTTTTAGGGCATACCCTCTTTTCATTTTTTGGTTTTTTGATTTTTTCAAAATATGGAAACTTTGCAGCATGGAAAGGATGACATATTTGGCATTTCACCAATCAATCATGAAATATGACACCTATTGGTATAAGAGCATAACATTGGCTCCACTTGGGGATGTCTTTTCCTGTTGAAAAGCCAAGAACAGTAGATCAGATTGCCTTATATTCAATTCTTGTTGTATTCTGAAATTTCCACTTGACTGCAAGTGGACAAAACTACACCTCTGCAGCATATATACATTTCCCATTAGCTCATTCAAACAATTGTAGCTTTGTTTTGGATAGATTGTTTGAATGTTTGTCATCATATTTAGAGCTCCCAAGTCTTCTTCTTCAATTTCTGGTAAACTAAAAAGGTAACACAAAAAAGGTAGCACATTTCCTTGATTGTTCCTCAAAATTTGTTATATCTTCCTTTCCATCTTATTGCTGTAGTAAACTGCATAAAGTAAACACTCTTATGTACAAGTTAAAGGCCTGACATATCAACAAAGTGGATCAAAATAATGCTTCAGCATCCGACCATTGACTGGCCCATCTTCTGCTTCTGTACGATCCAGGCTCTTCAAGAAGTAGGTGTTGTTTCCTTGTGAAGCCTGAATAATATAAGGTCCCTTCCATAGGAAGTCAAACTTCCCATGTTTTCCTTTATCTTCCCTTCTGGAATCCCATTTCAGAACTTTGTCTCCTATAAATAAATATTCTGCCTTAGTCCTCTTGTCAAATATCTTCTTAAGTTTTTCTTGTAGAATTTGAGATCTTTGATACACCTCTTCTCTAGTCTGTTGTAAATGAATAGTCTGATTGATTCTTATCTGAATGTCATTGGGTTATGCCCGCACTTCTTGCAGCAACTTTATCACAGGAACTCCCAAAGATGAAGGGAATACAACCTCCATGCCATAAACCAATTCATAGGGGCTTGTTCCAATGGATCTCTTTGTAGTCAATTTGTCTGCCCAAAGTGCATTGATAAGCTTCTTATGCTACTTTTTCTTGTTTTCCTCCAATATTTTCTTAACGATATTGATTAGGCTTTTATTGGATGATTCAGCTAGACCATTACCTTGAGGGTAATAGGTTGTGGAGTGGCCTAAGGTAACATGGTATTTGTGACAAAAATTGATCATTCTTTTGGATTTAAAAGCAGCAGCATTGTCAGTTATAATCTTTTCCGAACAGTCAAATATAGATAGGATATTGGTTTCTAGGAATTGCATGATCACTGAATCATTAGCTTGTCTACAAGGGATGACCTCTATCCACTTGGTAAAGTAATCTGTGGTAGTCAGAATCCGTTTATGCTGGCCAAAAGAGGGAGAGTGAATTTCCCCAATGAAATCTAAACCCCATTGTTGAAATGGTCTTTCAGTGGAAATTGGTTTGAGGGGTAGAGGTAAAAGTTTTCTCTTGCCTTCAAAGATTTGACATTTATTGCAAGTAGTCACAAACTTCTTTACATCATCAAACAGGGTGGGCCAATAAAATCCAGCCCTTAGGATTTTATCAATATTTGATTTCCAGTACAAATGTCCACCACAATCTCCTGCATGAAATTCTTTCAGCACTTTGTCAGTTTCATCCTTTGTTAAGCAACTTAGTAAAATGCCTTCATGATTTTTCCAAAATAAAACATTATCTACAATACAGAATTTTGAAGCTTTCATTTTCAGAAATCTATTTTTAGTTCTGGATAACCCTGGAGGAGTCTGCAGGTTTAAAAATACATAAATTATATCAGCATACCAAGGTGATTGTAAAAAGGCTTGATTGATCTGTGGAATCATCATCTCCTGTTCGTTATCCAGTTCATTGATGTCAAGGGCTTGAAAGTTGGTTTCAGTCATAAGTTTAGCTAATCCTTGTCCTTTTATCAGCTTTGTTGGTTTAATTTCAATGTCATATTCCAAAATGTTAGCTATCCATTTGCCTCTTTTTTCTTCAATTCCTTCTTGAGTTAGAATATCTTTGACCACAGTATTTGGTACATAAGCTATTACATGATAGTATAAATTATAAACTCTGAAGTCCTTAATAGCTTTTACAAGTGCATAAGCCTGTTTTTCCATGATTTGATATTTAAGTGGTGCATCTCTAAGCGCTTTGCTGAAAAAGGCAATGGGTTTTTCACATCCCTGATCATCTTTCTGTAGCAAAACAGCAGCAATGGTATGTTCTGATGCAAAGGAAAAGATTATAAAGTCTCTGTCAAATTTCGGGTTTGTGAGGGCTGGTGTTTTAGTTAAAGCTATTTTGATTTCTTCAAAGGCTTGTTTAGCCTCTATTGTCCATTTTACTTTGGAATCTTTTTTCAGCATGTTGTTCAGAAATCTTATCAGTTCAACCAAGTTGGGTATGAATCTCCTTAGAAAATTGATTTTCCCTAGGAAAGCTTGAAGTTATTTGATATTTCTAGGGTGAGGAACTTGCAGAATGGCTTGTATTCTGTCCGGGTCAATTCTAATGCCATCTTTTGAGATTATGTGACCTAATAGCTTTCCCTCTTCTAGGCCAAATAATGATTTCTTTGGGTTTAGTGATATACCATATTTTCTGCAGATTAAAAACACCTGTCTTAAATGTTGTAAATGTTGTTGATCTGATTTGGAAAATGCAGTAAGGTCATCTAGATATATGACTAGAAAATCATGAATCTCTTTTGCAAAGGCTATGTCCATGGCTCGTTGAAATGTTGCCCTTGCGTTCTTCAGTCCGAAAGGCATTTTTACATACTTGAACGTTCCCCAGGGTGTTGTAAAAGCAGTTTTATCTTGGTCATCAAGGTGAACTAAAATATGGTTAAAGCCTGAAAACCCATCTAACAGTGAAATTCTAGAGGCACCCACTACCTTTTGCAAAATGTGGTCCATCTTAGGTAAGGAGTAGTGGTCTTTTAAAGAGACTTTATTAAGATTTCTCAAATCAACACACAGTCTTATTTCTCTTGTTTTCTTCCTAGTGGGCACTAAATTGGAGACCATTCCGAAAATCTGATGGGTGCAATTATTCCAGCTGCATACACTCGCTTGACTTCTTTTTCAATCAGAGGAAGGAGCACAGGATTGACCCTTCTGAGTTTTTTTTTGAAAGGTTTTTGATTTTCTTTTAGGGGTATTATATGCTGAATTACAGAAGTATCATATGACTTAAGATTTTTATAGCTCCATGCAAAAACATCTTGAAATTCTTTGAACAGTTCAATATATTTCAGCTTTTGGTCGGGAGGCAAACCTTTAGACAATTTTATCATTTTGGGATTTTGCTGAGTCCCTATGTTGTAGTCCTCAATTTCTGCATTTAATGGCTGCATTTTGGGTTTCCTTAGGATGTCATTAGAGTCAAAAATATCTTCCAGGGGAGTTAATCCTGTTGATAAAAAATTATCCTTTAGATCAATCACTTCAGATTCTCCTTCAACAATTTCATCAAGGTCTATTTTTTTTAGCTCTTGTAATTCTTTGCTGGTAAATTTTGTTGGATGTAATATCTGATTTGCTGTTTCAGCTAAAATGTGTGTTTCACTTTTGTCTATTTGATCAGTTTCACAAAGAGTGATTGTGTCTATATTTGTCTTGGAAAATTCTTCTTTCAAAGTCAGGAAATTATTAATCTGAGTGTCATTGTCAAACACCTGCCAATTTTTTACCTTGTCTGGTACAGTTGGCCTGTGTTTAATTTCAGCAGTAAAATGATGATTAGGTTCAAATGGTAGTTTACAAGTGCTGGAAAATGTTGCCAAACTGTGAGCATGCAAATTGTGGTTCCTTGAAATTTTGGTAAGCTGCGATTCTAGAAAGGTAATGAGTATTTCAATTGTTGCCCCTCTATAAGCTCTTAACCTAAGATCATTTGTGAGAAAGTTTCCTTTCATTTGTTGTATAACCAAATCAGAGTCTTCCAAAATTGATATCCTAACTGCCCCTAGACTTTTGATCAATTTGAGTCCTAGCAGGAGGGCTTCATACTCAGCCATGTTATTTTTGCATCTAAAATTCAACCTGTATGCATGTCCTTCAGCATGATCATTTTGCCTGTTATGTATCCAAATCCCTGCCCCTGCTCCTAGTTTATTCACTGATCCATCAAACTCTAGATACCATAGGATTTCTTGATTACGGCTAGCATTAGGAGTTTTTAAAATTTGCTTAGTAGGCAGATTTTGATTTTTAGTCTCATGTGGTTTCCCTTGTGTGTGTGTTATATCACTTATTTCAGCAATTTCTAAAGTTTGGGCAAGAGATTCTTCATTTATGTTTTTTTCTTGTGCTGATGCTAAAATATTGACATCAGTTGGGGGGGAAATTTCATCATTGTATAGGATGAAAGAGTCCATATCAGAATGCATGGAATAAATGGGAAAATTTTGGGCTTTCTCTTGGCTGCTGACCACATATTTCATCAAAGTTTCCCAGTACAATCTCTTTGGCTAGCCAAAGACTAAGATGGTAGCATAGGACATGTCCAACTGTAAAGATCCCTGGAGCTTTGCACCCCAAGATCTAGACAGTAACATGCCATATTTTGGTGGGATATCAGCTACCACTACGTCCATTAAAACAGTCTTGGCCGGGTATTGAACTAGTGATACACATAAATCTTTAATTAGGCCTAGACATCTAATCTGGCTAGAACCAAAACAGAACAAGTCTTTGTATGGCCTGGTGATATCTAGGTCCAACTTTTCCATCACAGATTTGGGCATTAGATTATGGGAAGCTCTAGAATCAAACATTGCATTGTGAAGTACTTTGTCATGAATATTCAGACTTACATAGAAAGGAGGAACACCTCCATCTACTGATTTACCATTTACTTCAGGGCCAAAAATTAATTCTGGCTAGCCATCTAGAACATTCACTGCATCTCTGTTTTTAGAAATTTGAAATGATCTGCTGATTTGTTCTCTATAGACATCATGTTTAGCCAATTCTGACAGTGGAATGGCTATTTTTAACTTGCCTATTTCAGTTTCAAGATTGAAAGGTTTTTCTATTTGAATTTTTGCATTTCGGGCAGTAAGATTTTCTTTTTCTGTTGTGGTTTCAGTGCTTTTTCCTTTATCAGGAGTGTTGTTATGAGTTGAATCTACTTTAAAATTAATTTGAGGAGGTTCCTTTGCATTTTCTTTGGGAGTAAAGGAAGTGGAGGGCTGACTATTTGATAGTTAATTGTATGATATTTCCTCAACTGTTGGTTCTTTTGGGTTGAGGTCTGTTCTAGCAGGGAGTTGTATAGGGGGAGTATTAACCTTTGCTTTTTTAGGTTGCTTGGTATCTTTCTGCTTGTTGGGTTTGGGGACATCTATTGTTTTTCTCCTCAACTTATACTGTTTGTGAACCTCATAGACAGCTGCATCATATCCCTCTCTAAAATCAAATGATTCCCCCGATTTGGTTTGAAATTGATTAAAAGTATGAGCTTCTTAGTCATCCTGGGTCAAAAAGATTTGTTGTTCACTATTTAGACCCATTAAGTTAATTTGAGTGTCCTCTGTTGGCTCACTAGAAGTTGAAGCTTCAGCATAGTTCTCCTGGAATGGAGGCCTGATGTTTTGGTCAGAGCTAGCCTTTCCAGTATTGGAATTTTGATTTTTCCTGAAGTTCGGATTTCTTCTGGTGTTACTTGGTTGACCCTCCCAAGAGGATTTCCTCTCAATTATTTCTACTCTATCACCCAATCTATCCATTCCTTTGATAATTGTATCTAACTTTTGTTCAAACCTAGAAGGTTCTTCTTTGAAAGGTGTTCTCCTTTCGGCTCTAGCTCGAGCTTGTTTAGAGATCAGATTTGCCTCTACATTGATGGCTATACTCTATATGTCTTCTAAGCTTGGAGGAGCTATTTCCCTGAGCTGGTAAGCCATGTCAGAATCAAATCCATCAGGGAATTTGATCAAGGCCAAGTCTGGTGGAGGTCTAAGATTCTGAGGAATAGCATTGCACACATTATTAAATCTGGCACAGTAATCTTGAACAGTTTCTTGTGGGCCTCTTTTCAAGCTTTCATATTCTGATAGGATGTGGAAAGAGTCCTTCTTCCTTTCCCATCTTTTCAAGAAAGTTTGATAAAGGGCATCTGAGTCAGTAATAGTGTTTACAGGAAGTGCCCTGAACCAGGTCCTTACATCACCAGTTAAACTCTGAACAAAGATCTTCATTCTCACATCATCAGCATCAATTTCATAGTTCTCAAAATAATCCATCATTTTCTTAGTATTCTGTTAAGATGTGTAGGTGCTAGTACCATCAAAATAGGTGATTTTGCTTTGATAATCTTGAGGCATAGCCCCTGGATTTGCAGGCAATTGCAGGGGAGCATATCGGTTTGCCATATTTATAGGGATAAATGTAACAGTTGGAAGAACAGGGATAACAGTGGAAATATGTGCAGTGGATAGGGGAGTGGAAAAGATGTTTTAAAGCATTGATAGTGAACTAGGTGAAGCAATAGTAATGGTAGAAAGGACTTGTGTTTTTCCAGCAGTAAGCTAAGTTTGGATAGAGTTCTCCTGAGGTGTGTCAAGATTTAAATCAGTAGAATTTTCTTAATTATCTCGGCTTCTAAGGTTCTTAGGGATCAAATTAGGATTTTCAAAGATAGCTGGAGGATTTGGATCTGGATTTGATCTAGTGTAATGGATTTTCTTCTTTGGATCCAGCTTCTAAATATATTTTTTGGTCTTTCTTGAAATATCTGAAGAATACAACTTTTAACACTATCTTTCTAGGAAGTTTTAAACTGCGAGAGTCTTGAATTTTCCTAAAGATCTATTGAAAACAAAAAGGAAACTGATCAAGTCTTTGAGACAGTTGTTCAAAGCCTAAAACTAGACTGGAGATAAACTGAAGCAGATTTTATTTACTCTTTTAATTACATAGCAAAAGAAGTTTCAAAGGCTACCTGGCTAACTTCAGGCTCCATCTGTAGCTTTAGAAAATAGACAGCTGTAACAAACAATCATTCAGTTCCCCAGTGAAGTATCCAATGATTTTATCACTCAGGTTGTTCCCCAAAAGTTGTAGAAAAGGGAATACGGCCGAGGTAACCACAGACCAATCTTTTAGATGCAGGTTCTAGCCAATCTACATCCAGAGAGGGCTCTCTCTTTATGATTTAGCTTCGTTTTAAGGTATATTAGGCTAGTTATGAAGTACAAGGGTTTGTTTGAGTTTTTGGATGATGATATTCTGTAGAACAGGGGTGTAAAATATGAGAAGTTCAGTCCATTGGGCTAATGGAGTCTATGAGGATGAATTCCTAGTTATGTTTTCTTTGACAGAGGGCGTACTATAGAGCAAGGTAATCAACCATGGAACAAATTGTAAGTTGGAATCAGATGGTATGGGGTCAGTGGGTGAAGGGCAATTAAGAATCCTTCATCATGCTAACAGAGGGAAAGTGGATGAATATTGCCAGGGAGAAGTTAAGAATTCCTTAGCTATATTCAAGATGTAAGAACCAGGGGAAATAAGAGCAATCAAGAATTCCTGCTTATGCTAATTCTGAAGAAAACATTAATAATAACATGAGATTGAACACAGAGTGCAGTCAAGCAAGTTCTGAGTTATTCCTTTTCCCTGTTATTGAGATTATGAACATAAATGATATATAAAATGCAGAAACTATAAAACACGAGTTAAAAAGACTTATTGATCCATGAAATAATTCGAGAATTCTGTAACATGGTCTTCTGCCATCAATTCCACATCCAAAGAGCTCAACAACAACGCATTACAGTGGCCTTTTATTCAGAAGGTTTTTAGAGTTACAGCACAATTCCAGAAATGTATCACCAACCCCTAATACTTCGCTTGGGGAGGTATTTGTACAAAAATTATTACAAAATATCTCAAAGAGATAATATCTAGTAATAATTTCTTCTACCTACTTTACAGGAGAAGTAAATGATCTTGGGAACAGGAAGAAATAAATGTAGAAGTAAATGCTATTGTGTTGGCCGCTGAGTTGGTGAGATGCGTTGACTGTAAGCTCGGTGAGTCGGCCGGTGGCTGATTCCGTTGATATTCCACACTGTTGGCTTAGCGTTCTCGGGTGTATTTAGTTTTGTTTTAATAGACTGCAGCCCCACGAGACTCTCACCCATTACTTTTCTCCGCTTTATGATATCTGTTGTATTCTGGGAGAAAACAAAAGTTTGAAACCCGCCTACAGGATTTCCAACATACTTTGCCACCACTGCTCTTCTGGTAACTGATGTCTTAGCAGCTTTCTCAAAGTCTCATCTGCATCTGTGTACTTGTAGAAGTTAGGCTGGACTGTAAAAAGATGTTTCACTTCATGTTCTATATAAAATAGATTTTCTAAGTTGTTGTAAAGAGTTTGGCTAGATGGAAGGGTCTTCTCTACTGGAGTACTCGATGATGCATTTAGCTAATCATCCGAATGTTTATTCAACCTGAGCTGGTACTCAACTTGTCTCAACAGGCGTTCATTGTTTCCCACTAGACTAGGCAAACCCCTTTCATTCAGAACTGCAAATCATTCCATAAAAGAGTCTATCTCCACCTGCATATCCTGGCTCTTCCTCTCCAAATTCTGCATCAAGGTTCTCATGGTCAGAACTCTTTTGATTGCTAGAATGGTGGCTATCCTGTCTCTGATGTCCAGTGCTGCTAGTTCTTCACTGGTCTTAGTGTTCAAAAATTGTATTAACCTGTTGGCCTGCTCGGGCATATGTCTTAATAAATTTTTGGCCCTTTGAATTTCCACCTGGGCTGCTGCTATCAAGTCAATCTGCTCATATATAATTTGAATAGATCTCCAGACATTACTAATGGATTCACTAATGTTAGCCCACAAGATGCCCTTGATTTCTCCCAGAGGCTTATCTAAAGAGAGGTCCTTTTCTAATGTTTTTACTCTGTTCTCTAATGCCTTCACCTCTCTTGTCCTTTCTGCCACAGTCATTTTAGATTTGTCATAACTTATTTCTAGGTTTGCCAATTTCTCTTTGGCTTCCTTCAATTCTGATACTTGGAGTTTTAAATCCTCCATAGCCTTTATTAACTCCTTTGTGGTCATGGTAGTGCTGTTGCCTATTGTTGTTGTTGTTGCTGAAGTACTTGGTGTTGTTGATGTTGAGCCAGTGGGAGGCACTGCTGTTGTAACTGTGGGAGGAGCAGTTGTAACTATTGGAGCTATTTGAGATGCCTGGGAGGTCGACATTCCCTGCTTTTCCTGTAATGCTTTCTCCAATTCTTGCTCAGTCTCACTTAGTCTTTGATTCATTCTCATCAGCAAGTCCATCATGTCCTCCTCTACTTTTTCCTGCACAACCTCTGTGGTTTGTGGATGCATAGTAATAGGCAGCTTCCACTGTTTCCTGAGGGCAGCAATGTCCTCTTCCTTTTTATTCATCAATGCTTTTATTCCCTTGGCATCCTTGGGATCATGTCCCAGCTCAATGATAATTTCTTCCAAGGACTTTATCCTGTTGTCCTTGGCTAAAGAAGATGCCTTTTCCAAATCCAGTTGGGCAGATGTGTTGTTCAATGAGTTCTGCAATTGGTGAGCTAACATTGCCTTATCTGCCAATGTAGAGTAGACCATCTCCCCAGTTTGCTTATGCAGCTCAATCTGGTCCATAGGATGAATGTCTTTGGCAAGGACCTCTAGATTTGTTCTTATGTAGTTAGCTGCTGACTGTGGCTGCTGCACTTTGGGCTTAAAGTGGCTCAAGATCATATGCAAACATTAACCAATGTCATATGCAAACATTAACCTTTGTTGTTTGGTTGGGGTCATCTTGAGAAATTGATCATAAAGTTGCAGTCTTATTGGCTCATTCTGGGCCTTGATGTCCGTGAATGTTCTTTTGATATCAGAACCTTGCTTTCTTTGTGGCCTTGTGGAGGAAACTTCCACACTATGTTGTTTCTCCAATTCCTGCCTATGAGAGCTAGTGGATGTTCCTACCACTGGGGATGTATGTGGGCTGGTAGTCCTCTCGCCTCTTGGACTTTCTATGATTTCCTCAATAATTTCCTCTTCAGATAGAGGATTTATTCTTTGCCTTTTTTCCCCTGGTTGCTCTGTTGGCCCACTTACAGGCGTGGTCTCTTCTCTGTCCCTTTTCTTGCTCTTTTCCTCATTTAGAGGAGTCTGTAATGCTAGTATTTCTGGTGCTTTGGTCTAGACAGGAGGAATTTTCCCTTGGCCTTGTTCCTTTGATGATGCTGGCTGATCTATCATTATGTGTTGTTCTATATCTAGCACTTCTTTGCCCTTTGATGTCCCTGTAGCTAGTGTAGTGATTTCTTGGGCAGGTTGTTGTGAAGTTCCAGCAGATGATGTGCCTACTCCAGTTTGCTGAGGAAATTTGAAAGACACCTATCCAAAAGAGTCCAGGTCAAGAATCTTTTCAAGATTTTTCATTGCTTGTTCCATCTTTTCTTCCTCAGTAAGCTCTTCAATTAATGTGCCTTCTACCAACTCATCTTGATTAGCAAACTGCTCTATTTCAGGGATCCTACAATGATTGTAAGATGATAGTCTATTTTTTACTTTTCTTTCACAAATAAATCCATTTGGGTCATAAGGTACCCACCAAAATCTCCTTTTTAATTTGAGTTGTTCACCCAATATCTTGTCAGCATCTTGCCATCCTTCCTTTTTGTTAATGATGAAAGGGCCTAACTGGTTTCTTAATTTCATCTGAGCTTTTTTCTTGGCACCATAAAAGTGAGTCAAATCTGAATTGATAAATTGCCTGAAGTATTCTAGGGCAAACAGTCTCATAGGCACATATTTTTGCAGTTTGTAAGGGCACAGCTCACAGCCATATATCTTGATCTCAGTGTGATTCTGGTAGAAGTACCAGTCACCTATTTTGTAGCTTTTGGAGAGCTGTAAAATTTTCTGCATATCACCAGAGAGTCTAGGAGGAAGAGTTCTCATTAGCAGAGAGGAGACTGGATGTATAAAAAAATCAATGAATTCACAATAAGTGTAAGGAGAGTTATGGACTTCATGGAAGACTGAGGTCCAAAAGACCACAGACCTCCTTCCTCCTTTAGAATCCAATTTTCTAATGGGAAACTGAAAACTGTCGATTTCATAGTGCAAGAACCGATGATATATATATGATGTGTACTTAAAGACTCCTTCTTTGTCTATATTTCTGAATTGGTCATGGATCGTGTTGGCAATAAAAGTAGCAAAGTCAAATTTGACAGTAGGAGGATGTCTTGGGATAAACATGGACATCAAAGCTAAAATGGTCTCATCAACATATTCACTTCTCTTAAATCCCAGGACATAGAATATCATATCAATAATGAATCTTCCAGCTTCATTGATCCAGACACGGTGAAAAGGAGGTGGCACTCTGGGCTGGAAATATGGTCTCATAAATAACTTGGCAACCCAACCTATTTCTGCAGTGGATAGTTTAGAGCCTTGTTCCAGAAAATATCCCATGGAAAGTGGAGCCGGAGGCTGAGTAGGTTTGAAGTGCAACTTCTCATTTATGGACTCAAGGATTATATGAAAGAGGACAGTTCCAAATGGAGTCATAACTGCTCTTTGAGTAGGTTCATAATTGGCACAGCACAGGTGGATTACATCTGGGAATACATTTACTGAGGGGAGGTAGTACCTGGGCAGATTGGATTCCCATATCCCATAGAGATCAATTTTTCTTAGGTGACTGTTTCTAATTTCACAGAATTCTTGGACGTGGCTTTTGTAACCAGTTAAGTCTTGTATTTGAAAATCCCTATCAGCCAAGGGCAACCACTCCAAGTCCTTATGAGGTGCATTGAGGGGAGTAATGTTCAGGGCCAATGGAGCTTCCATTGCTCAATTTTCTGTGATTTTTCAACTTGGAATTTGGGCTTTTGTAGCAAAATAGGTAAAATAACAGTTTTGGGGCTTTTCTTAGGGAATTGTAGACTAAAGCCGACTTGAATTTAGCTCACTGGGTGAATTTTGCAGAGGAAAACGAAGTCTGCATGATTTGTTTTGGAAAAATGGGCAAAACAATGGTTCTGGTGCACCTATTTGAAAGTGGTTTGATGAATTGAACTTAAATTTGGGTGTTTTGGACAGTTTGCAGAGGAGAGCTAAAAAAAACAGGGTTTGGAAATAAATTTGAGGTAAATACCTGTTTTTAACAATGCACTATGCGAACTGCAGGTTGCGGGATGAGCTGGAAGACTGAACTGTGGACTCTGTTTGGGGTGGCGGACTGTATGGTTGAATGCTGCCTTGGACGTAAAATGGCATACAATGGTCGCGCAGAGGAAACAAGTGACAATGAGTGAAAATGACGTTTTCACATCTTTTTTTAACAAAGATTGGTTTGCGGGCTTTTGGCGCCTTTGTTTAAATGACGTCAGCATGATGTAATGGCTTGTTGCATAGCGGGGTGATGTGGTGCTGACACGGCGGTGACGCAAGCGGATGACGTGGTCATTACGTCAGCGGGGGGGGTGGGGTAGCGGGGCGGTAAGCGGTTTCGGCCCCGCACCGCTTTTGGACAAGGGTGGTATCGGAGGGGAGGGCAGCGAGCACTGCAGGAGGCTGCCACCTGTCCCAAGGTACGGCGGGAAAACCACCATCCCCATGGCACTAAAGGTTGGCATGAAAGGCTGTCACGATATCGCTGTGGGCCGTCCGATCTATGGGCCATGATTGAATGGCTGGGGGTCAACGGGAATGATGGAGGGCTACGGCGCGAGGTCCACCATTATTTTAATGTTTTTCAACGGTTTCGGGTTTATTCATTGGTAAGGTTTATGGGTTTGGTTATTTGTTTAACCAGAGTTTAAACAAATTCCATGGTCGAGCGTGCAAAGGGTTATTACATGGTTCTGGATGAACCAATATTTCCCACAAATACAATGATATGGTTGATATTACAACCGGGGCGGGATATTAAATTTCTTGGGGTTTTTTATATAATTTATATAATACGGGCATGGGGGGAAATATAAGGGTTTATATAATAAAGTTAACGGTTAATATGGGAGATATGTTTTTGAACCAAAAGTGCTAAGTTTAAAGAGTGAAAAACTTAGGTTTAGGGAAATGAAAATAATTTTTTATTTTTTTACACAAGAAATGTGGCTTCCTTTGCCTAAGTAAAAACAGTGTTTCACTTAGTCTTTTTCATGAAATGAAGTGAACTAGGAGTATTGAGCAGATCCCAATCTCTTTAGGGGGAGGTTAGTAAGTGTTTTTTGGAGAAATGTGGAGGGAAGTTAGTCATGCTTCATCTGTTTTGTGACCACATAGTTGCCATGATACTTATGATATCCATGAGATGAATCATCTTCAAAAGATAAAATTGCTCATAAACCTGCTTCTACAACATCAAAACTGCCTACCCAGCCTATTAGACCTAACATTTTTTCTTCCTTTTTTTCCTTGGGTGCATTTAAACTAGCAAAACCTTACTCTCTTCTTTTCTTTTAACTGCCATCCTATCTAAGTTTGTCCTTATTTCTTCTAGGGGCTCAGATTTCGCTGTTGAGCTCCTTTGCTTCTCTACCTAACTGCTTATCTGCCAAGCTTGAACTGTTTGGAGAGATTTTGTTCTCTATCTCTAAAACAAGAAATTTAAACATGAACTGGCCAAGATTAAGCTGTTTGGCCATCCATCAAGTGTGGCAAGAGCCAACTGATTGCACACAATGAACTTCTTTGCAAACATAGAATAGTAGTGGCATTTTGGACTAGCACACTTTCTTGGTCTTCTTCATTTGGGGTTCATTTTCTTTCTTTTTGACCAATTCATTCTTTTTTCCCTTTGATCTTTCTTTTAGGGCATACCCTCTTTTCATTTTTTGATTTTTCAAAATATGGAAACTTTGCAGCATGGAAAGGATGAAAATATTTGGCATTTCACCAGTCAATCATGAAATATGACACCTATTGGTATAGGAGCATAACATGTAGACCTAGCAAAGGTTGTGGAAATCATCCACATGGAACCATCGCACAACATAAAACAACTAAGATCAGCTCTAGATCACACGGGGTACTACTGGTGATTCATCAGGAACTACGCATCAATCACAGCCCCACTAGAAAAATTGTTGAAGAAAACAGAGGAGTTCATTTCGAATGAGGATTGTCAGACAGCTTTGAATAAGTTAAAGGAAATACTGGTAAGTGCAAAGATACTAGTATATCCTGATTGGAACAAAATGTTCCATGTGCACATCGATGCGTCAGGTATGGTGCTGGGAGCGGTCTTAGTGTAGCCATGGGATAAGAATATGGACCACCCGATGTACTATGCTAGCAGAATGCTGTCAACTACGGAGATAAACTACACAACAACCGAAGGAGAAGCCCTGGTAATGGTTTATTCTCTCCAAAATTTCAGGCATTATTTATTGGGTGCACCATTCAAATTCTTTACAGACCATTCCGCACTCAAATATTTTGTAAAAAAGCTAGTACTAGAAAGGAGAATATGCTGATGGCTGTTGCTATTTCAGGAATTTGCTTTCGAGGTGGTCATAAAATCTAGCAAAATGAATGTGGGACTAGACCACCTCTCACGATTGGAGACAGGGGAGAATGAAGGAGCAGTGGATGATCAGTTGCCCAACGCCGACTTATTTAGAATAGAGGCAATCCCAGACCACCTAGAAGAGATCGCCACATTATTAACAATGGGTTAGTGCCCAGAAGGATATATGACAACACAGAGACGACACTTGGTAGTAAGGGCAGCAGATTACCAGCTGATCGCAGGACACCTCTACAAGATGGGCTTAGATCAAATACTGAGGCATTGCATCCTCCAGCATGAAAGAAATGATGTGCTATGGGAATGCCACGTGGGGGTTGCAGGAGGCCATGTGGGAGGTAAAGCCACCGCAAGAAAGATACTACACGTAGGACTTTAGTGGCCAACTATTCATAAAGATTCTAAAGAATTTGCTAAGAAATCTAACATCTGTTAAAGGGTTGAAAAGCCTTCGCGATGGGATGAGCTGCCCCTACACCCTATCCACACGATGAAAATATTTGATAAATGGGCGATAGATTTCATTGGACCCATTATGCCACCGTCAAGGAACTTGCGAGCAAGATACATAATAAGAGCAACATAATACCTCACCCAGTGGGGAGAAGTAACAGTCGTCAAAGACTATACAGTGGAAACAGTTGCACGGTTTATTTTCAAGAACATAGTCTCAAGATTTTGATGCCCGGGGAGCCTCACAAGTGACCAGGGAATGCACTTTCGAAATGAAACTATTGAGACTCTGTTGAAGACCTTCATGATTCAGCGTAACAAGAGTAGCCCCTATCATCCACAGGCCAATGGCACAGTGGAAGCATTCAACAAAATTCTAGAGAAAGGGCTAACAAAGGTCGTGTCAGCCAATAAGGATGACTAGGATGAAAGAATACCCACAACACCATGGGCATACAGGACAACAATAAAGAGACTTCATAAAAAAACTCTGTTTCAACTAGTATACGGAAGAGAAGTTGTGGTTTTGGTGGAATTTATATTACTAAGTATGTTCATATCTGAGGCCACGGGAATGATGGACAACATAGCCTTGCGGGACAGACTGGGTCAACTATTGGAACTTGATGAAACCCGCTTCTTGGCCGAGTTTCATCAATCAATGGAGAAGAGAAGGCAAAAATCTTGGCATGATAGGCACATTAGGAAGAAGTCTTTTGGAATAGGGGAACAGGTACTCCTATATGACAGCAAGTTCCAGAAGTTCCCAGGGAAACTGCAGATGCACTAGTTAGGCCCGTTTATAGTCACATAAATCAAAGATTCGAGAGCTATAAGGCTTGCACAACTGGATGGAGTCCTAATACATGGATGGGTGAATGGCACACACCTAAAGCCCTTCCACGATGCATAATTAAAAAAAAAAGGGCCACTATGTTCAGTTTAGTCATGTCATAAAAATAAGTGAAAGGAAAATAAGGTTGCGACAACAATTTCAGCACACTATAACCCATTTTTGGTCGGGGGGGGAAAGAAGAGGTAGAGTTAGTAGTCACACATGTAATCCCCATCAACAAGGTACACGTAGGCATGCACTTTTTCCAGACATTATGATCACATGCTGTACCCGTCCTTTCTGCCATACCGATAGTCATTTCCATATTAAGTAACCAATAATGCAACTGCGAAATTAGGAGCCGCAAAATATTTTCCCATTAAGTACAAAATTAGTTAATAAATAACCCCATCACGAAAAAAAAAAATATTCCATGCAGCCCGCTCTATATTTTCCTAGTCCACATCATGGTTGTCACATCCAGGTCGGTCGATAGTAGCAAAATATAGCTAGAACACATGGGAAAGTTGTGGGAGTAATTAGTTGCTAAGGTCCAGTTAGTCAAGAAACGTTGTGTCAGGTCTGACTACTTAAATTTGCAGGATAATGAAGGGCATTCCAAAACTTCAATCACATATAGCAAAAGAATTACAGAGCCACTCTGAAGAACAGTTGCAGAGACAGCGAAGTAAGAAACCTCAGGTGTAGATTGTTTATCATAGGTGAAAGGAGATGGCGAAAGGAATTGTATCCATCCCACAGGACACATTAGATGAAACAATTGCAGTGGTCAACAACCATAATGGAAAATATGACAAGGCGAATTTGGTCGACAATGATTTTACAGATTGTTTCCAGTTCCCAACCAGGAAAAGAGAAGTTTATGCGGAGGATTTCCAGAAGGAGGATCGCACCAAGACCTCCACGGTCAGGGATGAGTTTAAAGGGCTACAGAGATTGACGTTACTCCATTTGAGGAGTTTACCCGTGTTTGGCACCCAATTCGCTGCAATGCAGTGTACCAAGCTTTTGGCGAGCAGGATGCACAGAGGATCATTGTGGTTGGACAAGAAGTATCCCATCCATGTGGAGGATATTAGTCGACTAACAGGGCTTTCCGCGGGAGGGAATGCAGTTATTTCAACATTCCAAACAGGGGATAAGAGAGACAAGAAACAGTATGAGGATAATGTCTATGTCAGATATGAGACTGAGAGGGGTGGGAGAGGAGCGAAGCTAGATATAATCAACAAGGTCAACATCAAGTTTTCCTACTACCTCATAGTAGGCAAAACAATGCGTCACTTTACAAAGAATGAATGCACGTTGGACACCATTTCAGTGGGAGAACATTGTTGTTGAGGAGAGGTACTGAACTGGTCCACATTTGCTCTCAACGAGCTATTTGAAGCTTTTGAAGATGTGTATAGGCGGGGTACCAGTTTCATGTTTGGGTACATTTTGATGTCGTTGGCAATGTGGAAGTGGAGGCCACCGAAGGAGAGGGAATTGGCGACCATCGTTGAAGGCCAACCAATGACACTCTGTTACAACCCATGGAGGGCATCGGGAGACCCCAGTACAAAGGAGATAAATGAAATATCTTTCAAGGATTGGTACGAGCAGATGCTAGCGACAATAAGGTTTACGGAGAGGATACCAAAGACTCTGCTGGATGAATTCTTAGAAGAGCTCTGGTTTGGGGCCTCACATGCGCACACCTACCTGAGGTCGCAGTGTGTCCACCCAGAGATGTTTAAGATGAGGCCGCAGAGGTTTGTAGTAATGGTAGAAGCTGATGAGGCTCATCATTGGGTAATTATATGGGCCTTAATTCACCTCCTAGCTTAGTCAAACCAACTATTCTCACAACTTATTGCATACTTTTGATCATATTTTTTTTATGAGATGAGTTAGAGTTGGATATTTTGCTTTGTGGTCTAATGTGCATTTAATGCAGGATTAAAAGATAAAAGCAAGGAATTTTAGCAAAGACCTTGGTCAAAAATCGAATGGGACAAGGGAGAGGAATTATAGGAGGGAAATCCTCCTCATTTACTACCCCTCCATTTGAATATTCCTCCATCATCTTGGAGTACAAACAGCCAAATCATGAGGACTAGAAGGCAATCGAGTGAGCGGAAGTCAAAGCACCAGTTTATCTCGAGTTTGGAAGCCAAGCCTCCCTAATTTTAAGGAACTCATTGGAGACTTCATACATATAAGCAGAGAGGCCTAGAACTTCAGTAGGATTCAGACTTTTGATTGTAAAAATTTACTCTATTTTAGAGCTGCAAGACTTGTGACAATTTTTGATGTAATCCATTGTTTTGATAATAAGAATGAGTTTTGTTTTGAGCCAACACTGAGTTAACTCAGATGGATGAAGCTCTTGGGTTAGGGCCCAACACTAGCACCTAAGGCTCCTCTTTATTATACATGTATGCTAGCGTAGATTCATGTTTTAATCATTCATTTTCATAAGTAGCTGCATTTCCATTACAGTAGTGTAGTGTAGATTAGTTTTGTTTTAGTTTGCTTCCATTTGTGCCTTCTTTCAATTAGCAGCTTAGCCAGGAGTTCATGCATGAAGTTTGTTGTCTTGATTCAGTACAAGGTTCATTTCATTATCATCTTTTTCCATCACTTTTTGCTCATATGCTCATTTCCTTCAACATGAAATGCTTAAGCAGAAGCTGATAAAACACGTCTTGCTCAGATTATACCTGTAGATTTCCTTACCATCCAATCCACAACAAACCTAACCAATCATCGTCTGATTCATTCAATGCTTGACTTTATGCACTCCAGATCTCCACCGTCATCTATATAGCTTGATCCAATGGCTATCGTGAATTCTTCCACCTACTTTATGCATCCCAAATTCCACCATCAATCTATCATGCCCTCGATCCAATGGCTATTGCGTCACCCGATCGCCAACTAGCTTGGCCGGTCTCCACCGTTGATCAAACCCGCATGATCCAACGGCTATCTCGCAATCTCGCATGAATTCTTGCATGGTCGATATCTGCCTAAGAGCACGCGAGAAAAGCAGTTTTCCCATGCTACGTTTCACTCACTTAGGCTAATCACATGAAAATTAGAAATACAGCTTACAGCTTTTAGGGTGCACGAGAAAATACTTACCACCTACGAAACCCGCTCCATCATTCCTCATGTTTTTTTCCTTTTGTCGCCACGTGACTTGATGTGATCCATCTATCTATTAACTTCATCTCCCGCAATGAGATCTCTACCATTCATCTCCCGTTAGTCTTGTTCATCCATCTATTCACTTAATCCCATGCTATAAGATCTCCGCCGCTTATCTTCCATTAGTCTTGTTCATCCATCTATTCACTTAATCTCCTGCGATATGATCTCCGCTGCTCGTCTTCCATTTATATTGTTCATTGATCTGACTGATCCAACGGTTCCCATGCACTACTACTTCGTTATGTCCTCCTTTAACTAATTTCAATCTTCGCTTGCTCTTCTGCTTGACTCCTTGCATGCTTGATTTTACCAAAAAAACAAAAATGATAAAACAGATTTAGTTTAGTTTCCTTGCTTACACATTAGTTTGGATTGATGCTCTTTACTTCTGTAACTTAGATAGCAACATTAGGTTAGTGTTGATTTAGCAATTTTGCTTAGCATAGCTGTTTAAATGGTTAATTCGGATATGGTGTGATATTAGCATTACATGTTGTTTTCTTCATTACTGTGTTGGCATTATGTTATCTGGTATGACTTTATGTTACAGATGTTGTACTTGATGGCAACTCCAGTGGTAAGGCTCTCAGTTTGTTGAAAAATTAAGAAGGACGCAGGCAATCGGTTCAGAAAGTGCGTCCCCGCAGGTATACCATGCAGAACCCGCGTCCAGGGACGCCGGCCAGCCGTTCAGGGGGTGCGTCTACCCAGTGCACACATTTCAAGGCAGAGAAAATCACGTGGGGGTTTCTTGTGTGGTATCTAGCCGACGGTTTTATGTTTCTATGGTGTCGGCTCGTGGTATTGTTCCATGTTCTGGGGAGGAGCTTGCCTATATAAAGCAAAGGAGTTCATTTGGATTGAGCAATTGTCTTGGGTTGAAGATCTTATTTGGTGAGATCTAGTCCAGATCTAAGAGGGCGAATCTTCTAATGGACTGTGATCTCTATGGCGCATGATCAGATCTGTAGATCTGACTGTTTGGGTTTGTCCTGAAGCCTTCATATCATTTATATCTAAAGGGTCGCAGGTTCAGTGAAGGGAAAGTGCGCCGGGACGCAGATACTGTAAAGGGCAAGTGCGCCGAGACGCAGCACAGTAGAGAGAGACCTGCGTGGGGTCGCAGGGCGATCAAGGTTCAGGTGCGTCTCTGAAGCAGAAGGACGCGGCGCGATAGTGTTTTCAGGTGCGTCTCTGTAGCGAAGGACGCGGCGCGATAGTATCTTTGGGTGCGTCCCTGAAGCAACAGAACGCAGAGCAGTCAAAGGAACAGTGCGTGGGCACGCAGCGGAGCAGAAGGATATCTGCGTGTGGACGCAGAGTAGCAGAAGGTTAACGGCGTCTGGTCGCAGGCCACAGAAAGAAACACTGCGTCTCTGTTTTAAGATGTTCTGGGTTAGTTCTGTTGTTGCTAATCTGATATCTGTAGTGATCTATATCTGTTATGTACTTGTTGATCATCTGATGCTTTATGAAAAGAAGTAGGGGGTTGTAGCTCCCTTCCAGGAGTAAACTGGAAAACGAGAGAGAGAGAGAGTTGTAGCTCTCTGCAGGTTGCAGCCTGCGTACTGGTAAAGGACTGCACCAGTACAAAATCATTGTAAAAGAAGTTTCTAAATTGAAAGAAGATAGAGACATATTGCAGCAGGTGGTTTTCACCCACATTGGGTTTCCACCTTACATCTTGTGTTCTTTGGTGTGACTATCTGTTTTTCATGCTCATTATTTTATGGTACTGACATGCTAAAATAATTCAAAGATCAAATAAGGAAGATTTATTAAATTTCTAGATAATACTGATTCACCCCCCCTCAGTATTATTTCCAACAATTGGAATCAGAGCAGGTCCTTCAGAGAAGCTTGATCGCTTGAAGGTAGATCGTTCATCATGAGCAACTACGAGAGAGAAGCATCAATTAGGCCACCGATTTTTGATGGGACAAACTTCAATTATTGGAAGGTAAGAGTTACTGCATATCTTCAATCTCTTGGTACAGAAGTTTGGGACATTGTAGAAACAGGCTATGCTTTTCCTTCAGCTACTCCTACAGATCCAGCTGAGAAAAAGAAGTATGAAACAAATGCAAAAGCAGTCAGTACTCTATTAGGAAGTATATCCCAAACAGAATTCATGAAGGTAATGCACTTCAAATCAGCAAAAGAGATATGGGACAAAATGGTCACGAGCTATGAAGGAGATGAACAGGTAAAACAAGCTAAACTTCAAACTCTCAGGATTCAATATGAGACTCTCAAGATGTATAATGATGAAAGTGTGGCTAATTATTTTCTTCGGGTAGATGAGATTGTTAATTGTATGAAAAATTTGGGTGAAGAAATAAAAGAGGCTATAGTAGTTCAAAAGATTCTAAGATCATTATCCCCCAAGTTTGAATCTAAAGTATCTGCAATAGAAGAAAAGGAAAATCTCCGTGTTCTCACTATGTCTCAGCTACATGGAATTCTAACTGCTTATGAAATGAGAAAGGGAGGTCCATCAGACAGAAGGGAAGCTGCTTTTAAGGCATCAGGCAAAGAAGATTACTATGAAGCAAGCCATGTTCCAGAAGAAGAAGAAGAAGAATCAAATTTTGTCAGAAATCTTCAAAGGGGTTCTGGAAGGTTCAGAGGTAAGCTACCTTTCAAATGCTTTGCTTGTGGAAGAGTAGGTCATTATGCTGCAAAATGTCCTTATAAGGATAAAGGAAAGGAACCTGCTAGATGGAACAAGAAACAAAGTGCAAATAAGAAAAGCTACTACACCCATGAAGATAGTGATGGTTTATCAAACAGTGATGAAGATGAACAAGGTAATAAATATAAGTTGTTAATGGCATTTGAAGATGATGATTATGAGGATGCTGTAGATGTGAATAACCTCTATGATGAAATTACTAGACTCAAGAGATGTATAGAAGAAAAGAATGTGATCATTGATACTCTACAATTTCAAATTGATGAAAAAGAAAAACATCTTGAAAAACTAGAAGGTGAAATTGTTGGTCTCAGAAAAGAAATTGAGAAAACAAAAGCTATTAATCTTAAGTTTGTCAAAGGATCTGAAACTTTGGATGAGATTATCAATGTGCAGTGGTTTCCTCTAAACAAGACAGGTTTGGGTTACAATGGAGAAACCTCTCAAGCATCCACCTCAAAAAGTTATCTTGATGCGGCAAGAAGAAATGAGCAGAAGAACAATGAAGATAATCAGGTAAAGCAGGGACAAAATACAAACAGAAACTATCAGGGGCAATCCATCTTAAGGGTGAACAAAAGCTACAACCAGCCACAGGTAAAATCTTCTCAGTTTGGTTCAAGAATAGATGAAAATAGAAATTACAATCAGTTGGCAGGTAGATTCAATAACCGCAGAAGCTTCTTCAATGGACAATGCTTTTCTTGCCATAATTTTGGTCACAAAGCAGCTCAATGTGTTGCATATAAAACAATCATGACTAGGGAAGCTCAAAAACAAAGAAGTATGACAGGGATGACAAAAAGGACCTATAACAACTTTTCGGTTCTTGAAAATGAAGTCGAATGTTCTATTTGCAATAACTTTGGTCATGAAGAATCTGAATGCAGGAGCAGGTTTCAACAGAAAAAGGAGCAAGCCTCAAGCACCAAAACATGGAGAATAAAGGAACTTCAAACAGAAAGATGTGGAATAGCATTTTATGCAGAGGGACAGGAAAATCTATGGTACATTGACAGTGGATGTTCGAAGCATATGACAGGTGATAAAGAAAAACTTGAATCTTATTCTGTTCTAGAAAAAGGAAAGAAAGTCTCTTTTGGAAACGATACTCCTGCAACTATAAAAGGAAAAGGCATTGCTCAGTTAAAAGGAAAGGTCAAAGCTGGAAATGTTTTGTATGTTGATGGATTGAAGCATAATCTTCTAAGTGTCAGCCAGATGTGTGATCAAAGAACCGAGGTTATTTTCAGATCGAATGGATGTCTTGTTCGTGATCTTGATACAGGTAAAACAGTACTCAAAGGCAAAAGAACTCCAAATAATCTGTACATATTTGAAGAAGGAAAACAACAATGCTATCTAAGCAAGGATGAAGAGCACTGGTTATGGCATCGAAGGTTGGGACATCTAAGCTTCTCACAAATAAGGAAAGCATGCAAATATCAGGCAGTTCACGATCTTCCAGATATCAAAATTCCTGACAACACCATATGCAGATCATGTCAGTTTGGAAAACAAACCAGAACTAACTTTCCAGAGAAAGAAGGATCAGCTAGCATGCCTCTTGAGCTAGTACATACAGATACATGTGGTCCATTCAGGAAAAGAACACCTAGAGGAGAGGAATACTTGATATTATTTATTGACGATTTCTCCAGGTTTGTTTGGTTAGGACTTATGAAGCACAAAGATGAAGCATTCGAAAAATTCAAATCCTTCAAAGCCTTGGTTGAAAATGAATCAGGTCACAAAATTAAGTGCCTCAGATCCGACAGAGGTGGGGAATTTACTTCAAATGAATTTTTCGATTTCTGTGATGAACATGGGATAAGGAGAGAATTCTCTACAGCTAGAACTCCTCAGCAAAATGGATTTTTTGAAAGAATGAACAGAACAATCCAACAAATGGCTCGTGCTATGCTTGATGAATCAGGAACTCCCGCAACTTTCTGGGGTGAAGCTGCACATGCTGCGGTTGTTATTCTCAACAAAACAAATGTCCGGGTGAACAGCACTCAAACTCCTCATGAGCTTTGGAGTGGCAGGACTCCTTCGGTAAAGCACTTCAAAATCTTTGGGAGCAAATGCTATATAAAGAATACTGATGAGCAGCTTGGCAAACTTGAACCTAGAGCAGATGAAGGCATTCTTCTTGGCTATTCTCCACATAGCAAAGCATACAAATGCTACAATAAAAGACTTGGCAGAATTGTTGACAGCATTGATGTAGTGGTTGATGAGAAGGGATATATTCCTAGGCAAGTACATCATGAAGATATAGAAGAAGATGAAGGCTACCCTCAAAGACAGAATAATGAAGAAGAAGAACCCCAAGGAGAACCTCAAGAAGAACCAGAGGAGCAGACAAGAATAGAAGAGAAAACTCCATCCAGATATGTTCAGAAGAATCATCCAGAATCTCAGATTGTGGGGCAGAAAGAAGCAGGTGTACAAACAAGAAGAACAGTTGCAGAAGCCTCAAGTTATTTGGCATTACTCTCCTCTACTGAACCACAAAATGTGAAAGAAGCATGCAAAGATGAATGTTGGGTGAAAGCAATGGATGAAGAACTTGAGCAAATCGAAAAGAACAACACTTGGGAGCTGGTTCCTAGACCAAAGGATAAGAATGTTATCGGAACAAAATGGGTCTTCAAAAATAAATTGAATGAAAATGGAGAAGTAATTAGAAACAAAGCCAGACTTGTTTGTAAAGGGTATGCGCAGCAAGAAGGAATAGACTTTGAAGAAACTTTTGCTCCTGTTGCAAGACTTGAGGTCATCTGAATGTTCCTTGCTCTCTCAAGTTTTCAAAACTTCAAAGTATTTCAAATGGACGTGAAATCAGCCTTTCTGAATGGAGACTTGGAAGAAGAAGTGTACATTGAACAGCCAGATGGGTTCATTCTTGGAAATGATCCAAATCTTGTATGCCGATTGAAAAAGGCTCTCTATGGTCTCAAACAAGCTCCAAGGGCTTGGTACTACCGGTTGGACAAATATCTTCATCAACAAGGTTTCTCAAAAGGTTCAGCAGATAGCAATCTGTATATAAAAGTTGAAAATGACAAATTGCTAATACTTGTTGTGTATGTAGATGACATTATTTTTGGCAGCAATGAAGAAGCTATGAGTCAAAGCTTTGCCTCGGTCATGCAGAAAGAATTTGAAATGTCCTTGCTAGGAGAACTGACATATTTCCTTGGTTTGCAAATCCAACAAAAGGAAGGAGGAATCTTTTTATCTCAAACCAAGTATCTCAAGCAGATTTTGAAGAAATATGGCATGGAAGATGCAAAACCAGTATGTACACCCATGGTCACAGGATGTAGTCTCAGTGCAAATGATGAATCTGCAGCAGTACATCAACCAACCTACAGATCTATGATTGGAAGTTTACTATATTTGACAGGTACCCGACCGGACATCATGCATGCAGTTGGAATAGTTGGAAGATTTCAGGCAAATCCGAAGGAGACTCATCTTCAGGCAGTAAAGAGAATTTTCAAATATCTTCAAGGGACTCAAAATTATGGCTTATGGTATCCTAGAGATACAGATCTTACTCTTCATGCTTATACAGATGCAGATTGGGCCGAAAGCGTGGATGACAAGAAAAGCACAAGTGGTGGTGCGTTCTTTATGGGTTCCAGACTGGTATCTTGGTTCAGCAAGAAACAGAGTTCCATTGCCTTATCTACAGCTGAAGCAGAATATGTTGCTGCTGCATCTTGTTGCACCCAACTCCTTTGGATGATGCAGACTTTGCAGGATTTTCAAATCACTTGTACTCCACCAATCCCCATCTTATGTGATAATACAAGTGCAATCAGCATCTCAAAGAACCCTGTTATGCATTCAAAAACCAAGCACATACCAATCAAGTACCATTTTCTCCGGGAACAAGTGCTTGAACAGAAAGTCAAGTTGGAGTATGTTCCTTCCAAGGAACAAGTTGCTGATATTCTCACCAAACCATTGCCCAGGGACACATTTGAATACCTCAGGCAAAAGCTGGGGGTTGTTGATGCATCATCTTATTGTTGAACATCTTCTTATTGGTGGTACAAGGCTCAGGGGGAGCACATAATGCATTGTTGGCATTATGGAGAAGGAGATCTTGGAAATAGCTGCAATATGTCTCTATCTCTTTCATGGTGGATTTCTGGTTATTTGTTGCAGATCTGGAGGAGCATGAGCTAAGGGGGAGCATACCCTTTGCCCTTGATGTCAAAGGGGGAGAATGAAGCTGAAGCTTGTAAGGTTGAGGTTGCCAGGTTGAGGTTGCCATCAAGTCCAAAGGGGGAGATTGTTGGCATTATGTTATCTGGTATGATTGTATGTTACAGATGTTGTACTTGATGGCAACTCCAGTGGTAAGGCTCTCAGTTTGTTGAAAAATTAAGAAGGACGCAGGCAATCGGTTCAAAAAGTGCGTCCCCGCAGGTATACCATGCAGAACCCGCGTCCAGGGACGCCGGCCAGCCGTTCAGGGGGTGCGTCTACCCAGTGCACACATTTCAAGGCAGAGAAAAGCACGTGGGGGTTTCTTGTGTGGTATCTAGCCGACGGTTTTATGTTTCTATGGTGTCGGCTCGTGGTATTGTTCCATGTTCTAGGGAGGAGCTTGCCTATATAAAGCAAAGGAGTTCATTTGGATTGAGCAATTGTCTTGGGTTGAAGATCTTATTTGGTGAGATCTAGTCCAGATCTAAGAGGGCGAATCTTCTAATGGACTGTGATCTCTATGGCGCATGATCAGATCTGTAGATCTAACTGTTTGGGTTTGTCCTGAAGCCTTCATATCATTTATATCTAAAGGGTCGCAGGTTCAGTGAAGGGAAAGTGCGCCGGGACGCAGATACTGTAAAGGGCAAGTGCGCCGAGACGCAGCACAGTAGAGAGAGACCTGCGTGGGGTCGCAGGGCGATCAAGGTTCAGGTGCGTCTCTGAAGCAGAAGGACGCGGCGCGATAGTGTTTTCAGGTGCGTCTCTGTAGCGAAGGACGCGGTGCGATAGTATCTTTGGGTGCGTCCCTGAAGCAACAGAACGCAGAGCAGTCAAAGGAACAGTGCGTGGGCACGCAGCGGAGCAGAAGGATATCTGCGTGTGGACGCAGAGTAGCAGAAGGTTAACGGCGTTTGGTCGCAGGCCACAGAAAGAAACACTGCGTCTCTGTTTTAAGATGTTCTGTTGATTGAATTTCTCTATTGATAAGGTGTTATGGGTTAGTTCTGTTGTTGCTGATCTGATATCTGTAGTGATCTATATATGTTATGTACTTGTTGATCATCTGATGCTTTATGAAAAGAAGTAGGGGGTTGTAGCTCCCTTCCAGGAGTAAACTGGAAAACGAGAGAGAGAGAGAGTTGTAGCTCTCTGCAGGTTGCAGCCTGCGTACTGGTAAAGGACTGCACCAGTACAAAATCATTGTAAAAGAAGTTTCTAAATTGAAAGAAGATAGAGACATATTGCAGCAGGTGGTTTTCACCCACATTGGGTTTCCACCTTACATCTTGTGTTCTTTGGTGTGACTATCTGTTTTTCATGCTCATTATTTTATGGTACTGACATGCTAAAATAATTCAAAGATCAAATAAGGAAGATTTATTAAATTGCTAGATAATACTGATTCACCCCCCCTCTCAGTATTATTTCCAACATACTGCAATAGAGTAACTCTCTTAGAATAGATTTTCTCTTATTCCATCAAAGAATCAAGCTTCTTTTGACTCTATAGAAGTATGGCTTGGAACCCCTCGGATCTCTCGCCAGCTAAACAAATGACAACAGGTAGGACCTTCACTTCTACTTGTGCATATAGCACTATCACCTCCAAGTTTGTACGAACCCCAGGTTGATAAGTAAATTTGGTAGCCCAGGAGTTGCAGCATCCTTGCTGCAATACTAACACTCATCAGAAGCGCTGCACAAAGAGGTGGGATCATATTTGGGAGTGGCCTATGAAATCACAGACAGGAAACGCAACTATCTTTTCATAGCCTTGAAGCAATAGGCACATGGGGGAGATGTGGTGGAGAAGAGTAGGAAGTAGCCAACCGATGATGAAATCCAACCAATGGTGCTTCAGATGGAGGAGAAGATGTTCGAACTCAGATGAATAATTGCCAGTTTCAAATCAGCTGAGAGCAATTACCATGCCCAATTTCAAGGCTCTACCATGTTTTCTCCTATTATAACAACTCCGTTGGCCATGAAACTCCCCATCGGAGTAGCCTAGATTCCCTCCCATCCAACGGTCCGCAAGCCAAATAAAAAACAAGTTACCCGCAGTTCGGCTGCCAAAAAGCCGAAAATTGTCACACCAGCCCTGATTGTCGACCTTACTAGCAAGACCGAGCTTTCAGTCTCCGCAGCCCCCATGGTTGAGGAGGTCCCCTCCATTTCCATCACTTTACCTCAGTCTCGGGAGTCTTCCCCACACACATCCTCCACCTCTCCAACCCTATTAGAGACCTCCCGGCAGGCTGGTGAAAGACAACTATGGAAACGGAAGTTCAGTCAACCAGGTGGATAGAGGGCACCACTCCTGCCAATGGAACACAACCAACATAACTTGCATCACCAACACTTGGGTCGAACCCAGTGCAAGGGGAAGCCTAGATACTATTCTACAGGAAACAAGGATTGAACCGTACCTGCCACCTTTCCCTATAAATCTCATAGTAGTCCCAAACCCTAACATCATTCCACCCACTCCACAATTCACTCCACAGTCACAGCAAGCTCATTCGCCCATATCCCACTCCGACAAATCCATCGCCAGTGGCCTACCCATCCAACAGCAATTCCCTGAACCCAATACAATGCAGGCCAACACACTCCAGCACTAGTCGTCGACCCAGTTATTTACATTTATACAACAAGAAATGCACAGGGCCGAAAGGATCCATGAGGATCTGGCCAAGGAACATGAACGGAAAGCAAGGCAGTTGTAGGAAGTAACAGAAAAGTGTGATCACCTGCAGCAAGAAAATTTAGATTTGCAAGCCCAAGTTGATCAAATCATGCAGCGGCTCCATACATTGTGGCCAGTAATCATTGAGGTAAACATAGAGGCATTGGCAGACATCACTACGTGCACGCTGGTAAAATGTTGTGATCACATCCAGGAGGCATGCTCGAACCTGGTAGCTACCAATAATTACATGAAGAAGAAGCTGGAGATGATGAGATCTACACTGCCAGACCCAGTTGAGATCTACACAAGAACGATCGAGGGAAAAATTGCTGAAGGAGAAGCAAAGAAACAAGCTTTAGCAGACGCCCTCATCGATGGCTATGCACTAATGAACAAAGTCCATGACTGGCCAGGAAGCCTAGTGCTGAAGAATCACTCGGTCTATTCGATGAGAGAGAAAATATAGACCCTATTTTCTAGCACAAAGGACTGTACAGATCTTGCCCAACTGCAGCAGATCAACGATCATATTAACGCCATTCAGGCCCAAGTTGATCATATTGAGGAGGAGTCTGCAAAGATGAAGAAGGTAATCAGAGATCTGCAGCCACCGGTGTGGATACAGGTTCTGACCTTGAAGGAGGTGTGTGACTCCAACAAACAACAATGGAGTGACCTACAAAACCAGTGGCCCATAGAGTTAACGTCAAAATTGGCCGAGGCATTTGCTCAACATATTGACGCAATCCTCACCCGATGGGACACTGCCATTCAAAGATACAAAGAGTTTAGGCAACAGACCACGACCACTGTTCCAGAGTTGGAGCCTTTGTTTGGAACGGGGACCCTCAGAGGCAGGAAAGTGTAGGAGAGACAGATGCCACTTCGTGAGTAATGGCTGAGGCGAAAGAAGCACCAAACCAACCGTCAGTAGAACCAACGTAGTCGACAGTACAAATGCCACCCATAGAACCAATGGAAATACCAACATAAATGAATTAACTTGGGGACGAGTCAAAGGATTGTGGTCGGGGCATGTTATAGCCTTTGTTTAATTTTGAAAAGGTTTTGACCAATTTTGGCTGACCGAAGGATGAGAAGGAAGCGGGTGGCAACAATGGCTAGCTTGTGGAAGAGTCAGCTGGACAACAAGGCAAGAAGAAGCAGTTGTGAAAGAGCAGTCGAGCGGGAACTGTCAGTTCAGGTGGCAGAAAGGAATATAAAAGCAAAGGGCCAAAAAAGAAGAGGGGTTGGCTAGTGAATGGGATAGTTGGAAAGGTTATTGGAGTTGGCGATGGATATCTGGTTGTGGTAGATAGGTAGCAAGATGCAAGAGTCCATGCAAACTGGGCCCTTGAGGTCGAGATCGAACTCATGGATCTAATCCGGGTATTCCTTATAGTTTCTTGTGGTGAATTCCAAAGACATGTTGTACTATTTTCTTGTTAAGTTAATAGAAAGAAAGCTAGACTGGTTGCAAATCATGATGTGTATGGATCCCCTGGTGTGATGAGTTTCTAAAAAGATTAAATGTTCCATCAAATGCATGTATTTAGTAGTTCTTGTGTAATCTTTGTTATGTTGTATCTCTGTTTCACGTGTAATGGATATTATTTTTTTATTGGATGATGCCTTGGTTGGTGTTCCCTTGACCCCATGCTGAACCTTTCTTACTTCTGGTTGCAGTACACCTCGGGTGAGACTCCTTGCCCTTTGGGTAAGGTGAAAATTCCAGCGTTGTCCTAGACTACACCGGACCATTGTTGGCCCTTTATGCCCGAACCTAGGGTATTTTCTCCCTAATGACTCTTTCTTGCCAAAAAAATTCAAGTTGGTAGTCTATCTGAATTCATGTGAATGTTCTCCCTAAATTTTAGGGGTCCAGGATGAGTTTATTTAAGTTGTAATTAGATAACTCAATTTGACTGAGTTATAGATAGTTAAACTAGTTCTAACTATTGGTGGAACTAGTAGAGGTCTAGTAGTGAGTTGGTGCGCTGGTGCATCCGAAGTACTACCCCAGCTAACTAACGATTCCCCCATGAGAAACCCATGCATATCAATTAAGAGAAAGACCTAGTTGAGACTAGAGTGCAGGGACAATGTACTATCAGTTCTAGAATTATCTAAGTTGTACATATCATGCATGCAATCAGAAGATAACCTAGTTTTGGATTGCGTAGTTATGGAAGAAGGAATTCCAAATTAAATATGGGGTATTCCTCATAGGAATTGTGCAAGGAAATAGGGGCTCAACAGGCAGCAAAAATTGGTTATGTGTTGGTTAGTGCGGGATTGTGAGGCAAAGAGTTGATCATACTTATGTGGAATTGTTCTTGTGAGAACAAAATTTCTACTATCACTCAGATTTTTTATTAATGCAATAGATAGTCGAGGTTTTAAGCAGTGGATTTCCCTAGAGAAACAAATTTGTTATGTGTCTTTGATTATCTTCCTCTTGTCAACTATTGTTTTCATCGATTCTTGGTTTCCATTGTTTAGAAGAGTAGAGTAGATTATTGTCATGTGTTTTAGTACATTACATGAGTTGTGAATCTACAGGAAAATCTACAGAGAGAGTGTCATGCATGCGACTGAAACCCTTAAGTGAAATGCATAGGTTTACATTCCAACAACTATAGTCAAAACTTCCCTTTGACAAGCCTGTAGTTGTGACCCAAAACCCTAGAAACATGCGCGAGCTTCAGACCCTGCAATTTATCCTTCGTGCGAACCAATTCTCCATGGAAGAGCCTCAGACTTGTGCGAGCCAAAACCAAAAAAGACAATAGAAGAATCTCTCTTGATGATGTCAAAATGTCGTTGAGGTCAGTTGTATTTATATCCTTCCAAGGGTTTCCAATTTTCTTTAGGACCAACTTGATCAAATGTGCACATATGGGCTTTTAATTCAAAATTACACTTTCCCTTGTCCAAATCGAGTGCTTCAATAGTCAAAATTGGTCCTCTTGAAAAGAGAAATATAGTCCCATGGTTGGAATATGTCATTGGGCTACCAAATTAACACTCCCTCTTAGCTAGGGACAAATTCCAACTACACCATGTAATTATCACAAATATCCTGTCATCAAATCATATTCAATCTCAAGTATCTCATCATCAAATGTCGTCATTGCTCATCACTACTCATCTCTTGCTTCTTCATGCTTATCTCTTGATTTTCCTTGCTCATATGTTGAACATTATCAAATCTAAAAGAAGAATAATTTGATATCATAGGGGAGCTCAATCTACCACTCTATCCATCGAGGATCCACTGCTACCACCTGGAATCATTGCCAGTGGGGATCCCAACGCTACTACCTGGGAAACATCAACGGGGAGCCAATTTTATGACCCACATACACATTAGAGAGCTTAGCCCAGTATGGAATAAAATCAAGGAGCACATCTCAACTTGAAACCATGTCGGGGATATTAGTCTCAACATGGAACCACATAGGGGAGCAAAGTCATCTTCAACCCAATATCGAGCAATATGTGATATAAGGGAGCACATCTCAACCCATCCTATTTCCTGTCAATATTCCCAACAATGACCCTCAAGAGTCATGTGGTAGAACAATTGTATCATAATTCGAGCTTGGGTGAGATACTTGACTTACCAAAAGGTAAGGATCACATACCCCTAAACCTCCTCAACCTGTTGGACAGACGAGGAGGGACAAGCTCAGCTTGTGGGTATGATTCCAAGTGGGGTATACTCTGCAAAGACCAAGATAAGGGAGATACTCGACCTTTCAAAACTGGAAAGAATCACACACATCCTATGGGTGATAGATAGGGGTGATACCCTATTATGCATAGATCCCTCAACCCTAGGATCCCTTTATCTCAATTCTAGACCCTGGGAGCTCAAACAGGGGGGAAGAGTTAGCTCAGTGTCCTCAATCAACGATGATCTCTATAGACTAGATATATATAATCGTTCTTATATTTGGTAATCATAATTTTTATAGCATCATTCAACACTCTTGTAGTTTTGATGCTCTGATATGGCCTTGGGTAGTCCTTTCCCATACAAACTCGATCATTTATTAAAAAAACAATATTTTGAATTCCATACATGACTCTTCCCTTTAAAAAAATGTACACATGCGGATACCATAATACAGAACCCGCGTATATTATTTAAAATATGAAAAAATAAAATAATATCCTAATTTTTGGGCGGGGTTTACGGGTTTCACCGAAAGCCCACCTACAAGAGCCTATGGCCTAACTGAATCAACTGATTTCTAGTGGTATTTATACACCTCATGGGAAGGCCTAATAACATCAAGAAGATAGGATATCAACATTATAATCTTTTCAGTCCCTAGATCAAGTCTGATTTTCCCTATGCCTCCTACAATCCCAATCTTAGGAAACCCTTGTTTCCTTGCATAGATGCTCATCCTTCATTATATGGCATCTTTTTGCACATGCTTGAGATGTTGTCTTTGGGGCTTTGGATGTACGGATCCTAAGGAAGGTTTCGTTGGTGTCGTGGTTGGTTCAGGTTGTATCTTTCCACTACTCTTTGTTGATATCAATAAATAAGTTGTGTCTCGTTTTTGATATGTTATGATCTCATGTTTTTATGATTCATGGGTAATATGTCATGATTTATATGTTTATGCTTGATGAACTAACATGTTTATTATGCATGCACTTTGAACTACATTCTATGTATATTCTTCTTCGAACTATGTTGCAAGTCTTCTCACTTGGGAAGAAGTAGAGGGTTTGGACCCTACGGGATCGATATCGAATGTAGGACCTACGAGTACTCGTCTCAAACCGAAATTTGGTAGTTTATATAGTTTTCTTGCTTGAATGTATGCTTCTTGTTGATTATCTGCCTTCGATCTATTGGGTTTGTCAACCCTTACCTTAGGGAAGTTTTTCCCCCCAATAGAACTGGCGAATCCACTACGGAATACAATCATGTATTTCTTAGAAGGGTTGTTTTTCCCTTCATCTAGGATTTTCTTTATTGTTTCTTGATTTTTTCAGCATTGTTGACTCATTTGCAGTTTGGGAAATCAATGTGATATCTTGAATCAAGCCTGTCTTTTTTATTTTTCCCTACTTTTCTATATTTTTTCTTTTGTACATAGAAGTGTACATACGCAATTTATGCCAAAGGAACCAGCGTATACACTAGTTTCTTTGGGAACAGCCATGTGTATACACAGGTATGTTATTACACAATCGGGTATATTTGGAAAAAAAATGATTTTTTTCAAGTTTTTCCTTCAGTCAGGTGTGTAGCCTGTTTTTTCTGCTTTCTTGAAGTCATCTATAGTCTCGAATGGTCTTGTTTCTTGCTGGTGTCAATTTCTTTACCTCCTTTTGCAAAAAGATTTTTTTCAACCTAGGGTTTTCATTTTTCGATGTTTTTACATTTGAATTTTGGGTTTCAGACCTTCTTTGTGAAGTGTCTGACTTTTATATGCTTTTGGGAAAGTGAGTTGGTTCTAAACTTTCCTATAATCCAATCTTTTCATTACTTTGCTTTGCATTCTTGAAGTTGATTCATTTGGTTTCTTTTTTATTATTTGAGAAGGGTATTCACAATTTTGGTTCTTTGAAATCTTTCCGTCTTTATGAATCTTTTATGTATCTTTCAGGTCAATTTGTTCAAATGTTTTGGTCTCTTATTCACTTTAGTCTTATCATCTTGGTGATTGTTTATTGCTTGTGAATTTTTTATTCTTTTCGCTTGATTTTGATCTTGAAGTGATTGATTTCTCTACGTTCTTGAAACTTTTATCATAAGTAATTAAAAAGAAAAAGAGAAAAAACATTTTTTTTTGGCCTTTCTTTTCTTTGGTTTTTGGTTTTTTTGTATTTTTGTCTTTTCAACAAGTGTGCAAATCTTTGCTTGAGGTTGTAATTGGCTTTGTTTGGGAGAACTTTTCTTGGATATTTGTTTCTCCTTGTTTGTCAAATTTTGGCTTTTGATATTTTTAAAGAACACATTTGTTTATTTAGACCATTCCATAGAATCTTGCATTTAGGAATTTTAGTATGCATTAAAGTAGTTTTCATTTTAGGCATTTTAGTCTCTTTCAATAGATATTGAATGTGTGAGTGTGTTTAAAGGGAAAATAAAAGAGTTTTTGCTTTCATAGATTTCTCATAGAACCTTGTAGAGATCACTTTTCATTGAAGAAAAAGAAGTTGCATTTGCATGTAGCCTAGTTTTCTATTGGTTTTTTTGCATTAGAACATCACAAGTTGCACTTCCGCTACCCGTGACCTAAATAACAACCAATAAAATCAAGCGCTTAATTTAAAATGAACTAGATTTTTTTTTTTTCATAGATACATCAATTAGTCTAGGGCATTTAGGGCCTTGGAATAGGTGTGTGGAGAGTAAACTCTCCAAGGCCACTCTAAACTGAAACATAGAAGTTGATTAAAAGAGTGCAAATCGAGTCCCGTTAAGATGTCTAGGAAAACTCTTCTAACACATGAGTTAAGGAGAACGATGTGTGAAGATAAGGAAAGAGAGATACCCCCTCTCCTACTTGTTGGATCACGTGCCCAGAACTATTTTTCCCGTCTTCTGATTACGAACTGGTGACCTTAGTTGCCTATCCTAGGGACTGCACAGGTGACTGTGGGGGGGAATTCTCATGGTACCTGAGACATACGTTGCATCACTTTCATAGTACTTCTGGAGGGTTCCCTTGTGAAGCTCAAGTACTTGCACCCGCAAAGGCTATTGTTTGGAGGTTAGCATAACTACTTTTGATACCTTCACTTGTAGTATTGGGCCATAATTATCCCAAACTATATTCAGAATGTCCTTACCTTCACTTTCTCGTATTTTGGTGTCCAACCCTAATCACCCGGAGCTGAAATACCTAGAAGTTGCTTGTTTGGTTGTATCTTTAGGGAATTTTTAGTGAGTGCTCTTTTCTCCTAGATTGCCATAAGTTTTTATTTTTTGAGTCTTTAAAAAGTTCTCTTACTATTTAAAATTTGTTGATCGACCGGCTCATCGGTCTAGGAGGCTTCATGGACTTTCACCTGCGAGTGTTGAGGTTTCATCTAGAAGGCATAGGAGCAATTCTGCTAGTGATTTTCAACCAATAATAGTTGATGCATAAGAGATTAATCCTTCTCCAAGGGCTCTCATTTCACAGGGTGAACCTAGTTCAACTCCTAATTTGGACAGAAGCGCTATGGTCCTTGCTAGGGTGCTCTTCCAATCGGAAGATAAGGGTGATATTGAAGACATCCCTAAGTCCCTCGTGACTACTTTGGGAGATATTCCTTTTGATCTTCCTTACCTTGTAGATTATTTGGGTACATCGACTCACAGGCCAACAAGCCTTGTTTACTCTCCTTCTTTTTTTCCAATGGCCAATGTTAGTGGCGTAAGTATGACTACTAACACTTCTGGTGTGCATCCCCCTCCTTCAATTGCAGGTGGGGTAATATTCCTATCTCTACTATTATGCCTAGTACACTAGTTATTGGATCTACCTCCATTCTGGGTTCGAGTGGGGGCACCCAACCTCTGCCCCCTTCACTGGTGCCTATCCTTTCGAGATACCATCCAGTGGGATTCCTTTGGCTCCTTCAACCTTCCCATCTATTATTTCCACATCCATGACATCTATGCCAAGTGGTTCAACATATTTTCAGGGCTTCTCTTTTTGAAGGGGACATATTCCTCCTTCTAATCCATCTTTCTTTGGACAGGCTTAGAATGTTAATCCTTTCCAAGGAATTCAAGGATGGGAAAATCCTTTCATTAGTGGTTCAGGGGTTGGGAACTTATCCCATCTATTTGGTCAATAGGGGAGTATACCCTTCCCTTTTTTTGGGACCTCACAAGTCTTTCCTCCACTAGCTAGTTCATGTAATCCTTATTAGGGGCTTTCCCCTTCTTTGAATGTTCCACTAAGAGGAAACTACCCTATGCATGGTTACCTTGCAGTAAGGGGTGATAGCTTCCTAATACTTTTCAGTCACAAGGATTTCCTTATGGTCTAGGTCCTTATACAACCAACCCGAGGCAACTTGGTGCCTCTCCAAATCTAGGAAACTCTTTTTCTAATGTCGGAAATTCTGCTTTTGGTGGGTGGAATTCTCTAGTTCCTCCATGCTTACCATTCCTGGAAACTTTAAAATTTCTAGATATTTTGAAATTGACAAACAATCTGATCTAATACAATCTGGCTTGGCCTCTGGTCCCCATCAAAATTCCAGCTGATATTCTGAAATTCAAAGGGAAGTTTGGAGAGGATCTGGTTGATAATATAACCACGTTCCATTTGTGGTGCTCATCTAACTCCTTGATCAATGATTCGATCAGGTTGGGATTATTTCAACACACCCTAATTGGAAACGTTGTAAAGTGGTATATTGAACTTAGAGGGAGTACTTGTTCTATGTTTGGAAAATTGGCTACTATGTTTCTAAATAATTTTCGGTCGCTTGTCCGATATGATGTTGGAACTAAACTTTTAGCCAATTTTGAACAAGACAAGGTAGCTCACATTTCTAACCACATCCAAGAGTGGTGTAGAAGGAAGAGGCTAATCAAGGGATACATCCCTGATGAGTTTCTTCTAGAATGGTTTTTGAAATCTTTGTAGCTGGAAACTTCTAAGGATGTGTCACTCACTGGAGTGTTCATTGAAGAACAGGCCATCTTTAGAGCCCAAGAGTTAGAACTCATCTATTCTCATTCTGGAGTCCTTTACAAGTTTTTTGCATAATGGTCCTTGATTGAGGATCGATCTAGCCAAACCTAAGCAGGGACCCCATGTTGATAGAATTGTAGGGTCAATCGATAGTAGTACGACTAACATGTTGAATCAATTGCAACAATTGTCTTTACAATCTACTTCTCTGACACATGCTACACCGTCAATGTCTATTCCTTCCCAACCTTTAACATTTAATGTTCTCCAATATTCAAATCCCAAAGGAAACCAACTACTTGATGGGAAGAATAGGGGATGTGGTAGGAATAAAGATAAGGTTGGGAAGGGAAATGCAAACAAGCCCAATAATGATAATAGAGAGGGAAAAAAGGAATAAAAAAGAAAGTAAAATTCCCATGCGAGTTATGCAATGGGGATCATCTTATCCATATTTTCCCTAAGATTTAGGATGCTCAATGCTTGTTAGCTCAACAAGGTTCTTCAAGTTCCCAGGCCATGTTGACTAACCCTTTCCCCCAAGGGTAGCAAATGCCTGTTGGTGCTAATTCTAGTACTAGAACCCCCACAGGGGGAAACCAAGATGGGAACCCACATCAAATGTATATATAGTAAGGTCTCATGTTGATGTTGCTACAAGATCACATGAATATGACGATTTGGAACCCTATAAGGCTAAGGCTACTTCTGATACCCCAGAGCCACTCCATATCGAGAAGCCCACAATTGAGTCTATAACTCGAATGCCGAAAGGCTCTACAAAATGTTTGACTATCAACCCCAATGCTAGGGTTGCTCAGAACTATTCTATTGTTAAAGATCTGGCTCAGAGCCCCTGTGTAATGTCAGCATTAGACGTACTCCAATCATGTCTTGCACAAAGGAGTAAATTGTTCACTGCAATCAGAGCAGTAGATCTGAAGAACTCTCTCATTATTACATTTGATATGTCAAGTGTTAAGAAGATACTCCCTCATCACATGAATTTCCAGATTAAATCTACATATCGAAAGAAGACTATCTTTTGAACTGTAGTTGATGAAGGGGCTTCCACGTGTGTCATGTCGATGTCATGTTGGAAGGCTATCGGGTCCCCATAAGTTGTTCCTTCCCCTACTCTCTTTACTGCATTCGATTTCCATTCTCATAGGCTTCATGGAATTCTTCCAGCCTTTCCGATTTGTGTTGGGGCAAGGTTGTCAATGTTGAGGTAGAGATAGTTTATGCCAAAATTTATTATAATGTTTTATTGGGTAGAAATTGGGTTTATGCAATGGTTACCATTTTTTCATCGTTGTTTTGCATCCTATGCTTCCCTCATGAAGGGAGAATTGTTACAATTGATAAAATGGCTTATTCTCCTAACAATCCCAATGCATCCTCTTGACTCTATCATCCCCTTGGTGAAGAACGCCAAGTAGCTCGTTGACAATTCAGGAGTTGGAAGGTATTCCTCGTTGATGGCTACTTTTGATATTCTTCCTCATATCGCTCATATTAATTCCATTTCATCCTCTAAGATCATTCCTTGAAAAGGTTCGTCCATAACTCATTACTTTTCATATCCTTGGCCCTTGCACCCCCCTTACTGCCACATTAGAAGAGGGGAAAGTAGGTGGAATGGCATATAATATATCTATAGCAGAAAGCACATACCAATCTATTGTGAATTGTGTAGATTTTGACCCCATTCCTCCCCCATTAAAGGATTTGTATGGTGATGTGGCTCCAGTCTGACTGTTGACTCTAGTTCATCTATGGATTGCATTGACATTGTCTTATCATCTGAAGAGGCAATTTTAGAAATAATGACTAGTGCAGAAAGACTGTGGGATGATTTGCATCATCAGTCATATTTTCTCCCTAATTTGTATGAAGTTGAATCAAATTTGTCTGATCATAAAATTCTAAATCCTTTGGCCCCATCACAGATTTTTTCCAAAGGTAATATGTCTAATATCTCAGAAACCATTTTGGTGAACATTTCCATAAATACCAATATTATCAAGAATATCTTCATCGGAGTTGAATGTTCCCCTGAAGAAATCAATATTTATACTGACCTATTTAAGTATTTTCGTGATGTGTTTGCTTGGTACTATGAAGAAATGTTTGGAATTGATCCACTAATAGTTCAGCATCACATCAAGACATACAAAAATGCTAATCTTGTATGGCAAAAGCTTCAACTGGTAAATCTCAAGAAATCTGCAGCTATTAAAGTTGAGGTTGAAGAGTTTCTTAAAGTGGGTTTCATATACCCTGTTCCTTTAACTCAATGGGTCTCGAATTCAATCCATGTTGATAAAAAGCAAGGAATGATCTAGGTATGCATCAAATATAGGGATTTGAATAAGGCTTTTCCTAAAGGTAATTTCCTCACTCCATTTATCGATCAAATCATTAGTGAGTGTGCTGGAAATGAGGTTTTTTTCCTTCATGGATGGTTTATCAGGATATAATCAAATAACTATTTGTCCTAAGATCAACACAAGACAACATTTATTTTCCCCTAGGGTAGGTTTGTGTACAAGAAGATGCCTTTTGGCCTCAAAAATGTTGGAGCTACTTTTCAGCGGGCCATGTCTTATGCTTTCCACGACATTAAGCACATAATAGAAGCATATTTGGATGACCTAGTTGCTTGTTCTCAAAAGAGAATGGATCATCCAAAACACCTTCATTTGGTTTTTAAAAGATGTCATCACTATAAGATCTAGTTGAACCCTAATAATTGCATTTTTGTTCTCACATTCGATTGGTTATTGGGATTCATTGTGTCTAATGAAGGGATTTATGCTGATCCCTTCAAGGTTGAGGTAATACTTCAGTTTCCTCCCCTGTCGATTGTTTGTGAACTTCAGAGTCTCCAAGGAAAAGCCAATTTATTAAGGAGATTTATTGTAAATTATGTTGAGGTTATGAAAGGATTTATGTGATTATTGAATAAAGGAGATCCATTTGTTTGGGACAATTTTTCTCAGTGCTCCTTTGATGCTTTGAAAAAGGCATTAAACTCTACTCCTCTTTTGAGTCCACCCGATTATAGTAGGGATTTCCTCTTGTATCTCCCTGTGGCATAATCAACCATTGGTATGGTTTTGGTTCAGGAAGATGATGCTCTTAGAGATCATGTGATTTATTATCTGAGTCAAGGCTTAGTTGGTCCTAAACTTAGGTATTCTCATATAGAGAAATTAGCTTTGCCAGCAGTTCATGTTGTCTAGGGACTTTGTCATTATATTCTACTTAGAAAAACTTTTGTGTTGGCCGATGTCAACCCATTTCAATTTGTCCTTAGTAGGCAAGTGATTGGGGGCAAGTATAATAAATGGATTGTCATATTACAGGAATTCAATCTCAAATTTATGTCAGCCAAGTCTAAAAAATATTTAGTATTCGTAGAATTGATTTTAGAGTTGCCTTGTGAAGAGGATGTTTTTTATGAAGAGTCATTTCCTGATGAACATCTCTTCCTAATCTCTTCATAGGATCCTTGGTATGGAGACATCATAGTATATCTCCAGACTTCGAAGTTCCCTCAGACTTTTTCGAAGGATGAACATAGAAAATTGCATCACCTAGCTAAAAATTATATTATTATCGGTGACACTTTGTATCGTCGTGGGATTGACTCAATCCTTAGGCATTGTTTAGCCCTCGAATAAGTTGAGTATGTTCCAAATGACTGCCATATTGGAGCTTATGGAGGTCATCTATCTAGGCTTGCTACAGTCCAAAAAATATTGCGTGCATGCTATTTTTGGACCTTGATATTCAAATATTGTATTGAAGGGGTCAAGAAGTGCCATCCTTATCAGGTATACAGTCGGAAATGTACGTTTACCCGGCTCTGCTTTTCCCTGTCATCATTGTCGGTCCTTTCACTAAGTGGGGTATTAATTTTACGACTTGTAACCTGGCTTTAGCTAAGGGTCACAAGTACATTATCATAGTAGTAGACTACTTTATGAAGTAGTTTGAAGTTATGCCTACTTTCAAAAATGATGGTGAGACAACAACTCTTTTCCTATTCAACGAAATCATTTCACATTTCGGTATTCCAAGAGAGATTGTCACTTATCATGGTAGTCATTTTCATAATAAGATGATGTCTGATTTGGCTTTAAAATTTGGATTTTGGTAGGAGAATTTTTCTATATACTACCCTCAAGCTAATGGATAGGTTTAAGCCATAAATAAATCCCTCAAAACTATCCTACAAAAGATAGTAAATAAAGTTAAATCCAACTGGCACATCAAGTTATATCCTATGCTTTGGGCATACTGAATGTCTGTCAAGACTACTAAGGGTTTTACTCCTTTTCATCTAGTTTGTGTTTTGGAATCAATCTTCCTTGTGGAATGTGAGATCCCATATCTTAAATTAGCAGTTCAACTTCTTACAAAAACCACCAGTCTTGAAGAAATCCTTATTCATTTGGAACATCTAGATGAGCAGCTCTGGGATGTAGCCACACTGAATGAAGCTCACAAAAAGAGAGTAAAGGCCAAATATGATAAGACTGTGCGTCCTAGGGTTTTCTCTGAAGGTGACATTCTACTGGTCTATGACCAAGATAAGGACACCTTGGGGGCAGGAAAGTTCAAACCCATATGGTACGATCCTTTTATCATCAAAAAGGTCTTGAAGAAAGGTGCATATGAGTTGGTTGAATTTGATGGAAACATGCTGTTAGAGCCCATAAATGGGCTCTATCTTAAGAAATATTATGCCTAGGATGTTTCCTAGAATTTGATTTATTTTGTAAATATTGTACATAGTTGTTTGTTTCTGTCTATGGGTCTCGTGGTGATATTGGTATTTTTGATCTGCTTTGGCAGGTTTCAATGGGTGATCTGGTGTATCTAGGATTCACCGATGGTGCTAGTAGACATAATCGGAACTTAGCTTCCATCGCTTGGGTAATATATTATCCATCTGGTCAGTTGTTAGTCTCAAGAGGCATATGTATTGGTCCTGCTTCCAACAATATGGTTGAATACAGTGCATTAAGTTACTATCTAAAGCAATATCTTTGGGTATTGAACCATTAGTGGTTTATTTGGATTCACCACTAGTGCTGTCTCAATTAAACAACATATATCGTGTGAGAGATCCTTTATTACATCACCAATTTCTGGGAGTGAGATTATTACAAATATCATTTAATTTTATTACTTTTATTCATATTCCACGATCAGAAAAATCACTTGCTGATGATATAGTTAATTAAGCATTAGATTGGCACATTAATCATTCATCACGTTAAAACCAAAAATATCATAAAATCATATGTATATATGATCAAATCATCGTGAAACCGTTGTATATAGATAGGAATAATATGTCCAAAATATTACAAAATGTGGACAAATGTCCTACAAAATTAGGGCTTAAGCTTGATCATGTCCATAAAAAGATCAGTCATCTAATCTAAGTTTGTGGGCCCTACCCTAGATGAGTTTCACAAAAAAATACGATGGCATTTTCCACATGTCGAAAGAGTTGCACCCACTCTCATGGTAATCCTACCACTCATCTCTAAATGGCCTCAGGGAGATCCTCTAAGACTACCATGAGAACCTGGCGAGATAAACTCTCCAAGTTCCTCTGAATTGCATAAGGGACTCTCTTAGACTCTACTGCAGCTCTTTCTGTGATGCTTGTGCCTAGGTAAACCCCTAGGTCTCACTAGTCTAACATCTACATCATGATCAAATAATATTGTAAGATTTTTGTTTCACGGAAAAATAATTTTAACTTCTTAAGATCATATTTAAAATCCAAAAAAATCAAATAACATAAAAATTTAAAAATTTTACCAATATCGCCCCATGCAGTACCCTCAGGAAGTGCCAAATCTGGGTCCTCTCGATAATCTATGCCTGCATAAGGTTATTCATCTATATCTATGACTTGTTTCTCCCACCAAAGGAAGAACTCATCGTCAAATGCTGCTCCAGTGACTTCGCCTCCGCCAAGTCGCTTGATCAAGTCTACCCATCTAGCCATCCTTGGATCCCTAGGACTGCTAATGGTTGTAGACACTCTAGGTTGAAGTGTTGGGACTCTCTCAAAGAAAAATGAAAAAATTATGTTTCCATAGCCAAAATGCTTCGTTTTTCCTCATCTCACTGAAGACAATTGCTTCTTCATGCAGACCAAGAGCGTTGTGCACCAATCAAATACTATCAGACAAAGGCACTCTATTGCCAAGAACATGGCAGGTTGAGAGGCCTGATGTAGTGATGCTAAGCCTACTACCCTGACAATGGTAAAGAGGATAATTTTAATTGGTAGGCTCCTTAGATTTTTTATTAGAATCTGTGACCCAACCTTGTCTGTCCCTAGTGTACAGTAGAGATCTATGTAATCTGAAACATTTAGGCCTCCTCGAGCCCTGTCTTTCAAATTGATTGCTTCCCCTCTTCAGGAAAGTCTTGTGATGAAGTGAATATCTTCCACCTCAATCTGTAAGGGCATCTGATCAATCATAAAGAGCTCTTTCTCTGGATCCCAGTAATGAATAAGCATCTCTAACAATCGAGTTTGGGTTTTCATATTTGGTATCATAAAAAACTTGAGAAATCCACATCTTCTCAATGCATCCAATGCCAAAGGATCATTTAAAACCTCATTGTCAACATCAATGTGATCCCTCTCTTTCTAAATGATTTCCATCCTACAAATTTGAGGGAATTCATCCATTGGAAATCAGATTTTTCATTTTTCTTTGCGCGTACGCAACTTTATTAAGAGACAGTCGCGTATACACGCAGCTTTTCCTTTGGAAAATTGTGTGTAGGGAATTTTATACACAGTTTCCAAAAATCCAACACGTGTACACATAGAGGAAATTTCTAAAAATAAAATCCTATGGTCAAAAATTTAATGAATTCATTTAAAATGAAATCAAAGGGATGAGATTTAGAATTTAGAATTACTTGGAAGCTTTGGTTGACAAATTGATTGAGGAAATTGGTGAAATGGAGTTGCCTAAGTTTACTCCCAAACTCTCAACACTCACAAATTTCAAATGCATTTTGGTGAGTTAAAATGTCCTTTTATTTTAAAATTTTAACAACCCAATTTTATAAATTTCATAAGTTTTAACTTTATTATTTCATGAACTTTTTAACTTTTTGGCTTAAAGTGTTAGGGGAGATTGTTTTCCAGGGTAAATGAGGACTTTGTGACATTTTTCAGCACTTCAACTCCACAATCGCAAACCTATCTTGGTAGGTATCATTTTTGTCACTGGCATATAGGTTAGTACATATCACTTTTTCGCTCCATTATGCATCTTAACCTCATACTGGTATATTTTTCCATACGGTTGACCCCATTATGTTGCAGCTTTTAAACCAATTTCACTCACCATCTTATAAAATTGTAACATAGTGGTAGAGCCACTCCTTCCATGGGCTTCCTAGTTAGATCCTCTCTAGCATATGTTTCCCATGTTGCAAGACCTTGTGATGAAGCATCATTCCTCTTCTTCTTCGCTATAATTCTAGCTTTATACCCTAGAGGCTCCCATGTGTTAAGTTGTACTGTTACATTGCATATTGACTACTTGTACCCTTTTGGCATTAAGTCGATTTCATTTGGGTTCGTGTATAAGCCAATTTTGACCATGACTTTTCTGCAAGTTCAAACCATGCATTCATTAGCCTCTGCGATGTGACACCTTTTATCCCTGGAAAGAACATTCCTTTGATTGTTGACAACTAGTATTCACCACTTTGCATTGAGCATAGGAATGTTCCAGTCCTAGAAATTAGTGCATCTTCCCTTGACACTCATTCTTTCCACTATACTATAGGCATTCTTTATTCTTTTTTAGTCTTTAAATATGAAAAAGAAAAAAAAATTATATATTCCAAAAATAGCGGGAATGGGACATTTAATTTTGTATTTGATGAAAACAAGAGTCAATTATGTCACCCTTGAACAAAGCACTCAAAACAAGTCTTTCCTCCATTGGGATGGGACTTAGTTTGACTTTAGGAGAGCCATAACCTTGTTCTTGAGTCATTCCTCCTCCGGTTGGTTATCTCTTCCAATCATATGGAGATTTTGTTAATTCCTCCTGCATTGTAAACTTATATAAAGTTATTTTATGCTACCATAGAGTCACATTTGAGTCGTGCTTTTTTTCAAGGGAAGTCAACCTATGTCAGCCATTCTTCGGTGTCTCTTGACTCATTTTCAATTGGCCATACTCAATCTGTTAAGTTATATTTAGTATCACATCAATTATTTGGTCCTTCTCTTGTGTTGTTTAAGAAGGTTCCCGTTGAATTCTTGTTGGCAGGTATGCTCTTATCGACTCTGACAAATTGCTCTGAGAGAAGGCCTAGAGCCGAACCATGTCCCTATTTACATCATTAATAGGTGACCTTGTGCTTAGCATTGATCAGTATCATGGTCTTTGAATGATTGGTTTCCTTTGTGTTCGACGTCATCTTATGCTATCATACATTGGGATTTGTGCAACACCTTGGTTTCCATTTGACCCTATTTTTGGATTCCTCCCCTCTATGTCAGCTCTCATTTTTGGTTGGTTCAGAGGGTTTCTATCATGTGCTAGCCACATCTTGTGTACACTAGAAACGTACTTTGGAATGGTTACTTCATCTCTTTTTGTCCGAGTTATTCCAAATTATTGGTTTGTGGGTTACACTCACGCTGATTGATGTGGTATTCCTTAATGCCTTCCTTCCAGTAGATCTTTTCCCATTGACTCCAACTCATTACTCTGGGAACAAGATCTAGAGTCATGTTTTCAGTACCTTAGGGTTTGCAGTTATCAGTGGCAGGCTCCTTCATTATCGACAGTGAGAATACATCAATGTCTCCTTATTGATAGATTCTCTCAAGTGTTCAACCTCAACACATTTATTCGCACCGGGGTACCATGACTCTCATCATCATTATCGATGAGTTGTCTCACATTTTTTAACAGTATACATCAATGATCGGTAATCAAATGACTTATCACATGGTCGACTTCAGCTCATTTATCCCCATAGTGTAGAATTATACCATCTATGGTCGATGAAGACATCGGGTTGTGTGAGCATCTTGGTTCACTTGTCAACTCCTTCAGTTTCCTTCCAGTGTAACCAACCAACCTTATATGTTATATTTCATAACAACAACATGTTGTATGTTGACACCCAAGTTTATGCAATACCACTATTCCACCTATATGACTTGGTACTATTATGAGGATCATTTAAGTAGCATCAATGATCACACATTCTTCGAGCATCATTCATTAGATTTTATTCTATATGTGATATTGAGACATAGCTATGATTTGTTCCTTTGCAGCTATGATCAGATGATCCACTATGTATTCCTCAGTCTTCTATGTGCACTTATGTATACATGTCGGATCCTCTCTATACTTGATCAGAAAACATACTTTATTATCTTTGAGCATGGGTATGCCCACCTCAGACATGAGGCTTCTTTCTGACTCCTTCCACAGGTATTCAATGGGTTGGAATCTAGTGATCTCCTCTCAGGTCCTCAAATGATCTCTCTTTGTACTTAATACATTTCAGCCATCATGTACCCCTTCTAACCTCATATATTAGGGGGCATCTGTTATAGCATCATTCAACACTCTTGTAGTTTTGATGCTCTGATATGGCCTTGGGCAGCCCTTTCCCATACAGACTTGATCATTTATTAAAAAAACAAAATTTTGAATTCCATATGCGACTTTTCCCTTTAAAAAGTGCATACACACGTGGGTACCATAATACAAAACCCGCGTATATTATTTAAAATATGAAAAAATAAAATAATATCTTATTTTTTGGGTGGGGTTTACGAGTTTCACCGAAATCCCACCTACAGGAGCCCGTGGCCTAACTGAATCAACTAATTTTTGGTGGTATTTATACACCTCATGGGAATGCTTAATAACACCAAGGAGATAGGATATCGACATTATAGTATTTTCGGTCCCCAGATCAAGTTTGATTTTCCCTATGCCTCCTACACTCCTAGTCATAGGAAACCCTTGTTTCCTTGCATAGATTCTCATCCTTCATTATATGGCATCCTTTTGCACATGCTTGAGAGGAGATCTTTGAGGCTTGGGCTGGATGGATCCAAAGGAATGCTTTGTTGGTGTCGTGGTTGGATCAGGTTGTATCTTTCCACTACCCTTTGTTGATATCAATACATAAGCTTTGTCTCATTTCTGATATGTTATGATCTCATGTTTTTATGATTCATGTGTAATATTTCATTATTTATATGTTTATTCTTGATGATCTAACATGTTTATTATGCACGCACTTTGAACTACTTGCTATGTATATGCTTCTCTCAAATGCGTTGCAAGTCTACTCACTTCGGAAGAAGTAGAGGGTTTGGACCCTACGGGATCGACATCAAATGTAGGACCTATGGGTACTCGTCTCAAACCCAACTTTGGTAGTTTATATAGTTTTCTTGCTTGAACAAATGCTTCTTGTTGATTGTCTTCCTTCGATCTGTTGAGGTTGTTAACCCTTACCTTAGGGAATTTTTTCCTACCAACAATCATGTCTCAATAGTAGCAGTCTCCTATTCATGTAGGACATCAATCAAATATTATATTAGAACAAAAATATATATATCACAAAAATGATACCTTGTTCAATGTCCCTCTCATGGAGGCAGCAACCACAAGCCCAAGCTTGTCTCATATCGCAACATTGTCTCAATATATGAAGGTATCTCAGTATTAGAAATATACACGATTCTCTACCAATTGGATCCCACTCAGTGTTATCACAGTGTATTCATATCATATCCAGAACCTACTCAAATAGCTCTCCAAAGAGCTTCTTCATCCTACCTCACAGCTAGCCATGCTAGCAACTTCGTACTCAACCTCATTCGTGCTTAAAGTTATGGACTTCTCATCCAAAATATCATGAAATATCTCATACTAAGGAAGCACATAAATTTTCTCATATCATCAATCACAATCATGATCAGCATCAGTACATCCATGTAGTCACATATCATAGAATGAATATCTTAGATCAAAATTTGATCGTCCCATGAAAATATCTCAAAGGATTCTTGGTGGTAACTCAATGCGTATGAAGGGGCTCAATCATGAATTGACTTAGATTCTATGCAAAACATACATTGAACTAGTGTTCACATGGAACACCAATGCTTCAATCAACTATCAGTTACCAAATCAGGTTCAACAATATCTCTTCATAACTTCTTGAAATTCAATTAGAGTGTCTAAGGATTTTCATTTTTATTTCCAAACAAATATTCAGTAGCTTCATGACATAGACTTTATTTTCCCAACTTCAGAATGTAATCCATCATGCAATGATTCTTCATTTCAACCTTCTAAGGCCGCCTCCATCTTACTTTGATCGTCATAGGCTCATTACCTATCAAGAATATGTCATCAGCATATAAAATCAAAGGCATACTTTAGACCATTTTTTGAAATAGAGGTTTGGATCAACACATCTTCCTAGATTCACCAGATAACTGTCAATGCAGACATATTAGGCACAAGGATCTTGGTTCATACAATGCTTTTTGCAAACATAACACTTTACCAAACCAATATGCTCAATCTTACATACACCAATATTGTGCAATCAAATCAACTAATTCATCTAATCAAATGTTAGATGTGAGATCAAAACTAATATCAAAATCATCAATATCACTATACCAAATTCTTTGGATCAAGTGACAGGTAGAGCTCATATCCAAATATCAAGTTATAACTTCATATATTTTCATGCCAACATATTTTCATTTACCAAGCAATATCACACCAATCTTCATCAAGTCATCCTCATGATCATAATATAAATACTTTATGTAATAGATGAAAATGCATACACCAAGGATAAGTCATGCAGGTTCCATCCATTTATTATGAGATTACTTCATACTAAATCACAATTTTTTATACTTCAACCATTTGGCCAAGCACAATGAGGCCAATACAAAATATATTAGTCACTGAAAGTTATTTTGCTCACATAGCACTGTCATCAAGGCAACTCATCATATATCAAGTCAAAACCCTAATTTTTCATCACGGTGAGTTCAATCAGTCCATAACCCAAAAACATATGAAGCATCAGGTCAATGTTCTAAATCATATTTATGAACTATCAAACATCATGTCATTGCCCATCTATATTAATAATCCATATCTTGTCAAACCCTTGAAATCAAATGTCATATACTAGCTTCAATGATCAAATCAAAATGGCATACGAATATGCATATTCCATTCCCATGTAAACATGAATTTAGTCAACATGTTCACAATCTCTATAGTAAGTCAAAAATTCAAAATTCCCTACTCATGGAACTTTCTGATGTTTTTTCCATATCTGAAGTACTTTCATACTATTGGTGCATTCCTGATTTTATGCATAAGGCTTTAGCTTTGTGACCTACATGCATAACCGCACCCATAGGATTTCTTCCATACAGTTGAGAGGTTACAATCACATCCTCAAGCTTGCTTTCGTGTGATTGAGGCTTAGAGTAAGGAACACTCTCTCCTCTTAGACCATAAATTTTCTAAATATTTACAATATCATATATTTGCATATTCATGTCCAAAAATCATACTTCAATAGTAAAGAAGCTTCTATACATATAATTCAAATAATAATAGGTGTAGGGATCTTATGGAGAGTTTCTCCCTCTTAACTGAGTAGCCCCTTTAGCCATAAGTCATCAACCTGTCTATAATATTTTCATGCATTAGCATATTTGTTAGATCATAAACTCAATCATGTTCTAAAACATATATCCATCATGGCCATAACATGTTAGCATCAACTACTTCATCATTACATCATGACATCAATATTTCATCAAGGGTTAGTGTTAAATAGTTAATAGAAGTATACATCAAGAATCATGATCACAACATCACTTGTTTATCACATAACTCAATCCATCAAGTCAGGGCATTCAATTTGACCAATGTCATAATTACTAATCTCATCAAAGCTTAACCATGGTCAACAAAAGATCTTGAATATCAATACTTATATCATCATGGTTATCATGCTTATCACAAGCATTATCAATAGTATCAAGTTACCATGTATAAGAATCAATGTGAAATCCTTCTTTATGGAATCAAGATATCCAAAAATAGTAGATGTTAGCCAAACATCAAGTATACCAATGTATCAGAAATCAATATTTTAAGTAGCTTCATAGAATCAAGAAATTAATCATATCTAAGAAGTAAGTTACTTGTTCAATACCAAGTGCACCATTTCATCCTAAGTACTATGAATCAAACTATCATATGCATGAGCCATTTGTGAAGATGGCATTCCCATCATACCTTAGGTCTTACCTTGTCATCCTATATTGTAGCTATAACATTGGAATAGAGCACCATACATACCTTGAGTGTTAAAATAATTGTGCACCTTCTTAATTTACACAGTCAGTTGTAGTATTTTGTCAACTTTTCATTATGTTCTTCTTTCCCTTTTCCAATGCTAGTTCTTCTCTTCTTGCACTAGCCATGATCCTCAAGAAGGATCTATTGAAAATGGCAACAAGAAATGCTAAAAATAGCATTGCTATAAATAGCAATTCGAGTACCAGTGTTGGACATAGCAACAAGGAATGAAAAATGGAAGTGCTAAAAATAGCATTGCTATAAATAGCATTTCGGGATGGATTCCAATTTTAGTTAGTCCCTAAACTAAAATTGAGAAGTAAAATTTGAATTTGATCTTAGCAGTTGTTTGTAAAATAATTAATTAATTCATCTTGAGTTAATTAGTTGTAGGAAATCAAACATGAAGTCTATGTGAAGACATGCAACAATTTCTCCATTGATTGAGGAATTTATCCCTTAGTTAAGGAGATCAGGATGAGTTGTACTTTGATTTGTAATTAGTTAGCTCAGTTATCTGAGTTAAGAACAGTTAGATTAGTTCCAACAGTTGGTGGAATTAATTGTGAGTTCAGTTAGTTAATGCTTGCATGTGTGTAACTGCTGCTCTCCAGAAAACTGAATATTCTCTCATAAATAACTCATGCATGTTAGTTCAGTTAGAGACGCAGTTGAGATCAGAGGAAGGGACACAGTACTATCAGTTGGAGGATTTTTCCTGTATAGAAAACTCATCCATGCAGAAGGAATCATCTCCTTCAGGATTGTGCAGTTAGATCAGAGCTTAGTGAGTGTGTGAAGAGGCCAATTCACACAGGTGGTAGCACTGGACCCCAAGGAAAAATGCACAAGGAAATAGGAGGCTTGGAGGGTAGAGGAGAAGGTTTCTGAGAAGCCTTTGACTATCTATGAGTAGCAGAAGGATTGTAGAGAGAGCAGGATAGCTCATGAGATGATTCTTTTTGTAATCTGAACATATTTCCACTTGTATGATAATACAGAGATTGGGGTTTTAGGCTGAGGCTTTCCCCAGAGTATTCTTTTGTGTTCATGTGTGATTGATTTCTCTTTCTCAGTTATATGTGTTCTATTTGATCTTGCTCAATTCGATTAAGCTTCCACAAAGTTTGTTGTAGAAGTAGATCTTGTATTTTTCTTTAGTATATTGCATAATCTATTGATCTACAGTGGGAATTTCTACATGGTATTAGAGCCAAGTTGATCAAAGGAGAAGAACATTATACAAGAAGGGAGAAGTTCGAAGTTTGAGGTTCCTAAATATAGAAATCGAGTTCTTATCACATCTCATTTTCACCAATGGCGTTCAACAGTTTAGGACTCAAGTATGCCCTTGATCGCATCTCGAATTATATAGCTTGGAAGGATCGCATGGAAGTAGTATTAGAGGATAACAGTCTAAAGTACTTCATTGATCAAGAAGTCCCCAAGCCTACAGCGGCTAATGCTACTAAATTGGCAGAATGGAAGAAATGTGTGGCTAGAGCAAGGAGAATCCTTCTGGAGGGAGTTTAAGACCACATAGTCTCGAGTCTCCATGGAAGGAGACACCATTTTTGATTTGGAAAACATTGAAAGATCTATATCAGAACAACAACGATCAAAGGAAGCTGGCGCTAAAAGAAAAGCTTCGGAAAATCAAGTGCGAAAAGGGTGACACGATCTCTACATATCTTAACAAGCTCACCACCCACAGGGATGAGCTTGGAAGTGTAGGGATCACAACAGCTGATGATGACATGGTGAGTCTTATGCTCCTCTGTCTTCTTAAGAGCTCGCATAGCTACCAAGACTCGTTAAATGGAAGAGAAAAACTACCATATTGGGAATGACTTTGGTCGGATCTGATGCAGGAGGAAATAAGAAGAAGCACTAGAGATGGATCCTCATCAAAGCAAGATGATGAGGAAAATCTAGCCTTAGCAAGTAAGGCGAGGAAGGGGAAAGGGAAGGTGTCCCATTCCAAATCCAGTACTTCCCATGGTGGGAAGAAGTTTGAAAAATTGAAAGTGTGATGCTTTCATTGTCATGAAGTGGGCCATTATGCTACGAATTGTCAACAGAAGAAATCCAAGAAGGGATCCTCGAAGGGATCTAATGGTGAGGCACTAGCCTCACAGTTCAAGTTGGATTTCACCCTCTTCGCATGCATGGTTTCATCCATGGTGGGATGTGGTTGGTTTCTTGATAGTGGAGCTTCTTTCCACATGACTGATGATAAGAGTTTGTTCAGTACCTTGGAGGAGAAAGATCTCTAGATACTCATAGCGATGGGTAATGATGAAAAGTATAGTGTCTCAGGTGTAGGCATGGTTGTTTTTTAGAGGGAGCATGGAGCTCGCATTACCTTGACTGATGTCAAGTATGTACCAGGACTGAAGAAAAATTTGGTGTCTATTGCAATGCTAGAAGACAAAGGCTATGATGTAGTCTTCAGTAAGGGAAAGATTTTCCTTCAACACATCACCACGGGACAGGTGAAGCAGATCGGTTCACGAGTCAAGAACCTGTATGCTCTTGACATTCAAGATGCATACAAAGCTTTGAGGAGCAAGGCAACTGTTGGAGACTTGGTGGTTGAGAGGGAGAGTACATTACCTCTCAACATGCAGCACCAAAAGAAGTCTCAGATAATTATGTAGGAGCCATAATTAGTGAAGCAGCTTCAAGAGGTTGTGGAGCAGCCACAACTGGAGAAGCCGAGAGGAGATCGAGTGGAGGCATCCACTCATGTAGAGACCTCCAGTAGGGGGAAATTTCGAGCCAAGTGGGCAAATGGATCACATGCATCCATACCTCCAAGTAGGAGGTGGGGCGATGTGGAGTGGCAGTCCCAACAAGGCTAGAATAGGGGCAGGATCATTGAGGTACCCAACCTCTTTGATTATACCTTGCTACGAGAGCCCCGACAAGGAGTCGCAGGACTGGTTGAGTGGGTAGAGACGGATGCGGATGGAGTGGCAGAGAGAGCTACAGTGCAAGAATCCTGTGGGAGTGCAGAGCTAGTAGGTTGCAACAATGCGAGAGGCACAGGAGTGTTGCACCAGTGCAGGATGGCACAGAGAGGTGTGCAATGATGTGAGATGCATGGAGTGTTGCAGCAGCTCAGAGGTCAGATAGGGAGCACTTGTCAGTGGTAGATGGAGCTTCAGCATCAGAGGATTTTTATAGCCCAGCAGGGAGGTCAGTTGGGAGTTTTTTCATTTCTAGAGTTGTTGGAGAAACAACACTTGGGAGAAGTGTTGCATGCTAAACATTCCAAAGGTTCACGATCAGGCTCGAGTTGAATGCCTTTCTTGTTGAGAGGGAGTGTTGAAAATGGCAACAAGAAATGCTAAAAATAGAAATGATAAAAATAGCATTGCTATAAATAGCAGTTCGGGTACCAGTGTTGGACATAGCAACAAGGAATGAAAAATGGAAGTGCTAAAAATAACATTGCTATAAATAGCATTTTGGGATGGATTCCAGTTTTAGTTAGTCCTTGAACTAAAATTGAGAAGAAAAATTCGAATTTGATCTTAGCAGTTGTTTGTCAAAAAATTAATTAATTCATCTTGAGTTAATTAGTTGTAAGAAATCAAACATGAAGTCTATGTGAAGACATGCAATAGTTTCTCCATTTATTGAGGAATTTATCCCTTAGTTAAGGAGATCAGGATGAGTTGTGCTTTGAGTTGTAATTAGTTAGCTCAGTTATCTAAGTTAAGTCCAATTAGATTAGTTCCAATAGTTTGTGGAATTAATTGTGAGTTCAGTTAGTTAATGCTTGCATGCATGTAACTGCTGCTCTCCAGATAACTGAATATTCTCTCATAAATAAATCATGCATGTCAGTTCAGTCAGAGACCCAGTTGAGATCAGAGGAAGGGACAGTGTACTATCAATTGGAGGATTTTTCCTATATAGGAAACTCATCCATGCAGAAGGAATCATCTCCTTCAGGATTGCACAGTTAAATCAGAGGTTAGTGAGTGTGTGAAGAGGCGAATTCACACAGGTGGCAGCACTGGACCCAAAGGAAAACTGCACAAGGAAATAGGAGGCTTGGAGGGTAGAGGAGAAGGTTTTTGAGAAGCCTTTGATTTTCTATGAGCAACAGAAGGATTGCAAAGAGAGAAGGATAGCTTGTGAGTTGATTCTTTTTGTAATCTGAACATATTTCCACTTGTATGATAATACAGAGATTGGGGTTTTAGGCTGAGGATTTCCCTAGAGTATTCTTCTGTGTTCATGTGTGATTGATTTCTCTTTCTCAATTATATGTGTTCTAGTTGATCTTGCTCAATTCGATTAAGCTTCCGCAAAGTTTGTTGTAGAAGTAGACCTTGTATTTTGCTTTATTATATTGCATAATCTGTTGATCTACAGTGGGAATTTCTAAAGGATCCACTTATCACAATTCATCACGAGGTTAGAAGTATCCAAATACTCAAATATACATGCAGGAAGTATAAGTAATAATGAAAACAATAATCTGATCAATAAGTATAAACAAAATTAAAGACATAAAGGAACACCATAAATCGAAAAGTACTTATCTTCAATGAGAGGTGATCATCTCCCTCTTGAACCAGCCTTCATGGGCCATCAATTTCCATTGTCCATATGACAATGTTTCCTTCAACATTTCAACCAACTTTATCAGCAATTAGGCATAATAGAGACTATCCCATCCTGGGCTTTACCAAATCTAACACAAGTGCTTTAACATGTTCACATTAGTTAAGCTATTGTTTCTAAATTACATATCTCAAATATTTCCACAAACCAAGTTTTCTTCCAAACCCTAACCCCATAATATCCATCAAACCCTAATAACCAAATTGCCTAGGGTTTCCTATTATTTAGGTATCCTCCATCTCCTCTTTCTTACATCAATGGTGTCATCATAGGGGTGATCTCCAAGAATTTTCTTCATCCCAGCTCTGATACCATGTTAATTTTTCTTAGGGATATATTGTTCTTTGCTTTGATAATTGCATTTCATTGTTTCCATATTAAATTCACCCCATAACATCATTATATTATTCAAATTTACACCATTATTTAGCAACATATGCAGCTATGCAGAAATAAAAATATCATCATCTATGCAACATAACATAAAGGAACAATAGAAGAAAATAATTCACACATAGAGACACCAGGATTGGTCGAACACCGGGGAAAAACCCACTATGGGGAAAACCCTTTCAAATTCTTCTTCTTATTAGATTGTCATTGAATGTTTCAGCAAAAGAGAGTACAATGATCCATATCTTCAACCATAAAACTATCCAACAAAATCAACTAAACAAAATCCATGAAATTAACCCAACAATGTTCATACTAAAAATCATGATTTAGAATCCTATGATGAACTGTCATTATCTACGGTCAACTGTCAAAGAATGCAGTCAACGAGTGAAAGCTTCAGTCAACTAAAAAATGAAATCTCAGAGTCCAGTCACATGGAGAGAGTGTCACACATGCAACTGAAACTCTATAGTTTCATGCATAGGCTCACATGCCAATGATTGTAGGCAAAACTTCCTTTTGACAAGCTTGTCGATGTGACCCAAAACCTAAGAAACACACGCGAGCTTCGAACCCTATAATTTCTCCTTCATGCGAACCAATTCTCTGTGGATAAGCCTCAAACCTATGTGAACCAAAACCAAGAAAGAGAATACAATAATGTCTCTTGATGATGTCTAAATTAGGTTGAGGTCACTTGTATTTATAGCCTTCCAAGGGTGTCCAATTTTCTTTAGGGACGACCTGATCAAATATGCACATGTGGGATTTTAATTCAAAATTACACTTTTCCTTATCCAAATTGAGTGCTTAAATAGTCAAAATTGGTCCTCTTGAAAAGAGGAATCTAGTCCCATGGTTGGAATTTGTCACTGAGTTGTAAAATTAGCAATTAATCCACTCGGATTCATCAACGGGAAAAATGAGACCAACTTCTAACATCTTGTCTAATTCCTTCTTTACTTTCTCCTTTGCTCTGGGATTCAATCTGTAAAGTCGATGTTAACTAGTATTGAATTTGGCTTAAGAAAAATTTTCATTTCTCCTAAATATCACTTAATCCCTTTAAGTTCAGCAACTGAGGCAAGAAAAGATCTTCATATTATTTTAGCAGGTCAAAAATTTCTTTTGTAGTCTGTTCATCCCAATAATCACCAATAGAAGCTAGCTTAGGTTTCTCTTTAGTGCCAATATTATGTTTCCACAACTTCAATGGCTTTAGATGTGGAGCATCTTTAATAGGACCATCCTTTATATTTTTCTCCCCTTTAAAATATTTGAAATTAAAGTGCCTCAATTCTTCTAAATCATCATCATTAGGGTCTCGATTCACCATTCCACAAGAAAAAATTTCATGAAACCCTGATTCATATATGTGTTCAAATATATCTTATTCAGTATAATCCTCAACAAGCTTCTTTGTGGGGAACAAAACTCTTTTAACTTCTTTCAAGGTTTCCACAATCTTTTCGTCTTCAACAGAAAATGAAAAATCACTGGAAAATTGGGCTATCATTGGGTGTCATGCAATTGTTTGTCTTTTCATATCCTCCTTTAGATACCAGGCTTGTGAGAATCTTCCTAGAGTATTAATAAATTAATGTACCCACAAATTTTCAAGAAGTCCCTCTTCAGTCCTCTTAACTCTGCAATTTTGAATATGTTTATGTGAACTAGTATATCTCTCAAACTTAGGGATTCTAGTTGAATAATCCCTTTGTTATCGGGAAAACTAGTGTCTATACAGAGCTACTAGTCCCACTAAGGCTGGTAGCTACCTTAGAAACAAACACACTAAAAACTACTTTCGTTTTCCTTTATGAGAAATAGATGGGAGAAGAATAAGGAGACCAACCTCTGTCTTGCGCTTGGCTCCTTGCTCGTTTCCTCTCTCTTCTGATAGGTCTTTGCCACTCGCTTCCTTGTCTACCCAACTTCAAAGAGTACCTGTAGAATCAAAGCAGCATAACACTATCCAAGAACATAGATCTATTATCATAAACAATGCAGGACCAGATGTATATTGACCACACAAATGCATAAATCATCAATCATACAAGAATGTGGAGGAAAACTTGAATAGCTTTATTGAGAATCAAGAAAGAGCAAAGAGGATTACAACCAATTGTTCTGACCCAGCATCATCCTCTCAGCAAGAAAGCCCTTCTTCACCTCATGAGAAGCTTACATCACCCAACACTATGATATTGCACCAAGAAACCAACAGCACTTCCTTACAAGATACAAAATTCCAGCCCCTGGATCTCTGGGATGAGGGATCCATATATAGATGTCTGCAAGGGAGGTGAGTCAGCTTTTGAGATTTGATTAGTGTCTTCTCTCTGATAGTTCTTGATTCCACTTGGAGATTGATGATCTCTTACTCATCCCTGGTCGAATGCAGAGAGGCAAGTGTCACAGGAGAAGTTTCTGGAAGATTCCACGCTCCTCCACTTTGTGGATTGACCCTGCCATTTGTCCCTTCTCGCCCATCGCACCCCATAGAAGGGCTTTTCAACATGCATCACACCTACTGTGTGTATTCGGGTGGGATGCAACGCACTTTGACTATGGAGCAGGTGAAATGGTCCAGTTTTGACCAGTTCTGAGTAGTTTTTCATGGAGAACTTCTGGGAGATGCTGTAATCAGTTGACCTTGTTCTTTTAGGGGTTGGAACAACACCTTTAGGGACTTAGGAGCCCTTAGTTTATGGACATTTATGATTGGGGTTGCAGTGCCCAAAAATGTCTATAACACCCTTGGCACACAAAATTGACATACAAAGCATAATTGACTAACTCCCATGCTTGAAGATGAATGCGATGGGCTTCCCACCAACTCGCCGGTGTTGCTTGAAGGGAAACATACAACAAGGAAATTTTTTGTGTTTCTTCAAATTTCAAATCAACTTCATTAATAAAATTAATTACATAACCTATACCATTAAAATTAGGAAAATCTCGTACCTTCGTACCAATCCAATGAGCACAATGAATAATTTTGCACAATTTAGAATGTAACTCATGTTCTCCTTGCTATGAGTCATCCCATGCAATATCTGAGCCAACTTTTGTGCTTTGAATTCTCCTCCAACTAATAGAACCATCGGTTGTAGGATTAATATAATATTGTCTTTTCCCTACAATGAGTCAATATATATGGTCCAGGAGATTAGGTTCTTCTTTGTCATCTACAAGTTCTATAAATTTCGGACCTTGGTAAGGATATAATGGCTAAATCACTCTAAATCCATCTACCTCAAAGGTCATTATCTCTCGCTTAAGAACAATAACAATATAATTCTCAAAATCCCAATCTATCCCCAGCAATGTGGGATAGGAGTCTTTATCTCCCATAATATATATCACTTAAAAATATGCATATGTTTTTACTAATGTAATATCCACTTCAACATTCTCCAAATGTCTAATGGGATGAATACAATATTGATTGGCCATACGCAATTGAATTGGGGAGAACACCAGTTTTTGTGTCCTGAAAGCTTCCCATGTCTTTCTCAGTAAGATGTTAACATCATAGCCCAAGTCTAGCATAGACTCCTTGATCTAGAATCCTACAATCTAAGCATTGACACAAAATTATCTTCCTATTCACCTATTGTTTCGTCGAACACATCTGGAATACCTTTCAAGTAAGTTTGCAAAGATAGTTCCATCTGAGAGCTCCTCATCCTTAAAAACAGTCTTAAGTTTCTTACACAACTGCCCTAACAGGTGCTCATCACTCAAAATTAGTGAAAATAATTTAAACCATTCCATTATAGGCTGGAGTATATCTTGAGAAAACCTTGGAATCTTCAATTTTAATTGTTTTGGTTATCCTAGTTGAGGGTTATAAGGCAATGTCACCTACTTAAAAAAAAAGATTGCATCTTTATAGTATTATTTCTACTAATTAGAGTCATAATATCTTTTAGGTGATGCAGATATAATTACCACTAGTTGTTCAGGGACACCTGAGTCTGCTCCAATTCTCTTTTCACCTCTAATAACTATATTGAAATTTGACATTAGAATTGGTTCAGGTTCTCGAGGCTCTGCATTAATTAATTTTTCTCCTTTTTATCGATTACGCTCTTCCCACCTATGGATCAATTCAGGATAGTCCTTTGTTGCATGTGTGATTACTCTTCATTGAGAACACCAAGACCTTATGGGTAACAGATAGTCGCGGACGACATGTCCTTCTTGATCATAGTTGTAGAAATGGATTGGACCTCTTCTTGTAGTTCTTCCCCCCCCTTTTTCCTCCACGTCCTCACTGTTATAGACATTTTTGGGCACTGCAACCCCAAGCATAAATGTCCATAAACCAAGGGCTCCTAAGTCCCTAAAGGTGTTGTTACAACCCCTAAAAGAACAAGGTCAACTAATTACAGCATCTCCCAGAAGTTCTCCATGAAAAACTACTCAGAACTGGTCAAAACTAGACTATTTCACCTTCTCCATAGTCAAAGTGCGTTGCATCCCACTTGAATACACACAGTAGGTGCAATGCATGCTGAAAAGCCCTTCTATGGGGTGCGATGGGCGAGAGTGGACAAATGGCAGGGTCAATCCGCAAGGTGGAGGAGCATGAAATCTTCCAGAAACTTCTCCTGTGACACTTGCCTCTCTGCATTCGACCAGGGATGAGTAAGAAATCATCAATCTCCAAGTGGAATCAAGAACTATCAGAGAGAGGACAGTAATCAAATCTCAAAAGCTGACTCATTCCCCTTGCAAACATCTATATATGGATCCCTCATCCCAGAGATCCAGAGGCCGGAATTTTGTTTCTTGTAAGGAAGTGCTGTTGGTTTCTTGGTGTAACTTCATGGTGTTGGGTGATCTAAGCTTTTCATGAGGTGAAGAAGGGCTTTCTTGTTGAGAGGATGATGCTGGGTCAGAACAATTGGTTGTAATCCTCTTTTCTCTTTCTTGATTATTAATAAAGTTATTCAAGTTTTCCTCCACATTCTTGTATGATTGATGATTTATGCATTTGTGTGGTCAATATACATCTGGTCCTGTATTGTTTATGATAATAGATCTATGTTCTTGGATAGTGTTATGCTGCTTTGATTCTATAGGTACTCTTTGAAGCTAGGTAGACAAGGAAGCGAGTGGCAAAGACCTACCAGAAGAGAGAGGAACCAAGCGCAAGACAGGGATTGGTCTCCTTATTCTTCTCTTATCTATTTCTCATAAAGGAAAACGAAAGTAGTTTTTAGTTTGTTTGTTTCTAAGGTAGCTACCAGCCTTAGTGGGACTAGCAGCTCTACATAGACACTAGTTTTCCCGATAACAAAATGGCGACTCCACTGGGGAGCGAATAGATTGTTTGTTTATCTACATTTGTTTACTTTATAAACTTACAGATGGAGCCTGAAGTCAAGCCAGCTAGCCTTCGAACTGCATTTGCTATGCAAGTGCAAAGTAGATCAATGCTGCTTTAGTCTATCTCCAGGTTTTGTTTATGAATTAAACGATTGATTTACAAGCTCTCTAATTGCCCTCGTGGTGGCTCTAGTAACCTCTTTAGATCTACCCCTGTGATTGATTTACTGATTACCACTTGCTTGGCCTAAATCCCTAAACTGAACTGCAAACTGTGACCCGAAACCCAATCAAAGTCTCGTCCCTGGTCCAGCGCACTGTCTGTTCTGTGAACTTCAAATGCATCACACTTCCTGAGTGTAGTAGGTGCGTTGCATTTCAGTTTCACTGTGTTACAGGTGCGCTGATCAGACAAGGCCTTGTTCCTAAATTTTGGTTTCTGTGTTCACTCTTTTCAGCTCTATTCAGGAGTTTTGCTGCCTGTAGTCAGTACACCTCTGTTGAGACCCCTTTCCTTGCTGTTATTCCGCCTCCATTGTGCAAAGAGCTGTAAATGTTTTTATGTATTTTTGAGTCATTTTCAGTTCTCCCTTACAAAGAAGTAGCGTAATTGTACTGTCGTTCCTTGATTTGAAAGTGTCGCAAGTGTCGTTTTCAGCCATAGAAGAGAATCTGATTGTTCTTGATAGTCGATTACACTGTTACTCTTGTATTTGATTTGAGTTAGTACTTTTTCAAGTGTCGAAAGCAAGTTTTCAATTCCAAATAACAAAGTGTCGTCATTGTCCTCATTTTGTTTTGAAAAGAAACTTGTTAGTAATTGTCGCTTTGAAAAATAATTCAGATTTGCGCTTAGCTTTCTTTTTATCATTCACACATTAAGAAGGCTGAAAACAAATACATGCATGTGCATTTTCATTTAGACTATTTGTTGGTTTGATTTAGGACAATGCATATAGTGTGTGCTCTCTGCTCTTTGTTGAAAGAACGCCATCTCTCTTTCCTTAGTAGCTAGGATTTTCATTGCAAAAAGAAGACTAAACGACTGTTTATCATCTTAGATTGCATTTTAGGAATTGTACATCTACATCACGCGGTGAACCTGAAAGGAAAATTTCTTAATCAAGATCAACCATAAAATAAATTTAATGAATCTAAAAACGCTTTGGAACCTAACGCACAACATTTAGAAGTCTAGGCTAGAGACGTATTCCGGTGTCGTAAAGCCTGGTAACTGTTGTTTTCACTGTTGGTCGGGTGATTCCTCCACTTTGAGACGATAAGTGCCAATACAAACTTGTGCTCCCACGTACTGTCGAGTATATTTTGGGAGACCACAATAGGCTTAATCCTTTATCCATAGGAAGCCGTGTCTGCCGCCCTATCGATCGTAATGCACTGAACACAACATTCGGGAAGATTGACTGTCGTACCATAAAAAGTATTCTACAGTTTTGCGATTGATTTGGTAATCCCTCTGTCTAGATTTCCAGAGTAGTCCCTTTCGTTCCTTTTCAGACTCCTTAACGGAAAAGGTCCATTTGAGCACTTGTCACTTCAGGCTCATTAAAAATCGAAGGCGACTAGAGTCATCTTTTGTTTTTTCTCGACTCTTAAAAATTGAAAAAACAAGTTGTGTCAAAGCATCTAAAATTTATTTTAAACGGAATAATCATCATCTTTCCTACGTTGATCTTAAGTTGAGAAAAATGGATTCCACCAACCAAGGAGTTCCCCTTGGAGGAAATCCTAGTCCCTTCTCCTCTTGGGGAGATGTTGGTGCACCCCATATGGCCACATTGTCTCTTCCAGGATTGACAATCGGCTTGCCCGTATGGCTCTTCTCAACTTCTGTCATTCAGAACACCGTGATTCCTGAACAATCAAGTCAGCAACTAAACGATATTAGAGTTACCCCCCAACCCTCTACTTCGTCCAATTCTTCCTCTCCTCCTTCCTCTTCGCTTGATGAAGCTGGTAAAGCCCAAAATCAAGTAACTGAGAAGAAGAAGAAAGAGAAGAAGAAGAAGGAGCCAAAGGCAAAAAGGGGCAACCAAGCATCGTCTAGCGAAAATCCACACACTGCACCGACCAGGCCTAAATCGCCATGTGTCATTTGCAAAGGAGACCACTATCATCGAGATTGTCCTTGCATCCCTCGGATCTTAAGGGATTGGTCTCCTCATTTGCACAATCTGGTGTCATCAACCTCTGACGATCATGTTGAGCATACACCGTCAACTAGTGAAAGTGAAGCCCCTGGACAAAAAGGAAAAAATAAATTTCTTTGTAAATTGTGTGAAGGCGATCACGTTGTCCACCGTTGTCCCTTCTTAGACGAAGCTAAAATAGTTTTGGACGACCGTCCGGTTTCACCATTACGGCTTCCTTTTGGATATAAGAAACTCTTGCCGAGTTCGTCACTAGTTGAAAATCCGGCTGACACGCCCTTGTGGTCGGCCGAAGCATCTATCATTGAAGATAAGCCATCTGAATCCATACTAGATGAAAGTCAAAAGGTCGAGGTGGCAGTTGACCCGGTCTTGCCTTCAGAAGGTCCATCTTCAGATGATACAGTCACCGAAGAGAACAAGAACGACACCGTTCAAATTCTCTTCGTAAGCACAGACTCCGATGAACATGGGGGCAATCTACCCATTCCTTTACCGAGGGAAGGAAGTTCATCAGATTCATATCCGGCCGTCTATTTGGTCCCACCTCCAAGAAACCTAGTTGTTTCCTTTGACTGGAATCTACTAGGCAGACCCTGTTTACCGGCTAGTGTACCATTTCGAATCATTGCTCAAATATATAGAATGGTCATGGTCGGTACCATCATAGATGAAGGGGCTTCTATGAGTATCCTTTCCTCAACTGCTTGGAAAGTGCTTGGTTCACCATCGCTTTTGCCTGAGATGAGAAATCTAACAGGCTTTGACAAAGGAACCAGTCGACTGTTAGGGATCCTTCCCGATGTGCTGATAACATTGAGAAGGAAAACCGTTCACATGAACGTAATGGTAGTCCAAGGACCCTTGGATTATAATCTACTCCTTGGACGAGACTATATTTATTGCATGGGAGCCGTCGTCTCCTCACTCTTTAGAGTAATGTGTTTTCCGCACGAAGGAAGGGTGGTCAATCTCGTAGACCAGCTTTCATTTCCTAGTTCACACATAGTAAATAGTCAGATACCAACCCTGAATGGTCTTTTCATGCAAGGAATGTCTCATCAATCCCCAGTCCGTCCTCCTGATGAGCGCGAGTGATTCGGAGGGCATGACTGAAACCCAGGGGGCATGCACCCTGGTCTGCTTTGGCAGGAAAACCTTGGGTATAGTGTAGGTTTCCGCGAAGGATATATGACTAGTCTGACACACCCGTTCGTTTAGGGAAATGGGATTAGGTTGGAATAAGATTCCCTCGTCAAAGTTATGTGAGTGGAGGCATCTGCGCCACTCACCTTTGTCTATTTCAGTAGACATCGTCGAGGAAGTGTTTTGTCTGTGACACAGATGGAACAATCTTTGGTAACCTGGAAATTTTTTGCTATACCTGGGGGCATGCAAACCTTTTGGCATGCAAGCGAAGAGTGACCATTTATTTTTTAAATTTATAGGTCCTCCAACCCTTTAAACTCGTAGGATTGTTCGTTTCCTAACTTGCATAAAGAAAGGATGCGGAGCAAAGCTTTGTAAGGTGCAAGCTCCACAAAAATGGCATCTTAGATGAGACATTCTTATTATACGACTGGATCGAGCAGTTTTAATGCGGAATTCAAGCTCGTTAAAAAATAAACATAAGCTATGAGCAAGTGTTTCCCCTAGCGTTTAAGCTCATTAAAAAATGAACCAATTTCCGTTAAATAACCATCGTGAATGTATTACTTCAGCCTTTGAAGCCTTGGTCGTGTTCTCATCATCACCTCCACTTTGTATTGGCCGATCATTCACCTCCACTTGATTGTTTACCCCTTTTGAGGAACAGATGTGAAGAGTGATCTTGTTAGCCATCCTTGTGACACTGCCGTGATTGGAAAATTCCAAACCTTACCTGGAATCGTCTGCTACCCGAATCTATCACTCGTTCCTCAAAAACGAGTCTCCTTTAAGCTCTTTTCAACTGACTCGTAAAATATGAAAAGATTGTCGAGCCATTGGCCTCTCCAGCTCGTTAAAGTGACCAGAAGTGCTATCCCTCCTTTAGATTTTAATCTTTTTGGACCTGAGGGATTATTACACAAAAAGATCGAGTGCTTGTTTTGTTCGGCTCGTTAAAATTACCGAAAATTTATCCCTTTTGTATTATTTTATACTTTTTCAGACTTTAGGGATTAGATGACGAAAAAGGATTTTTGGAGTCTCCTTTACGTCCCTTTTTAAACTCTCTAAAATTGAAAAGGATCGAGTTATCTTTGTCGTTAAACTCATTAAAACCTAATAGCGACAAACTTGTCCATAACAGACAAGAATGAGTTTCACTATCGCTAGGCTCGTTAAAACATAGCGATGGGTTTTCCCGAAGGGCAAATTATAGAACAAGCATATGTTATCCTCCTCAAGCTTGACAAAAATAAAGAGGTAATGGTCAGCAATGACTGGGGAAAAATTGGGAAGAAAACTTGAAGAAACGTTGTTGGTAGCAAGTCGCTCTTGAACATGACACTTTCACTCCGCATCCGAGTCGGGTTGGGTTGTTCCATTCACTGGTCACATCACCATGGTTCCATCACACCATCCACATTTGGGGTTAATGCTACCAATCCATCATGTCAGTGTCACTGATATGTTCAAGAGAAGTCGCTCAGGGAATTCACCTGTGTCTCACCCACTATAATACATTTTCGCTCCATTCTTTCATGACCGCCACCCTGAACCTTATATCACTAGATCATTTTTCACCTCCATTAAAATCATTTGCTCTGTTTCATGTCATTGATGTGGGATTCACTAAGGCCCTCCTATGATAGATCGCTTCTTGTCAACATCAGCTCATTATCCAAGAAGTCGATCTAGGAACAACCCTTTCAGTACTTTGAAGCTTGCATGCCTCAATGGCAAGTTTCTCACTTCCGGCGACAGGTTTACATCAATGGCCTTCGACTGAAAGATTTTGCGTGGTGCTCAATGCCAAGTCCCTTATTCACACCACGTGAATTGTACTGCAGTACCTTGAGGGTCATTATCATTAACGGTGATTCCTCTCGTGCCTGTTAACAGCTTACATCATTGGCTGGTAATCAAGCGATGTCTTTCCATGTTCGACTCCAGAACATCTCTCACGTGGATCAACTTGTACTTTGAGTGAAGATCGAACGAGATTGAAGACCTTGGATCTAGTTTCATCCATCCGGGCTGCGATATATATTCAGGAAAATAAAGACATCAAACGTACATCATTGCTGCATAGACAATCATCCAATATAAGGGATGATGGCTCTACTAGAATCATCAGTCTACACTCAGACAATTGTCTGTCCTACGTACATGAAAATGAATTTATAAAGCTGAGCATGGGAATGCCCGCCTCAGCTAGATCATGAAAATATTATGAATATAATGTATTGTATTGTATCTTATTACAGGTCGCCTTTCAGCTCGAAAAAACTTCGGATCCTCATAATAAAGCATTTCACCCGACATCAAAAGATTAACGACCTCATGCTTTAGGGGGCAACTGTTATAGACATTTTTGGGCACTGTAACCCCAAGCATAAATGTTCATAAACCAAGGGCTCCTAAGTCCCTAAAGGTGTTGTTCCAACCCCTAAAAGAACAAGGTCAACTGATTACAGCATCTCCCAGAAGTTCTCCATGAAAAACTACTCAGAACTGGTCAAAATTGGACCATTTCACCTGCTCCATAGTCAAAGTGCGTTGCATCCCACCTGAATACACACAGTAGGTGCGATGCATGTTGAAAATCCCTTCTCTGGGGTGTGATGGGCAAGAGTGGACAAATGGCAGGGTCAATCCGCAAGGTGGAGCATGAAATCTTCCAGAAACTTCTCCTGTGACACTTGCCTCTCTGCATTCGACCAGGGATGAGTAAGAGATCATCAATCTCCAAGTGGAATCAAGAACTATCAGAGAGAGGACACTAATCAAATCTCAAAAGCTGACTCATTCCCCTTGCAAACATCTATATATGGATCCCTCATCCCAGAGATCCAGAGGCTGGAATTTTGTATCTTGTAAGGAAGTGTTGTTGGTTTCTTGGTGTAACTTCATGGTGTTGGGTGATCTAAGCTTTTCATGAGGTGAAGAAGGGCTTTCTTGCTGAGAGGATGATGTTGGGTTAGAACAATTGGTTGTAATCCTCTTTGCTCTTTCTTGATTATCAATAAAGCTATTCAAGTTTTCCTCCACATTCTTGTATGATTGATGATTTATGCATTTGTGTGGTCAATATACATCTGGTCCTGTATTGTTTATGATAATAGATCTATGTTCTTGGATAGTGTTATGCTGCTTTGATTCTACAGGTACTCTTTGAAGCTGGGTAGACAAGGAAGCGAGTGGCAAAGACCTACCAGAAGAGAGAGGAACTGAGCAAGGAACCAAGCACAAGACAGAGGTTGGTCTCCTTATTCTTCTCTTATCTATTTCTCATAAAGGAAAATGAAAGTAGTTTTTAGTTTGTTTGTTTCTAAGGTAGCTACCAGCCTTAGTGGGACTAGTAGCTCTGCATAGACACTAGTTTTCGCGATAACACTCACCCCTTGGGAGTTTCAGTCACTCTAAATGCAGAACAAACGAGGAGCATCCAAAGCTCTACATTAATTTCTATGGTGATTCGTTGACTTGAAAAATTCATAGAAAACATTATTTGGAACATATGAATATTTCTGCAATATAGGATAGAGATGAGGGGGTGTCCATATGTACAACATATTTCACAATATTCAGTGAGAGACATACCTTTTTGATTGGGGAAAGCATGGAATTGAGTAAAACCTTGATACAAGGTGTTTTCACAAACTTTCACAACTCCAATAGTAGATAAAGGTGGAATTTGTCCCATATGCATGGAGGAGGGTCCCGAACCTTGCAACCTTGGACATTTTGTGGCATGTTGACCCTCAACATGACAATTAGTACACCATATTTGAGGACATAAAGGTTGTGTAGCATGCATGTCTTTTACTTTCTTTGTCAAGTCAGCAATCTGGTGTTGTAGTCCCATAAGGGCAGGATCATTAGAAGTATTTCCTCCTTTATGCTCATGATGATACCCCACCATAAATTTAATCTTTATATCTTTATCAGGTGCATCTTGCAATGTATCAATCTTGTACTAAGTTCAAGGTGTCTAATTTAATGGAAATAAGGCTTTAATAAACCAATCCTATTGATTATTGGGATCAATAGGATAACTTAACTTACAAATAACATCCTTAAATCATTGCATCATCTCCCATGCAGTCTCTCCTTCACATTGTTTAATGTCCCACAATTCATACAATCCTTGTTGATTTGTCTATGGAAGTTTGAAATCTTGAACAAACTCTCATTTAACCTCATCAATAGTAGGATTTTGATGCATAACGAACCATTTAATAAACCACTTGAGTGATATCTCTCTGAAGGTAGTATAAAACTCAATAATTTTAGTAGCATTGAGTATTTTTCTAGCTCTCCATATTGCTTCTCACAAATGCCAGTGTTGTTCAACATCCTCATTCCCTTGTCCTGAAAATTCAGGGTATCGAGTGAATGAACCTGTTATGTTACCGACCATTGTAGGTTGACCAGGTGATATGAGTATAGACCCTTGTGAACCAAGTTGTAATGACCCAAAAGAACCTGATTGAGACCATCACCACAAGAAGTACTACTGATATATGTACTATAACCTTCTGAACTTTTAAAAATTTAGCTAGCTTTGAAACAAAATGAGTAGAATCTTGATAAGGTACCAGGGAGAGGTCAAGAAAGGTGCTACCTAGGTTGTTTGGTAATGAATTATTACTTATGAGGGACACATCATATTTGTAAAAACAATTTCCTCACTATAAAAAGCATTTCTTCATCAAGAGGGGTAATTTGGTTCACTATTCCAACTATAGGCCCTGATAGGGCTAGAATCTTACTCCTTATATTACATGGATATCTTTGCTACTTCCTTCCATTTGTCTCGCGAAAATATTCCTGACACCTCCTATTTGACCAGAAACCTCACTATTAGTATCATCTATCTGCCTCAACTCCAAACTACATGGCCCTCCTATCCGCAATCTTGGACTACTCAACACCTATCTTATTTGGTGTAATTCCCTCAGTCATCTTTAGATCTCACAAAAAGTTCTCTTCTTCCATTCATCATCTATCTATGCCCTCATTTATTCTCTCAAATTTCGATCCCTCCGCAACATATCTACAATCATCATAACAACATCTTCATCTTCCGCAACTATGTAACATTACTCCCCTAAATCCTACCTTCGGTACTTAAGTTTTATGTTGCCATATTATGTCCTTAAAATGGAAATAAATATTCTTCCACCATAAAAAATATAATCCCAAGGGGTATTTCCTTCAGTAACCTTCCTGCAAGCCATATCTAACATAGCTTCAACTTTAGCAAAAGAAAAATGATCTTTTGTGGCAAACTCAATAATGTAACTCTCTAGGGTTACTTGTACCCAGAAATCAATAAATCTAGTCTGCTTTGTATCCCGCCTATGAAAATTATCTAAATCAACATTAGTTTAGGTACGAGGAGATATAAGGCAATTTCCAACTCCCGTTTTGATCTGCAACCAATGCAACTAGTTATGAAGTTCTTCAGGGAAATTACACTAGAATATTTCATACTGGTCGCTAGTAGGTTCTGCATACAAAACCTCTGCTTTTACCCACTCTAACTTATTATGGCATAACTATGCCTGCTAGAAAATAAATCAATCGATCTACTCATGCCACCAATCTTGAAGATATCCTCTAAGGATCCTCGATACCATGGTCTAGATCCCTTGAAAATACTCAGGGTGCCGACAATGGAACCATTTGTTGGCTTAAAATTTAAATGGAGGTTGACACTGGGTTTGGACACAGGGTGCCAAAAAAATATTTCATTCTAGTCTAGCAATTTTTCTACAATTTCACCTCCCTTATTAGGAAAGGGAGGTGTATGTTATGAAACCAACTCACAAAAAGATAGATAAGATAGATAAACGCCTTCAAAATAAGCCTCTTCGAGGGGGAAACCTCCTTTACATTACACAAACAAACAATTCTTAGATGATACAAATGACAAAACCTCATTACTATATATAGGAGTCTAAGGGGTCACATTATAACCAAAGCCAACCCAACAATAATAATGTAAGGGCACAAAATAACAATAGTGTGCTTCTATGGGGCACAATAATAAAAATATGGGGACAATAGGGGCACAACAATAACAATTAGGGATACAATGACAATAGTAATGGGGGAATCACTAGTATTATAGGATCTAACATGCCCCTCTCCTTCAAGAAAGTGTTGTCCTCAATGCTTGAGTAGTTCTGGATGCTTCTGTATAAAATTATCACCCTCCCATGTGAAATCTTCAACGGGTAAGTTCTTCCACTTGATGAGATACTCTGAAATTGATCGATTTCATCGCTGTCAAGTTCTTTTTTCTTTGACTGCTTCAGGTTCCAATATGATTTTTCCTTCGTCATCAAGTTCTGGCAATATTGTTTGAACTGGGAGCTTGTCACCTATAACCTTCTTTAAGCATGACACATGAAAAACTGGGTGCACTTGGGAAGTTGCAGGAAGCTCCAATTTGTATGCCATACTACCTATCTTTTGCAACACCTTTTATGGACCATAATAATTTGGTGATAATTTATTATCCTTCTTAGCTTGCTTGAGGGACATTTGTTTATATGGTTGTAGCCGTAGGAATACTCAATCACCTACATCTAAACTTCTTTCGCTGCGATGTTGATCTGCTTGTTGTTTCATTCTATTTTGTGCCAAGGTGAGGTTATCCTTTAAGAGTTGGAGAACTTGTTGCTGATGCTTGATGTGATCTTCCACTATTTGAACCTTAGAATTTTCTCTTAAATATGATGTGATGTGTTATCACCTAGATTGACCTAAAGCTGAAGGGAGGCAATTCAAGGGTAACCACAAACCAAGCTTAGCCTGGTAGCTAGCCCTACCAGGCCGGGAGAGGGCTCTCTCCTTTAGAATCCCAGTTGAGATGACTGGATCAGGTAAGGATTTTAGGCTAGGTATAGTAACCCAGAAGGTTTTGACTGAATTTTTTGGTGTTTTGCTGGATCAGATGGAGCTGGGCAGTTTAGGTTTGGGAAATTAGGTCAGAAATGCAGGGCATTCTATGGGGCAAGGTAGGCATAGACTTTAGCACTCTAGGATTAATGGTGTGAGGTGTTTAAGACTGATGAGGAGCTAAGGAGGACATGTGACAGTCATGGATCCTTCTCAAACAGTAGAAAACATGACATATTGAATGATTTCCCAAGGTAGAGCATTGTTACAATGGATTCTACCTATCAAACTTGATAAAATTCAATAAGAAGCAATGAAATGGATGATGGAATACATAACACATGTAAACAAATGATTAAAAAATAAGAAACTGTGCTAAAATACATACCATAGGGATCCCATAAAAATAGTTGCAAATCTGATTATCTCCTTGCCAAACTGCTTACAATTATTTACAATCAAGCTCTGAGAATCCAAGTGAGTCCAACCCTTACAAATGACTCAGAAAACACATGATATAGGCATCAAAAAGACTCACTCTAGCTTCATGTGTCGAATCCATGAGAAGAGGAGCTGATCTAACTGATACTAAACAAGGAACAGGAATATGGGCATTATCAACAACTTGCCTCCAAAAGTGAAAAACTGATTCATTTGACTTCAAACTAACTCCTAAAGCAATGAATCTACCCTCTACAAATTTTTAACCATCATATTTACAAGCAATGACATAATTTACAATAGTAAATCATCCACCATGAGAGAGAATCCATGATCATAGTCAAAAACTGGAAAAATAGGCATCCTGAGCAAAATTTGCTCTACGCGCAATGCCAATGGCTTAACGCGTAGTAGCACTTTCAGGTCCTTTTGAAGGCCTTCCCGGACTCCAAATTGAGCCCATGATAGCTCATTGGAAAGGTACTCAAGTATATTTTCTAGAACACCTGGAATTTATACGTTTGAAGGTCATTTGACCCCTCAAAACTTGATTTTCCTAAGGCTGCTTCTGTGTGTACAAAAAGTGGCAGAAAGGTCATTTTTAGGGTGTTTTTAGACCTTTTGGTGGACCAGTTCTACTCCAATACTTTTGAAACTTGCTAGGGTGCATGTCCTCACTTCCCTGAAAACAAAAATTTAAGCCATTCCTCCATTGGATGCCCCTAGGAAAAGCGCATCGCTAGTGGCACTGCGCTTCTGGCCAATTTTTATGTGTATTAAAATTCAAAATTTGCAAATGACAAAATTTGCCCAAAACTTGCCCAAAATTTTTGTGAAGCACCACCATCATGTGCTTTGATGATCCAAGGAAGCTTCAGCCAAAATTCTAATTCTATCCTCCTCTTTCTTTCCATTCAAGGCCCGCCTTAACCTAGCTTTTAGCTTCTTGATTCTTATGTTGCAAATCATATTGCGAGTCCTGTAATGATAGGCCATGTGTCTGAGCATTTGATTATCTCTGTTGGCCTTCTATAGCAGCTCCTCAAGGTGTAGGTTGACTCTGTCAAGCCAAGTCTCCCTATCATTTTCAATCTCCTTGTCAATAGGAGTCAATGTGACTTGTGTCTCTTTGCCACTTTACCTTTTTACTTTGAGCACTTCCAGCTCCATGAGGAATTGTTTGTAACTCAACTATTTGTTTTCCTGCTCTAAGTATGTAATGACATACTTGGCCCTCTCTAGGTTGTCCATCAAAGCTTGTATTTGAGCTTCCTTTTCATGTATGATGATGCCCTTTATTGTTTCCCTCTCCTGAGCCTCTAAATCAATGGTCTCAATGTCAAGCTGCTCAGGTTCATCATGTTCTGCCAAATCAAAGTCCCTTTCCTCCTCATCATCATCTAACATCTTTTATTTTCCCTTGTGCAACTATTGTACCTGTACCTGCCGTGTCGATGAGGAAGCCAAAGCCCCTTCCACATCCTGTGGAGTTAGCATTTGCTTATGGACTGATGAAGAAGGCAAGGTCCCTTCCACATCCGGTGGAGAAAACACTTGCCTAGCAGCTGCAAATAATCTCCTTGTGCCCCACTGATAGGTCAAGTAAATTGGCACCTCAGCAGTTCTTGTCTCCTTGATCTCTTCTCCCGTTTCCACTTGACTAGAAGGTCCCCCTGCTTCTTGAGACACTAGTGAAGGAACTTGAGGACCCCTAAATATGTCATGAGAAATAAATGTCTCCCAAGGGATGTTGAGGAGACTAAGATGATGATGAACAAGAATTTTGATCAAAGAGTAGTGGTAGAGGCTGCTCATCTGCTGAGGGTATGGCTTCTTCTGCACAAGATAATCCATCTTCTGAATGTTCCTGAACAAAAAGTATGGGAGGTTTAACATCTTCACCCTGGTAAAATGCATGAGGAGCCTGATGTGATAATTGTATAGCCTAGAGAATCTGCCTTCATAAGTGAAATATTTGATGATGATTCTCATCAAGGGGACATACTTGTTCTCAAGAAATTTGAAAGGAAAGAGCCTATTCACCTGATTTCTATACTGACGTTTAATGTAAGGCTCATAATAATGTTGATCTTGGGCCTTATACCACTTCTCACCAACATCAGGAATCCTGGTGGCATCTGAAATGATGGATGGTGAAACTGTGAAAGTTACCCCAGCAAGAGTCACTTTGTTGTTTTGAAGCAAAGAGTTTGGTGAGCTTTGGGTGATATTGGACTCTCTCCACTTGTTCACAAAATTCATAGCATCCCTGATATCTAAAACATGAAACAACCAACTAAGAAGCCTGCAATTCCCTAAGGTTTGATGGCTCTTCTCTTGTAATTCTGCCTCCCTTGTGTGGTTTTTTGTGCTGCCTAACTCTGTCTGCTGAGCTGTTTCTAGCTGTGTTTTTCTCCTCGTAATCATAGTATTCTCTATCCATGTTTGCAAGGTTTTTGGTGGCACACTCCTAGGAAGGGATAAAGGGAATGAATGGGAACCTTCTAGGAGTGAAGGGATGTACTAGGGTAGATTAGGCAATTAAGGGTAGATTATGAGAGTGAGGGAAGGGGGTTTTAGGATGAGGGATATAATGAAGGAATATAGATGAGGGGACAAGTAGTGATGTAAAGAGGGGTTTTCTAGCTCTAATGATAGGTGATGGGAAAAAACAAAGGGGTTTAGGGTTTTGTAAAATAGAGAAAACTAGGGTTTAATTTTAATCATGAAAAATGGCACTTGTGACTTTCATGTGCAAGCAAAAATGAAGGAGAGGAGGGTAACTTACTTGGAAAGAGGAAAAGAGAAGACAATTTGATGATTGTTTTGAAGTTATGGAGGGTTTGGAGGCTTGCTACTCAACGCGCAACACCTTTTCCCAGATGTGCAGTGCCTAGATCTATGCATAGCACCCATGTTAATTTGAATTGTAGAACTTTTTCAAATGTGCAGCTCCTGGCTCTACACGTAGCGCGTTGTCTCCTACATGCAACGCTGACCTATTTTTCCCAGAAGCACAACGTCCCTTGATGAGAATCATCATCAAATATTTATTGATCATCATCATCATACCCTTGCTGACCTTTATTTACATTTGAAAAATAGTTTCTTGACCTTGGTAATGAAACCCTAGACCTAATGAAATCAAACCCTAGGACCTAATGAAATGGGCTACAGATTGTTTATGAACTATGACTAAAAAAATATGAAGGAGGATTAGCAAGTATAGTCTATGAGGGAGGAGCCGAAGAGAAAACAACCATTAGTGGATCCATATATCATGACCTAATGGAGTGATGAAACATTTACAGTATGGGATTCCTACTATGAAAATGCAAAAGAGCAGATTTTGATCCCTGATGGAAGTATGAAAAGACTGACACTAACATTGGGTCCAATGGGGATGGTAGCTCCTTGGAGGTGCCAAGAACATTGTAGACCTAGTAGCCTTATCCATTGGGTAATACGGTCATCAACTTCGAAGACTAAAAATTGACTCAATGCAAACTGAGACTGACTCATGACTCCAAAAATTAACTATAAACCAAATCAAAACAACCAAACTCTACACATACCATTCAAGCTTTATAGCCTTCACTTCAGGCCCCAACATTCAATGACTGTGTAGTTGAGATCTTGCAAGGAAAATGAAAATGGTATATACAATGAAAGTGATATAATTTCAAAGAACCACCTCAAAAGTAGTAATTCTTCAGGAGCCTACCATTCACTGGCCCTCCTGAACAATCCTGACCACCCATCTCCTTGAGCAAAAAAGCATTCTATCCTCTATATGATGAAATATTATATGGTCCTTTCCATAGATTGTCAAACTTACCATGCTTTCCTTTGTCCTCATTTCGTGCATCCCACCGCAGCACTACATCCTCTAGCTGAAACTTTTCTGCTTTGGTTTTGCGGTCATAGATCTTCTTTATCTTTTCCTGCAACCGGAAAGTGTTTTGAGAAACTTCTTCCTTTGTTTGCTAAAGGTGGATCATTTGATTAATCCTTCGATGAATATCATCCCCTTCACTGCCAGCTTCCTGTAGTAATCTCGTGACTGGGACTACAAGTGACTTAGGAAATACTGTATCAGTGCCATAAACCAATTCAAATGGTGACATACCTATGGATTTCTTGCTGCTCACTCTATCAGCCCACAAGGCATTAACGAGCTTTTGATGCCAATTCTTCTTATTTGCCTTCAGCATTTTCTTGATTATATTCAGCAAGGACTTATTTTATGACTCTGCCAATCCGTTTCCCTACGGGTAATATACTGTGGAATGACCCAATGTAATATTGTACTTATTGTAGAACTCCACCATCTTCTTAGACTTAAATGTTGCTGCATTATCTATTATGATCTTGTGAGGGCAACCAAAACGAGGCAAGATATTAGATTCTAAAAATTTAATAATTACCGTATCTGTGGCCTGCCTTGTCGGAATGGCTTCAATCCACTTGGTGAAATAATCAGTAGCTATCAAGATCCATCGATGTTGTACTGATGATTTAGGATGGATTTCCCCTATAAAATCAAGTCCCCTCTGCTGGAAGGATGCATTTACTTCAATTGGTTTCAAAGGAAGAGGAAGCAGCTTCCTTTTTCCTTGAAAAACTTGGACTCATGGCAGCTCATCACTGTTTTATACAAATATGATAATAAAGTCGACCAATACTGCTCTCAACACTTTGTTAGCTGTTGTTTTCCAAAACAAATGACTGCCACAATCACCTTTATGAAAATCATGCATCACCTGCTGAGATTCGTCTTCAACCAAACAGTTAAGTAGAACACCTCCCTGATATTTCCAATAAAGAGCATTATTTAGAATGTAGAATTTTGCAGATTTGAGTTTTAGTGATCTACCTTTGCTTCTAGACATTCCTGGAGGTGGTGAAAGATGCTGAAGAACATAAACTATGTTTGAATACCATGGTGATTGAAGAAACATTTTTGAAACTAGAATGAGCGAGCCATCATCCTCATCTTCCGACATTGCTACAATAATATTTATGTCTAGAGCATGCAGATTTGATTATGCCTTCATTTTTGCTAAGCCTTGTCCCTTGATCAGCTTTGTGGGTTTAATCTCCAAATCATATTCCAACATTGCTATTATCCACTTACCTCTTCTTCCCTCCAGATCAGTTTGCATGAGGACCTCCTTTACTGCTGCATTAGGAACATATGCTATGGTATGTGAATGCAACATGTACACTCTGAAATACTTTAATGCTTTTATGAGAGCCAATGCTTGCTTTTGAATGATATTATATCACAAGGCAGCATCTTGAATAGTCCTACTGAAGAAAGCAATGGGTTGCTCAATCTGATCCCTCTTTTGCATCAATATTGCAGCGATGGTGTGCTTGGATGCAAATGAAAATATAATGAAATCTTGAGTGTAATTAGGACTAATCAAGACTGGGGTTGTGGTCAAAGCAAACTTTACCAGATTGAATGACTTCATGGCATCCTCAGTCCATTTCAAGATGATGTCCTTTTTCAACATATTAGTCATTTCTCGTAAATGTTCCGCCAAATTGGTTATAAATATGCGTAAGACGTTCATGTTACCATTGAAATCCTGGATCTCTTTTTTGTTGTGCAAAAAATATATATGCTAAATTGCCTCCACCCTTGAAGGATCAATGCGGATACCGTCTTTAGAAATGATATAACCAAGGAGCTTTCCCTTGTCCATGGCAAAAAGACTCTTCTTTGGATTGAGAGAAATCCCAAAATTTCTACATCTTTGAAAGACAATCCTCAAGTGGTCCAACTGTTCATCATCAAAACCAAAAAATACTGTCAAATCATCTAAATAAACAACTAAAATAACATCCTTCTCATTAGAAAAAGTGATGTCCATTGCTCGCTAAAAGGTGGCTCCAACATTCTTCAATCCGAATGGAATTTTAGATACTGAAAAGTTCCCCAAGGTGTTGTGAAAGTAGTTTTGTCTTGGTCTTTTTCATGCATGAAGATTTGATTGTAGCCCGAGTAACCATCGAGTAGTGACATCCATGATGCTCCAACCACTCTTTGCAGAATATGATCCATCTTTGGAAGTGGATAGTTATCCTTTAAGGATACTTTCTTGAGGTTCCAGAAATCTATTCACAACCTTATTTCTCCAGTCTTCTTATGTACCAGGACTAAATTCGAAATCCAATCAAAAATTCTGATTGGAACAATGATGTCAGCTTCGAACAATCTATTTACCTCTTTTTCGATGAATGGAAGCATCTTTGGATTGATCCTTCTCAATGTTTTTCTAAAAGGCTTCTAATCCGGCTTAATAGGAATAGTATGCTGAATTATATCTTTGTCATACACCTTCAAGTCTGAATAATCCCATGCAAACACATCAGAAAATTCAGAAAGTAATTTAACATATTGGGCTTTTACCTCAGGAGACAATGCTTTTGATAACTTTACAAGCTTGGGCTTGTCAGCTTTTCCAAGATTGACATCCTCAACTCCTTTATCGGTAGGCACCAAGCTTGACTTTCTTGCAACATCATCTTGATCAAAAAGCTCCTCTAAAGGTATGAGAACTCTATGAATAATATTATCTTTCAGCTGCAATACCTCCATCTGATTCACTTCAATCTCTTGTTCATCGGTATCATAATCATCATCTATGGAAGCATCGTTGAATTTTCCTTCATTCTGCAAAAGGGTATCGATTTCATTATCATCCCAAAACACTTGCCAATACCTTAAATTATCCGGAACAGCAGGTCGGTGTTTGACATGAATTTCAAACTTGTTGCTGGAGTTCATTAGGATCTTCAAATTTCTTGCAGCAGTGGCGAGTGAATCTGCAATAATGTTTTGAGTTTGTGGTACTGTTGTTAAGGTATATTCAGGAAACATTCTCAAAATATCTAAGACTGCATTTCTGTAGGCCCTCATCCGCGAGTGCTTTGCTTGATACTCTCCCTTTACCTATTTGATCACCAACTCTGAATCACCATAGACAGAAATCCTTTTTGCATTCAATTTCTTCAAAATTTTAAGACCTATGATCAAAGCCTCATACTCCACTTCATTGTTAGAGCAATCAAAAGCCAACTTGTAAGAACATACTCTAACATTACTTGGGACTTTGGTGGGCTGGAAAGCAGGGCTACGAATCCAAATTCCTATACCGGCACCGTCCTTACCCATGGCACCATCAAAATCCATGCTCCAAAGGCCTACTTCGTCTTCTAAATGTTGAAATTCTACTTCCTTCTCTACCTTACCTTGACTGATCACCTCATTTTTCTACTCTTCACTAACCTTTTGCTGCTGGTATGTGGATTGCTCAGAAGAAATTGTTATTTTTTCTTTTTCTTGATTAAGGACATCCCTAAAATTCTCTGAAATTTCTGGCACACTATATACTTCTACAATCTGAATATTTACATCATTTAATCGCTATCAGAGTACAAAAAAATGATTCTAAATCTGTATGTACAACATTTATTGGATGATTGAGTGGCTTCTCTTTGGTAGTGATCATGTACTTCATTTTCTTCTCCCTGTATAACTTTGTCAATTGGCCGAAAACGGGAATGGTAGCATAAGAGAAGTCAAGTTTTAAAGTGCCCTTAAGCTTAGCACCCCATGATCTGGACAAGAGCATACCAAATCGTGGTGGAATATCAGCAACAACCACATACATCAAAACATTTTTGGCTGGGGTCTGATCTAAAGACACCACCAAATATTCAATAAGACCAATGCAACGAACTCTACCAGAGTCAAAGGAGTACAAATCATGGTATTTGCAGGTAATATCAAGGCCCAGATTCTCCATAATGGATTTAGGCATCAAATTATGAGAAGCTCCGAAATCAAACATGGCATTATGGAGAATGTACTCCTGCAATGTAAGACTCAGATAAAAGGGAGGGACTTCACTATCTTCAGACTGACCTTCTATGACGAGACCGAAAATGAGTTCAAGATGATCATCTTCGACATTTACCATATCTGACAAAGGGTCTATTTGCAAAATTCTAGACACCTGGTGTTTATAATTGTTATTCTTTACCAGCTCAGTCAAGGGAATGGACACTTTTAATTTAACAATTTCATTTTCTAAATTAAAGGATGAAACTTTTTCTACCTCTTTGACGGGGAGGTCCTTCTTCTCTACTTGCTCTTTCCTTGCACTTTGTTGATTATTCTTCTCGTTTGCAATGTTACTTTGCTGGAAGTCAGATCGGCAGGCTCTTTCCCTTTCTTCTGAATGTTTGAGGAGTCATTCTTTGATTACAACTCTTTTCTTTTCTGAATGGGATTGATTGGCACATCTCTTCTCCTCAAAGAATACTGCTTCTACTGTGCTGTCAAAGCGTTCATATAGCCTCCCTGATAATCATCGGACTCAGCCTCCAAAACTGTATCATTTGCTAATATGTAATCTTCATCCCTTTTGGGTGTCTAGAACCTTTGCATATTCTTCATCTTCTATTAGAAAAATGGGCATACCATCGGCAGTGAAGAAATGGTTTGCTTCAACTACCAGATCATCGTCATCTTCTTCTTCTATTCCCTGAACGTAATTCTACTGCAAAGGAGTTTTAATCTGTTGTTATTGTGCTTGTTCGTCTAGGGCCTTTTGTTCCCTCTGCTTGATCCGAAATTGGGGTTGCTGTTGTCCTCTAAAATTTGGGTTCCTGATTTGTGGTTCAGATCTATCTGTAATGGTCAGTCGGTCAACCATCTTCTCCATTGTTCAGATCAAAGTATCCATCTTAGCATCTGAAGGATATGCTTCCTCTTTTATGGTCACTCTCTTTTCAGATCTCGTCCTTGCTCTTTTGGCCAGCAGATTTGCTTCTACACTTACAACATTCTTCTGCATATCTTCAAGTGTGGTAGGATCTCTTTCTCGTAACTGATATGCCATATCAGCATCAAAACCGTTTGGAAACTTGAGCAATGCTAACCCTTTGGTGGTTTAATGTTAGCAAGAATAGCGTTATATACTACATTAAACCTCACACAGTAATCTTGCACACTTTCACCAGCATTCCTTTTAATATTTTCATACTCAGACAAAATTTGGAGTGGGTTCTTCTTTACCTCCCACCGGTCTAGGAATTGTCTATGCAGAATCGACAAAGTGTTGATAGAGGCTGCTAGTAAATCTCTAAACCATTTTCAAACTTCACCTACAAAGCTTTGGACAAAAAATTTCACAGTCACAATTTCTACCTCTACCTCATGAAGGTCAAATAAATCATTCATTCTATCAACATGTTGTTGCGTTGTAATGCCTTGAGTGGCATCAAAAAGAGGTATTTTTCTTTGGTAATCAGTGGGCATATCATCAAGATTCTGAGGTAAAACAAGGGGTGCATACCCGGCATCCATGACTCAAGGTGGGGGAGGTGGATTTAAAGCAAGATTTGTGGTACTTGATATATTCAATGGAGCAGTAACAATAGGAGGATTAACAATCTGCAAAGATGAAAGAAATGGGTAGGGGATTGTTTGAGTTGTAGTAGATATAGAAGAGGTACTTCAAAAATCAAAGGATGGCCTATGTTTCACCCAAGTGTCTATGCTTGAAACAAGATTTTGTAACTGATTAAGAGCATGGATAATCTGTGATCCTGATTTACTTTGGGTAAACAAATCTTCAGCAAGGTTTTCAAAAGATATTGAAGAGTCAAAAACTATGTGATCAAGCCAAATCAAAGACTTACTTCAAAACAAACTTTGCTCAAAATTTATATCAAATTCAAGATTCTGCAGAGTATCTAACATGTCCAGGAGTGAGTGGAAATGAGGAATATAAACATCACTTGATTGTTCAGTCAATATTTCTTCAGCACCACTGAATTTCTCTGTAGGTTTCCAATGTTTCTTCCCAATCTTGTGAGGATCATTGGCAATGACTGGCGGATTTGGATCTGGATTGTTTTTGGTGTACCTTCTCGAAGCCAGTATGCTCAAATTTTGAAGTTTTTCTATATTGCTTTACAACTTTCCTATTTCAGCCTAGAAATTCTAAAACTCATCATCCAAAGTTCAAGAATTTAAATGAAATATACTACTAGGGTGATTTGTCTCTCGTTCCCCAGTATGGTCGCCACTATGTTATCACCTAGATTGACCTCAGGCTGAAGGGAGGCAATTCAAGGGTGACCACAAACCAAGCTTAGCCTGGTAGCTAGCCCTACCAGGCTGGGAGAGGGCTCTCTCCTTTAGAATCTCAGTCAAGATGACTGGATCAGGTAAGAATTTTAGGCTAGGTATAGTAGCTCAAAAGGTTTTGATTGAATTTGTTGGTGCTTTGCTGGATCAGATGGAGCTGGGCAGTTTAGGTCTAGGAAATTAGGCCAGAAATGTAGAGTGTTCTATGGGGCAAGGTAGGCATAGAATTTAGCACTCTAGGCTTAATGGTGTGAAGTGTTTAAGACTGATGAGGAGCTGAGGAGGGCATGTGACAATCATGGATCCTTCTCAAACAGTAGAAAACATGAAATATTGAATGATTTCCCAAGGCAGAGCACTATTACAATGGATTCTACCTATCAAACTTGATAACATTCAATAAGAAGAAATAAAATGGATAACGGAATACATAAAACATGTAAACAAATGATTACAAAAGAAGAAACTGTGCTAAAATCCATACCACGGGGATTCCATAAAAATAGCTACAAATCTGATTAATCTCCTTGCCAAACTGCTTATATTGATTTACAATCAAGCTCTGAGCATCCAAGTGAGTCCAACCCTTACAAATGACTCGGAAAAAAATGATATAGGCTTAAAAACAACTCACTCTAGCCTCAGGGGTCGAATCCATGAGAAGAGGAGTTGATCTAACTGATACTAAACAAGGAACAGGAATATAGGCATTATCAACAACTTGCCTCCAAAAGTGAAAAACTGATTCATTTGACTTCAAACTAACTCCTAAAGCAATGAATCTACCCTCTACAACTTTTTAACCATCATATTTACAAGCCATGACATCATTTACAATAGTAAATCATCCACCATGAGAGAGAATCCATGATCATAGTCAAAAACTGGAAAAATAGGCATCCTGAGCAAAATTTGCTCTACGCGCAGTGCCACTGGCTCAACGCATAGCACCACTTTCAGGTCCCTTTTGAAGGCCTTCCTGACCTCCAAATTGAGTCCATTATAGCTCATTGGAAAGGTCTTCAAATCTATTTTCTATAACACCTATAATTGCTGAATTTGGAGCTCATTTGACCCCTCAAACCTTGATTCTCCCAAGGCTACTTCTATGTGTCCAAAAAGTCGCAGAAAGGTCATTTTTAGGGTGTTTTTGGACCTTTTGGTGGACTAGTTCTGCTCCAAAACCTTTGAAACATGCTAGGGTGCATGTCCTCACTACCATGAATCCAAAAATGTAAGTCTTTCCTCCATTCGATGCCCCTAGGAAAAGCGCAGCGTCGGCAGTTTTCCTGTGTACTAAAATTCAAAATTTGCAAATGACAAAATTTGCCAAAAACTTAAACAACATTTGTGTGAAGCACCACCATCATGTGCCAAGGAAGCCTCAGTCAACATTCTAAGTCTATCCTCCTCTTTCTTGCCATTCAAGGCTCGCCTTAACCTAGCTTTCAACTTCTTGATTCTTATGTTGCAAATCCTATTGCGAGTCCTGTAATGATAGGCCATGTGTCTGAGCATCTAATTATCTCTGTTGGCCTTCTGTAGCAGCTCCTCAAGGTGTAGGTTAACTCTCTCAAGCCAAGTCTCCCTATCGTTTTCAATCTCCTGCTCAATAAGAGTCAATGTGACTTGTGTCTCTTTACCACTTTGCCTTTTTTCTTTTAGCACTTCCAGCTCCATGAGGACTTGTTTGTCACTCAACTCTTTGTTTTCCTGTTCTAAGTATGTGATGACATGCTTGGCCCTCTCTAGGTTATCCATCAAAGCTTGTATTTGAGCTTCCTTTTCCTGTATGATGATGTCCTTTATTGTTTCCCTCTCCTGAGCCTCTAAATCAATGGTCTCAATGTCAGGCTGCTCAGGGTCATTATGTTCTACCAAGTCAAGGTCCCTTTCCTTGTCATCATCATCTGGCATATTTTCTTTTCCCTTGTACAATTGCTATACCTATACCTGTCATTTCAATGAAAAAGGCAAAGCCACTTCCACATCCTGTGGAGTTAGCATTTGCCTATGGACTGATGAAGAAGGCAAGGTCCCTTCCACATCCCGTGGAGAAAACACTCGCCTAGCAACTGCAAATAATCTCCTTATGCCCCTCCGATAGGTCAAGTAAATTGGCACCTCAGCAGTTCTTGTCTCCTTGATCTCTTCTCCCATTTCCACTTGACTAGAAGGTCCCTGCTTCTTGAGACACTGGTGAAGGAACTTGAGGACCCCTATATATGTCATGAGCAATAAATGTCTCCCGAGGGATGTTGAGGAGACTAAGATGATGAAGAACAAGAATTTTGATCAAGGAGTAGTGGTAGAGGCTGCTCATCTGCTGAGGGTATGGCTTCTTTTGCACAAGATAAGCCATATTTTGAATGTTCCTGAACAAAAAGTATGGGAGGTTTAACATCTTCACCCTGGTAAAATGCATGAGGAGTCTGATGTGATAATTGTACAGCCTGGAGAATCTGCCTTCACAAGTGAAATATTTGATGATGATTCTCATCAAGGGGACATACTTGTTCTCAAGAAATTTGAAAGGAAAGAGCCTCTTCACCTGATTTCTATACTGAGGTTTAATGTAAGGCTCATAATAATGTTCACCAAGATCCTGGGCCTTATACCACTTCTCACCAAAATTAGGAATCCTGGTGGCATCTGAAATGATGGATGGTGAAACTGTGAAGATGAGCTACAAAGAGTTTGGTGAGCTCTGGGTGATATTGGACTCTCTCCACTTGTTCACAAAATACATAGCATACTTGATATCTAAAACATGAAACAGCCAACTGAGAAGCCTACAATTCCCTAAGTGTTATCGGGAAAACTAGTGTCTATGCAGAGCTGCTAGTCCCACTAAGGTTGGTAGCTACCTTAGAAACAAACAAACTAAAAACTACTTTCATTTTCCTTTATGAGAAATAGATAAGAGAAGAATAAGGAGACCAACCTCTGTCTTGCGCTTGGTTCCTTGCTCGGTTGCTCTTTCTTCTGGTAGGTCTTTGCCACTCGCTTCCTTGTTTACCCAGCTTCAAAGAGTACCTGTAGAATCAAAGTAGCATAACACTATCCAAGAACATAGATCTATTATCATAAACAATACAGGACCAGATGTATATTGACCACACAAATGCATAAATCATCAATCATACAAGAATGTGGAGGAAAACTTGAATAGCTTTATTGATAATCAAGAAAGAGCAAAGAGGATTACAACCAATTGTTCTGACCCAGCATCATCCTCTCAGCAAGAAAGCCCTTCTTCACCTCATGAAAAGCTCAGATCACCCAACACCATGAAGTTACACCAAGAAACCAACAGCACTTCCTTACAAGATACAAAATTCCAGCCCTCGGATCTCTGGGATGAGGGATCCATATATAGATGTTTGCAAGGGGAATGAGTCAGCTTTTGAGATTTGATTAGTGTCCTCTCTCTGATAGTTCTTGATTCCACTTGGAGATTGATGATCTCTTACTCATCCCTAGTCGAATGCAGAGAGGCAAGTGTCACAGGAGAAGTTTCTGGAAGATTTCATGCTCCTCCACCTTGCGGATTGACCCTGCCATTTGTCCACTCTCGCCCATCGCATCCCATAGAAGGTATTTTCAACATGCATCGCACCTACTGTGTGTATTCAGGTGGGATGCAACGCACTTTGACTATGGAGCAGGTGAAATGGTCCAGTTTTGACCGGTTCTGAGTAGTTTTTCATGGAGAACTTCTGGGAGATGTTGTAATCAGTTGACCTTGTTCTTTTAGGGGTTCGAACAACACCTTTAGGGACTTAGGAGCCCTTGGTTTATGGAAATTTATGGTTGGGGTTGCAGTGCCCAGAAATGTCTATAACAGTTGCCCCCTAAAGCATGAGGTCGTTAATCTTTTGATGTCGGGTGAAATGCTTTATCATGAGGATCCGAAGTTTTTTCGAGCTAGAAGGAGACTTGTAATAAGATACAATACAATACATTATCTTCATAATATTTTCATGATCTAGCTGAGGTGGGCATTCCCATGCTTAGCTTTATAAATTCATTTTCATGTACATAGGACAGACAATCGTCTGAGTGTAGACTGATGATTCTGGTAGAGCCATCATCCCTTATATTGGATGATTATCTATGCAACAATGATGTATATTTGATGTCTTCATTTTCCTGAATATATATCGCAGCCCGGATGTATGAAACTAGATCCAGGGTCTTCAATCTCGTTCGATCTTCACTCAAAGTACAAGTTGATCCATGTGAGAGATGTTCTGGAGTCGAACATGGAAAGACATCGCCTGATTACCAGCCAATGATGTAAGCTGTTAACAAGCGCGAGAGGAATCACCGATAATGATAATGACCCTCAAGGTACTGCAGTACAATTCACGTGGTGTGAAAAAGGGACTTGGCATCGAACACCATGCAAAATCTTTCGGTCGAAGGCCATTGATGTAAACTTGTCACCGGAAGTGAGAAACTTGCCATTGAGTCATGCAAGCTTCAAAGTACTGAAAGGGTTGTTCCTAGATCGACTTCTTGGATAATGAGCTGATGTCGACAAGAAGCGATCCGTCATAGGAGGGCCTTAGTGAATCCCACATCAATGACACGGAATGGAGCAAATGGTTTTAATGGAGGTGAAAAACGATCTAGTGATATAAGGTTCAGGGCGGCGGTCATGAAAGAATGGAGCGAAAATGTATTATAGTGGGTGAGACACAGGTGAATTCTCTGAGCGACTTCTCTTGAACATATCGGCGAAACTGACATGATGGATTGGTAGCATTAACCCCAAATGTGTATGGTGTGATGGAACCATGGTGATGTGACCAGTGAATGGAACAACCCAACCCGACTCGGATGTGGAGTGAAAGTGTCATGTTCAAGAGCGACTTGCTACCAACAAAGTTTCTTCAAGTTTTCTTCCCAATTTTTCCCCAGTCATTGCTGACCAGTACCTCTTTATTTTTGTCAAGCTTGAGGAGGATAACATATGCTTGTTCTATAATTTTCCCTTCGGGCAAACCCATCGCTATGTTTTAATGAGACTAGCGATAGTGAAACTCGTTCTTGTCTGTTATGGACAAGTTTGTCGCTATTAGGTTTTAACGAGTTTAACGACAAAGATAACTCGGTCCTTTTCAATTTTAGAGAGTCTGAAAAGAAACGTAAAGGGAGCTCCAAAAATCCTTTTTCGTCATCTAATCCCTTAAGTCCGAAAAATTATAAAATAATACAAAAGGGATGAATTTTCGGTAATTTTAACGAGTCGAACAAAGCAAGCGCTCGATCTTTTTGTGTAATAATCCCTCAGGTCCAAAAAGATTAAAATCTAAAGGAGGGATATCACTTCCGGTCACTTTAACGAGCTGGAGAGGCCAATGGCTCAGCAATCTTTTCATATTTTACGATTCAGTTGAAAGGAGCTTAAAGGAGACTCGTTTTTGAGGAACGAGTGATAGATTCGGGTAGCAGCTGATTCTAGGTAAGGTTTGGAATTTTCCAATCACGACAGTGTCACAAGGATGGCTAACAAGATCACTCTTCGCAGCTATTCCTCAAAAGGGGTAAACAATCAAATGGAGGTGATGATGAGAACACGACCAAGGCTTCAAAGGCTGAAGTAATACATTCACGATGGTTATTTACCGGAAATTGGTTCATTTTTTAATGAGCTTAAACGTTGGGGGAAACACTTGCTCATTGCTTATGTTTATTTTTTAAAGAGCTTGAATTCTGCGTTAAAATTGCTCGATCCAGTCGTATAATAAGGATGTCTCATCTAAGATGCCATTTTTGTGGAGCTTGCACCTTACAAAGCTTTTCTCCGCATCCTTTCTTTATGCAAGTTAGGAAACAACCAATCCTATGATTTTAAAGGGTTAGAGGACCTATAAATTTAAAAAATAAATGGTCGCTCTTCGCTTGCATGCCCCCAGGTATAGCGAAAAATCTCCAGGTTACCAAATATTGTTCCATCTGTGTCACAGACAAAACACTTCCTCGGCGATGTCTACCGAAATAGACAAAGGTGAGTGGCGCAAACGCCTCCACTCACATAACTTTGATGAGGGAATCTTATTCCAGCCTAATCCCATTTTCCTAAACAGATGGGTGTGTCAGACTAGTCATATATCCTCCACAGAAACCTACACTATAGCCAAGGTTTTCCTGTCGAAGCAGACCAGGGTGCATGTCCCCTGAGTTTCAGTCATGCCCTCTGAATCACTCGTGCTCATCAGGAGGACAGACTGGGGATTGATGAGACATTCCTTGCGTGAAAAGACCATTCAGGGTTGGTATCTGACTATTTTCTATGTGTGAACTGGGAAATGAACGCTGGTCTACGAGCTTGACCACTCTTCCTTCGTGCAAAAAACACATTACTCTAAAGAGTGAGGAGACGACGACTCCCATGCAATAAATATAGTCTCATCCGAGGAGTAGATTATAATCCAGGGGTCCTTGGACTACCATTACGTTCATGTGAACGGTTTTCCTTCTCAATGTTACCGGCACATCGGGAAGGATCCCTAACAGTCGACTGGTTCCTTTGTCAAAGCCTGTTAGATTTCTCATCTCAGGCAAAAGCGATGGCGAACCAAGCGCTTTCCAAGAAGTTGAGGAAAGGATACTCACAGAAGCCCCTTCATCTATGATGGTACCGGCCATGACCATTCTATATATTTGAGCAATGATTCGAAATGGTACACTAGCCGATAAATGGGGTCTGCCTAGTAGATTCTAGTCAAAGGAAACAACCAGGTTGCTTGGAGGTGGGACCGAATAGACGGCCGGATACGACTCTGACGAACTTCCTTCCTGCGGTAAAGGAATGGGTAGACTGCCCCCATGTTCATCGGAGTCTGTGCTTATGAAGAGAATTTGAACGGTGTCGTTCTTGTTCTCTTCGGTGACTGTATCATCTGAAGATGGACCTTCTGAAGGAAACACCGGGTCAACTGCCGCCTCGACGTTTTGACTTTCATTTGGTATGGATTCAGATGGCTTATCTTCAATTATAGGTGCTTCAGCCGACCACAAGGGCGTGTCAGCCAGATTTTCAACTAGTGACGGACTCGGCAAGAGTTTCTTATATCCAGAAGGAAGCCGTAACGGTGAAACCGGATGGTCATCCAAAACTCTTTTAGCTTCGTCTAAGAAGGAACAACGATCGATGGTGTGATCGCCTTCACACAATTTACAAAGAAATTTATATTTTCCTTTTTGTCCAGGGGCTTCACTTTCACTAGTTGATGGTGTATGCTCAACATGATCGTCAGAGGTTGATGACACCGGATTGTGCAAACGAGGAGACCAGTCCCTTAAGATCCGAGGGATTCAACGACAATCTCGATGATAGTGGTCTCTTTTGCAAATGACACATGGCGATTTAGGCCTGGTCGGTGCAGTGTGTGGATTTTCACTAGACGATGGTTGGTTGCCCCTTTTCGCCTTTGGCTCCTTCTTCTTCTTCTCTTTCTTCTTCTTCTCCTTCTTCTTCTCAGTTACTTGATTTTGGGCTTTACCAGCTTCATCAAGCGAAGAGGAAGGAGGAGAGGAAGAATTGGACGAAGTAGAGGGTTGGGGGGTAACTCTAATATCGTTTAGTTGCTGACTTGATTGTTCAGGAATCACAGTGTTCTGAACAACAGAAGTTGAGAAGAGCCATATGGGCAAGCTGATTGTCAATCCTAGAAGAGACAATGTGGCCATATGGGGTGCACCAACATCTCCCCAAGAGGAGAAGGGACTAGGATTTCCTCCAAGGGGAACTCCTTGGTTGGTGGACTCCATTTTTCTCAACTTAAGATCAACGTAGGAAAGGTGATGATTATTCCATTTAAAATAAATTTTAGATGCTTTGACACAACTTGTTTTTTCAATTTTTAAGAGTCGAGAAAAAACAAAAGATGACTCTAGTCACCTTCGATTTTTAATGAGCCTAAAGTGACAAGTGCTCAGATGGAACTTTTCCGTTAAGGATTCTGAAAAGGAACGAAAGGGATTGCTCTGGAAATCTAGACAGAGGGATTACCAAACCAATCGCAAAACTGCAGAATACTTTTTACGGTACGGCAGTCAATCTTCCCGAATGTTGTGTTCAGTGCATTGCGATCGATAGGGCAACAGACACGGCTTCCTATGGATAAAGGATTAAGCCTATTGTGGTCTCCCAAAATATACTCGACGGTACGTGGGAGCACAAGTTCGTACTGTCACTTATCGTCTCAAAGTGGAGGAATCACCCAACCAACAGTGAAAACAACAGTTACCAGGCTTTACGATGTCGGAATACGTCTCTAGCCTAGACTTCTAAATGTTGTGCGTTAGGTTCCAGAGCGTTTTTAGATTCATTAAATTTATTTTATAGTTGATCTTGCTTAAGAAATTTTCCTTTCAGGTTCACCGCGTGATGTAGATGTACAATTCCTAAAATGCAATCTAAGATGATCAACAGTCAGTTAGTCTTCCTTTTGCAATGAAAATCCTAGCTACTAAGGAAAGAGAGATGGCGTTCTTTCAACAAAGAGCAGAGAGCACACACTATATGCACTGTCCTAAATCAAACCAACAAACAGTCTAAATGCAAATGCACATGCATGTATTTGTTTCGAGCCTTATTAATGTGTGAATGATAAAAAGAAAGCTAAGCGCAAATCTGAATTATTTTTCAAAGCGACAATTACTAATCAAGTTTCTTTTCAAAACAAAATGAGGACAATGACGACACTTTGTTATTTTGAATTGAAAACTTGCTTTCGACACTTGAAAAACTACTAATTCAAATCAAATACAAGAGTAACAATGTAATCGACTATCAAGAATAATCAGATTCTCTTCTATGACTGAAAATGACACTTGCGACACTTTCAAATCAAGAAACGACAGTACAATTACGCTACTTCTTTGTAAAGGAGAACTGAAAATGACTCAAAAATACATAAAAACATTTACAGTTCTTTGCACAATGGAGGCGGAATAACAACAAGGAAAGGGGTTTCAACAGAGGTGTACTGACTACAGGCAGTAAAACTCCTGAATAGAGCTGAAAAGAGTGAACACAGAAACCAAAATTTAGGAACAAGACCTTGTCTGATCAGCGCACCTGTAACACAGTGAAACTGAAATGCAACACACCTACTACACTCGGGAAGTGCGATGCATTTGAAGTTCACAGAACAGACAGTGCGCTAGACCAGGGACGAGACTTTGATTGGGTTCCGGGTCACAGTTTGTAGTTCAGTTTAGGGATTTAGGTCGAGCAAGTAGTAATCAGTAAATCAATCACAGCGGTAGATCTAAGGAGGTTACTAGAGCCACCACGAGGGCAATTAGAGAGCTTGTAAATCAATCGTTTAATTCATAAACAAAACCCAGAGATAGACTGAAGCAGCGTTGATCTACTTTGCACTTGCATAGCAAATGCAGTTCGAAGGCTAGCTGGCTTGACTTCAGGCTCTGTCTGTAAGTTTATAAAGTAAACAAATGCAGATGAACAAACAATCTATTCGCTCCCCAGCGGAGTAACCATTTTGTTATCGAGAAAACTAGTGTCTATGCAGAGCTGCTAGTCCCACTAAGGCTGGTAGCTACCTTAGAAACAAACAAACTAAAAACTACTTTCGTTTTCCTTTATGAGAAATAGATAAGAGAAGAATAAGGAGACCAACCTCTGTCTTGCGCTTGGTTCCTTGCTCGGTTCCTCTCTCTTCTGGTAGGTCTTTGCCACTCGCTTCCTTGTTTACCCAGCTTCAAAGAGTACCTGTAGAATCAAAGCAGCATAACACTATCCAAGAACATAGATCTATTATCATAAACAATACAGGACCAGATGTATATTGACCACACAAATGCATAAATCATCAATCATACAAGAATGTGGAGGAAAACTTGAATAGCTTTATTGATAATCAAGAAAGAGCAAAGAGGATTACAACCAATTGTTCTGACCCAACATCATCCTCTCAACAAGAAAGCCCTTCTTCACCTCATGAAAAGCTTAGATCACCCAACACCATGAAGTTACACCAAGAAACCAACAACACTTCCTTACAAGATACAAAATTCCAGCCCTCGGATCTCTGGGATGAGGGATCCATATATAGATGTTTGCAAGGGGAATGAGTCAGCTTTTGAGATTTGATTAGTGTCCTCTCTCTGATAGTTCTTGATTCCACTTGGAGATTGATGATCTCTTACTCATCCCTGGTTGAATGCAGAGAGGCAAGTGTCATAGGAGAAGTTTCTGGAAGATTTCATGCTCCTCCACCTTGTGGATTAACCCTGCCATTTGTCCACTCTTTCCCATCGCACCTCATAGAAGGGATTTTCAACATGCATCGCACCTACTGTGTGTATTCAGGTGGGATGCAACGCACTTTGACTACGGAGCAGGTGAAATGGTCCAGTTTTGACCAGTTCTGAGTAGTTTTTCATGGAGAACTTCTGGGAGATGCTGTAATCAGTTGACCTTGTTCTTTTAGGGGTTGGAACAACACCTTTAGGGACTTAGGAGCCCTTGGTTTATGGACATTTATGCTTGGGGTTGCAGTGCCCAAAAATGTCTATAACACTAAGGTTTGATGGCTCTTCTCTTGTAATTTTGCCTCCCTTATGAGGTTTTTTTTGTTGCCTAGCTTTGTCTGCTAAGTTGTCACTTGGTGTGTTTTCCTCCTCGTAATCATAGTCTTATCTATCCATGTTTGCAAGGTTTTTGGTGGCACACTCCTAGGAAGGGATAAAGGGAATGAATGGGAATCTTCGAGGAGTGAAGGGATGTACTAGGGTAGATTAGACAATGAAGGGAAGATTATGAGAGTGAGGGAAGGGGGTTTTAGGATGAGGGATATAATGAAGGAATATAGATGAGGGGACAAGTAGTGATGTAAAGAGGGGTTTTCTAGCTCTAATGATAGGTGATGGGAAAAAATAAAGGGATTTAGGGTTTTGTAAAATAGAGCAAACTAGGGTTTAATTTTAATCATGAAAAATGGCACTTGTCACTTTCATGTGCTAGCAAAAATGAAGGAGAGGAGGGTAAGTTACTTGGAAAGAGGAAAAGGCAAACAATTTGATGATTTTTTTGAAGTTATGGAGGGTTTGGAGGCTTGTTTCTCAACGCGCAATGCCTTTGCCCAGACGCACAACACCTAGCTCTACGTGCAGTGCCCATGTTAGTTTGAACTGCAAAACTTTTCCAATCACGCAGTGCCTAGCTCTACATGCAGCACCTTGTCTCCTACGTACAGTGCCGACCTGTTTTTCCCAGAAGCGCAGCGCCTCTTAGCCAACGCACAATACCATGCTTCCTTTCACCCAAACTCACTCAAATTCGCCTATTCTTCTTAATTTTGGACTCTTTGCTTGTTAGATGACATAATGATTTTTTAAAAATGAAATATGAGAGTTTAAATAGGATTACATTTGATTTTTCACTTTGAAAAACCCACTTTCTAATGTTTCTTGTCTTTCTTCAAAACTCTGTTTTTTAATGCCTTTTCTCATTGTGTCTTTGGAGGTGGATAAATGCTCAAACTGACTTGATTTCTTTTGCAATGTCTTTATCATGCAGCAAGTAGAAGTGCTTAGGTGCAGCGGGGATCCATTATTACATATAGAAACATAAAATTACATAAGAAATACAATAAATTCAAAATACTCAGTTTTCACCTCAAAAACATGTTTTTGAGGTGAAAATTACATTAGGTTACAAAAATAATATTTTCAGCAGATTATGACTTCCAAGCCATCATGCTTGATTTATTGATCATCCTCATACCCTTGCTAACCTTTATTTACATTTGAAAATCAGTTTCTTGACCTTGGTAATGAAACCCTAGACCTAATGAAATCAAACACTAGGACCTAATGAAATGGGTTGTAGATTGTTTATGAACTATGACTGAAAACAATATAAAGGAGGATCAGGAAGTATAGTCTATGAGGGAGGAGCTGAAGAGAAAACAACCATCAGTGGATCCATATACCATGACCTAATGGAGTGATGAAACATTTACAGTATGGGACTCCTACTATGAAATTGCAAAAGAACAGATTTTGATCCCTGGTGGAAGTATGAAAAGACTGACACTAACATTGGGTCCAATGGGGATGGTAGCTCCTTAGAGGTGCCAAGAACACTGTAGACCTAGTAGCCTTATTCATTGGGCAATACAGTCAACAACTTCGAAGACTAAAAACTGACTCAATGCAAACTGAGACTGACTCATGACTCCAAACTTTAACTATAAACCAAATCAAAACAACCAAACTCTACACATACCATTCAAGCTTTATAGCCTTCACTTCGAGCCCCAGCATTCAATGACTATGTATTTTAAATCTTGCAAGGAAAATGAAAATGGTATATACAATGAAAGTGATATAATTGCAAAGAACCACCTCAAAAGTAATAGTGCTTTAGGAACCTACCATTCACTAGCCCTCCTGGACAATCCTAACCATCCATCTCCTTGAGCAGAAAAGCATTCTGTCCTCTATATGCTGAAATCTTATATGGTCCTTTCCACAGATTGTCGAACTTACCATGCTTTCCTTTGTCCTCATTTCGTGCATCCCACCGCATCACTACATCCTCTAGCTGAGATTTTTTTGCTTTGGTTTTGCAGTCATAGATCTTCTTTATCTTTTCCTACAACCAGAAAGTGTTTTGAGAAACTTCTTCCCTTGTTTGCTGAAGGTGGATCATTTAATTAATCCTTAGTTGAATATCATCCCCTTCACTGCGAGCTTCCTGTAGTAATCTCATGACCGGGACTGCAAGTGACGTAGGAAATACTGTATTAGTGCCATAAACCAATTCAAATGATGACATACCTATGGATTTCTTGTTGCTCACTCTCTCAGCCCACAAAGCTTTAACGAGCTTCTGATGCCAATTCTTCTTATTTTCCTCCAACATTTTCTTGATTATATTCACCAAGGACTTATTTGATGACTCTGCCAATTCGTTGCCATGCAGGTAATATGCTATGGAATGTCCCAGTGTAATATTGTACTTATTGCAGAACTCCACCATCTTATTGGACTTAAATTCCACCGCATTATCTGTTATGATCTTATGAGGGTCACCAAAACGAGGAAAGATATTAGACTCTAAAAATCGAATAATTACCATATCCATGGCTTGCCTTGTCGGAATGGCCTCAATCCACTTAGTGAAATAATCGGTAGCTGTCAAGATCCATCGATGCTATGCTGATGATTTAGGATGGATTTCCCTTATGAAATCAAGTCTCCACTATTGGAAGGGTGCATTTACTTCAATTGGTTTCAAAGGAAGAGGAAGCAGCTTCCTTTTTCCTTGAAAAACTTGGCACTCATGGCAGCTCATCACTGTTTTATAAAAATCTGAAAATAAAGTCGGCCAATAGTATCCTGCTCTCAACACTTTGTTAGCTGTTGTTTTCCAAAACAAATGACTGCCACAATCACCTTTATGAAAATCATGCATCACCTGCTGAGCTTCGTCTTCAACCAAACAGTTAAGTAGAACACCTCCCGGATTATTCCAATAAAGAGCATTATTTAGAATGTAGAATTTTGTAGATTTGAGTTTTAGTGATCTACCTTTGCTTCTCGACATTCTTGGAGGTGGAAAAAGATGCTGAAGAACATAAACTATGTCTGAATACCATGGTGATTGAAGAAACATTTCTGAAACTGGAATGAGCGAGCCATCATCCTCATCTTCTGACATTGCTGCAATAAGATTTATGTCCAGAGCATGCAAATTTGATTCTGCCATCAGTTTTGCTAAGCCTTGTCCCTTGATCAGCTTTGTGGGTTTAATATCCAAATCATATTCCAACATTGCTTCTATCCACTTACCTCTTCTTCCCTCCGGATCAGTTTGCATGAGGACCTCTTTTACTGCTGCATTAGGAACATATGCTATGGTATGTGAATGCAGAATGTACACTCTGAAATCCTTTAATGATTTTATGAGAGCCAATGCTTTTTTTTCAATGATATTATACTGCAAGGCAGCATCTCAAATAGTCCTACTGAAGAAAGAAATGGGTTGCTCAATCTGATCCCTCTTTTGCATCAATACTGCAGCCATGGTGTGCTTGGATGCAAATGAAAATATAATGAAATCTTGAGTGTAATTAGGACTAATCAAGGCTGGGGTTGTAGTCAAAGCAAACTTTACCAGAATGAATGACTTCATGGCATCCTCAGTCCATTTCACGGTGTTGTCCTTTTTCAACATATTAGTGATTTCTCATAAATGTTCCGCCAAATTGGGTATAAATCTTCGTAAGAAGTTCATCTTACCATTGAAAGCCTGGATCTCTTTTTTGTTGCGCAAAAAATCTATATGTTGAATTGCCTCCACCATTGAAGGATCATTATGGATACCGTCTTTAGAAATGATATGACCAAGGAGCTTGCCCTCATCCATGGAAAAAATAATCTTCTTCGGGTTGAGAGAAATCCCGAAATTTCTACATCTCTAAAAGACAATCCTCAAGTGGTGCAAGTGTTCATCATTAAAACCAAAAAGTACCGTCAAATCATCTAAATAAACAACTAAAAAAACATCCTTCTCATTAGCAAAAGCGATGTCCATTGCTCGCTAAAATGTGGCTCCAGCATTCTTCAATATGAATGGAATTTTAGCATATTGAAAAGTTCCCCAAGTTGTTGTGAAAGCAGTTTTGTCTTGGTCTTTTTCATGCACCAAGATCTGATTGTAGCCCGAGTAACCATTGAGTAGTGACATCTGTGATGCTCCAACCACTCTTTGTAGAATATGATCCATCTTTGGAAGTGGATAGTTATCCTTTAAGGATACTTTGTTGAGGTTCCAGAAATCTATGCACAACCTTATTTCTCCAGTCTTCTTACGTACCAGGACTAAATTCGAAATCCAATCAGAAAATCTGATCGGAACAATGATGCTAGCTTTGAACAATCTATTTACCTCTTTTTCAATGGATGGAAGCAGCTTTGGATTGATCCTTCTCAACTTCTATCTAAAAGGCTTCTGATTCGGCATAATAGGAATAGTATGCTGAATTATATCTTTGTCATACACCTTCAAATCTGAATAATCCCACACAAACACATCACAAAATTCAGAAAGTAATTTAACATATTGGGCCTTTACCTCGAGAGACAATTATTTTGATAAGTTTACAAGCTTGGGCTTGTCAGCTATTCCAAGATTGACATCCTCAACTCCTTTATCAGTAGGCACAAAGCTCAGCTTTTTTGCAACATTATCTTGATCAAAAAGCTCCTCTAAAGGTATGAGAACTCTAGGAATAATATTATCTTTCAGCTACAATACCTCCTTCTGATTCACTTCAATCTCTTGTTCATTGGTATCATAATCATCATCTATGGAAGCATCCTTGAATTTTCCTTCATTCTGTAAAAAGGTATTGATTTCATTATCATCACAAAACACTTGCCAATACCTTAAATTATCCGAAACAACAAGCCGGTGTTTGACATGAATTTCAAACTTGTTGCTGGAGTTCATTAGGATCTTCAAATTGCTTGCAGCAGTGGCGAGTGAATCTGCAATAAAGTTTTGAGTTCGAGGTACTGTTGTCAAGGTATATTCAAGAAACATTCTCAAAATATCTAAGACTTCATTTTTGTAGGCCCTCATCCACGGGTGCTTTGCTTGATACTCTCACTTTACCTATTTGATCACCAGCTCTGAATCACCATAGACAGAAATCCCTTTTGCATTCAATTTCTTCAAAATTTTAAGACCTGTGATCAAAGCGTCATGCTCCACTTCATTTCTAGAGTAATCAAAATCCAAGTTGTAAGAACATACTCTAACATTAGTTGGGACTCTAGTGGGTTGGAAAGCAGGGATGTGAATCCAAATTCGTATACCGGCACCATCCTTACCCATGGCACCATCAAAATCCATGCTCCAAAGGCCTACTTCGTCTTCTAAATGCTGAAATTATGCTTCCTTCTCTACCTTACCTTGACTAATCACTTCGTGTTTCTGCTCTTCACTGACCTTTTGCTGCTGGTATGTGGACTGCTCAGAAGCACTTGCTATTTTTTATTTTTCCTGATTAAGGACTTCCCTAAAATTCTCTAAAATTTCTAGTACACTATCTACTTATACAATCTGAATATTTACATCATTTAATCATTATCAGAGTACAAAACAAATGATTCTAAATCAATATGTACAACATTTATTTGATGATTGAGTGGCTTCTCTTTGGTAGTGATCATGTACTTCATTTTCTTTTCCCTGTATAACTTTCTCAATTGGCCAAAAATAGGAATGGTAGCATAAGAGAAGTCAAGTTGTAAAGTCCCCTTAAGCTTAGCACCCCACGATCTGGACAAGAGCATACCGAATCGTGGTGGAAATCAGCAACAACCACATCCATCAAAACATTTTTGGCTGGGATATGATCTAAAGACACCGCCAAATCTTTAATAAGACCAATGTAACGAACTCTGCCAGAGTCAAAGAAGTACAAATCATGGTATTTGCGGGTAATATCAAGGCCCAACTTCTCCATAATGGCTTTAGGCATCAAATTATGAGAAGCTCCGGAATTAAACATGGCATTATGGAGAATGTACTCATGCAGTCTAAGACTCGAATAAAAGGGAGGGACTTCACTATCTTCAAACTGACCTTCTATGGCGGGACCAAAAAAGAGTTCAGGATGATCATCTTCGACATTTACCATATCTGACAAAGGGTCTATTTGCAAAATTCTAGACACCTGGTGTTTATAATTGCTATTCTTTACCAGCTCAGTCAAGGGAATGGACACTTTTAATTTAGCAATTTCATTTTCTAAATTAAAGGATGAAACTTTTTCTACCTCTTTGACGGGGACATCCTTCTTCTCTACTTGCTCTTTCGCTACACTTTGCTAATTATTCTTCTCATTTTCAATGTTATTTTTTGATGGTACTTTGCTAGAAGTCAGATCAGCAGGCTCTTTCCCTTTCTTATGAATGTCTGAGGAGTCATTCTTTGATTGCAACTCTTTTCTTTTCTGAATGGGATTGATTGGCACGTCTCTTCTCGTCAAAGAATACTACTTCTGATGTGCTGTCAAAGTGTTCATATAACCTCGTTGATAATAATCGAACTCAGCCTCCAAAACTGCATCATTTGCTAATATGTAATCTTCATCCCTTTGGGTGTCTAGAACCTTTGCATATTCTTCATCTTCCGTTAGAAAAATGGGCATACCATCGGTAGTGTAGAAATGGTTTTCTTCAACTATCGGATCATCGTCATCTTCTTCTTCTATTCCCTCAACGTAATTCCGCTGCAGAGGAGTTCTGATCTGCTGTTGTTGTGCTTGTTGGTTCGGGGCCTTTTGTTCCCTCTGCTTGATCCAGAATTGGGGTTGTTGTTGTCCTCTAAAATTTGGGTTCCTGATTTGTGGTTCAGATCTATCTGTAATGGTCAGCCGGTCAACCATCTTCTCCACTGTTCGGATCAAAGTATCCATCTTAGCATCTGAAGAAGATGCTTCCTCTTTTATGGTCACTCTCTTTTCAGATCTCATCCTTGCTCTTTTGGCCAACAGATTTGCTTCTACACTTACAGTGTTCTTCTGCATATCTTCAAGTGTGGTAGGATCTCTTTCTCGTAACTGATATGCCATATCAGCATCGAAACCATCTGGAAACTTGAGCAAGGCTAACCCCTCTGGTGGTTTAATGTTAGCCGAAATAGCATTATATACTACATTAAACCTCACACAATAATCTTGCACACTTTCACCAACATTCCTTTTAATATTTTCATACTCAAACAAAATTTAGAGTGGGTTCTTCTTTACCTCCCAGCGGTCTAGGAATTGTCTATGCAGAACCGGCAAAGTGTTGATAGAGGCTACTAGTAAAGCTCTGAACCATTTTCAAACTTCACCTCCAAAGCTTTGGACAAACAATCTCATAGTCACATTCTCTACCTCTACCTCATGAAGGTCAAATAAGTCTTCATTCTATCAACATGTTTTTGCGCTGTAAAGCTTTGAGTGGCTTCAAAAAGAGGTATTTTGCTTTGGTAATCAGTGGGCATATCATCAAGATTCTGAGGTAAAACAAGGGGTGCATACTGGGCAGCCATGACTCGAGGTGGGGGAGGTGGATTTAAAGCAAGATTTGTGGTACTTGATATATTCAATGGAGCAGTAACAATAGGAGGATTAACAATCTGCAAAGATGAAAGCAATGGGTAGGGGATTGTTTGAGTTGCAGTAGATGTAAAAGAGGTACTTCAAAAATCAAAGGATGGCCTGTGTTTCACCCAAGTGTCTACGCTTGAAACAAGATTTTGTAACTAATTAAGAGCATGGATAATCTGTGATCCTGATTTACTTTGGGTAAACAAATCTTCAACAGGGTTTTCAAGAGATATTGAAGAGTCAAAAACTATGTGATCAAGCCAACTCAAAGACTTACTTCGAAACAAACTTTGCTCAAAATTTATATCAAATTCAAGATCCTGCAGAGTATCTAACCTGTCTAGGAGTGAGTAGAAACGAGGAATATAAACTTCACTTGATTGTTCAGTCAATTTTTCTTCAGCAGCACCGAATTTCTCTATAGGTTTCCAATGTTTCTTCCCAATCTTGTGAGGATCATCGACAATGACTGGTGGATTTGGATCTGGTGTACCTTCTCGAAGCGAGTATGCTCAAATTTTGAAGTTTTTCTATATTGCTTTACAACTTTCCTATTTCAGCCTAGAAATTCTAAAACTCATCATCCGAAGATCAAGTATTTAAATGAAATATACTACTAGGATGATTTGCCTCTCATTCCCCAATATGGTCGCCACTATGTTATCACCTAAATTGACCTCAAGCTGAAGGGAGGCAATTTCAAGGGTAACCACAAACCAAGCTTAGCCTAGTAGCTAGCCCTACTAGGCTAGGAGAGGGCTCTCTTCTTTGGAATCTAAGTCGAGATGACTGGAACAGGTAAGGATTTTAGGGTAGGTATAGTAGCTCAAAAGGTTTTGATTGAATTTGCTAGTGTTTTGCTAGATCAGATGGAGCTGGGCAATTTAGGTCTGGGAAATTAGGTCAAAAATGTAGGGTGTTCTATGGGGAAAGGTAGGCATAGAATTTAGCACTCTAGGCTTAATGGTGTGAAGTGTTTAAGACTAATGAGGAGCTGAGGAGGGCATGTGACAGTCATGGATCCTTCTCAAATAGTAGAAAACATGAAATATTGAATGATTTCCCAAGGCAGAGCACTGTTACAATGGATTCTACCTATCAAACTTGATAACATTCAATAAGAAGAAATGAAATGGATAACGGCATACATAAAACATGTAAACAAATGATTGCAAAAGAAGAAACTGTGCTAAAATCCATACCATATGGATCCCATAAAAATAGCTGCAAATCTGATTAATCTCCTTGCCAAACTACTTATAATGATTTACAATCAAGCTCTGAGCATCCAAGTGAGTCCAACCCTTACAAATGACTCAGAAAACACATGACATAAGCATAAAAACAACTCACTCTATCCTCAGGGGTCGAATCCATGAGAAGAGGAGTTGATCTAACTGATACTAAACAAGGAGCAGGAATATAGGCATTATCAACAACTTGCCCCCAAAAGTGAAGAACTGATTCATTTGACTTCAAACTAACTCCTAAAACAATGAATCTACCCTCTACAACTTTTTAACCATCATATATACAAGCCATGACATCATTTACAATAGTAAATCATCCACCATGAGAGAGAATCCATGATCATAGTCAAAAACTGGAAAAATAGGCATCCTGAGCAAAATTTGCTCTACGCGCAGCGCCACTGGCTCAACGCATAGCGCCACTTTCAGGTCCCTTTTGAAGGCCTTTTCGGCCTCCAAATTGAGTCCATGATAGCTCATTGGAAAGGTCTTCAAGTATATTTTCTAGAACACCTATAATACCTGCATTTGAAGCTCATTTGACCCCTAAAAAATTTATTTTTCCAAGGTTGCTTCTGTGTATCCAAAAAGTGGCAGAAAGGTCATTTTTAGGGTGTTTTTGGACCTTTTGGTGGACCAATTTTGCTCCAAAACTTTTGAAACTTGCTAGGGTGCATGTCCTCACTACCCTAAATCTAAAAATGTAAGCCATTCCTCCATTGGATTCCCCTAGGAAAAGCGCAGCGCCACTTTTGGGCAGTTTTCCTGTGTATTAAAATTCAAAATTTGCCCAAAACTTGCCCAAAATTTGTGTGAAGCACCACCATCATGTGCTTTGATGAGCCAAGGAAGCCTAAGATGACATTCTAAGTCTTTCCTCCTCTTTCTTTCCATTCAAGGCCTGCCTTAACCTAGCTTTCAGCTTCTTGATTCTTATGTTGCAAATCCTATTGCGAGTCATGTAATGATAGGCCATGTGTCTCAGCATCTATTTATCTTTGTTGGTCTTCTGTAGTAGCTCCTCTAGTTGTAGGTTGACTCTCTCAAGCCAAGTCTCCCTATCGTTTTCAATCTCTTGCTCAATAGGAGTTAATGTGACTTGTGTCTCTTTGCCACTTTGCCTTTTTTCTTTGAGCACTTCCAGCTCCATGAGGACTTGTTTGTCACTCAACTGTTTGTTTTCCTGCTCTAAGTATGTGATGACATACTTGGCCCTCTCTAGGTTGTCCATCAAAGCTTGTATTTGAGCTTCCTTTTCCTATATGATGATGTCCTTTATTGTTTCCCTCTCCTGAGCCTCTAAATCAATGGTCTCAATGTCAGGCTACTCAGGTTCATCATGTTCTACCAAGTCAAAGTCCCTTTCCTCCTCATCATCATCTGACATCTTTTCTTTTCCCTTGTGCAACTGCTGTACCTGTACCTGCTGTGTCGATGAAGAAGGCAAAGCCCCTTCCACATCCTATGGAGTTAGCATTTTCTTATGGACTGATGAAGAAGGCAAGGTCCCTTCCACATCCTGTGGAGAAAACACTTGCCTAGCAGCTGCAAATAATCTCCTTGTGCCCCTCTGATAGGTCAAGTAAATTGGCACCTCAGTAGTTCTTGTCTCCTTGATCTCTTCTCCCATTTCCACTTGACTGGAAGGTCCCCCTGCTTCTTGAGACACTGGTGAAGGAACTTGAGGACCCCTAAATATGTCATGAGCAATAAATTTCTCCCAAGGGATGTTGAGGAGACTGAGATGATGAAGAACAAGAATTTTGATTAAGGAGTAGTGGTAGAGGCTGCTCATTTACTGAGGGTATGGCTTCTTCTACACAATATAAGCCATCTTCTCAATATTCCTGAACAAAAAGTATGGGATGTTTAATATCTTCACCCTGGTAAAATGCATGAGGAGCCTGATGTTATAAGTGTACAACCTAGAGAATCTGCCTTCACAAGTGAAATATTTGATGATGATTCTCATCAAGGGGACATACTTGTTCTCAAGAAATTTGAAAGGAAAGAGCCTCTTCACTTGATTTATGTACTGAGGTTTAATGTAAGGCTCATAATAATGTTCATCAAGATCCTGGGCCTTATACCACTTCTCACCAACATTAGGAATCCTGGTGGCATCTGAAATGATGGATGGTGAAACTGTGAAAGTTACCCCAGCAAGAGTCACTTTGTTGTTTTGAAGATGAGCTACAAAGAGTCTGGTGAGCTCTGGGTGATATTGGACTCTCTCCACTTGTTCACAAAATTCATAGCATCCCTGATATCTAAAACATGAAACAGCCAACTGAGAAGCCTGCAATTCCTTAAGGTTTGATGGCTCTTCTCTTGTAATTCTACCTCCCTTATGAGGCTTTTTGTGCTGCCTAACTCTGTCTGCTGAGCTGTCACTAGTTGTGTTTTCCTCCTCGTAATCATAGTCTTCTCTATCCATGATTGCAAGGTTTTTGGTGGCACACTCCTAGGATAGGAAGGGATAAAGGGAATGAATGGGAATCTTCTAAGAGTGAAGGGATGTACTAGGGTAGATTAGACAATGAAGGGTAGATTATGAGAGTGAGGGAAGGGCGTTTTAGGATGAGGGATATAATTAAGGAATATAGATGAGGGGACAAGTAGTGATGTAAAGAGGGGTTTTCTAGCTCTAATGATAGGTGATCGGAAAAAACAAAGGGGTTTAGGGTTTTGTAAAATAGAGAAAACTAGGGTTTAATTTTAATCATGAAAAATGGCGCTTGTGACTTTCATGTGCAATCCAAAATGAAGGAGAGGAGGGTAACTTACTTGGAAAGAGGAAAAGAGCAGATAATTTGATGATTTTTTTGAAGTGATGGAGGGTTTGGAGGTTTGCTGCTCAACGCGCAATGCCTTTACCCAGATACGCAGCGCCTAGCTCTACGCGCAGCGCCCGTGTTAATTTTGACTGCAGAACTTTTCGAGACGCGCAGCGCCTGGATCTACGTGCAACGCCTTCTCTCCTACACATAACGCTGACCTTTTTTTCCCAAAAGCGCGACGCCTCTCAGCCAACGCATAGCGCCAAGCTTCCTTTCGCCCAAACTCACTCAAATTCACCTCTTCTTCTTACTTTTGGACTCTTTGCTTGTTAGATGACATAATGATTTTTTTTTAAATGAAATATGAGAGTTTAAATAGGAGTACATTTGATTTTTCACTTTGAAAAACCCACTTTCTAATGTTTCTTGTCTTTCTTCAAAACTCTGCTTTTTAATGCCTTTTCTCATTGTGTCTTTGTAGGTGGATAAATGCTCAAACCGACTTGATTTCTTTTGCAGTGTCTTTGTCATGCAGCAAGGAGAAGTGCTTAGGTGCAGCTGGTATCCATTATTACATATCGAAACTTAAAATTACATAAGAAATACAATAAATTCAAAATACTTTGTTTTCACCTCAAAAACATGTTTTTGAGGTGAAAATTACATTAGGTTACAAAAATAATATTTTCAGTAGGTTATGACTTCCAAGCCATCATGCTTGATTTATTGATCATCCTCATACCCTTGCTGACCTTTATTTACATTTGAAAATCAGTTTCTTGACCTTGGTAATGAAACCCTAGACCTAATGAAATCAAATCCTAGGACTTAATGAAATGGGCTACAAATTGTTTATGAACTATGACTGAAAAAAATATGAAGGAGGATCAGCAAGTATAGTCTATGAGGGAGGAGCTGAAGAGAAAACAACCATCAGTGGATCCATATATCATGACCTAATGGAGTGATGAAACATTTACAGTATGGGACTCCTACTATGAAAATGCAAAAGAGCAGATTTTGATCCCTGATGGAAGTATGAAAAGACTGACACTAACATGATGGATGGTGGATGATATCCATAAAGTTCCATAAATGGGGTCATTTTTGTTGCAGTATGGATGGAAGTTTTATACCACCATTCATCCAAAGTCAACCATTTGATCCATTGTGTCTATTTATCATATACAACACAACGAAGATATCCTTCCAAACATTTGTTTACTATCTCAGTTTTCCCATTAGAATGAGGATGATAAGATGAGCTATGAGCTAACTGAATACCAAGACAAGAAAATAATTCTGACCAAAAAAATCCAGTGAAAATGGGATCTCTATTGCTTACAATAATCTTTGGGTTTCCATGTAGCTTTTGAATTGTTTCCATAAATGCAGTAGAAGTTGTACTCGCTTTAAATGGATGGGATAATGCACAAAAGTGTGTATACATGGTAAGTCTATCAACTACCACCATGATAACACTATTTCCTTTGGACTTGGGTAAACCTATGATAAAATCCATTGAAACATCCTCCCAACGTTGGCTTGGAATGGATAAAGGTTGTAATAGACCTGAGGTCTTAATTGTTTCAACTTTATTTTGTTGGCAAACCAAACATTCCACCACAAACTTTTGAATATCCGATTTAAGGCCATCCCAAAAAAATTCCTTCTTAACTCTGTGGTAAGTTTTTAGAAATCTAGAATGCCCTCCTAAGGGAGAGCTGTGCAATTCCCTAAGAATCTTTTGTTTGAGTTGGGAATTCTTACATAGGTATAACCGATCTTTGTACCATAACGAATCATTTTTCCAGCTAAATGTATCAGATGTACTGGGATCTTGTTGTAGCTTTTGAATGAGTACCCACACTTCTTCGTCATTCTTCCATTCATCCTTTGCTTCGTTTATCCTATCTGGTTGGATAATAGAAATGGCACAAAGAAATGCTTCCACATCCTCATCCTTTCTTGAGAGTGTATCTGCCACAACATTTTGCTTCCCTTTTTTGTAGATGATTTCAAAGTCATAACCCAACATCTTTGTGACCCATTTTTGCTGCTCTTCTGAAGATAATCTTTGTTCTAAAACGTATTTAAGACTATCACGATCTGTTTTTACCTTGAAGTGTCTTCCCATTAGGTAGGGTTGCCATTTCTTAAGTGCATGTAGTATTGCCAACATTTCCTTCTCATAAATAGCTTTGTGTAAATACTTTCCTTTGATTGGACGAAAAGCAATGGGTCTTTCTTCTTGCATTAAAACGGCACCAATTCCATTTCCTGAGGCATCACATTCCACAATAAAGGTTTTTGTGAAGTCCGGTGTAGCTAAGACTGGTGCTTGGTACATTGCCTCTTTAAGATGTTCCAAGGCCTTCGGTGCTTCTGGAGTCCATGAAAATGCATCTTTCTTCAATAATTTTGTTAGAGGTTCTACTATTCTCCCATAATTCTTAACAAACTTGCGATAATACCTTGTCAACTTGAGAAATCCTCGTAGATGCTTTATGGGTGTGGGGATTTTCCATTCCTTAATGGTTTTAATTTTGTTAGGGTCTACCTTAACACCTTCGTGAGATACAATATGAACCAGATATTCCACCTCTTGTACTTCAAAGAAACGTTTGGAGTTTTTTGCATATAATTGTTTCTCCTCCAATAGTTTGAGCACCCTATCAACATGTTGAACATGATCCTTCCAAGACTTTTTGTTGATTAGTATATCATCAAAAAATACTAACACAAATTTTCTAAGGAAAGGTTTGAAAATGGAATTCATCAAACCTTGAAATGTAGAAGGTGCATTGGTAAGGCCAAAAGGCATGACCAAAAATTCATAATGACCCTCATGAGTTCTAAATGCTATTTTTAGAATGTCTTCAGTCTTCATTCTGATTTGATGATATCCTAAACAAAGATCCAACTTGGTGAAGTAAATTGATCCATGCAATTCATCCAATAATTCATCAATGACAGGAATGGGAAATTTATCTTTAATACTGAGCTTGTTGAGCTCCCTACAATTCGGACACATGCACCATGATCCATCCTTCTTGTGAACCAATACTACTGGAGCAGAGAAAGAACTTTGACTAGGTTGAATTATACCAGCCTCTAGCATTTCTGCAACCATACGTTCAATTTCACTCTTTTGGGCATAGGGATATTGTAAGTCTTGATGTTTGGAGAAACACTTCCTGGAATCAAATGAATAGCATGATCATGATCACGAATAGATGGGAGGCCTTTAGGAGTCTCAATTACCTTGGAATGATTCTCCAAGACTTTTTGGAGATCTATAGAAATAGATGATTTCGATGTGGGAACCTCTATTGAACATAATTGTGCAATTATGCCTCGTTGTTCTTTCTTTAGAAGCTTTGTCATTTCGTTAGAGCTGGTTATCCTTCCTAGTTTCACTACGATACCCCTTAATTCAACTTCCTTTACTTCTGAGGAAAATTTCATGAAAATTTCTTGAAAATTAAAAGCTATTGTACCCAAGGATTGTAGCCATTAGACTCTTAGTACAACATCAGCACCTCCCATTGGAATGGAAAGCATTGGGCTATTCAATACATATTCTCCCATGGATAGCTTGATATTATGGCACTTTCCTGAGCAATTTATGGTTCCTCCACTTGCAACCATCACTTGAAACTTTGGTGCTAGATATAGGAAGCAATTCAATTCCTTAGCTATCTTACAATGAATAAAATTATGGGTACTGCCCAAATCTATCAACACTATTACCTTTTTCTTCTTGATATGCCCTTCTATCTTGATAGTTTGAGGAGTGGTAATTCCAGCCAATGCATTACAAGATATGGCCGGATTCATTTCTTCTTTCTCTAGGGTATGTTCCTGGTGTATATCCTCTTCTTTTGACATTTCTTGCTCCTTTTCTTCCTCCTCTTCACAATCTATGTAAAATAATTTCTTCTCAGCACACTTGTGACCTTTGGTGTATTTGCTATCACAACTGTAGCAAAGCCCTTTTTCTCTTTTTTCTTCCAATTGTTGTGGTGTCAACCTTGTAGGTTGTGGATGGCTAGGGGCAACAACACTTCCATCTTTATGATTGTGAGTGGTAGGCTTCCTTGTTGCCATAATTTTGCTTTCCATTTTTCTTGCCAACCTGAACACCTTCTACAATGAATCAGGTTCCCAAAGGCGAACCTCATGTTGGATGTTATCATGTAAAGTCCCTATGAACACATCAATCCTATGCTCCTCTGGAATATATTTTAGCCTTATATTCAATTTTTGGAAGTCCTCAATGTGCTCCATCATTGAACCTTTTTGTTTGAGATTTATCAATTGGCTAAAAAAAGTGTTTCTTTTTGTATCCTCGTAATGTTCTATCGTTTCATCTGTAAAAATAGCCCAAGTGACAATTTGTTTACGAGAGAAAAGCCATCGATACCATACAAACTGATTTGGTTCCAAATATAAAGTTACACTGCGTACCTTTTGTGTGTTTTGGACATTATGGAGATCAGCAAATCACTCCATCTATAGTATCCATGTTGCGGGATCCTTGCCATCAAATTTCCTCATATCGATCTTTGGAACATGGTGGTTCTTCGATCCAATGTTAGAGTATATGAAATCATGATTAACATTTAGTTTGTTCTCATCATGAGTTTCCTTTACTACTCTTTCGCCATTAGTAAGCCTTTCTTGTAGAATTTTTGTCAAATGTTCCATCTTAGCTTCCATGACTTTCTTGAAATCATCCATCTTAGCTTCCACGCCATCCATCTTAGCATATATGCCTTTCTTTAAACCATCCATCTTAGCTTCCACTCCATACATATTAGCTTCTACATCTTTCTTTAAACCACCCATTTTAGCTTCTGTCACTTTTTGTGCAAGTGAAATTTGTTGCACTTGTTCTCGTAATTTTGATATATCATGTTGCATTTCTTCCTCTTCTTCATGAGTCATGCTAGAGCTTTCAGGTTGCTTACTAGGTGTTTCCATTTTCTTTCTTCAGAGCATCAATTATTGATAATAATGCTTCACTATGCCCTTTGAATTCCTTCAAACTAATTTTTCAAACTAAACTTATGCAAAAAATTTAAAAAAACTACACACCTTTTTTCACTTTGTAGGATCTCGATATTGAACGACTGTAACTCTGTGATTTTGGATCTCCAAGGTCTAAAATTACGAGCTGCAGAATCCCTGTGTTCCCTCTTTCTAATGCCACCAGTCTAATCGAAATTGGATTCTTCAAGAAAGAGTTATGCCCCGCCTCCCAAGATGACCTGCTTATATACTTGTTCAGTAGAGCAAACTTTTACAAAGTGCCACGTGTTACTATTTCAACCTTCAGACCTAACAACAATAAACAAAAAAGTACAGTCCGTCTTCTTCCTATAGCTTCTTACGAAATCTCAATCTGATTCGTAGAGATAAAGTTATGACGATTTTACCAAGGTCACCTGTTTAGAATGTAATTCGGGAGTCTACAAAAACCTTAACTTCCTCATATTATATCTCTAAAAATATAGCGAGACAAGATCTGAAATTTGGATCCGAGCTTCATCCAAATTTCGGATCAAATGGGTTTTAATTTCAAAGTTTGATCCCGCGTAGCAACAAAATTATAGAAAAACATCCATGATGACCTATTTGAGATGAAATTCTGGAGCTTGCAAAAACCCTAAATCACTCAGATCATATCTCCGAAAATATAGTGAGAAAACATTTGAAATTCGAACCCGAGGTTTAGACCAATTTATTCTCGAATGGGTTTTTGTTTTAGCTTCTGAAACTTCATATCAAAAAATTTATAGTGAAAATGCCATGATGACCTATTTGGAGCAACAAAACCCTAGAATCCAAAGCTCTAATACCAAATGCTATGAAACCAACTCACAAAAATATAGAAAAGATAGATAAATGCCTTCAAAATAAGCCTCTTCGAGGGGGCAACCTCCTTTACATTACACAAATGAACAATTCTTGGATGATACAAATGAAAAAATCTCCTTTCTATATATAGAAGTCTAAGGGGTCACAATATAACCAAAGCCGACCTAACAATAATAATATAAGGCACAAAATAACAATAGTGGGATTCTATGGGGCACAATAATAACAATATGGGGACAATAGGGGCACAACAATAACAATAAGGGATACAATGACAATAGTAATGGGGGAATCACTGCTATTATAGGGACCTAACAGTGTATCACTCAATGCGTGCCGAGACTTAACAGGATATGGTTTCACAGGACAGTATCAAGGAATATTGCAACAAACATTCCATCACAAAGAGCACAATATGCAATAACTTTATAAATTCTTCCATTTGCAGATGTAATAGACTCAAAAGAGAACAAAAATACAACATAAAAGAAATAACATATGGCACCTTAAGTCATAATTAAAAAATTTAAAAGGGGATGAACAATCCATTCATTATTCAAACACACAAATATTTCTCGCAACTCCTCTTTAATTTATAGCCATATAATTACATTAGAAAAGGCTCTTCCTCATAAGCAAGAGCATGGATCACTATTGGATCATATTACATAATAGAAATCAGGGAAAGATCAGAATAATAAGAATTTATTCAATCAACATAACGACAACATTCTAGAATATGTTGTTAATCTCTCTCCTCTACCATCTTCCTTTAAGATTTTATAGATTTTATTCCCCTCACTTGATCTGGTCCTCATCGCCTTGGATTTTTTCAAACTCCAGCGTGCCTATCCTTCTTTTTCGACCTCTTCGAATTCCAATTATGGCTTCTTTTTTTATTTCCCTTGCACGCTTATCCTTCTTTTGCAGCCTTTTCAAATTTCATTGTATTTGCCTTTTTATTTCCCTTGTGTGCCTATCCTTATTTTTCGACCTCTTCAAATTCCAATTATGGCTTCTTTTTTTATTTCCCTTGCATGCTTATCCTTCTTTTGCGGCCTTTTCAAATTTCATTATTTGCCTTTTTATTTCCCTTGCTTGCCTTTTTCCAGTCATTCTCGGCATCCAGTTGTTTCAACCATTCATTCCCCTTTTTCCGGTAATCTCTTGCGCAACCATTTTCCACCCAAAAACCTAACCAAAATTTTCCAACATTTCTTACCCAAAAATGAAGGGCCCAACATGACATTTCATGGCACTATTCTACAATTAGATACCTTTCCAAAGATTCAAGAAAGACCTCAAACAAATTCCATATGGAAAATTTATGTCACCTAAAAGTTGACCTTCCTATTCTGATTGTCATGATTCAAGAGGATGTCATGTTGGCACCGATTATTCATGGAAAAGGGGCTAGCCATATGACCATGATGAAGAAAAATCTAGAAGATTCAATATTGTAACTATACTTAAGAGTTTAAGGAATCAAACTTAATCACTATTAGGCTATTACGCTATGTTATAATCAGACCACTACAAGGAAAAGGGCTTACATTCTATTCAAGTGCATGTTGTTAAAGAGATGAGAAGAGTAGATGAGAGTGGATAATGAGAGAGAAAATAGAGAGGGTTTGTGTACGATAGTATCCCATCAAACATAGGTCTTACTCCTTTATACTTTCATCCATTTCCATTCAAAGAAAGAGAGAGAAAGAGAAAGAAAGAAAGAAAGAAAAGATCATTTATACTTTTGTGCAAAAGATCATCTTTTTATGACAACCCTTTCTAATTCCTTTAACATGTTCTCTTTTGAGGTGTTATGTAATAAGAAAAATTAAACCATTAACTCTCGGTATGATAAGGAGTGGAAAATTATTGGAAAGTCATTAGGGGTGCTTCTAATGAGTCCTTAGAACTTGATATGATAAATGTGTACAAAGCCCTAATTAAAAGGGGGAAAAGGTACCATACAAATGGGAAAGTAATAGTAGCTTTTGTACCTATCTAAGCTTAATCATCAAAAATTCTAGAGGTAAATTCTAACTTGTAAAACTAAAGAAAATATTATTATTTCCCTAAAAGGTTGGAATTCCTACCTTAAAAACCATTATGAATCCCATAATCCTATATAAATCATTCCAAACATCCTTATAAAGGATGAAATTTTCTATGGAAGACATGAAGTTTGGGGTTAGGCCACTCACAAATAAGAAATATAAGGACATTGAATGTTATCAAGCTAAAATCTTTAAAATCAAAGGGTTTATCCACATCCCTCAGGTACACAAGATCTTTAATTTAGCATTCAATCAAGGCTCCCTAAACATCAAATGAAAAACCTCATTTTAAATATTTTTAAATTTGGGAATAAAAACAATCCTACTAATCATAGGACCATTATGATTAGCCCCAATTTATCCATGCTATATGGAATGATTTTGGAAAAGAGGATTAATATATGGCCAAACTAGGTTTAGGATATATCATTCAATTGTGGACCACCTTGTTACACCTAGGTTCATTGCAAATGAGTGTCACAATAATAAAATAAATCTCCTTTATTGTTTCATTGACTTTAGAAAAGATTTTGACATAGTGCCCAAGAAAAACCTTTCAAATGGGTTAGAAGACACAAAATTTCCATTTGAGTTGAAGTTTTTTACACCAAGGTTGTATGAGAAAGTTATTACCAATTTTTAGAACATTAAGGAATGATTAAAATAAATTAACTATAATATAGGATTTAAGAGAGGTTGTCCCTTGTCCCCAACCCTTTTTTGCACATATATTAACAAGTTAGAATATTGTTTGGAAGAAGTAGGTTGTGTCAACCCGACTTGCAAATATAGTCATAATTATTCTTCTTCATGCTAATGATATTGTTCTTATGGAAAGGATTCCCTATGACCATGGAAAAGAACTAAGAATCTTCAAGGATTTTCCTCCAATATGAGTATGACTTTCAATATTAACAAAATGAAAGTTCTAATAATTAAATCCAAAAGCATCATCTATTATGCTTCCATATATGACAACAACAACTTGGAAGAAGTTTTTTCATACAGATACCATATAATCAATAGCCATCACAAGCTCAAATGGAACTATATTATTGAGAACATAATAAATTGAGGATATAAAGCTTATTATGGACTTGGAAAAAATTTGTAAATAAATAAATCTTTGAATATGGGATAAGAAAAGCCTCTTATTTGAGAGTCTCATTACTCATGTTATTTTATAACTTACTCATGTTAATTACTCATTACTCTAGAGAGCCATGGGAAAAGATACAAAAGTTCCAAAATAATTTTATCTTATAATATCAAAATTAAAGGCAAAACACCTTATCCTATTCTTCTCACATAAGAAATTATTTCTGCCATTGAGAGCATGGTTATGACCACATATCTAATGTATAAGAACAAGTTAATCAACATGGAAGACAAGAGACTTCCCAATATTGCTTCAAACTCTATCCAAAACCACTTTCAACTCAAGCAAGGATGGCATAAGGATGCCCATTCCTCGCTATACCATTAGAGAACAAAGAAATATATCATATTTCAAAAGAAGGATAATATTAAAAATATTATTAGCATTGAAATTAAGTAGAAATTATGGTGTGATAAAGAGTTAAAGGGAAAAATAAAATTAAGATATTATATGGAGGTAATCAACCCTAATATAGTGCTCAAAAATATCTATCTATTCTAACTAGTGTAAAGAATAAAATTAGCATTGCTAAAATAAGAACAAATTCTCATGAGCTCCATAGTCAAATTGGGCATTGGACGATTTCCAAACGTAGTGAGATGAAATAATATGTCATCTTTGTGACACTAAGAGGGTTGAAGAAGAGAAGAACCTTCTCTTAGAATGTCCAACATATGCCCAGATTAGATCTTAATTTTAAAATATTTATCACAATACCTTCTGAACTTTATAACTCAACAAGATTATGGTGATCTCATAATGCTTCTCTTAATACTTTTTGAGCACAAAACTAAAACTATAAAGAAATCCAATTAATCGCTTACCTTAAATTCTGATACACCGAATCAAATCTTAGTGGACATTAATCATCATCATCATCACACACACACACATGCGCGCACATACACACACACACACGCATGCACACACATATAATGAAAAAGAAAATATAAGTGTTACAATCAATAAAAAATTGAGATCGTAGTCCCCTTCCAAAATATCTTGTTAGCATTTCCAAACGTGTTTACTTGCCATTAATCAAGTATGATATATTTACCATACACATATCTTATAGAATTATACTTATTCAGGTATAAATACAAAGCATAATCTCATCTTCTCATTGTTTTATATAATAAAGCATAGTCCTTCGAAAATGAGCTTTTCGGCTCCTATATTCAGCTAGCTCAAATATGATATGCAGAGGATTGTAACACTCCAATCTTCGATTCCATCTCATGATTTGGCTGCTAAAGATTAGTTTTGGCTGAAAGAGTCCCTTGAAACTGTAGTTGCAGCCCCTGTAAGGTTCAAGATTGCATTTGACAGTCATTCCACAAGAGGATTCTCAAATCTGATCTTGCAGATCCATTTCCCTTTGTTCATTATGGAGGAGGTGGTTACATTCATAGCTCTACTACATGCGCAAAAATCGTGGGGGCCTTCATCTCCCCCCCAAAATTTTATGAAGAAATTAGTTGAGATTCCGACTGTGGAACTCTCTCTATTATATCCATGCAAGAGAGCCTTAGCCCTCTCAGAAAAATCATTGGTTGGCAAGTTTATGGACTTATGGCCAAATCCAAAAGTTTTTGAATCCTGGATCACAGAACAATGGACCCCCAAGCTTCAAGGTCATGTAATTTTATTTGCAGTAGGAAGGGGTTTCTATGTTTTTCTATTTGTGAATAAACTAGAAAGAGATCATATTTTCAAATCAGGGTCATATTTTATGGGGACCAGAGCCCTCTTTATCTCCCCATGGACTCTAGATTTCAATCCAAATTCTAAAATTACTTTTGTGTTGGTGTGGATTCGGCTGCCTCACCTCCTTCTCCATCTCTAGGGACCTGATGCACTAAAATAGATTGGAAAGAAGTTGGGCCACTATCTAGACAAAGAAAAACCAAAAGGAAATCTCTTTGAAGGTTTACCAGAGGTCCTAAAAGTAAATTTAGGGGAATGGAGCTATATTTAGGAATTGGACTATGAGAAGATTCCCTTCAAATGCATCATTTTTCATTCTCACGGGCACTTTGCCAAAAACTTCACTCAACAGAAAAAGGTGAACAAGTCCAAGACCCTATCTCTAAAGAAGGGTAGACCCATACCCCCATATCTAATGAGGGAAATTTTTAACCAGTTCGAAAGTGAAGGAAGAATCAACAAAACAATGTTGTAGCTCCAAAGAAATATGTCAAAGACATTCTTGAACCTTCCCTCGGTAAAAATTCTTTTGAGGCTCTTCAAGATCCATAACAAGATGAAATTTATCCTCTAGATGAAACCCCAAAGGAGGATCAAGGAAACTTAGCAGTGTTGGGGGAGATTGAAGAGAAATCTCCTTTGACAGTTGTCTCTTTAGATACAGAATCATTCTTTGCGGCAAAGTATTAACAATGTCAGATTATGAGCTTGTATAGATGAGTAGATCCACTACAACGTTGTACAAAAAAGTTATGACAATCAAATCAGCTCACACTAAGTCAAGCACAAGAGGAAATGTTGGACAATCACTCTCCTCAATTGCAGCAAAATCACCTCTCACAAGAGGCCGAAAATCCCATAAGGAAGAATGGGAACATGAAACGGATGTCAATTTAGCTTCAGGATCCCAACTTCGTGTAGACTCCTTGTTGCAAAAATCTCCCAAATAAGTCAACGTATTGTTTCTTCATATTATTATCTTTGCAATTTGTAATATTTTACTCTTGTAATCACGAGGAAAGTCTTAGTTATAGAAACCATGGAAGATACTTGGATTTGTCTCCTATAATCTTAGTCAATTTCTCAATAGAAGATCCTCTAAAGATGGTGCAAATGTAAGGAATTTCCCTTTTTTTGTTGCGTCCGAGAGAAAATTTAATAAAACCCTCTACTCATTCTTGTTAAAAAAAAAAAAAAATCTCATCTTCTCGTTCTCTCAATGTAATTCATCAAATATTTTTCTAATTCAAAATCAAAACTTATTTATGAATTGCAAAAAACTAGAAGTAATGCATCTCTAATTCAATTTAAATTAGGGAACTCCATCTTGAAATCTCATCTCAATGGCCAAACATCCTTCTTCATTACCATTTTTTTTTTATTAGAGTAACTGTCAACTAGATCAAGCTTGTACTTACAAAGCATAAGGTTAATTCTCATATTTACGAATATAACCCATAGGTGTAATCACATAACCGCAAAGACAAGACACAAATCTACACTCAAAGGATTTGAATTAAAAAACTCATCACTTACATAACTTTACATAACATAGCCTTATCAAATAAGCTACCCAAAGAACCTTCTTCATCATCATTATAAATATATCATAAATTATCAATAAAAAATTATTCCAAACTAAATAAATTTTTTTTTTCCAATAATTACCTTATACTTTATATCATAAATATATAATATATCATTAATAAAACTTAAATGAATAATAATTAGTACAGAAGAGCATGTGAAATATGTATTTTATTTATCTCTATTAAATATTAATATAATTATAACATGGAACTTTAATGAATAATAATGTATAGAAGAGCATGTGAAATATGTATTTTATTTATCTCTATTAAATGTTAATATAATTATAACATGGAGTATGTGCATGTCTTTACCTAAACAATTACTAATTTATTAATATAATTATAACATGGACTATGTGCATGTCTTTATATAAACAATTACTAATTTGTTAATATAATACTAACATGAGTCTATTTGCATATCTTTACATCCTATAAAACAATTTCTAAATTATTTATTTAATAAAAAATATTTTAACACCCTTATCCTTTAGATCAAAAGAGTAAGACATTGTAAAAAATATGTCAAATACGATAAAAGCGAATCTACAATTGTTTAATTCATCTCGAGTTACCTATTATCTTTGAATGACTTCATCTTAGATTCTCTTCCATCATGATTACTTAATTAAAAAATTGTTACACATTAACCAATAAAATAAAATTATTCTTCTTATTATAATGCATGTACCTTATTTATTGATTCAATGCATCTAAATCTTTTCCATTCTTTATGTTGACCTATATATATTAATTTATCAAGAAAGTTACCTTGCCATCTTCATTCATTGGTTAGTTGAATATCATTTTCAATACAGAGAAGTAAGACTACTCTATGTTTTCAAGTAGTCTATAAATTAATTTAACCACAAAAGTTACCTTGTCATGTTCATTGAATTTTGATGTTTAAAATGTCATTTTCATTTATTTAAATTAATTAAAATTTGTTTTATAAATTAATATATAAAAAAAATGGTCTTTCCATGTTCATTGACTTTTGATGTTTAAAATATCATTTTCCTGCTTTTGAAAAGTTAGTGTAAATTAATTTACCCATAGTCACCTTGCCATGTACATTGAATTTGGGTATTCAAATTTTATCACTCTCCATAGAGAAAATAAAACTATGTGCTTTTTAAAAAAGTTTACATCTTTCATCGAACTTTCTCATGGTGTTCCTTTTTTCCTACCTTGGAAATCTTTGCATCTACTTCCTATTCACCAATGTGATTAATTTGGTGGGCAACGCCTCATGTTTCAGACCATGGTTTTAGATATCAACTCATATTCATACTTCACATTATCAAACTAACTTTATTAAAAGGGTAACAAATAAAAATATTATATACAATTATTTTTTTAATTTATATAGAAAAATAGTGTAACCAATTAGCCTGTGATAAATATTGAATGATAACTATGGGCTAAAATCAAGTTGTATTATCTAAATAAAATTTAAGTCAAATCGTGTGTAGTTTGTGTTGAAAATGGTGTGTGGTGTTACTCAAAAAAAAGTTCAAGTCAAACCGTGTATGCAAAATGTTTTCAAAACGTTGGTGGCACTTAAAGGAAAATATGAAACAAATATAATAATAAAAAAATCATCTTTTCTGGATCTTTATATCTTTTTTTTAATATTTTGGATTTCATTTTCCTATAATTAATTTTATTTAATATTTTATGATTATTTTTATTTAAATAATTTAATTAAATATGTAATAATTTTACATTGCTATTTTATTTTTGATATTATTTTTATTTTTTAATTGGAGATTCTCTGATTCATCATATCTTAGGGTCATTCATTTCGAACTCCTACTAAAATTTCATGATAGATCTCATTAGAGATTTGAAAAACATTGAACCTAAGATATTATTTTTATTTATTAAATATTTTTTTATTCATAAGAAATATATAATTTTTATTTATTAATTATTAATTATTAATTTGTATTTAATTGATTTAAATAATTATGATTTTTGAAGTTTTTTTGAAATAAAATTTTTAGATTTTTAATTTAATTATGAATAATTATTAGGTGGAAATTGGAATTCGAGTCAATATTCATGGCTTATCAATACCATCCAACAATGTCATGGCTTACCAATACTACATGCCCAAAAAACCATAACACACTTTATGTGACATTTGTTTACATGATATTTTTTTAATTAATCCACCAATGTCATGGCTTACCAATACCACATGCCAAAAAAACCATAACACACTTTATGTGACATATGTTCACATAATATTTTTTTAATTAATCAATTTAATTAAAAAGATAAAAAGAATATAACTACTTTGGAGATAAATCTCAATCTTTAATTTGTGTATAATATTATAAATATTCTAGATATTCCATAGAATTTCAATCTCTACCACCCACCTAGTAATTATTATCATTAAATTAAAATTCTAGAAGTCCTATTCCAAAATAAAATTAATATTTTAGTTATCTTTTATGATTTTTTCTATTTACCAAAATTCAATGTTTTGATATTTATTATGAGTTGATGTCAATCAATATTTATTACCCATTTAATTTATAAACTTGTACTAATTATTTTTAACTATATTTTACTCCATCAAAATTGACTTTAATTATTACCACTTATTAATTTTTATTTTTATTTTTTCCTTATAACTTTGACCTATAACCTAAACCCGATACTTTATTTTCCCATGAACTTGTCACATTTATCACTCTAACAAATACCTTGACTTTTTCCTTATTCATTACTTTTCACATAAACTATACCTATTTTCCCTTCACATCCGCCTTACACTTTTTCCATATTTATCACTGTCACATAAACCTTACCCTTTTTCTTTTTCCCCACCAAAAAAGCAAAAAACTTTACACTTTTTTCCTTTTCATATTCATGACTTTTAACATAACCCCTACACTTAATGATGAATAAACAAAAAGAAGTATTATTTTAGGAGAGCATTTAGCATACGTATTTTATCCATTTTTAATGAAATATTAGTGTAGTCTTTTCACACTATTTTTACTTTTATTTTATATATTTTAATATTGTAAAAACTAATTAATTAATTGTTTAATAAAAATGATTTTAAAATATAATTTGGTGGGTTAGTTTGAATAACTACATGTTATAAATTAAAATGATATATTTTGACACGTCTTATCATTAATAATTTTTCTTTTCTTTTCTTTTTCTTTTTTTATCCGATGGGGTGTATGGTTGGACCACTTTGGAGTTCGCCTCATAAGGCACGTGATAGGTGAAGGCATTATGAAGCATAAGGTGATGCGATGGGTTGGTAGTCGATCAAACTCTCCATATCCACCTCTGGTTGTTATATTCTGCAGCGATGATAGTGTAATGGTTGTTGTATCTTAGGCAATGAACTTTGCGTGTAAGGTGGCGGATGAGAGTGTTACAAGTCGAGCGAGCTTGTTAGGGGCATGGGGTAGTTGGACCTTGGCGGAGTGCTTGGACTCTGGTAATGTGGCTTCTCTGATAGGCTTTTGTGCATTCATATGGGATCTTGGTTCGTTTGAAGGTTCCTCTCCTCTCTGGTGTGTTAAGTTTGGTTATGCAAGGTGGAACCCCGGGTGCCGCCAAAGGAGGGTTGCTCTAAGATGGTGGGTACTCGGAGGTCTCCAGGTTATTGTTTACATATGGTTAAGGTCTTTCCCTATGTTGTTGTTTCTGGAGGTCATTAGTAAGTCAACGCTGCCCATTTCCTTGTGGCGGGAGTGGCCTTGTCTATGGCCACATTTTCTTCTTGAAGTTAATTTTCTTACAGACAGTCAAGGTCTTCGGTGGCACTAGCTTCCGCTGAGTCCATTTGGCAACTTTTGTGAAGGAGGGGATGTTTCTAGTAGTGGGGCAATTTATAATTTACTTGTTATTTGTCTCCTGGTTCCTTATATTAAGGAATTGAGCGAACTATCGAGAGTGTGATTGTGTGCTTTTGGGCAGAGACTTGTGACTAGCCTTCCCCTATTATGGTTGTGGATTGAAAGAGGAAGAGGGCCATCCAGGGGCTTCAACGAAGTGGTACTTGTGCAGATTCATTGGGTGGCCTGGCTTGGTCAAAGTTGTAAGGCCAAAGCAGGGAGTGTGTGGCATTGTTTGTGGTTGCTCGGGCGTGTGCAGGTGGTTGGTTCCTCCTAGGAGGTTGTATCCTCTCTGCTCATTCTAGTTGGCGGTCTTAGCAAGTGGTCAATCATGCCTAAGTAGTGTGGGTGTCCCCATCGTGGAGGAAGGCATCAAGGCCATGTTGCATGACAAATTAGTGAGTCGAGCTCAGCTTCGAAGGATGCGATCAGTGGCAAACGAGAGGATGAGGTTGCTCAAGCTCGCGAGTATTCGCTAGGTAAAGTGGAGGCTCTAACCTCGCTGGAAAACATTATAGATCAACTGAGAGGCATTCAGGACAACCTTGACATTATGAGAGACCATCATTATGGAGACCGAAACAAATTGGTGGCCTACTTTAATGACACCCAATTTTTCCTCAATGAGACTCTGGAGCTACTCGAGAGTATACGCCACAACGAAAGACACCTCAATGATTGCTTGTGTGATTTGGAGGCCCAAGTGGCACACGTCAATTTCCATATGCATGAGAGCGTCAACTTCCCTGCAAGTCCCCTCGGACTTCTGCCTCACCACCCTTCGTGACATGATTATCTCAGGTTCTTGGTCCTTTTTGTCATCTTTTTGTTATGGAAGGGTAGTGAGCTTATTGGAAATAATGGTTATCTGGTTGCATCTTCTATTATCTCTGGCACCCCTTACTCTCCCCTTTGTCTGTCATGAAGCTAAGGGGGCCATGCAACCTATTTTTATACTTTGGATTTCACTAATCATAATATAATGTAGTTCTTTTGATGGACAAAAAAAACGATTTACTTTTTTTTTAAACTAAAATGAAACTAGACCAAGGCTAGTCCATTTATTAGATGGAAAAATATCGATCCACCCAGAATGAGATATTTATCACCAAGATTGTCCAATGCTCGATCGAGCCTAGACACCCCTTGGGAAGTTTGATTCCCCCAAAGTGGCTTCCATCCTCAACCCATCCTTATGTGGTATGAACCTGTGACCTAGTGGAACTAAACCCCACACAAAACAACCAGTCTACAGCTCATGGGTTAATAATATGATATGCTCATTACTATTTAATAATATGTTATCCACATTACTATTTATTGATCATGGTGAAATCTCCATAAGTTTCATGTGATGCATTATAAAATATATGTAAAATAAGATTCAATATAAAACAAATTCACATATGTTAATTCATCTTCAACTGGGAAACTAATGTTTAACTTTCAAATTGGCCATATCAAATGTAAATGGAGGTGTTTCAATTTAATACTTATTTCTATAAAATTAGTGTTAGTTTTTATGGATATGGTAGCATTTGACATGTGTTCTAGTCTCAAATGATGCTAAGAGTCTAAGGAACACAAGATCTCTAAAACCTGGAAACTCTTTTGTGAGATAAGCTTGATAAAAACCTTAATTAAATTAATTTTCCATAAATAAAATATTTCCTAAGTTTAACTTAAGAAAAGTGGTAAACTAAAGTTGATTAATTAAGGATGTTCGCTATTTCTCTAGAGACTTCTATTGATGAATTCTAGTTGATCTTAGTCATTGATGGAGATTAAATCATGGTTGTTGAAAATCCAATAAGAGATTATAAGACCATGTTGAAGGGCTTGGAGATAACATTAGTGTGATCATTGTGAATAACGAAGATGAGCTACCCAGTTCGTGGTTTTTCAGTGAGGGTGTAGTTCAATCAAGGGAAGGAGAGTAGCAAGGGTTTGCAACAGGGATAATTTCCAGATAAATTCTTATGAGATTTTCCAGTTTCCAAAAGAGGAAAAGGGAGTTTGAATTATCCAATAGGGAGGTCGTATTATGCAGTGTAATTTCCCAGTTTGACAGAGTGAGTTGCTGGGAGAGGAATTGATTTAGTTTCTAGTGGCCCGATCTAGTCCCAAGAGGCCTAGCGAATTGTTTCTAGAGGTAGAAATATGTAGGTTGGATCATTTGGAGGTGTTTCAGAGGCAGTATGAAATTTCTCCAATAAGAAATGCGCATTTCCAGGCTAGCTAAGTGAATTAGTTGGGAAGTGCAAGTTTTCCAGAGAGGCCAAATCGGGTCGCTATATATTTTCTAGTTGAGATAAATTGTTGGAGCTTAGCCGGGAAGGCCAGTAGTTGTAACTCTCTATATTTGTTTCATAATGAAATAACCCCTCATATGTTGCGCTTATTTTCCCTTCGGGGTTTTACTGGGGGCGTTCATTCTAAAATAATGTTGTCATTTTATTGTGTGTTTGTGTGCATCTATTTCTCAGTTCATATATCGTAGCATTGGATAGGTGTTCTAGTCTCATATGCTGTTAAAGGGCTAAGGAAAATGAGATCTCCAAAACCCAAAAAATGTTTCACGAGATAAGCTTGGGAAACACCTTAATTAAATTAATTTTCCATAATTAAAATATTTCCTAAGTCTAAGTTAGGAAAAGTGGTCAATTAAAGTTAATTAATTAAAGATGTTTGAGATTTCATTAGAGACTTCTATTCATGAATTCTAATTGATCTTAGTCATAGATGGATATTAAATCATGGTCATTGACACTCCAATGATATATTACGAGAGCAAGTCAAAGGGATTAGAGATAGCATTAGTGTGATCATTCTAATTAAGCAAAATCGAGCTACCCAATTTGCACTTTTTTAGTGAGGATGAAGTTCGAGGCACAGAAGGAGAGTAGAAGGGGTTTGTAGCAGAAAATAATTTCAAGAGAAATTTTTAGGAGGTTTTCCAGTTTCTGGAGGAGGAAAAGGGAGGTTGAATTATCCAGTAGGGAGGTCGTATTATGTAGTGCGAGTTGTTGGGAGAGGTATTGATTTTAGTTGCTAGTGCTCAGATCTAGTGCTAGGAGGCCTAGCAAATTGTTTCAAAAAGGTAAAGACATGAAAGATAACTCATTTGGAGGTGTTCCAGAGGTAGTACAAAATTTCTCCAGCAAAAAGTGCACATTTCCAGTCCAAATGAGTGAATTAGGTGGGAAGTGTGAGTTTCCCAGAGAGGAAAGATCATGTTATTGTGAGGGAAAATATTTTCCTATTATATTTTCCAGTAGAGATAAATTGTCGAAGTTGATCCAGGAAAGGCAACAGTTATGATTATCTATATTTTTTGAATAATAAAATAAACCCTCATCTTTTGCATTGGATTTCATTTAGGGCTTTTTCCGAAGATGTTGGGCGCGGGATCCCCCAAGGGTAGTTTTGGGGCTAAAAGCCCATATTTTGGTCATGATTTTGTAATCCAAGTGTAAAGACTCCGCATTTTTTGGTCATGGAGCGCATAGATGTTAAAGAGTCATAGGGTTGTCCGCCCTTATTTTGGAAATGTAATGTCGGTTGTAAAAGATCTACCCATGGTCCGCAGACCATGGGATTGTATAAATAGAGCTAAGCTCTAAGTAGTTAGAGAATCAATCAATGAAGCAATGAAGATATGATGTATGAGAGATAGCTCTGAAGTAGAAGTCTAAGTCTTGGGTCGTAGCGTAGGTAGAGGCTCTTCAGCTGAGTGTGCAGAGGCCTAGAAGTCTGCAGCTAAGTGCACGGACCCCTACAGCTAAGTCCGCAGGACGAGTCAAGTCTGTAATTGTTCATAATTATCAATAAAGAGAAGTATTCTACAATTTCTGCGTCTTTATTTCCTGTTTATGCATCTTGTTATATTGGGTATGAATTTCACTTATAATGCTTATATGATGCGTGAATATATGTAATTGTGGTGGATAAGTGAATGCAAGTAAGAACATCTATTACGCGAAGCTAACTAAGACATGTTAATAAGATAAGTAAGACACTTACCCTGGTTGGGTAAATATCACAGTTCGTTGCCCTAGCAGCGCAAAAGTATATCAACCCTTGGTTAGGGTTGCACGAAAACTGATTGTACCCTTTCGCGAAGGTACTAAAGGGTGGAACAGAGGGCTAAGCAACCTATGCGAAGGCAGGTATAGCTGGAATAAACCAACATCACATCCATCTCAAGGGTGCATAAACTTGGTTCCAACATCCGCCCATACTGCTTCGGGTGAGACTTTAGTCCACACTCTGCGGGCTGATGCCGAAAGGGCCAGTACTGTAGGGATTTGTTTGGCTAAACTAATGCTGAACCTGGGTCAGGCCCCCTCAAGCCAACAAATTGTTTTGTTGCTGGGACCGGAATCTGCATAAGAGATGTGTGATGTTGTATCACTAGAATCCAACTAAAAAAGAAATTGAACGCTGGTTGGACAGAAGAATTCACGAGTTCACGGCACAAGAAAACAAAAACCCGTGACTGTCAAAAGAATAGTGGTTGGACCGATACCTGTATATGAAGATCCATGAAATATTTTTCGCTTCTTTTCCTACTAAGCTATACGAGTGGATCGCGAAGCTAGCAGATAGCCAAGGAAGGTCGAAACTTGACGGTCCTATTATGTGGACCTCAGAGCTAGTGCGAAGGTTGGAAGCATCGGAGGACAAGATCGCACGCGCTGTCAACCATTGGCTCAATCGCATCATAGGAGGGTTTGTTACTAAATTCACGGTCGACACCTCAGTCATCTATAATGAGGCAGAGCGACGCTTTTTCAAAGGACCACGAGGTAAGTACGTAAAGTCTTTGAATACTTGGATTAAAATGTTGTTGTACGAAAAATGGGTTATGCAACTACCTTGATGTTTGGGACTATGCAAAGCGAAAAACGTTATAGAAATGAAGGAAATAAGGGTCTAGAGTATAGCCCCTTGATTTCACCTCCATGAGGGGACGAAGAAGGGATAGCGAAGGTCTCTCCACGAAGTGCTATTCAGTTTATAAGACAATGATTCCTGCAAATACCACCTCCACCCACACCACCTTTGTCTTCACCACCATCACCTCCAACTTCACCCGTACCACCTCCACCGCAATTCGGTATGGCGAATACAATGAAGTTTCCTTTGTTCAAAGGCTTGGGAAATGGGGACCCAGACCAATTCTAGTTCATTGTGAGCAATGTATGGGAAGCTCAAGGTGTTACAGATGATCATATAAAGAAGGCGACGTTGGTTAGTGCTCTGCAAGATCGTGCGCTAACCTGGTACATTAAGTACTCTAATGATAGCTCGAATGCTAGAGTAGAGGACATCCAAGCAGCACTAAATAGGGAATTTAGTAGGCCTATGTCTGAGTCGCAGTCGATTGTGGGATTCAAAGAGATCGTGATGTGACTAGGAGACGCTGTGGGAATTGGATCAAAGATTGAAGTGTCAAATCCACGAAGCCAATATGAATTTGACAAATGGACAACATCGTGAGTGGTTTGTGGCTTCGCTACTACCCCACTTAAGGAGCACATTGTCACAACAAAAGATAACAACTCAGGCAGAGGCCTTGTATATTGCCATGAGACTACATGAGACTCTGATGTAAGATCCTAATCTAGGAGTTCAACAGATCCACGCATAGTTGTAGAATTTGTGCCTTGAGATACAAAGTCTGGAGCAGGACAGGACAGTTTGACTAGAGGTACGCGAGGAGGTATTGTGCTTGAAATGCAAGAGTCAGGGTCATGAAAAAGACCACTACCCAGTATTTACAAATTACCTTGCAAGAGGAGGATCGCTGCCTTTAGGGTCGGAAGCTCAAGCAGGACCTAGTGCAACGCCTGCTTTATGGTGCGCTATTTGTCAAGTAGCCGAAAAACATGCCACGTATAGCTGCAACTTGTTACAGAAGTATGTGCAAACACCACAACAGTTGTTTTGCAACTTTTGCAGATCGGTACGACATGATGAGCGTACTTGCAGGAGCTATGAATTGATGATGGATAGAACTCCCGCCTATAGGGTTCAGGCTGAAATGCGGCCCCTTAACTAGAATGCAGGAATGACGCAGACAAGATTTCAGGGGCACGGATGAGGCGGAGGTGGAGGAGGACCTGGTAGAGTTCGAGGATAGTTGATTTGCTACAATTGGGGAGGGCCAGGACACTATGCCCATGATTGCACTAATCCAACGCGCCCGTTGTGCAAGTATTGCACGTTGTTTGATCATGAAACAGAAGATTTTCCTACGTTGATAGCTAGGATACGTGAAAAGGGGCGCTACTGCCTCCCTCAACTCAGAACCTACAAATGATGAGGTCTAAGCCGCGTGAGGAAGATCTGAATGTAAATATAGTGCTCCGAAGTGGAATTGCGATAGGAGATGACAAAGGGAAACAACTAGAAGATAGTTCATGGGTTCGCAAAGCCCCGGTGAAAGAGGTTTAGTTCAATTTGGAGTACGCTCATGAAGCATTCATGGAAGCTAAGAAGAGCCTTGTTGAGGCCTCCACTTCAGGAAGCAAGGATAAACCAGAGCCGGAGATGGACCCCTCTATGCTCACAACTTTCCTGAAAACCTGTATGAAGTTACTGCGTGATAGTAAGGCTGTGAAAGGGTTACAAGAACTCATCAATAGATGTGTTGGGACTGCGCCAGGTGAACCACGCGTAGTATGAAAGATCGGTAAGCATAAGATAAGGACGGGGCATGAAATGAGACTCACCGCGCAGATCGGACAATACGAAATGGATCAAGTCATTTTGTATTTGTGATCAGATGCGAATGTTCTACCGAAACAGACATGGGAGCGAATAGGGAGACCTACGCTACAATGGTCTCCAATTCAACTAAGGATGGCGAATCAACAGAAAATCATACCCATGGGGTAGCTGCAGGAAGTAACCGTGGATATTGAGGGAGCGAGCATGCTGGCAGATTTTGAAGTAATAGAGATTTTTAATGATAGCAATCCCTAACCTACGCTCCTGGGAACTGACTGGGCTACTGATATGAATGGGGTAATCAATCTGAAGAAGTGAAAGATGATCTTTGAGAAGAAATCACTTCGCGTAATAATACCCCTAGATCCTACTGAAGGATCGCGCTATACAGAACCAGTCCACGTTTATGAGAGTGATGATGATCTAGTCTGCATCTATAAGATAACAACATGAGACCAAGACCGGGTGAATCCCACCGCGGATGGACGAGTTACATGGGATCATGAGAGTTCCTGCACTTCGGATTCCGATGGAGAAATAGAATGCTGGCAAAATTGGTTACATGAAGTAACTACGCTGAATTGCAACATGATGACCCGGTCATTGCGTTATGTGTCATCAGAGGTAAGATCTCTGCCTAGTTATGATGGTCTAAATTAGGTAGATGTCTTTTTGGATGCATTTAAAAGGGAGGTGCCAGAAAAACAACGCTTCTAGGCCTTGGAATGGGCACTGCGTGCTACGCTCGCAAGATGTTGGGTTATGCACAAGGGAAGTTTTGATGATTGGCGCGAATGTAGGAGGATGAAGAGAGCACGATTTGGGAAGCCTAGGATGCGACTGACAGACAAGTATGATGGGAAGAATGATCTACATGCACATTTAGCCAAATGGACATAGGCCTATGGAGAAAATCCACAACATGAATGGGCGCACCTATTCTATCATACCCTGGATGTTATCCCAATGAATTGGTATCTAGAAATAGAGCTCTACCCTAGGACAGGTGAATGGGATATCCTGCGCGAAGGATTCATGATGACATTTAGTTTTGAGGACAGGTTTGATGGTATTGATGAAGTGCTACAAGAGGTGAAAGCAGCCATCTTTAGGATACCGTAGGATCCTTTAGACCTGACGCAGCCTAAATGGGCTACTCAGTGGAGTCACACACTAGAATGTTATAATGTAACTACTGAAGAGGAGGATGAGGATTTGCGGAAGATTAACATTCTAGAAACAGAGGGCCACCGCAAGGTCCAAGGACCGTAGATTGAGAACCCTGATATAACCATGCCGGTGAGAACTAAACAAGTGAACATTGGTACGGAGGTAGAACCCAAATTCACGAAGATTAGAGACTACTGGGATGACGCGATGGTGGATAAGGTCATTGAATTACTCTGCGAATATCAGGACTTATTCCCTACCAAGTTTACGGATTTGAAAGGAATAATCGGAGATCTAGGAGTGATGAAGATCACGTTAAAACCCGATGTGAAGCTAGTTAAGTAGAGGCCTTACCGCCTGAATCTGAAATACAAGGAAAAGGTCCGCTTAGAGCTAGACAAAATGTTAGCAGCAGGCATCATTGAGCCTGTGGAGGAATCTAATTGGGTAAGCCCAATGGTGGTGCAATAGAAGAAGCAGAAGGATGAGATAAGGATATGTGTGGATCTCAAAAAACTGAATGATGCTTGTGTGCATGATCCTTTCCCAACTCCATTCACGGATGAAGTGTTAGACAATGTAGGTGGCCAGGAAGCATACTCCTTCATTGATGGGTTCTCTGGGTACCACCAAATCAAAATCACGCCGGAGGATAGGAGCAAGACAACCTTCACGATTGAGTGGGGTTGTTTTCAATACACTGTAATGTCGTTTGGGTTGAAGAATGCGCCTGCTATCTTTTCACGCATGGTCGTCGCAGCATTCAAGGAATTCATTCATAAGTTCCTGGAGGTATATTTTGATGACTAGACTGTATTTGGGTTGGTTAAGCACCATGTAGCGAGCTTGCGCTTGATGCTGGATACCTGTTCAAAGATACTAGATCATGCTCAACCCCAAGAAGTGTCTATTTTGCATTCCTTTTGGGAACCTATTGGGGCATGTGGTTTGCAGACAAAGGTTGATGGTAGACCTCGCGAAGATCACGGTGATTCTGAACTTCGAAGCACCGAGGAGTGTGAAACAGTTGTGTGCTACTCCAGGACATACGGGATATTACCGGAAGTTTATCAAAGGCTATGCCTAGATCACTGCGCCGATGGAAATTTTTTTGAAGAAGGATGTCTCGTTCTACTAGAACGATGACTATAAGAAAAGCTTGGATATATTTAAAGAAAATATGGTTATCGCGCCGATTCTAGTCTTTCCGAACTGGAAGAAAGAGTTTCATGTACATGTTGACGTGTCATGTATAGCACTAGGGGTAGTACTAACACAGGATGGCAGAGAAGGATTGGACCACCCTATCACATTCGCAAGCCGCAAATTATCCAAAGCAGAGAAGAACTATTCCACCACTGAGCGTGAGGGGCTAGCTATGGTGTATGCACTCCAGAAGTATTGACACTACTTGCTAGGAGGTCACTTTAAGATGTATACGGATCACTCCGCGCTAAAGTACCTGGTCAATAAGCTTGTGTTGGGGGGACGAATTTGCATATGGCTCTTATTGTTACAAGAATAGGATTTTGAAGTTGTTTTGAATCCTGGATGATTGAACGCGAGACCAATTCACCTGTCGTGCATGGATACAGGGGAGGAACTCACTAATTTGGAGGAAGGATTACCTAACGCGCAACTCTTTGTTGTGCACATCGTGGATGGACATTTTTAGGATATAATACACTTCCTAACAACAAGAAATACGCTGGAAGGATACTCTATCCAAAAAAATAAGGAATTAGTGGTGCACGCGGAAGATTTCTTTGTCATTGTTGGGAATCTATACAATATGGGGACTGATGAGATATTACGAAGGTATGTACCTGAGTTTGAATGAAGCATCATCCTCGCGAATGCTCATGGGGGCATCGTGGGAGGACATTATGCAGGGAGAGCAACCTCGTAGAAGATTCTACGCGCGGGGTTATTGTGGCCAACCTTCATCAGGATTCAAAAGCATATTGCAAGGCGTGTGATGTATGTCAACAAACAAGCAGGCCATCATGGAGGGATGAAATTCCTTTGAATCCACAAATAATGTTACAACCCTTCGAAAAGTGGGCAATAGACTTTGTAGGACCTACTCAACCCCAAGGGAAGACAGGCATGAGGTACATTATCACTGCGACGAAGTACTTGACTCATTGGGAAGAAGCACAGTTGGTGAAGGATTGCATAGGCGTGACTACTGCGAAGGTTCTATTTGAGCATGTACTGGTGCGATTTGGATGTCCAAAGATTTTGATGAGTGATTGGGGTACGTACTTTCTTAACGAAACGATTAGTGCGGAGACGGAAGAACTTCAGGTGTATCACCAAAAGAGCACACCTTATCACCCACAAGCTAATGAGAAAGTGGAGGCGTTCAACAAAGTGCTTGAAACCGTGCTGACCAAGGTTTGCAATGATCAGCGAAGTGATTGGGACCTACGCATACCTGTAGTATTATGGGCTTATCGGATGACGTGCAAGAAGTTAATGGGATAGACACCCTTTAGGCTGGTATACGGGGTTGAAGTAGTAATGCCTATGGAATACATTGTGCCTAGTCTGCGCATAGCAGTGCTCACAGGTATGACAGATCGCAGAGCCCTGGAAGAGAGGCTCGCGCAGTTGGATGAGCTTGAAGAAGAGAGATTTTTGGCTGGATTTCACCAGCAGGTCCAAAAGCAGTGCGAAAAAGTGTGGCATGACCAACATATTAAGTTGCGCACCTTTAAGGTGAATGACTTGGTGCTCTTTTATGAAAGTAAGTTTGATAAATTTCCAGGGAAATTCAGAATGCATTAGCTGGGGCCCTATGCTATTAAGGAGATTACCAACGGTGGCACAGTCCAGTTGGTTAAGTTGAATGGAGATCCCTTCCTAGGAAAAGTGAATGGAAGTCGATTGAAACCATACATAGGTGGCCCGTCCATTTGACTAGGTGACAAAAGCATAGTCTTAGCGCCCCAGGCAACTGAAAGGAGGCGTGGGACTATAAAATACACTACCCGGGTTAGGGAGCTGCGCGATTTCAGGACTGCACGAAGCAGCGAAGTGTCACAGGGTCCACAATAGCACGAAGATAGCTGGGCTAGCATGCAAGTCCACCGGAAAGTGACCGTTAAAGTCACTATTCACGATTTGATTTTCGGTTTGAGGCCAAATGGAGCGGGCGGCAGGAATTTAAGGTGAACGTTATGGCTTGGATTCTTGAAAATTTGCTGCCAATCTAGCATTAATGGGCAGAATGTGGGGTGAAAGGTTAGATTTGAATTCAAAAGGCCCTATAAATTACAAGTGGTTGTCTAGCGAAGAACACTTGGCTTTTTAAAAATCCAATTGTTGCACTATCAGGTGTGTATGGACCTTATGAATTTTGAGGCTTTGAGAGCAAGTTCAATGTTTGAGACATTGCCAAAGGAGATGTAGGACCTCCTGACTAGAATGATGTCGACACTCGAGGAGGCCGTGCAGGAAATTGTGGTAGTAGAAGCCCCAGAGAGTGTCAGAGTAATATTTGAAGTCCCTAAATCCCCCAGAACACCGACACCTAAGAAGGATAAGCAGGCTATGATCCCAGTGCATGTCTCACCAAGAAACCCACAGAGGACCAAGCTCACCTTGCAGGAAAATGGGAAGGCCATTAATCTAGAGGCCGACGAGGAAGAGTCTGAAGAAATCCTGGTGGATGAAGAGGATGTAGAAATGGAAGTTGAAACCCAGGGTGCAGTCCATATTACCAAGCTACCAGAATATGTTCCTCCATGCAAGGGTGAAGCCAAGGTGCCTAAGGACATAGAGGAGAGCAAGAGCTCCCTACAAACTCTGTTGCTCCCAAATGACCTTGTTTTTGAGGGACCACACTTAGGGCGAGTTTCTGTTCTAAAGTTTGAATATTGGGATCTCGTAGATCATGGGAAATTCCCACTTTTAGTGACTGAGCAGCTAATGCACCGACAGACTGACATGACGGTTGGAATGATTGAATTCAAACCACACACATGGCTCAAGGGTGTAGCAAAAGTTGGGTTGCTAAACCTACTCTAGGTGTCGCATTACCACCGCGCCTCAATGATCGTCTTCGTCATCAGGCAATTGCTCTTCTTGGTGCATGATGGATTTTTGTGGCTGGAGGATCCCATTCCCATCACAGATCACTTGATTCATCCGATCACACGGCTGCCTTACTTAGGGGAGGATCCAGCCAATATATCAGAGGGAAAAGGTGGCGAGTTGGCCCTTGCAGAAGCGATGAAGAAGAAGTTCAAGTTGGAGAAGAAGAAACGAGGATATGCCATCTCCAACATTAACAACCCTGCAGTCAAGATCGCAACACAAATATTAGCAGGGAAAGTGATGCGAAAGTGCCACATGGATGACGTGCCCGATCCTATGGTTATACTAGTGGCCCAATGCACTGAAGGAGTCCAGTTCAACTGTGCGAATTATCTATGTGGCGAGTTCCTTGTGAACTGTCGCGAGGCACAGGAGCAGGGAAAAACATTCCACTAAGCATGGCTCTTTCTCTCAATCATATTGGTGGCATGGGAGATGCCCGAAGATATCCAATTCCCTTCGGTCGCACCGGACCTTCCAGAGGCAGCGAAGTACGCTTCGCTATGGGTGACCAAGGACGTGCAGCGTATAAAAGAAAGCAAGATCTTTTGGATCTTGATGGAGATGAGTATCCGGATGGGGATCAATCACAAGCCGTAGTTGTCACCCACAATATACACCAGTTTGCAGAGCTTTGCAGAGTTCAAAGTGGATTTCCACCATGTCTTTATCAGGGCGTGGAAGGACCCTACAAAGACATGGCATAACCTACCATATCTGGTGACTGATGATGTAATTTTCACAGTCCTTGAGTCTTGGTGACCAGAGTGGCGCACTCCAGCTGGCTTGATGGTGGAAATAGACAAGTCCATCGTGTAGTGCAAGAAGGAAGAAACAAAGCTCTGAATGGCACAGCTGGCAGGGAAACGAAAAAAAGAGGAAGCAGAGGCTAAGGCCCAGGCAGCACACGAAGCCATGAAACTGGTAGAACAACAAAAAACAAGAGGAGAAGAGCGCAAAGGGCAGAAGTCACCTTCGCCCGAGGCTGAGGCAAAAACAGAGACAGAAAAAGGTGGCATGGACCCTCAAACGACATCCACCCAGCTAAAGCGTCTGCACCCACAAGAGAAGGCAGCCTCGCGGAAGAAAACCAAGGCTTCAAAGACATCATTGGACCCAATCACCCTCACTGAGGGGGATTTGCACGACATTGGTGAAACAGTGAGGGATGTCACCATGGAGGCCCTCCAACAATTTGAAGAACAACAACAGTTGGTATTGGGAGCTCTCTAGACAGAGCTGCAGGAGTTGCAAGTTCGCACTCCACAGGTTGGCACAGTGTCTACTAGCTTCGCGATCGGCACTTCAGTTGTCGAGGAGATGTTGCGCACAAGGGTGACCAACACGATAGTGCTACTAGATGGGGCACTCACTACAGAAAATGAGGCTGACAGGCCCATGGTTAGCAACCTAAAAAAGGTAGGACTGAATATGGCTGCGCTCCCTCAGGAGACGCTCTACCTTTTGTAGGATGGAATCACCACAGAACTCAGGGCATGGGAGAGCCACACTCTGCAGGTGATGAGAAAGCAACACATCAACATCAAGCAGTTGGACCTGCAGTGCAACGAGGCACTGGAGCAGAACAAGCAAATAATGCAGGTAGTGGAGGAAGCCTGCCGAATGGTCCCAGAGTTGGACATTCAGGCAGAAAAACCAGTAGAGGTGCACATCCGCAAGTTAGCCACAGGGGTGCGCAACATTCAAGCAAAGATGGCCTGGGTTCAGTTGGAGCTGAACCTATAGATCACAGAATTGCAGTTGAGGGCTCAACCTTCAACTTCCCCAGAAGCCAGGGAACAGTGTACCACCACTATTACAACAGCAATAACTGTAGTCGACAGTGCAGTAGTAAACTGCATGCAGCTTTTTGAACAGTTATTTGAGGTCCTCACCACCCTGCAGGAGGACCCAAATGTAGAGCACCTAAAGAAAAAGGTGCATGAGCTACAGCAAAAATATGACGAGGTCAAAGGGACCACACAGACGGTTGCCCTTACACAAAGGCTCGCACAGATGTAGGAGGCAAAGGCACTCAAGGAACAGGTGGATGTCGCTCGGCATAAACAAGTGGTCTTAAAAGTGCACCTACAGCCATGGATAGATAAGGCTTATGCAATCATAGCCTCCATTGAAGGAAAGCTCACACAACTGCAGGCAGCTCAGCAGAAGATTCAGGGCAGCAGTTCAACAGCAGTCACCAAGCAACGCATGGAAGAAGTCTAGTAGACGGCTTCTCAGTGTGCTGCCGAATTTGCGATGATCAAAATGAAGCTAGGAGGTCTTCACGTTAAGATCTCCGCACCTACAAAGTGACTCGAGGGCGAGTCACGATGTTTGTGTTGGGGCCTGTTGGGCACAGGATCCCCCAAGGGAAGTTTTGGGGCTAAAAGCCCATATTTTGGTCATAATTTTGTAATCCAAGTTTAAAGACTCCGCATTTTGTGGTCGTGGAGTGCGTAGGTGTTAAAGAACCATAGGATTGTCTGCCCTTATTTTGGAAATGTAATGTCAGCTGTAGAATATCTACCCATGATCCGTTGACCATGGGATTGTATAAATAGAGCTAAGCTCTATGTAGTTAGAGGAATCAATAAATGAAGCAATGAAGATATGATGTATGAGAGATAGATCTGAAGTAGAAGTCTAAGTATTGCGTCGTAGCATAGGTAGAGGCTCTGTAGCTAAGGGCGCAAAGGCCTAGAAGTCCGCAGCTGAGTGCGCAGACCCCTGCAGCTGAGTGCACAGGATGGGTCAAGTCTGTAATTGTTCATAATTATCAATAAAGAGAAGTATTCTACAATTTTTGCGTCTTTATTTCCTGTTTATGCATCTTGCTATATTGGGTATGAATTTCACTTATAATGCTTATATGATGTGCAAATATATGTAATTATGGTGGATAAGTGAATGCAAGTAAGAACATATGTTACACAAAGCTAACTAAGATCTATTAATAAGATAAGTAAGACACTTAGCCTGGTTGGGGAAATATCATTGTTCATTGCCCTAGCAGCGTGAAAGTATATCAACCCCTGGTTAGTGCTACGTGAAAACCGATTGTACCCTTTTGCGAAGGTACTGAAGGGTGGAACAGAGGGTTAAGCAACTTGTGTGAAGGTACATATAGCTGGAATAAACTGACATCACATCCATCTCAAGGATGTGGAAACTTGCTTCCAGCATCCCCCCATACTACTTCAGGTGAGACTTCAGTCCGCGCTCCACAGGCTGATGCCGAAAGGGCCAATAGTGTAGGGATTTGTTTGGCTAAACTAATGCTGAACCTGGGTCAGGTCCCCTCAAGCCAACATAGGATGTTTAGTCCAAAATAACGGTGTCATTTTATTTTTTATGCGTGTGCATATATTTCTCAATTCCTATTTTATTTCCATAACATATTTTATTTGGTGAATATTCACAATGTGGTTTATTCGATATTTGTTGTAATAATAATTACATAAGACAAATAAACTATTAAGTTAGGATAGTAATATCCAGTTGTTCCAGTTCAATGAATTTTCACATGATGTCGAGCATTGAAGATCATATCAGAGGCTCAGAAGAAAAGCAAGTGAGATTGTGTAGTTTCTGAGGGAGATATGAAGCAATAATTCCATATCTACACAGGCCAACCAAGCATGAAAATTATTGGAGGTAGGAAAATTGATTTCGAGTTTAGGGTGAAGGAAAAGTTCAATTGGCCCTAGAAGCAGTAGCAATAGGAAGCTGTTTTTCTAGAGAGAGGATTCCAGTTAGAATATTAGTTAATTCACAGAGTAGATATAGGAATAGAGATTTGAAGTAATGGTTTGCAGTTGCAGATCTGCGCATGGCAGGAAGAGAAAAGCACACTAGGAGGGAATCTCCAGTATATTTTTTAAAGGGTTTCTAGTTTCCTAGTTGCATGAAAGGAGGTTGTGATTTCTAGAAGCAAAAGGTTGTAGTAGATTTTTCAATTTAGTCAGTATGAATTTTAGGGTTAGGAGTGTGTGTGCCATACTCCAAAGAAGGAATTCTGAGAGGTAGAACGAGTTAGTAGAATTAGCATGCAATGTGAATTCCGAGAAGGAAACTAGAAGGTAAGTACTTAAGAATATCTATGCATTCCTAGGGGAGTGTGTGTAGTAAAGAGAAGGCTGAGTTGTCAGAAGGAGAAGGAGATTTCCAATGTAGAATTCTCCAGTTGATTTGAGTCTTGCAGAGATGGCTGCAACATGACTCAGATATCAGGATAGACATGACGAAACCTTAAACTTTGGTGTCTATCAGGCTAGGATGCAATTCCTTTTGGATGAGTGTGGTCTGAAGGAGTTTGTGACAACATTTGTGGTTGAACCGATAGACCCTATCCGGTATCTTAATTATAATAAGGATATGGCCAAAGCAAAGAGGATGATCCTAGATGGGGTTCAGGATCACATTTTCCTACATATTGCAGAAAAGAATATGTCAAAGGAAATGTGGGAGGTTTTTGTGAAGCTATACCAGGATCCATATGAGAATCCGAAAAATGATTCTCAAGGAAAAACTAAGGAAAACAAAAATGTAGAAGGGTGAGAGCATAAATTCCTACCTCACCAGAATTCAGTGTTGGAAAGGCAAAGGAAGAAAGGCACAAAATTGACACACACAAAACACACAATTTTTTTCTCTTCTATTAATCACACAAACTCGACTTAACTACATGAACCCAGCGAGGGGTATTTTTACTTTTTAACTCATGACTCGACTGATGCTCACTTCAACATGCACATACTCACTAAATTTAACCTCTCAAATTATAAGACTGGACTCAAACTGACATTTACTTGACTCAAATTAATTGACACTCTAAATCTAGATCACTCTGCATGTAGGATTAATTATCTATGTTTAACACTCCCCCTTAATTACAACCACTAAAATAAGATATGACTCATGACAACTCAAACATGTTTGTTGGTCTAAGTCTCAGCTAGGCTTACAACACCTAAGTTTCCTCTATGAAACTCAAATACATCTTTTGCTAATGGCTTAGTGAATATATCAACCAATTGATCACTCAATTTACAAGGCTTCAAATAAACTTCTCCATTTCTCACAAGTTCTCTAATAAAATGATATATTGTATCAATATGTTTTCTCTTTTGATGAAACACACTATGCTTGGATAGTGCAATGGTTGAGGTGTTGTCACAATATATTGTTGTTGATCCTTCTTGTTTCTATTGAATTCCATCCAAAACTCTTTGTAACCATATTGCTTGACATGTTGTTGATGTTGTTGCTACATATTCTACTTCTATTGATGAAAGTTTCACAATAGGTTTCTTCTTAGATGCCCATGATATCACACCTTAAACCAAGATGAAACACATAACTAGAAGTGATTTTCCTATCATCCAAACTTCCTGAAAAATCATTGTCAGTATATCCAACCAAATCCTTCTTATCTATACTTGTATAAAATATGCCACAATCTGTATCTCCTACTATGTATCTCAGAATCCTTTTTCCAACTTTCCAATGTGAGTCTTTTGGAGACTCCATAAATCTAGAAATCAAACTAACTCCTTGCATAATATTTGGTCTTGTAGTTGTGAGATACATAAGGTTGCCAACCAATCTTTTGAATAGAGTTGGATTTACATATGATCCTTCATCATCCTTACTTAACTTTGTACTTGTTGTAACTGGTGTAGGAGCAGGTTTACAATTTTCAATTTTGAACGTTTTCAGTAATTATCTAGTATACTTATTTTGAAAAATAAAAATTCCTTTCTCTAATTTCTCAACTTCTATGCCAAGAAAATATTTCATAAGACCAAGATCTGTCATTTCAAATTATTTCTTCATTGCTGCTTTAAACTCATCTAATTCAAGATCACCAATATAAATCATATCATCCACATACAAGCAAATAGTCAAAATATGTCCATGCTCAGTTGCCTTTGTGTACAAGGTAGGTTCAATGTTGCTTTTGCAAAATCCATTCTTGACCATATAATTGTCAATTCTACTATACCAGGATTTAGGCACTTGCTTGAGTCCATAAAGCACTTTCTTCAATATGTAAACTTTATCTCCATGACCTTCAAATTCATAACCTAGAGGCTACTCCACATAGATTTGTTCTTCTAGAATGTCATTTAAGAAAGTTGGTTTCACCTCCATGCAATACAATCTCCACTTGTTCTGAGATGTTGTTGTTAATACTACTCTTACCGTATCCAATCTAGCTATCAGAAAAAATGTTTCTCCAAAGTATATTATCGATGTTATGAGAACCCTTTTGCTACAAGCCTTGCCTTAAATCTATCAATTTCTCTTTTTTTGTTCAACTCTTTCTTGAACACCCATTTCATACCAATGATATTTTTATCTTTTGGTAAATCAACCAAATCTAAAGTATCATTCTCTTCTATAGATTCTATTTCTTCATCCATATTTTTCACCCAATTCTCATCTTTGGTAGCTTCTTCGAACGATAAAGGTTGAAATGACAACAATGCAAAATTTGAAGTAATACCCAAATCATCATATATTGCAGACTTCTCATTTTTCTCTTACCATTTCTTGATTCATCACCTAACTTATTGTTGGGAGTATTATGATTTGTTGATCTGCTTGAAGATCCATGTTGTTTAGAAAATCTTGTATTCCTTTCTAGTGTGACTCTATTTGGTGTCTTCTCCTATGATTCTTGTTTTTTGCTACATCCTCTTCCTCCATGAGTGGTACTCTTACATCAATTGTTTTTTCTCCACTCTAATTCCATCACTCTTGTTCTTTGAACATAACACCTTTGTTGATTATAGCCTTCTTGGTGACAAGGTTATATAATTTATAAGGTTTTGATTGCTCACTGTAACCAATAAATATGCATTTTTCATTTTCATCATCTAACTTTCCTCTTATATTTTTAGGTACATGTGCATATGCTACACATACAAACACTCTAAGATGAGATACATTACAAGGCATACATGACCATGCTTCTTCTGGAAATTTGTTCATCGTGCTCTTTGAAGGATATTTGTTTATCACATAAACAACACATGTAACTACTTCTGCCCAATACTTGTTTGACAAGTTCTTTCCTTTCGTCATGCTTCTTTCCATGTTCATAATTGTTCTATTATTTCTCTCTACTACACCATTCTACTGCAGCGTGTATCTGGTTGTAAATTTCCTTTTGATTCCATGTTGTTTGCAGTAAGCATGGAATGACTTGGAACCATATTCTCCATCATAATATGATCTTAATACCTTGATCTAACGATCACTTTTGTTCTCTAATAGGGCTTTGAATTCTTTGAACTTTGCAAAATTTTCATACTTCTGCTTCAGAAAATAAACCCATGTCTTTCTACTGAAATCATCAATGAATGTGAGGAAGTAATAACTTCCACCAATTCACTGTGTCTACATAGGTCCACACAAATTTGTGTGAACCAACTCTAGTGGCTTCTTTTCTCTGTATGCAACTCTTTTCGGAAAACTCTCACGATGTTTCTTTCACAGGATACAACACTCACAAGTACTAGAAGGTTATTTTATGAGAGATAATCCTCTAACCATCTATTTCTACTGCAAAAATCATAAACCAGATAAATGCAAATGTCCAAACTGAAATTTCCATAACCAATAATCATCATAACATGCAACTGTAAAAGAATTGACCTGAGCTTTGCAATTCATGATCAAAGGAAACAATATATTCCTCATCATCTGGACCTTTTCTATCAGCTACTTTCTTGGGGGCTTGTGATATATAACACAAATTGTCCCTCAAAAATAACATTGTATCGTTTTTTCATTAATTTACCAACACTAATAAAATTATGTTTTAAACAAGGAATATAATATAACTTTGAAATTGTCTTTAACACCCCTTGCTTGGTCATGAAATTGACCACTCCTTTTCCATCTACACACAAAATCTTGTCAGTGCCCAACTTTACCTTTGTCTTGACAGATTGATCCATATTTTCAACCAGATTCTTTTTGCCTATCATGTGGTTACTGAAACCATTGTCTAATAGCCAAACATTATCATAAGGTTCATGCATGGTATGGTAAGATAGGAACATGGAGTTAGTATTCTTTGCAGTCACATTAGCTCTCTGCTTTCCTTGATCAACTATATTGTTCCTACAATCACGTGCATAGTGACCGAATTTATTGCAATAATAACATCTCACCTTTGATTTGTCGACACTTTGATTATTGTTGAATCTTTTTCTATTTCTTCCACTTCCATTTTCCTGCTCTTCTTTGCCATCTCTCTAACTGCCATTTCTTCCACCTTGACCTCTGCTTCTTGATCTACCTTTTCCTCGACCTTTGTCTCTTGAGATAAAAACCCAACTTTTAAAAGATTTTTCTAAGGTGCAATCCTTATTTATGTCTATCGTCGCTTCATGGGAGAGAAGTGATCCCATCAATTCATCAGCAGTCAATGTCTTCAAATCCTTGGATTCTTCAATAGTTGCTACTAAAACATGAAACTTAGTAGACAAAGATTTTGGGACCTTCTCAACCACTATTTGACATTTAATTTCATCACCATAAATATTTAACTAGTTTACAATAGTCAAAGCCTGATTAATGAATGAATCGATATCCTTTGTTTCCTTCATCTGTAGGCTTTCAAAACACATCCTAGTTGTAACCACCTTCCTCCCACACTTTCCCAAGTTCACCAGTCCACTGGGGTAAATATGTGACGAAGATTAAGTATGGTATGACTTAACCTCTTAATTACATTTAAGGAAGTGGAATCGACAAACCATAGCTTTAATGACTGTCCTGATGCACTATAGGACCCCCAAGAGCTAAACCACCCCTCCAGGTGTCCAAACCCTAAGTTAGATTTCTTTTCCACTAACTTGAACTCCCATTCACATGCACAACCCTACATCCAATGCCTGTAATCCTCCACTCACATGCATAAGCCTCCAAGGGAGTGATTGCAGTCCCAATTTCCCAGTTATGTGCTTGCTACTGCAGAATCTATGCCACCTTTTCATGGATAGAATCCAGATCAATACCAAAAACTTGATGAAAATTTACAAAATAATAAATGACATAAATATAAATCCTCTAACACAAAACATTATCAAGGACTTTACCTAACCAAGCCTAACGATGACATTCATTTCATCAAACACATAGTGAACATGTTGTTATAGACATATTTGGGTACTGCAACCCCAAATTCATATGTCCATAAACTAAGGGCTCTTTAGTCCCTAAAAGTGTTTTTTCATACCCTAAAGGATCATGGTCAACTGATTACATCATTTCCCAGAAGTTCCACCTAAAAAACTACTCAGAACTGGCCAAAACTGGACCATACTTACTACTCCATGGTCAGGGTGTGATGCATCTTACTTTCTAAACATGAGGGGTGTGATGCATCTTACTTTCTAAACACGAGGGGTGTGATGCATACTGAAATGGCCTTCTATAGGCTGCGATGAGAAAGAATAGACAAATGGCAGAGACAGTTTTCTAAGTGGATGATCATGGAATCTTCCAGAAACTTCTCATATGACACTTGCCTCTCTGAATTCGCCCAGGGATGAGTAAGAGATCAATGAAATCTCCAAGTGGAACCAAGAACTATCAGTGGAATGACACTAATAAAAAACCCAAAGCTGACTCACACTCTTGCAAGACATCTATAAATGGATCCCTCATCTGAGAGATTTGGAGGCTGGAATTTTGTATTTTGTAAGGAAGTGTTGTTGGTTTGCTGAGAAGAGACATTGCATTGTTGGGTGATTTGCTTGTTCATGAGGTGAAGAGGGATTCTACAACTAGGAGGATGATGCTAGATCAGACAGTTAGGTTGTAATCCTCTCTTACATTACTATTAATAAAGTTCTTTGAGTTTTCCTCCATATGATCTTGTATTTGTGAATCTCATTGTTTATGAATGCAATTGTATGGTCAATGTGTTTCTGATTCCGCATTGTTTATGATGTTTTAGATAGAGATGCTTTGATAGTTTGTTGTTACTTTGACTCTACAGGTACTCTTTGAAGTGGGACAAGTAGTAGAGGAGTGGCAAATTCTATCAAAGGAAGGAGAAATCAAGCTAGGATCAAAGCGGAAGATCCAGGTTGGTCCTCTATTTTTCTCTTCCATCTATCACACTTAAAGGAACTCTTGAAAATCTTTCATTGTTTGTTTCTAAGATAGCTACCCGTCTTAGTGGGACTAGCAGTTTGAATCGAAACTAGTTTTCCTTGAAACACATGTACTCTATAGGTCATGAATGCATAATTGAACATAAGGGTCTAATACTTATCTGAGAATCATCAAGAAGGTCTAATGCCCTCTCATAATAGTTGTAATAACAATTGTTATTCCATGTATTCATCAACCATTCATATATTCATCAAACATGTTAATATCCATAAACAATATACATCACACAACCAACATATAACCAACTAATAACCAACATATAAACTAGTAAATAACCAACATGGAAACCATGGAAACTCAACCATAATATCACCATCGTAAGCAATACACATGATCATTTATCACACTAGAAAACACCTCTTATTAACATATGAAAATTCCAACCAAGTTAAGGACTTCCACATACCACCCAACCATAGATTGGGCTGAACCAAATCTTTCGTTCAGCCAATCACCCCCGTGCCATATTCCAAGCATCAATTTGGGGTCTCGTGGAATGATCAAAACAAAACCAAACCAAGGCTTCCAAAGGAAAAACCACCTCAACCCTCAACCAGTGATTCCACCTCACAGTCAGACATCACTAACCATCAGTAGATTGGTCCCTACCCAAGCTTTCCAGGGCTCTAGAGTGTTTGTTCAAACTGGCTCTAGGACTAGTAACTCAACCCATAGTTGCTACAAGGCTACAAAGTGTTTATCTAACCAAGGCTCCAGGAATAGTAACTCAACGTACCAAGGGCTCCAGAGCATTTTTCTAACCAAGGCTTCCAGGACTAGTAATTCAACCAAAGTTGTTTCAAGGCTTCCAGAGCGTTTGTCTAACCAAGGCTCCAAGAACTAGTAACTCAACCCATAGTCATAAGGAACATGAGCACCAATAAGAAAACAAATGGGAAAACCCAAAAAACCATCGTTATCTAGGAAATGGAAAGGTTAGGCAAAACCACTATCGATAAAGGAAATCATCCATGTCAATGACAAATCATAACCAAGAAGCCACATGCATATACCATGCATGCCAAAACTAGAAAGGAAACCATACATGCAACTCAATACATGAAAAGCAATTTAGTTGTAGTCATTGATCCACATGTTCCCTTGTGATTTCCCATTTTAATTTTCCTTCTTTCTCCAAATCCAATGTATGCCAAAGTGATCCAAGAATACTCTAAGTGTGCAAGAGTATGAGAGAGTGAGAAAATAGAATAAAGTGCCAAAGACTAAACTGACAAAATATAACATTTACAAAAGCCATGAACTGATCCTCATAAGACTTTTTATCATTGAGGCCTCTAATTTATTCATTTTCCTTCAATTTCCTTCTCATGAAAATCTGTGACCTTTCACCTTCCTTTTCTCCTACTTTCCATTATTTTCAAAAATAAAATGCCAATTAATGCCTCTTTTCCTTTTCCATTTTCCTTAGCCACAATAAACCGAAAGTGACACCTACTAGGATGTTTATCCTACCATTCAACTTGGAATATGTGTCCCATGACCTTGGTCTTATATTTTTTTACATGGAAATTCAACCAAGGGCTATTACAGAACCCTCCCCTTTGGGGGAACATCGTCCTCGGTGTTCTATGACACCTATAACCAGAAAGATTATTGAAAACCAAAACCTACTAACTATGGAGCTTTATAACACAACTTTTTGCAGTATTTAGAATGACCATTGTTGAAACATGACAAACATACCTTTTACTGGACCTTTATAACACAACTCATTACGATATTTACAATAACAGCCACATATGCACTCATGCACATTTGCTTCAACTAGAAAATAACCATATTGTCTATGTAGTTTTGTAAATCCAACTCGATATAGTATTTACAATAATATACACATATACACATGAAACATTTCTCAACCAACAAATAAAATGGTACGATACCAACATCAGCAATAAGGGAATCCAAAGGCTCACACCTCCACACTCAAAAGTAGTACTAGGATTCACCTCCTTCCTAAGAAGTCCAGAATCCATTGCTAAATTCAAATCTGTGTCCAATGTCTAGCGCTACAATCCTGCACCACTTTCCATCTCAGTGAACAGTTACCAGCTCATTGTTCTAGGGCACACTCCCAATGTGCTCCTGATTTCATCTAGCAATGTTAATGACAAAAACAAATGTATTCCCTGACCTTCCCTCTGGTAATCTAGTCACCCCCTTTCCTGCAGTCACACGCCTTCTAAGTTATGAAAGCATCCCCTTCTTTGCTACACAGTCCCTCGGGAAACCCCTCCCTTGGCAAGGTTTCCTCACATGAAGGTCCAAAAACCAAGGCATATCCCTGCCTCAAAACCATCATACTAGTCATAGCATGCTCAGTCCAATCAATGGACACTATTGGGTACTAGTGTCTCACAATGGCCCTACTCCTGAAGTGCTTTACAAACATATTGTTGCCTATTCCAATTCATTTTTTCATTGCTGCTAACATTCTTGCAATCAGTTCCAACCACCCAAACCACAAATTTTCAATGCTTTCCTGTACCAAGCACATAATTTCCATTGGATTCAAAATAAATTGAAATAAAATCAAATCATACCTCATTAGTATCTTGTCAATAAGATACACTTACAATTATGTTCACTTCCTATCACAACAAGTCAAACTAGTTGTTTGATCAAATCATCATGTATAAACATATCACATCCAGCTACCTCAAAACACAACTAGCATAATCAAAATCATATATCACATGTAACCATCATAAATTAGAGTGATAGATCATGTGCATAATAAAACTGAAATAAAATATTGATACTTATCCTTCAATCGGTCCTTTGCTTCTACATTTGTCCTTATCCTTTTTGTACACACATCAAATTAGTTACCACACTAGACAAGCACCCAATACTTCTATTTTCTTCAATCACATACACATAGACACATTATACATCACAACACATAAAATCACACACGGTCTACAACACCACATAATACATACACCAACACCTGTTGTACCACACAACACAATACATACACCTACACCCAATGTACAACACACTACATATACGTACACAAAGTACAACACAATGAATACACATGTCATGATACAATGACTACACAATACACATAACATAGTACCGCATGTATACAACACAACATGTATGATACGTACACAACACTTCTTGCACAATGTGTACACAACACCACATGTACACATAACCAACTACACCACGTGTACACAACACCACATGTACACAGCACCATCTGCATGACTTGTACACAACACCACATGTACATAGAACCACCTACACAACATGTACCCAACACCACATGCACGCAACACCATGTACCGCATGTACATAGCACCACATGCACATAACACCACACGTACAACATGCACACCACACCATATGTAAACAACACCACATATACAACATGCACACAACACTACAAATACAACACGCACACAACACTATATCTACACAAAAACGCATATCCAACATGCACACGACACTATATGTACACAGTACCTCATATAAAACATGCACACAACACTATATGTACACAATACTACACATACAACATGCACACATCCCCATATGTACACAGTACTGCATATACAACATGCACACAACATTATAGGTACAACATGTACAATAGATACACAACAGTAGTATTGCACATCCAAATACCACACATTGACTCTACCAAGCAACCTTGCTTCTATTGTCTTTCAACTATTCATGCATGTTCCAACATGCCATAGATTGCAATGATTTCATTCCACTGATGCATCCTTTACCATTACCTTCCATAGCATAAACATAGACATAGTATAATCACACAATATCAATTCATATCCACATTATACTATTCTCATAGATCCGTCTGGGCTACTCTTGCCACTTGAATCCTCATAAAACTAGAAACCTCATCATTCCATTCACTTGCATTGGCAATCCTTCCACAAGAATGATCTCGGACAACTTGTCATACAATGGCATACATACATACATGTATACACATATAATCATTAAAACAACCAAGATCCCTGATGACCCTATTAGACAATGACAAACATACTTGCATATATACATATAAACATCAACATAAATAGATTATGATCCCTAATGACCCTGTCAGACAATGGCATACATACATACATATATATACATATATATGCATATATACACATTATCATAATCATGATCACAACACAATTACCGTTACTCATAAGATCAAGGTTAAGATAACTCCCTTTATTCATACACAACATGCACAACATTGAGAACCACAATTCCCAACACAGCCAAGGCATCTGACGCCTCAAAATCCATTTATTTTACCCTTCATGTTACTGTTCTCATGACTTTCCTACCACCATCCTTTTATCCCAATGGACCTAACTATTCCAACCGATTTCCATACTCTTACCTTTAGTTGCCCTTACACATGCATCAAGCTTCATATGGGTCTTACATTACCTGTTGGATTTCATTCAGCTCTCCCCGAGATCCATTAACTTTCATCCTTCCCAACCAATTCCCAAGACCCTCAAAACATAAAATGCAAGAACAAGAAACAAATAAGAATAAAAACATGAACACCAATAGCAATATGACACCAAAAACAAAGTGGCATGACAATCCATTAGACATAAACAAAATTGCAATTCAAGCGAAAACAAATAAAACGGAACTAAAAGCACACAACTAGCAACAAACACCATGAATCAACCCCATGGGTTCCCAGTGCTTCCAAGTGAAATCTCAATCTGAGCCTTCTTCAATATTTCACGGCAGTCTCTTTTTCCATGCAATCCTTGCATCATACTGCCATAAACACATAATTTTCAGTGCATAAATAAATATACAATATACTAGTTACCTTAGCTCATTGTCACATGCATGCAACCTTGTAACTGAATACATCCATGCCATCTCTCAAGGGACTCCAATTCCTTGACGAATCCAACCATAAATAGAAACTAACTATTATAGTTGTCAAATACATGTTCATGAATCTAGCATATATCCACATAATGTCAGACAAAATCAAGGTTAAGGAGATTTCTTGTATGAAAATAACTTATTCATTTGGAATTGTGGTTTCCAAACGTAGCCAAGGAATTATCACCCAATTCCTTTCTTTTACCTTTTTTTGTTGCATTTAAGTCTTATTATGTATTGTGACATCACCCAATTGTCAGTTATATAAACAAATCAATTGTTACCTTGTCACGCTAATACCAAGCATGTTTTCCCTGCAACTGATCACACATGTTAATCACATGTTCCAAAGGTCAATACATCATATCTATTAATTTGAAATCAACCTTTACCAAGACTAACAACCATGTCATAATCAAGTAACACTGATTAGCCATAATACTACAACTAGCACCCACTTGCAATCAAGTACATATCAGTTGTTAGTACAACCATCTTAAACTAGATCATTTCTTCATGCAATCTTATAGACTCATACTCATATCATGCAATTAATCAAACATTCAAACAAATTGTAAGCATACTATGTCAGATAAATAGATGACATAATCATACTCATACCTCAATGTATCTAAGGGGAGTTTGTTACATTTACACAAGTCATTCCATATTAGTATGACAAAATATCACAATTATATCGACTCATACCTGAATATCATAACCATAACCATCTGCATAAACTAATCCAGATTATCACGATACAAAATAACATCAAGATCTTAGATGCAATGACCAAAATCATCTTGTGTATGATCGTAATGCATATAACAACAATTTCACTACCATACATGACTACCTAATGCATGTGCATATGACCGCACTGAACAACTAGCATTTATCATGCATGTAAACACAACAAAATAGAATGACAAGAATGTACATAACCATAATGCATATAACAACCATTAACTAACATACTTGCATTCCCAACATAAAAACTTGTATAATGATCTGTTCTTACCCCAAGTTCCAGTGTTGCAACCTCGCTCTAATAAGTTTCTTTTCATGCTCTATCTCAGCCAATGCATTAGCATCATGATGACACAAACTGAAAAAATTACTATCACAATGCATGCATACAATTGCTTAGACAACCAGCACGCATGCATGGAAAACACATTCTGCCCATCTAGTCCAAGTGTTGAACCATGCTTTGATACCACTCTATAACCACCCTCCTCCCACACTTACTCAAGTTCACCAGTCCACCAGGGTAAATATGTGACAGATAGTTACTATGATATGACTCAGCCTCATAATTACATTTAAGGAAGTGGAATCGACAAACCGGAACGTTAATGACCTTCCTCAGGCACTACAAGACCCCCAAGAGCTAAACCACCCCTCCAGGTGTCCAAACCCTGTGTCAGATTTATTTTTCACTAACATGAACTCCCAGTGGCATGCACAAGCCTACATCCATGTGCATGTAAGCCTCCATGCACATGCATAAGCATCCAAGGGAGTGACTACACTCCCAATTTTCTAGTTTTGTGTCTACAACCACATAATATGTGCCACCTTTTCAGGGATAGACTCCATATCACTGCCCAGAACTTAATGAAACTTTCCAAAAAAATAAATTACATAAAGACAAAGCCTCCAACACAAAACTTGATCAATCACTTGACCTAACCAAGCCTAACCATGACAATCATTTCGTCAAACACATGGTGAACATGTACTCTACAAGTCATGAATGCATAATTAAACATAAGGGTCTGATACTTATCTAAGAATCATAAAGAAGGTATAATTCCCTCTCATAATAGTGGAAATAACAATTGTTAGTCCATGCATTCATCAACCATTCATATATTCATAAAACATGTCAATATCCATAAACAATATACATCATACAACCATCATATAACTAGCTAATAACCAGTGTATAAACTGTAACAACCCTGGTCAAAATCCATGTAATAAAAGTTAATAGAGGCAAAATAATAACCATGGTTCATGGGACACATATTCCAAGTTGAACGTTAGGCAAAAGCATAGAGATGGGGATTACTGGTGATTGATTAATGGCTAAGGAAATTGGCAAAGGCAATGATAAATGTTTTGGAAAGAAAAAATGGCATTTTGGCACATTTATTTATGAAATAATGGAAATTAGGAGAAAAGGGAGGTGAAATGTTACAGGTTGCATGTGAGGAGGAAAATGAAGGAAAATAATGGAAAATGAAGAAAATAGAGGCCTCATTAATAAAAAGGCTTCTGAGGATTAGTTCACATACTTTTTTAGGTTCAGTTTTGTAGCTCTCTCTCTATTCTCTTTCTCTCTCTCATACTCTTGGACACTTAGAGTTTTATTGGAGCACTCTTGGAGGAGTGTGGCGTACTTGGAGTTTTGTGGCAAGAAGGCAAAGGAAGAGAAGGAAAGCGCAAGAGGACATCGGGATCAACAGCTACAGCGGGTTTTGCTTGCAGGTACCGAGTTGCATGTATGTTTTCCTCACTAGTTCTGGCATCCATGGCATATGAATGTGGTTTATCGGTCATGATCTATCATTGGGATGGAGGATTTCCTAGGTTTACAGTGGATTTTCCTTGCCTTGCCATTTCCTGGATATCCATGGTGTTGTGGTTCATTCCTTTGCTTTTTTGGTTGTTTCTCATGTTTCTTTTAGCTTGGGTTGAGTTACTAGTTCCTAGAAGCCCTTGTTGGACAAATTCTTTGGAAGCCATGTAACAACTTGGGTTAAGTTACTAGTCTTAGAAGCCTTGGTTGGACGAATGATCTAGAATCCCTTGGTGGGTTGAGTTACTAGTCCTAGAAGCCCTGGTTGGACAAACACTCTAGAGGACCGACGATAGTTGTGCGTTGAGTTACTAGTCCTAGAAGCCTTGGTTGGAACAAATGCTCTAGAGCCCTAGAAGGCTTGGGTAGAGACCAATCTAATGATGGTTTTTTGATGTCCGAACGTGAGGTGCAATCATTGTTTGATGGGTTGGACTCTGGAAGCCCTGGATGGTTTTGATTAATGTTTTTTATGAGATCCCACATTCATGCTTGGAATATGGCATGGGGGTGGCTAGCTGAAGAGAGATTTGGCTCAGCCATGTCTACGATCAGGTCATTCGTGGAAGTCCCACAACTGGTTGGCTTTTGCATCATTAATATGAGGTTATTTCTCCTTTTTATTTCATGAGTATTATATTGGTTTATATGTGGATGATATGGTTGTGATTTCCTTGGTATTTTTGTTGCTATTATGTTTGTTATGAATATGTATTATGATAGTGGCTATGTATGGCTCTCGTCATGTTTTTACTTGTAAATGAATGAACAATGCATCTATGGCCTAATGGATGAAACTACAGCTAATGTGTTGAGGCATCAATGCTTCTTAGCGATTCTCAGATGTGTATGAGACCCCTATGCTCAGATTTTTTGTTTAAACCTATAGATTACACATTTATGACATGTTTAACGAAATGCCTGTCATGGCTAGTAGGGGTCCAGTCAAGTCCTTGTTTAATTAATTGTATATGTATCATTATTTTGTTGTTATCTTGCAATTCTAAAATTTTCATTGAGTTATGGGCAGTGACTTGGGCTATGGGCCTGAAAAAGTGGCTCAAATCTTGGAGACGCATGTACAACACTGGGCAGAAAAGTCCCTAGACGCATGCATACCCATGTTGTGAGAATGTATGGAGCCTCTTGGATGCATTCTTGTCCATATCAAGGGAGTTTCCAGGGGTTTAATGGCCTAAAAATTCAGTGGGACCTAGGGGCTAGTTACCTGAGTTGTTGGGATGGCTCCTAGGAGTCATGTTGTTGATGTGGAAGGTTTGTATGGTTTGTTTCCATTAATTTCACTTCCTTATGGTGACTTAGGAGGTCAAATCATATCATAGTAACTTCTTGTCACATGTTTACCCGGGTTGGATGATTACTTGGGTAGATGTGGGAGGAGGGTGTTACAAAGTGGTATTAGAGCATGGTTCACCCCTCAGATTGGATGGGATGTGTGTTGGTCATGGATTCATGTCAGTTTCATATGTGTTTCTTGTGTTGTAATACCATGTGCTTTTTGCATTTGTATGGTATGGGTTATGGTTGCAGTGAGGTCACCATGGGAAGTTGATGATGTTGTTGTGGAGTGTGTTGCCGTGAGTGTATGGTTAATTATGAATTTCTTATGCATGTTAGCATTCACATGTGATCAAGTGTATAGTGATGTGGTGGTTGTTGTCATGCATGAGGTCACAATATGTGTAGTTGATATGGTCATGCATTGATGATTGGACTTTATCTAGAATGATAGGTATATGGTTATATGCTTATGTGTTATATTTCTATATGTTGTCCTGATTATGTTATACATGTATTACGCTAATTTTTTAATCATGCAAATGAGGTGTCCCCCCTGAATTATGCTAAGGTACGTTGATTTATTGTGATTTGGTTTAGCTAATATGATATACCTTGCAGGAAGAATATCAAAGATGACTAGAAAGAAGGTAGACTACAGTTCCTGAGACTCTCCCTATGGATCAGATGAGCAGCATCGTGTTGTGAACTCTTCTGATTTGGCAGACATATTGAGAAGCTTAAAGGCAGAAATAAGGAGTTGTAAGGTAGACAATGACAGAATAATACAGGTACAAGAGAAATAAGCAAAGGTAAATGTAGTGATACTTTAAAGTTTGTTAGAATTACAGTGACATCGACCCCTTCAGATCAGCCATGAGCAAGAGGAAAAAACTAATGGAGCATATGGTAGTAGGTCTCATGGTGGTCACAGGTCGGATAGAGATGACAAATGAGAGATGGCAAGTTTTTGGATACTCCGGATAGGAGAGGTCATGGACACAGGTACTACTCTAGTTCTAGTTCAGATATGAATTATGGTCATCATCGTTATCATCCTTATAGGAGTGATAGGGGATACTTTCCAGATGAATTTAAGAAAGAAAATCCACCTACATTTGATGCAGAGATGAAGAAGTCACAGGATGCAGAAGCATGGTTTCTTGGTATGAGGAAGTTATTTAAGTTGCATGATTATTTAAAGAACATGAAAGCTAGAATAGATACATTAAGTCTTAAAGGTAAAGAAAATAGTTGGTGGGAATATATGAAGAATATCAGAGGTATTCATGAGGAGGACTTGACTTGGAGTGAGTTCGAGATACTATTAAAGAAGAAGTATCTATCAGAGAGATACTTTGATGACAGGGTAAAAGAATTCTATGAGCTAAAGATGGGGTCGATCACAGATGAGGAGTACACTAGCAAGTTCTTGGAGTTGTTGAGGTATGTGCCTTACCTCAAAGAGGAGAAGGAAAAGATTCATAGATTCATCAGTGGATTACCATTTGAATTAAAAGACCAGATTGAGTTCAATGAACCTATATCATTGGAGGAGGCCATCCAAAACCTAAATAATTGTTATGAGCAATCAAAGCATAGATTTGAGACTAAGACATACTGGAAAGGTAATGCAAAGAACCAAGAAAAATGGGAAAAGAAGCAAGCAAGGCCTTAGGATGCAGGTAATAAATAGAATGAAACACCATTTAAGAAGTTCAATGCGTCTGACAGAGGACAGGGACTTCGATCTGAGGAGAAGAGCAAGGATGTAGGTTAGAAGCCTATATAATGTTGGAGTTGTGGAAAAGATCATCACAGGAGAGATTTTCCATAAAATCAGGGTGGTAGACCACAAATCTACAGTGCTCAAGAGGCACAAATAGTGGGAGATGTTGGGCAGAGTATTCCTAGGATCTATGCAGCGTTGGATAACAGACAGGCATACCATCAAGCATCTATCATTAAGATGGACGGTAAGCTTTGTGATCAAGTTGTTTCTATTTTTATTGACCCTAGATCTAATTATAGTTATGTTAATCCTGACCTAGTGGATAAGTGTGATTTGAATAAAGAAGTGCATGCAGATTCTTATTTAGTTCAGTTGGATACATGTACCAAGAAGAGAGTTCATCACTAGGTAAGAGCTTGTACATTTGATTTGAATGGTATGCCTACCTCAACACATTTGAATTTATTACCGTTTGGATCATATAGTATGTTTTTGGGCATGGATTGGTTTTACATTCATAGAACCAAGGTGGATTATTGTGACAAATTCATTGATCGCTTGATGACAATGGGGAACAAAGTGTTTTGTGGGGAAAGAAGAAAGCAACATCAACTAGAATGGTGATAGCTATGTAGGCTAAGTGTAGTCATAGGAAAGGGTGTGTGTTATTTGCAATGCACATTTCTAGTGACAAAGGTAAGGAAGTTGAGGATGCAAATGTTTTGAGTAGGTACCCAGTTCTATAACAGTTTTAGGATGTATTTCCGACAGATATTTCAAAGTTTCCACCTCACAGGGAAGTAGACTTTTCTATTGATTTGGTGCCATGGGAAGCTCTAGAATCAAAGGCACCTTACAAGATGAGTACACTTGAGTTGATAGAGTTGAAGCTGCAGTTGAATGAAATTTTGGACAAGGGATACATTTGTTGCAGATCAGAACACCCTAGGGTCTTGGGTTGAAAACCCAAACAGAGCGGAGGGAAAACAACAATAAGAAATGATCAGACAAACAATCTAAATGCTTATACTACTGAAGTGGGAAGAATTGACCTTACCTAGAGGTCCTATATTTGGGTAGATCCTACATTGTTCAAACCCTCTGCTTCCTCCGATGCCTTTGAAACCTGTAAATTATCCAAGTGAAGCATATACAACAACAGTAACATAAAGCATATTCATGATATATACGTTAGATATTTTTGTCTAACCCTTCTGAATGGAAGTGAGTTGTTTCTTCATGTTGGTTAGCAGAGGGAAACAATTGGGCCACGGGCTATAGTAGGTGAGTAATAGGTGAAACCCGTAAAATTCGCTTGAAATTAAGGAGATTTATTATTTTTAAGTGTTTTAACACATGTATGCGGGTTGGGTATATGTTGACCCAGGTGTACATGCTTTTAACACAGGACAAAGTAGCGTATATGAAATAAAACACTTTTTTTATAGATTTTGGACCAGGTCTGGAAAGGAAGGGTTGCCCTAGGCCATAACCAGAGCATCAAATCTACCAAGAGTGGTAAATGGTGCTATAACAACATTAGGCCAAGCGTTCACCATGGGGTGCACCGATATTGTTTGTGAATAAGAAGGATGGTAATCTCAAGCTATGCATTAACTACAATAAGTTAAACAAAGTGACCATCAAGAATAGGCATTCATTACTGAGGATTGATGACTTGTTCAATCATTTGAAGGGAGCAACAATGTTCTTGAAGATTGATGTGAGATCCAGATATCATCAAGTACGCATTAAAGAAGACGACATATACAAGATAGCTTTCCGAACTAGGTATGGGAATAATGAGTTTGTTGTAGTTCCATTTAATTCTCCAGCTACCTTTATATGCTTGATGAATAATGTGTTGAGTCTGTATTTGGACACATTTGTTATCGTGTTCATTGATGACATATTGGTATATTATAAAAATGAAGAAGAGCATGTTGAGAATTTAGCAGCAACGTTGAGATTATTGAGAGAGAATCAGTTGTATGCTAAGCTCAACAGTGTAGTTTCTTTCAGACTAAGGTACACTACTTGGGACATGTGGTTTCCAAGGAAGGCATACTAGTGGATGCAGAAATGGTAAGAGCTATCATGGAGTGGGAAGCTCCCAGGAATGTAGATGAGGTGATACATTTCATGGGGTTATCAGGGTATTACAAGATGTTCATCAAGAACTTCTCATAGATTTCTTATCCCATCACATCATTGCAGAGGAAAGGTAAGAAGTTTGAATGGACAGAGGAGTGTGCGGCCATATTTGAGCAACTCAAGTAGTTATTGATACATGCACCGGTGTTAAAGATTGAAGATATGAGAAAATATTTTGTAGCATGTACAAATTCTTGAAAGAGAGGACTTGGTGGAGTCCTTATGTAGGAAGGACATGTAGTGTGCTATAAGTCATGGAAACTGAATGAGCATGAGCAGAACTATCTGACACATGATCTTGAGTTGGAAATGATCATACATGAATTGAAGATATGGAGGCACTATCTTCTTGGAAAGAGGTTTGTATTGATGAGTGATCATAGTGGTTTGCAATATCTATTTGACCAACCAAATCTGAATGGCAAGCAAGCTCGTTGGATGGCCACGATCAATGAGTTGGACTTTGAGATCATGTATATCAAAGGTAAAGAGAACATGGTGGAAAATGCTATTAGCAAGAAGATACAAGTAAATCACATAGTAGCTATGACCTCCTATGGGACAAATTTACAAGATAGGATCTTGCAGACAGGTCAACGGGATGTCAGGTATATGGAGATTGTGCAATTGTTGCAGCAAAGTTTAGGTAGTGGTATAGGTATAGGTACAAGTGGTGGTATAGGTACATGTACAAGTATAGGTGGTGGTACAGGTATATGTACATGTACATGTAGTGGTACAGGTATAGGTATAGGTAGTGGTACAGGTACAATTACAGATGCAGGTGCACAGGATGTGGACTATTGTCTCACGACATATGGATTGGTTAGATTTAGGGATAGGATATATGTGCAAGATAGAAGTGAGCTAAAAAAGGTGATATTAAGGGAGTTTAATACGAAACCATATTCAGGTCACTTAGGTTATCAAAATACACTGACAACAGTGAAGAAATTTTGTTATTGGCCGAATTTGAAGAGAGGAATAGTAGAGTTTGTGGCTAGGTGCTTCGATTGTCAGCAAGTGAATCCAAAGTGTAAGCATCCAGGTGGATTTCTACAACCAATTGTGATTCTAGAATGGAAATGTGAGGTCATTTCCATGGACTTTATCATAGGTTTGCCGAGGACAATGAGACAACATGATTCCATCATGGTAGTGGTGGACATATTGACAAAGGTAGAGCACTTCATTCCAATGAAGTCTACATTCTCAGCAAGTGATGTAGCACAGGTCTTTATTAGGGACGTGGTCAGATTGCATGGAGTTCCGAATAAGATTGTATCAGACAGGGATGCGAAACTCACTTCCAAGTTTTGGAAGGAGTTATTTTCAAGTTTGGGCATAGAGTTGGCCTTCAATATAGATAGACAAACTGAGAGGGTCAACAGGATATTGGAGGATATGTTGAGGATGTACGTGATGCATCAACAATGGAAATGGGAAGAGTACCTCACACTAGTAGAGTTCGCTTACAACAATGGGTACCAAGAGTCACTAAGGATGAGCCTAATTGAGGCATTGTATGGGTGGAGTTTTAATACTCCCATCAGTTGGAGTGATCCATTTAATAGGGTGTTGATTGGATTGGACACATTGGTAGACATGGAGAGGAAAATGTAGGTGATCAAGAAGAATTTGAAAGCGGCACAGGATAGGAAGAAAATCTATGCATATCAGAATAGGTTGTTGAAGGAGTTCCAAGTTGGGGAACAAGTGTACTTGTGCATCAAACTAAAGAAGAGCTCCTTACATAATGGATCATGTGTCGAGCTGGCACCCTGGTTTTGTGGACCTTTTAGGATTATTAAGAGGACTGGGCCGGTATTCTATCATCTTGCACTTCCTCTGACAGTGAGAGTCTGTGATGTTTTCCATGTGCCATTGCTTAAGAAGTATGTTAGATATGCTGATAATTTGATTGACTGGTGTGTAATGTAGGTGGAGCAAGAAGGATAATTCCAACCGGAACCACAATGCATTTTGCAGAGAAAGATGCTCATTCTTTGAAACTGATAAATCAAGTAGGTTAGAGTGAAATGGAAGAACTTTGGGCCCGATGAAGCTACATGGGAGATGGTGCATCAGATGCAGCCTATGCATCCTTCCTTATTTGCTGGTTGAGCAGATGTTTTGGTATATGTATTTGGTACATGTTTTGGTGATGTTTGGTATATTTACATATGTATATGGATGTAAATACCACCATGATGTTTTTCATAAAGCTCTAATAAGTGGTATGGGTGTCATGTCATTATGATGTTATACTTGTTATGTTGTCATGTTGGTTTGATTCTGTAACACCCCATCCTACCATATCCACCCAAGCAACCAGTTAGTTGGGAAAACATGTTATGAGAGAGGTTACTAAGGGATTCAATCTCCTAGGTGACCTTAAGGAAATGGAATCAAAGGAACATATCAAAAAAACCCATCCACATCAACAAACCACCCTCAGGAGATATATCAGCGACTCAGACAACCTGCCCCTGAGTCCCACTGATGATTTAAGCCTTTTAGCCTAGAGTTTCTCCCATGCTATAGGCAAGACAGCGACCAAAAACTCAAATTCGCTCTCATAGGCCTCTATGCCAACAACTGTGGACTTTTCTCAATAGGCCTGTGCTAGCGACCCCGAGATTTGAGCCACTTTTCTATCCCAGAATCCTGACCTCTGCTTAGAACTTGATACAACCTTCAGAATCATTCAAAGACACGATAACAATGTTGAAAAATCAAAATCAACCTCAAGACTAGGCCTAAGCATCCCCAACTGGGATTGACATTCTTTCAAACACTTGGCATCAATGCAACCTACAAGTCTAGGATACAAGATAGAGCATAAATGACTGAAAGAACTTATGAAACATAACCAGGAGGATCACCACCTTCTCCATTGAACTATTATATCATCAATTAGGTCTTTCATCCAAGCATTTAACAATTACAAGTAAATACATGAAATAACCATGACATGAACCAATCACATAACCATTCTTATAACTAGAATTAAACCATATAAATATCATAGATATGACAACCATTAAATCCACATATAAAAAAGTACAAAGTATGAGATCTTAGCTTTTATTAATCATAGGCAAATCCAACTAGGTTGGGACTTCCATGTACCACCCGACCACAGACATGGCTGAACCAAATCTCTGTTTCAGCCAGTCACCCCCATGCCATATTCTAAGAATGAATGTGGGATCTCATAGAACAACCAAGGGAATCTAGAGGTTAAACCACCTCCACCCTCATCAAACCGTGATCACACCAAAACCGGTGCCCAATCACAACCAAACCAAACTTGGAATGCCATCCAGAATCTGTCACTATCCTTAAGGAATTTTTCGTCTCCTTGTCTCTTAGGCTTTACTGCAATCCAAACACGGATCACTAGGCCCTAAACCGAGATCTCTCCCTTAAGCTTTACCATGTATCCCGCCAAAACCAGTCAAGGGATTCCTAGGCCTTTGGGAATGGAACTTGAGACCACCTCCGCCATGGATTCTGAAATCCATCTGGTAAACCAGATCTCAAAGATTGAAATAAAAATCCCCACACCATGGCATCTAGAAAAAGGCAAGGTTAGGCTAAAATCCATAGTCATAACCCGGCAAAACCATGCCACCAACAGCGATAGAACATACACCAACATGCAAATCCATGCATGTCCAAACCAGCTAGGAAATCATGCATACAAAAGGTTACCTACAAGTATTCCTTTTGAAGCTGCTTGATCCTACTTTCCTTCCTTGATCCTTGCTTTCTTTTCCTTTCCTTTGCTTGATTTTCCTTTCCTTGCTCCAAACTAGAGTGCTCCAAGAAAACTCTAAGTGACCAAGAGTGAGAGAGAGAGAGAGAGAAATGAGAGAGCTTCAAACTTGAATTGACAAAAGCCATGAATTGGTCCTCATAATCCATTTTATTGATGAGGCCTCTATTTTCTTCATTTTCCATTATTTTCCTTCATTTTACTCCTCACATGCAACTTGTGACCTTTCACCTTACTTTTCTCCTAATTTCCTTTATTTTCACAAATAAATGTGCCAAAAATGCCTTTTTTTCCTTTTAATGCCTTTGCCTTAGCCTTTTCCAATTTTCCTTAGCCAAAGCACACATCCAGTGATGCCCACTAGGATATCTTTGCTCAACATTCAGCTTGGAACAAGTGTCCCTTATTCGTGGTCTTATTTTGCCTTTATTAACTTTTATTACATGAAATTTTCACTAGGGTTGTTATAGAACCCTCCCCCTTGGGAAAAATCATCCTCGGTGTTAAACCATGGCCTCAGCAAAACTAGTAAAAAGAAAACATACTGCCCATGGAGCTTTATAACTTAGCTCATTGTAGTATTTACAATGTGTTGAGGGCCCCGAAGTCAGGTCAACAACAAGGGGGATACCCACCCGGTTCGGAACCTGGTTGGTGGCTCCTTGCCCGTTTGAAGTAGCGGGTCCGACTGGGGATAACGGGACCAGCTTCCCGATGCGTGGGATGTGTGTGTGTGTGTAGAGTTTGTTTATGTTAGTTCTAAAGACATTCTGCAACTAATGTAAATCTGACTTGCAAACTTGAATCTAAGCTACTATAATTTAATGGAAATAACACACAAGATCTACACTAACCCGGGATGTTCTCTTTTGTTATGCGATCTAGAAAGATTTCTAACAACAGCTGGTAATAAAGATCATTCAACTGTTATCAGAATATAAATCGATAAAGATAAACCATTCTACATAAGAAGTTAGGCAGAGTAGTTGTGAACAGCATATCGCATAATCAGTTTTCTATATGTCAAGCATAAATAAATGAATCCACCGTACAGAAGTGCCAAATGGTAATACATACATTCATACAGTAACATATAAAGAACTCAGCTGTATATCGCTCTGGGAATACAAGCAGAAATTAATCAAGAGATAAAAGTACCATTTATGACTAATTCTTACTCACAGACTTCAAGCAATAACGATCTATCTCTACTTGCTTCTAACATCTACCAAGAGTACAGAAGTGCAACATCAGTAGCAGACATTAAAAATACAAACATAAATAAATCACGATCCTTCCATTCATCAAAACCTCCTCTGAGGGTGCAGAAGTGCATGTTCTGAGGATAAGTTTTTGACAAATTTCTGGACCCTTCTCCAATGCAATGAGAAGGGTTGAAATACTACTATCTAATCCTAATAATAATATTATTACAAAATTTAGGACACGGTTCTCAAATGACCGCCCTTTTTCTAATTCAGTAAAACAAAAAGCAAGAAAAAACAACTTTCTAAATGAAATTACTTCTTAATTTGGTCTCTAAAATTGCAGTTTTCAAGCATGGGCTTGAGAAGAGTCGGTTGGCCGACTTCTGTGCTTAACTGGGCTGCGAAAACGGCATCCATAAGAGCTGGCGCTACTTTCTCGGATTTTCTTCCTCCAATATCCTATACATGCCTTCCCAAGTTGAGATGCCTGCATCTTTATTGCATGCAGTATCTGTGTAGAGGGGCGCCATCTCTTTGGTCTTTTCCCTTGTCTCTGAGCTCTGAGCTTTGTTCTTCTTCCCCATCTCGCTTAGCGTTTCTGTTCGGTTTTGCCTTCGCACTTTGCTCCTGCAGGTTACGAGCGAAAATGGAAAGATTGATCAGAAAGGTGATGGGAGAGTTTTAAATGCAAGAGATAGATTAGATACGCCACCTTACGTGAAACAAATCTGCATTAAGGCACGCGTCTTTATGCCACTTAATAACTGACAACTAATTCATTACTAACATTAAAAGCGCATAATTTCCAAGTCAGTTTATAGTAAGTGGATTTTCTTTGGGAGGCGTGCACGAAGGAGTCGTACTAAGGTGCTTTTATGACTTGCCAACGCATCCTCGCATGTCGCGCGATCGCAAAGGTTAGTGATCGCAACATCGCAGATCGCCATATCGCAGATTGCAATAATTCAAATATTTGCCAACGTGCCCAGCCTCATTTCTGCGATATGCGATCGTGCAATCACAACATCGTAGATCGGCGGACTTTGAAGCTTTTCTTTATGGATGCTAGTGTATTGCGATGCGATGTTGTTCATTAATACCGAGGCGGTGTGCATATTGGTTTTTAGAGGTGAAACGAAGGCATCTCTTTGATTTTTTGTGAAGCAATCTTAGGATTTGCTTTTATGAACACAGGTCTAGGCTTAAGTTGTCTCAGAAACCTTTCCTACGCTTATGCTTGCGATTTCGAAAGAAACCAATGTTTTTTCAAAAACATTAACTAAGGGTCCCCATTCAATCTAGCATCGTAGCTGATACTAGATTGAACGAGGGGGGTTGTTGCTGGCCACAACAATTGGCGATTCACTTGGGAGAACCAGTTATCTCTGCTCTTTTTCTATTGACATTTTCAGGCTCTTCAAAAATTTTCTCAGGGAATTCGAACTTTATTATAAAAAGATAAAAACAAACAATACTTCAAAGCGTCAATGATGTTTTGTTTTGGCCCCATTCTATTCCAATTACTTGCATCCCCAGGTTGTCTTCGAGTTTAGATCAGTTATTACTTGGTCTTGTAAAACACAAAATAAAGTGTCCTCTATGTATCAACCCTTTTTAAGAATGCCCCTTTGTCGTAGGTAGAGCCACTACTGCCAGCAGGCGTCCATAGCCTCGACAGGGTTACCTATTATCCAGGAATGATCCTTTATCCTGCTTCAGGTTTTCGCAACTTTTTCAGAAGAATTATCCCTTTCTTGATGCTTTTTCTTTTTTATTCTCTAAAGAACAATGTCTTGGTTTGGTGGCCAAATTATGACACAGTCATTCATTTGATTTATACTTTTGCTGAACAAGCTGGCTCGTGATGAGACCCCTTGTCTTTTGATCGCAACAATCTTGAGTCATTGCCCTGTTTTGGTAGACAGTTTTGGCAAAGTCAGCAAGTTATAATATCTGTGATTATGATAAGTCGGCTCGTGATGAGACCTCTTATTCTTTGAGATATGGCATCTCTCTAGGTCATTCCTCTGAATGTTGCATTTTCCTTTAGCAGGGAGGAAGTCAAATTCTCTTTCCTTAAGAAAGTTCTGGACGACAATGATAGGGCTACTTTTGATAATGGCTGTTTTCACAGAGAATCTTTATTCTAATATTGATACCTTTTATTGTGCTGATCTAAAACGAATTCCTCACTGAGATAGCTTTCTTTAAAATTTTCTGGGTTTGAACTTCAACATCATCTCTGGGTTAAAGATCTATTAACAATAAGGACCGGATTCCCACAAGATTAGCTATTCACAAGAGCCGAAATTCCAAAATCTTTACCAGAGACAAGGTTTCTTGAGTAAAGGTCAAATACTGTTTAGCCAGAACAAACTTTATTTGGGATAGGCAATTATTATCTAGGGCCATGTAGAGAATACAACTGACATTGCCTATCATTATTGAAAGCAAAACTAATATCCTGTCTAAATTACCGCTACTCCTACTCTAATTATAAATAGGAAATAACTAAGAAAAATGATATTTCCAATGGAACCAACGATTCATTATTATTCCTAGCCGTATGGGTCTCCCAAGCATTAGTAAAAAGAATTGAATTCCCCTTGGATAGAAATTGTTGGCTAGGAAATAGGAACCCATAAACTTAGTTGGAATCTTGTCTGATTTCATCTTCTCATGATAGGTTTTTTCCAACTGAGTACCTATTGGATCACAAAAATTGGGATGAATCTCTTTTGTAAATCGGTGATCTTTCAATAGAAAAGATAACAAGCCGAATTGTGAAATAGGTTGTTTAATCTCGATGGCTTGTAACCCGTTGATTGTTAACTTTGAGTTTTTAGCGATTCCGTTTGAAATTAGAGTTTTTATATATAAATCGCCAGAATCTAATCTATCAAAGTTTTGAAAATTTAAAAATAAGTCCGATTTTGTACAAAATGAAAGTGAGTGAAAAAGAAATGATTGGGTATCTATATATACAGTGGTGTCGTACGTCTGGGAGTTACTTGAAACTCTGTGTTTTTCACAAGAACTGGCCGGGTTCTGTGAATCAGGAATTAAATCATGATTGCGATCAGGGATGGAGATCTCCTCTGGATATGAATCGTAGATAGGAGCATCGTCTCGGATAGTAAAATTATTCAAATGAGATTTTGCTTTGAGATGAGGGTTAGACGAAACAGTTTCTGATCTAAGATGTTTCTTATAATCTGACCCTAGTTGAGTTACTTGCGACAATTCAATATCATCATAATTGTCAAAGCAATTATCACGAAAGACTTTACAATTTTCCCTATGTTCCTCTTTTTCATTATGTGTTTTTAGACAAGGGAGATGAGGCAGCTCTTGCTTGATATGAATCGTAGACTGTGATATAGTGGTCTCTTTATTTCGGAAACCCAGTGATGTCTCGTTTGAATAACCCTCTGTTGGAATAGACTTGATACTATGAGGGAGAAGATCGTCATTACTAAAAACATCGGGGTAAAGAGAAAAATGTGGATCTGGAACAATGTATTTAAAATCATCAAATAAATCTCGTTCATCAGATTCACAATAAGCATCGGGCTTTAGATCATACCTTTTTGCGTCGATACTTTTTGAAAGAGAAACAGTAGGTGGATCTAACCTTGGCACCAGGAGTTGTTGATTTGAAATGATGTTGTCTGACTTTATATTAAAGTCAACTTCTGATGTCAGGGCACCTTCCCTTTCAGTACTTTCGCCTGCGTTTTCTGATGTTAGAGCATGCAAAACTCCTAGGCTAAATTCTTTCTAATCAGGTACAGGAGGTAGGAAACACTCATCATAATCCGAAGATTCTTCATCTGTGAGTTCATCTTCAAGATCATATTGTAGACATTTAAGATGAAATCGTATATTGAAATCCCTTACGGGTTCGTCTTGTTTCCGCAGATGGTCGATTTCATCGTATACCTGGTTGTATTCATAGCAATCAAATTCCAAGATGAAAGCTCTAACGAATTGGTCCCAGCTGTGGACTGATGCAACTTGGAGGTTTCTGCACCATCTTCTAGCTTCTGCTGTAAATGTAAGAGTGAAAATCCTGCATAAAACGCCTTCGTCAATTTTTTGAATATCAGCACTCAAAACTCTTTGAATGAAATGCAGGGCGTGATGAAATGCAGAAGAATTATTCTCACCATTGAATTTTACCTGAGATAGTAGTCTTACCACATCTGGTGGAGTGTTGGAAGAGGTAGGAACATGGATGCAACTCCAAATGGGAATTCTGTGAGCAGGCATCTTTTTCCAGGATTTCTAGTTTAAAAACATTCCAACAGACAATATTCTCAGGCCCTCCTTCTAGCGCTAGAAATGTTGAGGGCCCCGAAGTCGGGTCAACAACAAGGGGGATACCCACCCGGTCCGGAACCTGGTTGGCGGCTCCTTGCCCGTTTGAAGTAGCGGGTCCGACTGGGGATAACGGGACCAGCTTCCCGATGCGTGGGATGTGTGTGTGTGTGTAGAGTTTGTTTATGTTAGTTCTAAAGACATTCTACAACTAATGTAAATCTGACTTGCAAACTTGAATCTAAGCTACTATAATTTAATGGAAATAACACACAAGATCTACACTAACCCGGGATGTTCTCTTTTGTTATGCGATCTAGAAAGATTTCTAACAACAGCTGGTAATAAAGATCATTCAACTATTATCAGAATATAAATTGATAAAGATAAACCATTCTGCATAAGAAGTTAGGCAGAGTAGTTGTGAACAGCATATCACATAATCAGTTTTCTATATGTCAAGCATAAATAAATGAATCCACCGTACAGAAGTGCCAAATGGTAATACAGACATTCATACAGTAACATATAAAGAACTCAGCTGTATATTGCTATGGGAATACAAGCAGAAATTAATCAAGAGATAAAAGTACCATTTATGACTAATTCTTACTCACAGACTTCAAGCAATAACGATCTATCTCTACTTGCTTCTAACATCTACCAAGAGTACAGAAGTGCAACATCAGTAGCAGACATTAAAAATACAAACATAAATAAATCACGATCCTTCCATTCATCAAAACCTCCTCTGAGGGTGCAGAAGTGCATGTTCTGAGGATAAGTTTTTGACAAATTTCTGGACCCTTCTCCAATGCAATGAGAAGGGTTGAAATACTACTATCTAATCCTAATAATATTATTATTACAAAATTTAGGACACGGTTCTCAAATGACCACCCTTTTTCTAATTCAGTAAAACAAAAAGCAAGAAAAAACAACTTTCTAAATGAAATTACTTCTTAATTTGGTCTTTGAAATTGCAGTTTTCAAGCATGGGCTTGAGAAGAGTCGGTTGGCCGACTTCTGTGCTTAACTGGGCTACGAAAACGGCATCCATAAGAGCTGGCGCTACTTTCTCGGATTTTCTTCCTCCAATATCCTATACATGCCTTCCCAAGTTGAGATGCCTGCATCTTTATTGCATGCAATATCTGTGTAGAGGGGCGCCATCTCTTTGGTCTTTTCCCTTGTCTCTGAGCTCTGAGCTTTGTTCTTCTTCCCCATCTCGCTTAGCGTTTCTGTTCGGTTTTGCCTTCGCACTTTGCTCCTGCAGGTTACGAGCGAAAATGGAAAGATTGATCAGAAAGGTGATGGGAGAGTTTTAAATGCAAGAGATAGATTAGATACGCCACCTTACGTGAAACAAATCCGCATTAAGGCACACATCTTTATGCCACTTAATAACTGACAACTAATTCATTACTAACATTAAAAGCGCATAATTTCCAAGTCAGTTTATAGTAAGTGGATTTTCTTTGGGAGGCGTGCGCGAAGGAGTCGTACTAAGGTGCTTTTATGACTTGCCAACGCATCCTCGCATGTTGCACGATCGCAAAGGTTAGTGATCGCAACATCGCAGATCGCCATATTGCAGATCGCAATAATTCAAATATTTGCCAACGTGCCCAGCCTCATTTCTGCGATATGTGATCGCGCGATCGCAACATCGCAGATCGACGGACTTTGAAGCTTTTCTTTATGGATGCTAGTGTATTGCGATGTGATGTTGTTCATTAATACCGAGGCGGTGTGCATATTGGTTTTTAGAGGTGAAACGAAGGCATCTCTTTGATTTTTTGTGAAGCAATCTTAGGATTTGCTTTTATGAACACAGGTCTAGGCTTAAGTTGTCTCAGAAACCTTTCCTACGCTTATGCTTGCGATTTCGAAAGAAACCAATGTTTTTTCAAAAACATTAACTAAGGGTCCCCATTCAATCTAGCATCGTAGCTGATACTAGATTGAATGAGGGGGGTTGTTGCTGGCCACAACACAATGAAATACCTTCTCAAAAGAAAAACATCATGACAACATGAAAATATAACAACCATAATAATATGACACCCATACCTCTTATTGGAGCTTTATAACTTAGCTCGTGGCGGTATTTACATCCATATACATATACATACATATACCAAAACATCAACAAGACATATGCCAAACATATACCAACATCAAACCAAAACTGCTTTGCCTCAACCAAAAAATAATAAAGTATATAGGGCTCACACCTGATCTGCCATCTCCCATGTAGCTTCTTTAGGCCCAAAGTGCTTCCACTACACTTTAACTTGCTCTATCACTCTATTCCTAAGCATGAGATGTTTCCACTGCAATATGCATTGAGGCTCCGACTGGAACTCTCATTCTTGCTCCACCTGCAATACATACCAATCAATAACATGATCAACATCCTTTATATACTTCTTAAGCAATGAAATATGGAAGAAATAATGGACTTTCACTGTTGGAGGTAATGCAAGTCGATATGTCACTGGTCCAATCCTCTGAAGGATCTCCAAAGGCCCGCAATACCGTGGTGCTAACTTGGCACATGAACCAATCCTCAAAGAGATTTTCTTAGGCTTGATGTGCAAATATACATGCTACCTAGGGAAAATTTTAAGAACCCCCCCTAAATTTATAAATATAATAAATGGGCGAATCTCCATGGTATATAGGAAAAATGGAAGGAGATTTTATCAATAATATAATATGTATATATAATTTTTTGGCGAATCTCTCACGAGGCATGGCGAATATTTTACTCAATTATAAAATCTTGTAAGATCTTGGCGAGTCTTTCACTAAATAATAAAACTTTGTAAAGTCCTAGTGAATCTTAGCATAGGCTACATGCTAGTTTAATTCCCCCATTTAAATAGGCTACATTCCAAGTGAATACCATGGGTCAATACCATGTGCCATTTTTGTTTTTATTAATTCTAATATTAGGGTTAATAATGGTTTTTTGCATGGTATTAATAACAATCTAGTCCATGGTATTTGTCCCATAGTATTTTGGCCATAGGTTTCACCTAAATATAACCCATTTTTTGAGTGTTCGTAAATATAAGGTGACTTATGGAGTAAATATAAAAAAATGTTTTATTTTTTTACCATACCTCTCGTTTATTTATATTTTTATTAATTTACCATACCTCTTTTACAAATATGGTATTTGGCCCATAGGATTCACTTAAATAAAACCTCTTTCTTGAGCCTTCATAAATAGAATGAGGGTTATGGACTAAATATAAAAAGAGGTTGTATTTATTTACGATACGTCTAGTTTATTTATATTTTTATTTATTTACCATACCTTTTGAGTAAGTATAAAAAGACGTTTTATTTATTTACCATACCTCCACTTTACTTATATTTTTATTTGTTTCCACCCTTACATGTATATAAGGTGACTTATGGAGTAAATATAAAAAATGTTTTATTTATTTACCATACCTCTCATTTATTTATATTTTTATTAATTTACCATACCTCTTTTATAAATATGGTATTTGGCCCATAGGATTCACTTAAATAAAACCTATTCTTGAAAATGGGCGAATGGAAGGTTGTAAGTCCTAATTTAAAGGGCTAAATTTACCTTTTTTACCCTCTCCCTTAAAATAAGGTGGGCTATTTGAGGTTATTTGTAAAAATGTACTATGATACAAAATATTCGCCCACTAAAAATTTAAAACCCCTTAATTTCGCCAAAGGGCGAACATTCGCCCCTAAAATTATCCTTGATGCTACCCAACTTGAAAATAATTGAAAACCCTGTGTTGATTTGCATAACTCTTTTGTATATCATGATATTCCTTTAGATTCTTCTTTATAACCTGCATCTCCTACTCCATATCTGCCAAAATGTCTAGTCAAATAAGTACCATGTTCAGTGGATCACTCCAGGTGATGGGAGTGTTACAAATCCGCCCATAAAATGCCTCAAAAGGACTCATCTTCAATGATTCCTAATGTAACACATTGTTGTATGTGAACTCAACCAATGGAAGATACTCCTCCCATTTCCTCTTTTGGTGCGTCACGTACATCCTCAACATATCCTCCAAGATCTTGTTGACCCTCTCTGCTTGTCCATCTATCCGCAGATGATAAGTTTTGTTGAAGGCCAACTCTATGCCCAAGCCTGCAAATAGCTCCTTCCAAAACTTGGAAGTGAACTTTGCATCCCTGTCCGACATAGTCTTCTTTGGAACACCATGAATTCTCACTCTCTCTAATGAACACCTATGCTAACTCACTGGCTGAATATGTAGTCTTTACTAGAATGAAGTGAGCTACCTTTCTCAATCTATCAACGATGAACATAATAGGGTCATGCTGCTTTACTGTCCTTGGAAGGCCTCTGATGAAATCCATGTAAATGACCTCCCATTTCCATTCTGGAATTGCTATAGGTTGTATTAAACCACCTGGATGCTTACATTTTTTCTTGACCTGCTGACAATCTAAACATCTAGCCACAAGCTTTGCGACTTCCCTCTTCAGATTCAGGCAATAGTAGGACTTCTTTATTGTCGTCAACGTATTTTGATATCCTGGATGACCCAAGTATGGCTTGGCATGAAACTCCCTCAAGATAAGCTTCTTGAGCTCACTGCAATTCAACACATAGGTCCTATCTCTAAATCTCACCAAACCATCTGCCGTGAGATGATAGTCTGCATCCCAGTCACCTGTTGTTGTGGGGAAAAATGCCTATGCAGGACGATCCTATCCACCTAAGGTGTGACAGAGCCTTAGCAACAAACATATACAACTATTCTGGTTTCTTCCTTTATGAAATGTGAAAGAAAGGAGATCGATAGACTTACCGTTGTCTTCCATTTGTCCCTCGATCTAGATCCTCTTCTCTTTGGGTGTTCACAGCTACTTGCCTCCTCGCTTGCTCAAGAGAACAGCTACTTGATTCCCAAGATCACAAGAAAACAGCTACCTATGACAAGAGAACAGCTACTTGCGACAAGAGAAGAACACAACATAAAGGCAGATATTCATATTCATAAATGATTCAGGATTAGAAGTAAATCAAATACACTAATGCAATCATATAAATACACCAGTATATAGGAGAAAACCAAGATAGCTTTATTGATTGATAACAAGGTTCAGGAAGAGATACAACCCAGAGGGCTCCAATCTAGCATCTCCTTCCCAGCAGAATGGAATTCCTTCTTCAGCTCCCTTCAAAGCATTAAGCACCCAATGTTTCCAGTCTCAAACCAACAACAATTCTTTGCAATAACAAAATTCCAGCCTCTAGATCTCATGGAGGAGAGATCTATATATAGTTATTTTGGAGAGAGGATGAGTCAGCTTGAGATCTGACTAGTGTCCTCTCCCTCTCTCAGTTCTTGAGTCCACTTGGAGGTTCTTGCTTCCACTTGGAGATTTGGAACCTCTTACTCATCACCAGTCGAATTCCCTGAGGCAAGTGTCATTTTGGAAGCTTCCTGAGCATTGACACATTGAGGAATGAGCCTGCCACTTGTCCAAACTCGCTCAGCGCAAGTAGCTAGTGTTGCAGTTGACATTCAACGCAGGTAGCCAGTGTAGCAGTTGACATTCAGCGCAGATGCTCAGTGGAGTAGTTGACATGATCCTGAATTGACTTGTTTTTGAGTGGTTTCAGGTGGAGAACTTCTGTGAATTGCTGTGGTTAGTTAGCCTTGTTCCTCTAGGGGTAGGAACAACATGTCTAGGGACTTTGGATCCCTTAGATTATGGACATTTCATGCTCAATGCTGTAAGGCACAAAAATGTCTATAACAGTTGCCCCCTAAAGTATGAGGCCGTTTATCGGGTGAAATTCTTTATCCAGGAGGGTCCGAAGTTCATCCATTTGCTGGGAGGAGACCTGTAATAAGATACAATACAACACATTATGATTCATACTGCTTTCATGATCTAGCTGAGGCGGGCATTCCCATGCTCAGGTTTATAAATTCATTTTTGTACATAGAACAAACGATCGTCTGATGGTAGACTGATAATTTTGGCGAAATTATCATCCTTTGAGTAGGATGATCATCTGCTGCAATGATGTACATGTCAAATGTCTTTATCTTTTCTGAATATATATCGCAGCCCGGATGGATGAAACTAGATCCGGGGTCTTCAAACTCGTTCGATCTTCACTCTAAGTACAAGTCGATCCATGTGAGAATTGCGCTGAAGTCGAACATGGAAAGACATCGCTTGATTACCGGTCAATGATGTAAACCGTTAACAAGCGTGAGAGGAATCACCGATAATGATAATGACCCTCAAGGTACTGCAGTACAATTCACGTGGTGTGAATAAATGACTTGGCATCGAACACCACGCAAAATCTTCTGGTCGAAGGTCATTGATGTATACCTGTCACCGGAAGTGAGAAACTTGCCATTGAGGCATGCAAGCTTCAAAGTACCGAAGGGGTTGTTCCTATATCGACTTCTTGGATAATGAGCTGATGTCGACAAGAAGCGATCCGTCAAAGGAGGGCCTTGATGAATCCCACATCAGTGACACGGAACGGAGCTAATGATTTTAATGGAGGTGAAAACGATCTGTGACATATGATTCAGGGTGGCGGTCATGAATGGATGAAGGATAATGTATGGCAGTGGATGGGACCCGGTCGACTCTTTCTGAACGACTTCTCTTGAACATATGGTGACACTGATGCGATGGATCGGTAGCATTACCCCAAATATGGATGGTATGGCGAGACCATGGTGATGTGACCGGTGAATGAGACAACCCAACCCGATTGTGGTACGGAGGAAAAGTGTCATGTTCAAGAGCGACCTGCTACCATCAAAGTTTTCTTGATTTTCTCCCAATTTTTCCCCAATCATTGCTGACCAGTACCTCTTTATTCTTGTCAAGCTTGAGGAGGATAACATATGCTTGTTCTATAACCTGCCCTTCGGGCAAGCCCATCGCTATGTTTTAACGAGCCTAGCGATAGTGAAACTCGTTCTTGTCTAAAGACAAGTTTGTCGCTATTTAATAATTTTAACGAGTCTAACGACAAGGATAACTCGGTCCTTTTCATTTTTAGAGAGTCTGAAAAGGTACATAAATTTAACTCCAAAATTCCTTTTTCGTCATCTAATCCCTTAAGTCCGAAAAAGTATAAAACAATACAGAAGGGATGAGTTTTCGATAATTTTAACGAGCCGAACAAAACAAGCGCTCGATCTTTTTGTGTAATAATCCCTCAGGTCCAAAAAGATTAAAATCTAGAGGAGGGATAGCTCTTCCTGTCCTTTAACGAGCTGGGAGGCCAAAACTCGGCAATCTTTTCATATTTTACGAGTCAATTGAAAAGAGCTTAAAGAAGACTCGTCTTTTGAGGAACGAGTGATAAACAGGGTTAGCAGCAGATTCCAGGTACAGGTTGGAATTTTCCAATCACGGCAGTGTCACAAGGATGGCTAGGTGAAATCACTCTTCGCAGCTGTTCCTCAAAATGGGTAAACAATCATATGGAGGTGAACAATCGGCCAAATGAAAAGTGGAGGTGGCAGGTGCAAACACGACCAAGGCTCTAATGGCTGATGATATTACATTCACAGTGGTTATTTACCGAGTAGGTTCATTTTTATTTTAAAATGAGCTTAAACACTGGAGGAAACTCTTGCTCATTGCTTATGTTTATTTTTTAACGAGCATGAAGTCCGCGTTAAAACTGCTCGGATCTTGCGTTTATTTTTTAACGAGCACGAACTTTATGCTAAAACTGCTTGATTACCCAGTCATAAGATAAGAGTGTCTCATCAAGATTCTATTTTTTATGGAGCTTCATCTCACTAAGCTTTGCTCCTCATCCTTTCTTTATGCAAGCTCGGAAACGACTAGTCCTACGAGTTTAAAGGGTTAGAGGTCCTAAAAATTAAAAAAATAAATAGCCGCCCCTCGTTTGCACTCCAAAAGGTTTGCATGCCCCCAGGTATAAAGTATGATTTCAAGGTTACCTCTACTTCTTTTCCTTCAAAACAATTGTTTTAAAGAGAGAGGCTTACCTCTTTCAGGTTACCCAAAGATTGTCTCGTTAATCTTTCAAACAAAACACTTCTTCGGCAGTGTCTACCGAAATAGACAAAGGTGAGTGACGACTCTTGTCAACTTACATAACTTTGACAAAAGAATCCTATTCTAGAATAACCCCTCTTCCTCTGTGGACGGGGTATAGACTAGTCATATTCTCCCGCGGAAACCTACTCTATACCCAAAGTTTCCCTGCCGAAGCAGGCCAGGACGCATGCCCCCTGGGTTCCAGTCATATCTTCCCGGATTACTCGCGCTCATCAGGAGGACAGACCGTGGGTTGAGACACTTCTTACATGAATAGACCATTTAGGGATGGTACATGACTATTTGCGATGCGTGATCCGGGAAACGAAAGTTGGTCTACGAGCTTGACCATTCTTCCTTCATGCGGAAAACACATTACTCTAAAGAGTGAGGAGACTATAGCTCCCATGCAATATATATAGTCTCGTCCAAGGAGTAGGTTATAATCCAAGGGTCCTTGAACGACCATCACGTTCATTTGAATGGTCTTCCCTTTCAATGTTATAGGCACATTGGAAGGGATCCCTAAAGGTCGACTGGTTCCTTTATCAAAACCTGATAGATTTCTCATCTCAGGTAAAAGCGCTGGCGAACCAAGCGCTTTCCAAGAAATAGAGGAAAGGATACTCACAGATGCCCCCTCATCAATGATAGTGCCAGCCATTACCATTCTGTATATTTGAACAATAATTCTGAATGGTATACTTGCTGGCAACCGGGGTCTGCCTAGTTGGTTCCAGTCAAAGGACACAACCAGGTTGCTTTGTGGTGGGACCGAATAAACGGCCGGATATCGCTCTGACGGACTTCCTTCTTGCGATAAAGGAATGGGAGCATTGCCCCCTTGTTCATCAGAGTCAGTGTTAATGAAGAGAATTTGGACGGTGTCATCTTTATTCTCCTCTGTGATGGTATCATTCGAAGATAGAGCCTCTGAAGGCAAAACCGGGTCAACTGCCGTATCAACCTTTTGACTTTCGTCAGGCATGGATCCAGACGGTTCATCTTCAATGATAGGTGCTTCCGCTGACCACCTGGATGGGCCAGCCGGGTTCTCAACTAGTGAAGGACTTGGCAGGAGTTTTTGATATCCAGGAGGAAGTTGCGCTCGTAAAATCGGGCGATCTTCCAGAACTCTTTTAGCCTCGTCTAAGAAGGGACAACGGTGGATGGTGTGATCGCCTTCACACAGTTTGCAGGGAAATCTAAGTTTCCCTCTCTGTCCTGGGGCTTCACTCCCACTAGTTGATGGTGAGCAATCAACATGGCTATCAGAGGTTGATGCTACCGAATTGTGCAAACGGGGAGACCAGTCTCTTAGTATCCGAGGGATACAGGGACAATCTCTATGGAAGTGGTCTCCCTTGCATATGACGCACGGCGATTTAGGCCTTACGAGTGTTGTGTGTGGATTTTTGTTAGATGACACTTGTTTTCCCCCAGTCGCCTTAGGCTCCTTCTTCTTCTTTTCTTTCTTCTTCTTCTCCTTCTTCTCCTTAGGAACCCAATTTTTTGTTTGACCAGTTCCGTCAAGCGAAGAGGAAGGAGGGGAGGAAGATGAAGTGGAAGGCTGGGAGGCAACTCTTGTCTGATCTAACTGTTGACTTGACTGTTCAGGAATGGTGGTATTCTGAACGAAATTGGTTGAAAAGAGCCAAACTGGCAAGCCAATTGTCAGTCCTGGAAGCGACAATGTGGCCATGTGGGGCGCACCAACATCTCCCCAAGAGGAGAAGGGACTAGGATTCCCACCAAGGGGAATTCCTTGGTTGGTGTGCTCCATCTTTTAACCTAAAGATCAACGCAGGAATTAAAGGGTGATTGTTCCATTTAAAATAAATTTTAACGACGCTTTAGACACAACTTGCTTTTTCAGTTTTAAAGAGTCGAGAAAAAGCTAAAGATGACTCTAGTCTCCTTCGATGTTTTAACGAGCCCGAAGTGACAAATGCTCGGATGGACTTTTTCTGTTATAGAGTCTGAAAAAGGCCAAAAGAAACTGCTCTGGAGTTCTAGGCAGAGTGTGTGCCAAACTTTTCGCAAAACCGCAGAATACTTTTTAGGGTACGGGCGGTCGATCTTCGTGAATGCTGTGTTCACTGCATTGCGATCAGTAGGGCGGCCGACACGGCTTCCTAAGGATAAAAGATATATGCCTATAGGGGTCTCCCAATATATACGCGACGGTACGTGGGAGCACAATCCGTACTAGCGCTATCGTCCCTCAGGAGGAATCACCCACCTTCCATGAGATCGACAGTCACTAGGCTTAACGACGCCGAAACACGTCTCTAGCCTAGACCTCTATGTTGTGCGTTATGTTACAAAGCGTTGTTAGGTTCATTCAGTTTATTTTAGGTTGATCTTTTTAAAGTTTGCCTTTCAAGGTTCACCACGAGATGTATGATACAAATTCCTAAATGCAGTCTAAAGATGATAAGCAAGCTTTATTATCTTTTCAACTTTGAAAATCCTAGCTACTAAGGGAAAAGAAAGACACCATATTTTCTCAAAGAGAAATCAGCACACTCTAATGCACTTTTCCTAAATCCAACATGCAAACTATCAAATGCAAAATGCACAATGCAGGTGTTTATTTTCCACTTCCTTAGTATTAATGCCTACAAAGAAAGTTTTTTGTACAACTTTGAATTTGCTTTTAAAATGATAAATACAAACAAGTTCACTTTTTCGAAATCAGAGAAGATAGAAGAGATTACAACACTTAACGATTTTCGAAATAAAGACTTGTTTTGACACTTCAAAAGAGACAAATTCAAACCAATAAGCAAAAGTAAATCTATAATCAATCTGCAAACAGCCAATGAACTCTCTTCTAAGATCACAATCAATCAGATCTGAATCAAAGGCTACAGGATGACTACTTTACTCATGCAAAGGAAAACTGTAAATGATGCCACAAACACATAAAAAAATTCACAGTCCTTTTGTACAAAAGGAGGCGGAATCTAAGTAAAGAAAAGGAGTTATCAGACTGGTACCTATGCTGGTTAAAGGCTGCAAAAAACAGAGATCAAAACAGGGCAACAAGCAGCAAAGAACCCCAGCTGCACAAAGCCAAACTGGTTCAGCGCAACCTCAACACTGAGGATTTGACATTCAGCGTAGGTAACCCTCACGGGACCTGCGTTGAAATGCAGACTACCTTCATAGCAGTTGCGCTGAAGGAGAAACTCTCGTTTCCCCTGGGTTCTGGGTCATAAAATGCTCAAAAATCAACTGTTTCAGGCCAAATCAGAAACACAAGCAAGGTATAATCAAAGGGATGCTTTGAGAAGGTACTAAAGACTATCACAAAGGATCATCAAATCATTTGTGGATCCATTGTTTAGATCATAGACAAGTCCAGCAACTGGATCAAAGCAGCAACTCTCTACTTTGCATCTGGGAAAGATGCAGTTCGATTGTTGCTGTCAAGTCTATGAAGTAAACAAATGACAGAAACACAAATGAAATGAATAAACAATTCTTCCCCAGCGGAGTCGCCAATTTGTTTTGGGGAAAAATGCCTATGCAGGACGATCCTATCCACCTAAGGTGTGACAGAGCCTTAGCAACAAACAGATACAACTATTATGGTTTCTTCCTTTATGAAATGTGAAAGAAAGGAGATCGATAGACTTACCGTTGTCTTCCGTTTGTCCCTCGATCTAGATCCTCTTCTCTTTGGGTGTTCACAGCTACTTGCCTCCTCGCTTGCTCAAGAGAACAGCTACTTGATTCCCAAGATCACAAGAAAACAACTACTTGTGACAAGAGAACAGCTACTTGCGACAAGAGAAGAACACAACATAAAGGCAGATATTCATATTCATAAATGATTCAGGATTAGAAGTAAATCAAATACACTAACGCAATCATACAAATACACCAGTATATAGGAGAAAACCAAGATAGCTTTATTGATTGATAACAAGGTTCAGGAAGAGATACAACCCAGAGGGCTCCAATCCAGCATCTCCTTCCCAGCAAAATGGAATTCCTTCTTTAGCTCCCTTCAAAGCATTAAGCACCCAATGTTTCCAGTCTCAAACCAACAACAATTCTTTGCAATAACAAAATTCCAACCTCTAGATCTCATGGAGGAGAGATCTATATATAGTTATTTTGGAGAGAGGATGAGTTAGCTTGAGATCTGACTAGTGTCCTCTCCCTCTCTCAGTTCTTGAGTCCACTTTGAGGTTCTTGCTTCCACTTGGAGATTTGGAACCTCTTACTCATCACCAGTCGAATTCCCTGAGGCAAGTGTCATTTTGGAAGCTTCCTGAGCATTGACACATTGAGGAATGAGCCTGCCACTTGTCCAAACTCGCTCAGCGCAGGTAGCTAGTGTTGGAGTTGACATTCAACGCAGGTAGCCAGTGTAGCAGTTGACATTCAGCGCAGATGCTCAGTGGAGCAGTTGACATGATCCTGAATTGACTTGTTTTTGAGTGGTTTCAGGTGGAGAACTTCTGTGAATTGTTGTGGTTAGTTAGCCTTGTTCCTCTAGGGGTAGGAACAACATGTTTAGGGACTTTGGATCCCTTAGATTATGGACATTTCATGCTCAATGCTGTAAGGCACAAAAATGTCTATAACACCTGTACCTGTACCTGCACCTATACCTATACCTGTACCTGTGTTACGTTGTAACCTGTGCATAATCTCCATGTATTTTTCATCTTGTTGTCTTGCCTGCAAGATCATATCCTATAAATTTGTCCCATAAGTTCTCATAGTTGCTATTTACCTGTACCTTCCTGCTAAGAGCATCCACAACCCAATTCTCCTTCCCTCTCTCGAAGTCGAACTCGCTAAGGGTATCCAACCATCTAGTTTGCCTGGAATTTAGATTCAGCTAATCAAACAAATATCTCAACCCACTGTGATTTCTCATCAATGTAAACCTCCTACCAAATAGACAATGCCTCCACATCTTCAATGCATGTATAATCGCTTCTAGCTCAAGATTATGCATTGGATAGTTCTACTCGTGCCCATTTAATTTTCATGACTTATAGCACACTACCTTCCCTTCTGGCATGAGAAATCCACCCAGTCTTCTCTTGCGAGTATCTGTACATATTACAAACTCCTTGTCTGGATATGCAATATTTAGAATTGGTGCATGTGTCAACAATTTCTTAAGCTTCTCAAAACTAGCTGCACATCCTTCTGTCCATTCAAACTTCTTACCTTTCCGCTACAATGATGTGTTAGGATATGAAATGCCTAAGAAGTTCCTGATGAACCTCTTGTAGTAACCTACTAATCCCATAAATGATCTCACATCATGCACGTTCTTAGGAGCTACCCACTCCATGATAGCCCTTATCTTTTTTGGATCCACTGTTATGCCATCCTTGGAGACAACATGCCCCAAATATTGCACCTCAGTCTGAAAGAAGTTGCACTTGCTAAGTTTAGCATACAACTGATGCTTTCTTAGCAATCTCAACATTGCTGCCAAATGTTCGGCATGTTCTTCCTCATTCCTAGAATATACCAGTATGTCATCAATGAATACAATAACAAACTTGTCCAAATAAGGATGCAACACACTATTCATCAAACACATAAATATAGTTGGAGAATTAGTCAAATCTAATGGAACAACAAAAAACTCATAATGCCCATACCTAGTCTTGAATGCAGTCTTGAATATATCCTCTTCCTTGATGCATACCTGATGGTATCCTGATCTCAAGTCGATCTTAGAGAAAAATAATGCTCCCTTTAACTGATCAAACAAATTATCAATCCTCAGCAAAGGGTACCTATTCTTGATTGTTACCTTTTTCAACTGCCTTTAATCAATGCACAATCTCAAAGTACCATCTTTCTTCTTTACGAACAACAATGGTGTTCCCCAATGTGATACACTGGGTCAGATGTATCCTTTATCCAACATCTCCTTTAGCTGCAACTTTAACTCTACCAACTCAGGTGTCCTCATCCTCTAAGGTTCTTTCGATGCTGGCGCTACCTCTGGAACTAACCCAATAGAAAATTCTACCTCCCTATGAGGTGGAAACTCTGTAATGTCCTTAGGGAATACATCCTAAAACTTCTACAAAACTAGGTACCTTCTCAACACATCCACATCCTCAGCCTCCTTACCCTTGTCACAGGAAATGTGCACTGCAAACATCACACAACCTTTTCTATAACTACTCTTAGCCTGCATAATGGTAGCCATCCTCACTGATGTAGGCTTCTTCTTTCCCTGCAAGGTCCTCTTTTCACCACTGTCATCCACACACTCAATGTCCTTGTTGAAGAAATCCACTTTGGTTCTCTGATGGTATAGCCAATACATACCCAAAAGCATAATATATGAACCCAATGGAAATACATTCAAATGAGTTGTTGTAGGAATATCGTTTAACTCAAATGTACAAGCTCTTACCCAATGGTGAAGTTGCTTCTTTGTACCTGTAGCCAACTATACCAACCAAGATTTTGCATGTACTTCTTTCCTCAAACCACACTTATCCACTAGGTCAAGACTAATATAACTATAGTTAGATCTAGGATCAATCAAAATAGAAACAACTTGATCACAAAGCTTACTGTCCATCTCAATGATCGATGCCTAATGATTCGCCTGCCTATTTTCCACAGACGCATAGATCTAAGGTTTGATATGACCAACATCACCAACTATATGTGCCTCCTAAGAATTGTAGATCTAGGGTCTACCACCACTCTGATACTGCACACAATCCCTCTTACGATGATCCTTACCACATATCCAATGCTACAATGGTTCCCTACCACCGCCTCTAGCTTTCTGCTCTCTGTGTCCTTTCTCAGTTGTACTAAATCTCTTGTAAGGAACTTCATTTTATTTCTCATTTGCATCTTGAGGTATTCCTCTCTTTGGTGGAAATTTTCCTTTAGCTTTCTCATTTATTTTCAAGTCATGCTTGGGATAAACTTTGTGCTTCGACTGCTCATAACAATGCTTCAGCTTTCGGATAGCCTCCTCCAACAATCTAGGATCATCAAACTCAATCTGGTCTTTGTATGCAACTGGAAATCCATTAATGAATCTCTTAACCTTGGCCTTCTCCTCCCTGAGGTAAGGTACATATCTCAACAACTCCAAAAATATGCTAGTATAATCATCATCTATTATAGAACCCATCTGCAACTCGTAAAACTCCTTAGCTCTGTCATCATAATACCTCTTCGAAAAGTACTTCTTCTTGAAGAGCGTTTCAAATGCATGCCATGTCAAATATGTTATGTAACCATCTCACAAAATAGAAGAAAAGATAGATCAACGACTTCAAAATCAGCCTCTTCGAGGGGGCAACCTCCTTTGTATTACATAAATGAACAATTCTTGGATGATACAAATGGCAAGACCTCCTTTCTATATATAGGAGTCTAAGGGGTCACAATATAATTAGAGCTGACATAACAATAATAATGTAAGGGCACAACAATAACAATAGTGGGCTTTTATGGGGCAAAATAATAACAATATGGGGAGAACATGGGCACAACAATAACAATAAGGGGCTACAATGACAAGAATAATAAGGGAATACACTAGTATTATAGGGACCTAACATGCCCCTCCCCTTCAAAAATGTGTTGTCCTCAACGCTTAAGTATTTTTGGATGCTTCTGTATAAAATTCTCATCCTCCCATGTGGAATCTTCAGCGAGTAAGTTCTTCCGCTTGATGAGATACTCTCAAATTGATCAATTTCGTAGTTGTCAAGTTCTTGTTTCAGTGACTGCTTTAGGTTCCAATATGATTTTTCCTTCCTCATCAAGTTTTGGAAATATTGTTTGAACTGGGATCTTGTCACCTATAACCTTCCTTAAGCATGAAACATGGAAAATTGGGTGCACTCGGGAAGATGCAAGAAGTTCCAATTTGTATGCCATAGTACCAATCTTTTGCAGCACCTTGTATGGACCATAATACTTTGGTGATAATTTATTATCCTTCTTAGCTTGCTTGAGGGACATTTGTTTGTATGGTTGCAGTCGTAGAAATACCCAATCAACTACATAAAAAATTCTTTCACTGCAATGTTGATTTGCTTATTGTTTCATTCTATTCTGCGCCAAAGTCAAGTTATCCTTTAAGAGTTGGAGAAATTTTTGTTGATGCTCGATGTGATCTTCCATTTCTTGGACCTTAGAATTTTCTCTTAAATATGATGCAATGGATGGTGGATGATATCCATAAAGTGCCATAAATGGGGTCATTTTTGCTGCAGTATGGAAGGAAGTGTTATACCACCATTTAGCCAGAGGTAACCATTTGACCCATTGTGTCTGTTTATTAGATACAAAGCAATGAAGATATCCTTACAAACATGTGTTCACTATCTCAGTTTTCCCATTAGATTGATGATAATAAGATAAGCTATGAGCTAACTGAGTACCAAGACAAGAAAATAATTATGTCCAAAAATTTCTAGTGAAAATAGGATCTTTGTCGCTTACAATAATATTTGGGTTTCCATGTAGCTTTTGAATTGTTTGCATAAATGCAGTAGCAACTATATTGGCTTTAAATGGATGAGATAATTCACAAAAGTGTGCATACTTGGTAAGTTTATTAGCTACCACCATGATGACACTCTTTCCTTCAGACTACATGTGATAAAATCCATTGAAACCTCCTCCCAACGTTGACTTGGAATGGATAACGGTTGTAATAGACCTAGGGTCTTAATTGTATCAACTTTATTTTGTTGGCAAACCAAACATTCTGTCACAAAATTTTGAATATCAGATTTAAGGCCATCCCAAAAAAATTCCTTCTTAACCTTGTGGTAAGTTTTTAAAAATCTCGAATTCCCTCCTAAGGGACAGGTGTGCAATTCCAAAATAATCTTTTATTTGAGTTGGGAATTCTTATAGAGGTATAAGCGATATTTGTACCATAGAAAATCATTTTTCCAACTAAATGTATGAAATGTACTGGGATCTTGCTACAGTTTTTGAATGAGTTCCCTTGCTTCGTTTATCCAATCTGGTTGGATAATAGAAATGGCACAAAGCAATGCTTCCACATCCTCATCCTTTCTTGAGAGTGCATCTACAACAAAATTTTTCTTCCCTTTTTTGTAGATGATTTCAAAGTCATAACCCATCAACTTTGTGACCCATTTTTGCTGCTCTTCTGAAGATAATCTTTTTTCTAAAAATTATTTAAGACTATCATGATCTGTTTTTACCTTGAAGTGTCTTCCCATTAGGTAAGGTCACCATTTCTTAAGTGCATGTATTATTGCCAACATTTCCTTATCATAAATAGCATTGTGTAAATACTTTTCTTTGATTGGACAACTTTCAAAAGAAATGTGTCTTTCTTCTTGCATTAAAACAACACCAATTCCTTTTCTTGATGCATCACATTCCATAATAAAGGTTTTTGTGAAGTTTGGAGTAGCTAAGACCGATTCTTGGCACATTTCCCCTTTAAGATGTTCAAAGGCTTTTGTTGCTTTTAGAGTCCTAGAAAATGCATCTTTCTTCAGTAATGTTGTTAGATTTTCTTCTATTCTCGCATAATTCTTAACAAACTTGCGATAATACCATGTCAACCCGAGAAATCCTCATAGATGATTTATGGATGTGGGGATTTTCCATTACTTAATGGCTTTAATTTTGCTAGGGTCTACCTTAACACCTTCATGAGATACAATATGACCCAAATATTCCACCTCTTGTACTCCAAAGAAACATTTGGAGGTTTTTGCATATAATTTTTTCTCCTCCAATAGTTTGAGCAACTCTATCAACATGTTGAACATGATCATTCCAAGACTTGTTGTAGATTAGTGTATCATCAAAAAATACTAACACAAATTTTCTAAGGAAGGGTTTGAAAATGGAATTCATCAAACCTTGAAATGTAGAAGGTGCATTGGTAAGGCCAAAATGCATGACTATAAATTCATAATGACCCTCATGAGTTCTAAATGTTGTTTTCAGAATGTCTTCAGTCTTCATTATGATTTGATGATATCCTAAACGAAGGTCCACCTTGGTGAAGTAAATTTATCTATGCAATTCATCCAATAATTCATCAATGATAAGAATGGGAAATTTATCTTTAATAGTGAGCTTGTTGAGCTCCCCATAATTCGGACACATGTGCCATGATCCATCCTTTTTGTGCACCAATACTACTAGAGTAGAGAAAGAACTTTGACTGGGTTGAATTATACCAGCCTCTAGCATTTCTACAACCATACGTTCAATTTAACTATTTTGGGCATAGGGATATTTGTAAGGCTTGATGTTTGGAGGAACACTTCCTGGAATCAAATGAATCGCATGATCATGATCACGAATAGGTGGGAGGCCTTTGGGAATCTCAAATACCTTGGAATTATTGTCCAAGGCCTTTTGGAGATATGGAGAAATATTTGATTTCGATGTGGGAACCTCTAACGAACGTAATTATACAATTACGCAACATTGTTCTTTCTTTAAAAGCTTTTTCATGCCGTTAGAGATAATTATCTTTCCCGATTTCCGTGCAATACCCCTTAATTCAACTTCCTTTCCTTCTGAAAAAATAAATTAAATAAATAAAATAAATAAATAAAATCAAGAAAAGTTCTTGAAAATTAAAATCTATCGTACCCAAAGATTGTAGCCATTGGACTCCTAGTACAACATCATTAACACCCATTGGAATGGAAAGAATTGGACTATTCAACACATATTCTCCCTGGATAGCTTGATATTATGGCACTTTCCTGAGAAATTTATGGTTCCTCCATTTGCAACCATCACTTGACACTCTGGTGCTGGATATAGGAAGCAATTCAATTTGTTCGCTATCTTACAATGAATAAAATTATGGCCACTGCCTGAATCAATCAACACTATTACCTTTTTCTTCTTGATATGTCCTTCTATCTTGATAGTTTGAGGAGTGGTAATTCCGGCCAATGCATTACAAGATATGGTCAGATTCATTTCTTCTTTCTCTAGGGTTTGTTCCTAGTGTGTATCCTCTTCTTTTGATATTTCTTGTTCCTTTTCTTCTTCCTCTTCACAATCTATGTAAAATAATTTCTTCTCAGCACACTTATGACCTTTAGTGTATTTTCTATCACAAGTGTAACAAATCCATTTTGCTCTTTTTTCTTCCAATTTTTGTGGTGTAATCCTTGTAGGTTGTGGAAGTCTAGGGGCAACAACACTTCCATTTTTATAGTTGTGATTGGTAGGCTTCCTTGTTGCCATAATTTTGATTTCAATTTTTCTTGCCAACCTAAATGCCTTCTCCAATGAATCAAGTTCCCAAAGGCAAACCTCATGTTGGATGCTATCCTTTAAAGTCCATATGAACACATCAATCCTATTCTCCTCTGGAATATATTTTACCCTAATATTCAATTTTTAGAAGTCCTCAAAGTGCTCCACCATTGAACCCTTTTGTTTGAGATTTATCAATTGGCTAAAAAAGGTGTTTCTTTGTGTATCCTCATAATGTTCTATCATTTCTTCTGTAAAAATTTCCCAAGTGGGAATTTTTTTATGAGACCAAAGCCATCGATACCATACAAACTAATTGGGTTCCCTAAAAAGTCGCAATGCGTACCTCTTGTGTGTTTTGCACATTATGGAGATCAAAATATTGCTCCATCTATTGTATCCATGTTACAAGAACCTTGCCATCAAACTTCCTCATATTGATCTTTGGAACATGGTGGGTCTTCAATCCAATGTTAGAGTCTATGGAATCATGACTAACATTTCTGTTTTTCTCATTATGAGTTTCCTCTACTACCTTTTCGCCATTAGGAAGCATTTCGTGTAGCAACTTTTCCAAACCTCCTTTCAAACCTTCCATGTCTTTCTTCAAATCTTCAATATTTACTTCTAAACCATCCATCTTAGATTCTGTTACTTTTTGTGAGAGTGAAATTTGTTGCACTTGGTATCGTAATTTTGATATATCATGTTGCATTTCAGGTTGCTTACTAGGTGTTTCCATTTTATTTCTTCAGGGCATCAATTAATGATAAGTATGTTTCACTATGCCCTTTGAATTCCTTCAAACTAATTTTTCAAACCAAACTTATGCAAAATTTTAAAAAGACTACACACCTTTTTTCACTTTGTAGGAGCTCGATATTGAATATGTTTTATCTCTGTAATTTCGGATCTCCAAGATCTAAAATTCCATCATTAGGTAGCCTGCTGAGTCCTCTTTGCCACCCCACAAGTTTGATCAATATTGGATTCTCCAAGAAATCGTTATTCCAAATCTCCTACAATGACCTGATTATAGATTGGTTCAGTAGAGCGAACTTGTACAATGTTCCATGTGCCACTGTTTAGACCTTCGAATCTAGAAATGATACACAGAACTAGTAAAGTCCATCTTCTTTTTGTATCTTTTTATGAAATTACAAATTTATTCTCAGAGACAAAGTTATGATGATTTTCCCCAGGTCACCTATTTGAAATATAATTCGAGAGCCTGCAAAAACCCTAACGTCCTTGAATCATATCTCCAAAAATATAGAGATCAGAGATATGAAATTTGTACCCTAGGTTCATCAAGATTTCGGCTCAAATGGGTTTTAATTTCAGCTTCTAAAACTTTGTATAAAAAAAGTTATAGTGAAAATTCCATGGTGACCTGTTTGAAGCAACGAAACCCTAGAATCCAAAGCTCTAATACCAAATGTTATGTAACCAACTCACAAAATAGAAGAAAATATAGATCAACGACTTCAAAATCAGCCTTTTAGAGGGGGAAACCTCCTTTACATTACACAAATGAACAATTCTTGGATGATACAAATGACAATACCTCCTTTCTATATATAGGAGTCTAAGGCATCACAATATAATCAAAGCCGACATAACAATAATAATGTAAGGGCACAACAATAACAATAGTGGGCTTCTATGGGACACAATAATAACAATATGGGGATAACATGGGCACAACAATAACAATAAGGGGCTACAATGACAATAATAATAAGGGAATACACTAGTATTATAGGGACTTAACAAAATCCTCGTGTATACCTTTGACATTCTTCACATTTTCCCACCAAATATTCATTTTACCTTTGAGATTGAAAGTGGCTATCTTTGCTTTCATGTTTTTAGAATAATAATGCAATTAGAAGAATTTATTCATAACAAGAAACCATGCTTCTACATCCTGTGATTTCTCCATCTCTATATAAATTTAGGTGGTTTTTCCTTCTTAAACTCATCTGAAAAGTATCCCCTATCACTTGTCCTGTAAGGATGATGACGATGACAATCATGATGTCTATCAGAACTAGAACTGGAATAGTACCTGTGTTGATCACCTCTCCTATCTGGAGAGTCCAATAGCCTACCATATCTAATCATATTAGATCTATCCGACCTGTGTCTACTAGGAGACCTATTTCCATATGCCCCATTAGTTATATCCTCATGTCCATGGCTGATCCAAAGTGGTCCATGTCACTACAAATATGACAAAATTTGAAGTAGTAACGTATTCACCTCTGCTTGTTTCTCTTGTGCTTGCATGATTTTGTCATTGTCTGCTTTGTAACTCCTTATTTCTTCCTTCATGCTTCTCGATGTGTTTGTCAGGTCAGAAGAGTGCCCCACACCACAATGCCCATCTTATGGATAGGGAGATTCTATGTAGTCTACCAGCTTCCTATTCATCTAATCTCTTTCCTGCAACACATACTATGTCAGCTAAACCAATTACAATAAACCAACGTAGCTTAGCATAATTCGGGGAGGATACCTTGTCTGCAATATCATCAAATCAATGTGATACATGTATATAATATAGAAATCTATCAAATAAGTTCATCAACGCATAAACATCACTCTAAGTAGGGTCCAGTCATTAATGCAAGGCCATATCAACAATGCATACTATGACCTCATGCATGAAAACAAAATTATTCCCTTGTACACATTAGCACATGTAACTATCAACATACATAAGAAACACCTAATCAACTACACATACGCATAATCGCATGTAGTTGAGCATAAGCAATCAATTCTTGTAACTAATCATATAATTCTGATGCTACATTCCACAAAATTTCATCAAGTTCCTCATGATAACCTTACTTCTACCATGATCAACATGATGCAATGCAACAAGCACATGGAACACAAGTGCAAGATATACACATGCAACTGAAATTCATGCATTACCAACACACACTGCCCATCCAATCCGAGGGGTGAACCATGCTTTGATACTAATCTATAACAACCCTTCCTCCCAGGTCCACCCAAGAAACCAACCAGTCGGGAAAACATGTGATGAGATAGGTTACTAAGGGATTCGAACTCCTATGTGACCTTAAGGAAATGGAATCGATGGAACATATCAAACAAACCCATTCACATCAGAAAAACACCCTCAGGAGACATGACAGCCACTCAGACAGCCTGTCCCTAAGTCCCATTGATGATTTAAGCCTCTTAACCCAAAGTTTCTCCCATGCTATAGGCAAGAAAACGACCAACAACTCAAAGTCACACTCATAGGCCTCTGTGCCAGCAACTGTGGACTTTTCTCTGCAAACCTGTGCCAACAACCCCAAGATTTGAGCCACTTTTATAACTCAAAATCCTAGCCTTTGCCTAGAACTTGCTGCAACCTTCGGAACCATTCAAAGACATGATAAAAATGCTGATAAATCAAAATCAACCTTAGAACTAGGCCTAAGCATCCCCAACCAGGACTGACATTCTGTCAAACACTTGACATCACTGAAACCTATAGGTCTAGGATAAAAGACAAAGCATAAATGATTGAAAGAACTTATGAATCATAATTAGGAGGATCACCACCTTCTCCATTGAACTATTATATCATCAATTAGGTATTGCATCCATCCATTTAATAATTACAAGTAAGTACATGAAATAACCATGACAAGAACCAATCACATAACCATGTTTTTAACCAACATTAAACCATATAAATAATAGAGATATAAAAACCATTAAATCCACATATAAACAAGTACAAAGTATGAGATCGTAGCTTTTATTAATCATAGGCAAATCCGACCAGGTTCGAGACTTCCATGTACCACCCAACCATAGTCATAGTTGAAACAAATATCTATTTCAGCCAGCCGCCCTCGTGCCATATTCCAATCATGAATGTGGGATCTCATAGAACAACCAATCCAATAAAAACCAAGGGAATCCAGAGGTTAAACCACCTCCACCCTTATCAAAATGAGATTAGACCAAAACCGGTGCTCGATCACAACCGAACCGAACTTGGAATTCCATCCAGAATTCATCACTATCCTTGAGGAATTTTTCATCTCCTTGTCTCTCAAACTTTACCTCAATCCAAACCCAGATCACTAGGCCCTAAACCGAGACCTCTCCCTCAGGCTTTACCATGTATCCCACCAAAACCAGCTAAAGGATTCCTAGGCCTTTGGGAATGGAACTTGAAACCACCTTCGCCCCAGATTCTAAAATTCATCTAGTAAACCAAAGCTCAAAGACCGAAATAAAAAACCCCACACCATGGCATCCTGAAAAAGGAAAGGCTAGGATAAAATCCACTGTCATAACCCAGCAAAACCATGCCACCGATAGTGAGAGAACCATAAACCAACATGCAAATCCATGCATGTCAAAACCAGCTAGGAAATCACACATGCAAAAGGTTACCTGCGAGTATTCCTTCTGAATTTTCTTGATCCTACTTTCCTTCCTTGATCCTTCCTTTCTTTTCCTTTCCTTTGCTTCATTTTCCTTTCCTTGCTCCAAACTATAGTGCTCCAAGAAAACTCTAAGTGACCAAGAGTGAGAGAGAGAGAGAAATGAGAGAGCTCCAAACTTGAACTGACAAAAGCCATGAATTGGTCCTCATAAGCATTTTTATTGATGAGGCCTCTATTTTCTTCATTTTCCTCCTCAACGGAAAATTGTGATCTTTCACCTTACTTTTCTCCTAATTTCCTTTATTTTCATAAATAATTGTGCTGAAAATTCCTTTTAATGCCTTTGCCAAATTTCCTTAGAAAAAACACACATCGAGTGATTCCCACTAGGATATCTTTTCCCAACATTCAACTTGGAAAAAAAGTCCTTTAACCATGGTCTTATTTTTCCTTTATTAACTTTTATTACATGAAACTTTAACCATGTTTGTTACAGCTTCTCAGCAGGATGATTATTGTAAATAATGCAACGAGCTAAGTTATAAAGCTCCATGAGCAGTATGTTTTTCTTACAACAACCTTATTGGTTGTAGGTGTTGTTGAACACCGAGGATGGTGTTCCCCCAAGGGGGAGGGTTCTGTAATAGCCCTGGTCAAAATCCATGTAATACAATTTAATAAAGGCAAACTAATAACCATGGTTGATGGGACAATTATTCCAAGCTAAATGTTGGGAAAAATCATATTGGTGGGGATAATTGGTGATTGATTAATGGCTAAGGAAATTGGCAAAGGCAATGGCAAAGGCTTTGGAAAGGAAAAATGGTATTTTGACACATTTATTTATGAAAATAATGGAAATTAGGAGAAAAGGGAGGTGAAACGGCAAAGGTTGCATATGAGGAAGAAAATGAAGGAAAATAATGGAAAATGAGGAAATTATAAGCCTAATTAATAAAAAGGCTTTTGAGGATCAGTTCACAGAATTTTGTCAGTTCAGTTTTGGAGCTCTCTCTCTATTCTCTCTCTCTCTCTCTCTTACTCTTAGAAACTTAGAGTTTTCTTAGAGCAATCTTAGAGGAGTGTGACATACTTGTATTTTTGGAGCAATAAGGAAAAGGAAGAGAAGGAAAGTGCAAGAGCACATCGAGATCAGTAGCTATAGTGGGTTTTTCTTGTAGGTACTGAGTTTCATGTATGTTTTCCTCACTAGTTTTGGCATGCATGACATATGCATGTGGTTTATCGGTCATGATCTGTCACTGGCATGGAGGATTGCCTGGATTGATAGCAGATTTGCCTAGCCTTGCCATTTCCTAGATAGTCATGTTGTTGTGGTTCATTTCTTTGTTTTTTTAGTTGGTTCTCATGTTTCCTTTTGTTTGGGTTGAGTTACTAGTTCCTAGAAGCCTTGGTTGGAAAAATGCTCTAGAAGCCATGTAACAACTTGGGATGAGTTTTTAGTCTTGGAAGCCTTGGTTGGCCAAATTCTATAGAAGCCCTTAGTGGGTTTAGTTACTAGTCCTAGAAGCCCTTGGTGGGTTTAGTTACTAGTCTTGGAAGCCCTAGTTGGACAAACGCTCTGGAAGCCTAGCAGAAGTTGTGGGTTGAGTTACTAGTCCTGGAAGCCTTTGTTGGAACAAACGCTTTGGAGCCCTAGAAGGCTTGGGTAGAGACCGATCTGATGATGGTTTTGTGATGTCTAGCCGTGAGGTGGAATCACTATTTGATGGGTTGAGGTGGGTTGGCCTGTGGAAGCCTTGGATGGTTTTGATTGATGTGTTTTATGAGATCCCACATTAATGCTTGGAATATGGCACGGGGTGACCGGTTGAAGAGATATTTTTCTCAGCCATGTCTATGGTCGGGTGGTTCGTGGAAGTCCCACAACTCGATGGCCTTTGCATCATTAATATGTGGTTATTTATCCTTGTTATTTCATGAGTATTATACTGGTTTATACGTGGATGATATGGCTGTGATTTCCTTGGTATTTTTGTTTCTATTATGTTTTTTATGAATGTGTATTATGATAGTTGCTATGTATGGGCCTGAAAAAGTGGCTCAAATATCAGAGACGCATGTACAACACTAGGTATAAAAGTCCCTGGATGCATGCATACCCATGTTGTGAGAGTGTCTGGAGCCTCATGGATGCATGCTTGTCCATATCAAGGGAGTGTTCGAGGGTTTCATAGTCTAAAATTAATGGGACCCAGGGGCTAGTTACGTAAGTGGCTGGGATGGTTCCTGGGATTCTTGTTGCTGATGTGGAAGTTCTATATGGTTTGTTTTCATTTGTTCCACTTCCTTAAGGTGACTTAGGAGGTGGACTCATATCATAGTAGCTTCTCGTCACATGTTTACCCTAGTTGGTCGGTTACTTGGGTAGATGTAGGAGGAGGGTGTTACATAAACCAATAGATAACCAACATGTAAACAATGGAAACTCAACCATAATATCACCATCATAATAAATACATATGATCATATATCACAATAGAAAATACCTCTTATTACATATGAAAATTTGAACCAAGTCAGGGACTTCCATGTACCACCCGACCATAAATTGTGCTGAACCCAATCCTTCTTTCAACTAATCACCCTTATGCCATATTCCAAGCATGAATGTGAGATCTCATGGAATAACCAAAACAAAACCAAACTAGGGCTTCTAGAGGCCAAACCACCTCAACCCTCAGCCAGTGATTCCACCTCACAGTCAAACATCACTAACCATCACCAGATCAGTCTCTACTAAAGTTGTCTAGGGCTCCAGACTATTTGTTCCAACCCAGCTCTAGGACTAGTAACTCAACCCCTAGCTATCACAAGGCTCAATATCATTTTTCCTACCAAGGCTCTAAGACTAGTAACTCAACCCACTAAGGGCTCCAAAGCTTTTATCCAACCAAGGCTTGTAGGACTAGTAACTCAACACAAGTTGTTCTAGGGCTTCCAACCAAGGATCTAGGAACTAGTAACTAAACCCATAGCCATAAGGAACATGAGCACCAATAAAAAAACAAATGGGAAGCCCACAACATCATGGATATCTAGGAAATGACAAGGCTAGGAAAAACCATTGTTAATCTAGGCAATCCTCCATGCCAATGACAACTCATAACCAAGAAACCACATGCATGTACCATGCATGCCAAAACTAACAGGGAAACCATACATGCAACTTGATACCTGCAAAGAAATCTAGTTGTAGTCATTGATCCACCCGTTCCCTTGTGCTTTCCCACTTTCCTTTTCCTTCTTTCTCCAAATCCAATCTATGCCAAAGTTCTCCAAGAATACTCTAAATGTGCAAGAGTATGAGACAGTGAGAGAATATAAGAGGGTGCCAAAGACTGAACTGAAAAAAACTAACATTGACAAAATCCATGAATTGATCCTCATAAGCCTTTTTATCAGTGAGGCCTCTAGTTTCTTCATTTTCCTTCAATTTTCTTTCAATTTCCTTCTCATTCAAATTTGTGACCTTTCACCTTCCTTTTCTCCTATTTTCCATTATTTTCATAAATAAAATTCCAATTAATGCCTCTTTGTCTTTGCCAATGCCTTTTCCAATTTCCTTAGCCATAATAAACCGAAAGTTACACCCACTAGGATGTTTTTCCTGCTATTCAGCTTGTAATACGTGTCCCATAACCTTAGTCTTATATTTTTTTACATGGAAATTCAATCAGGGGCTATTATACTAGTATTCTGCAAATTAACAATATTGAATTTGGCCATACCATTATAGCTCGTCTCAAAATTATTCCACATTGTCTTTGCTGAAGACGTGGTCATAATCTTTTAGAACACTGTTTGGTCCACTCCTTGTTGGATAAGTTGCAATGTTTGTGTATTCTTGTTTTTGTGTATCTCATTGCTCCATCTGCATGTGTAAGGGTTTGTTCTTCTTTTTCATCCTTAGGTTCTGGAAATCCAAACCTGACATAATCTGAAACATCATGAACATTTAACATTGTCTCTATCGTAATGACCCACATATCATAGTTATTCCCTGTAAATGGTGGAAACTGTGGCTGAAAACTTGATGAAGCCATATTTGTTCTCCAAAAAAATATTTTCAAAAACTCTAAACTTCCGTTTTTAATAAACCTCTTTTTTGTTTTTTTATAAAAAAAACTTTTTCAAAAAACCTCCTTTGCAAATCCCTTTTATAAAACCATTGATTATTTTTTAATAAAAAAACTCTATAAGAAAAAAACTTTTTATATTCTTTATAAAGAACTTACACTATATAAAATCCCTTTATAATCAATATATGAACAACCTTTATGGGGCTCTTTGTATTGTTTCATATAATGATTCCCTTTCAAATAAAACTTTAGTATGACTCAAAAGTAACCCCTCGTGACTTTAGAAAAAAAAAAAAAATCAAACGTTTGAATTTATACGCAGATTTTTTTTTTAATGACTCCAATGTTGCACCTTTTAAACTATAATGGGTGTCACACCTTTTGCACTTTAATCATGTGAGAATAATGCCAAACAATTAAAAAAAAATGTCCTTTTTCACTTGTCTCTTTTCTTGTTGCCTTTGTAAGCTCCTCGAATCTTGTATTATTTCTTTAGCTTTAATAGCAATTTGTTGGAAAGGAAGAGGAAGAAAGACACAAAACTAACACATACAAAACACATGAGTTACTTCTCTTCTATTAATCACACAAACTTTACTTAATTACAATGAACCTAATGAGGGGTATTTATACTTTTTAACTCATGACTAGACTTATTCTCACTTCAACATGCACACACTCACTAAATTTAACCTCTCCAAATATAAGACTAAACTAAACCTAACACTCACGTAAATCAAATTCACTGGCACTATCTATCTTTAGCATTCAGGGAGCCCGAGTTGAACTTGTAGTTGTAGGAGAGAAAGAAAAAGATAGTGAACTAGTGCGGACAACTCTAAATGGGCTTACTAAAGAATGATGACCTTTCATTCAAGGGATCATTGGACTAGATAATGTACCAGTTTTGGAACGCCTATGGAGTGACTTTAATTAGGAAGAGCTAAGGCTCAGTCTCATAGATGGTGCTAGTAGAAGTAGTGGTAAGGGACTAAAGGTGGAGAAGGAAGAAGAGAATGTAGCCCTTGTAGGAAGGGGAAAGGCGAAGAAGGGTGCAAATCAGGGACAAGACTCAAAGGGAGAGAAAAAAGAAGAAGGACCCATCAAAATTCAAGTGCTTCACATGTGTTGAGTTTGGTCACTACGTAACCCAGTGTCCAGAGAGGAAGAAGGAGTTGAAGTGGTAGTAGATAATAGCTTCAATAGAGATCTATGAGTTGACCTCTAGATTGGAGGAATTCACATTGATAGAAATGATACCTACATATGGAGGAGTAGCATGATACTTTATATAACCAACATCAGAAGGGTCCATAGGAGAGTAATAGGAGGTCTAGATCATATCTAGTTGTTGTTCTCATGGATCAGTGCCTATGCTATGGGAGCCCACAATATTTCAATAGTAGATGATCATTGTCAGCTATTTGTAGTCAGTTACTTGGATGATAGTTGTAGAACTTGGAGTAGTTAAATGCCTGAGAGGCAGTTGCAGAGTCAGTTTCATGCAATCAAGTACTCAAAAGGAAATTGTAGATCCAAGTGTAGTTATAAGTTTAAGAGATAGTTGCAGGGGCATAGTATATCAGTGGAGGAGGAGTTTCTAGTTGTAGTTGCACAAAATTAATGTAATTAGGAGGTAGTGAAAATTTCCCAGTTGCAGATTGCAGGTTGCAAGTGATGTTCCAGCCAGAGTGAGACTCCATGAAGGACTTTCCATCCAGGATATATTTCTTATTTCTATTTTAGAGGGAGATCAAATAGAGATCAAACTCACTATTGTAGTAGTTGTAGTAGTAGTGCATTGATAGCAGTGGAGCAGTGGTAGCAACAGTGTGAGGTGTAGGAATTTACAGGGTAAGTTCCTCAGACAGAACACCAAAGGACACCGCTCACAAACAGATCACAGATCAATACACCAGTATTTTGACGTGGTTAAAACCCTCAAAGAGGGAAACAGTACACGGCCTGAGCCAACGCGGCCACTTCAGGCAATTTATTAATAAAAGAATGAAAATTTACATATGCTTCTCTCATAGACGGATTACCCTACAAATGACCCTCCATGCTCTTTAAATAAAGATCATGGACCAATCGGGTGTTAAGCCACGAATCAAGTGTCGGTAATACCGAGGAGAGAATGAACCGTCGGATCATTACATATCATGACCGTCGGATTGTAAGTTACAAAATGTACATAGTAAAGAAACACACTTTACCTAACTCTATACTAGACCAAGTTGTACTTAACTATTTCCTATGTGTCGGAATATCCTAACATCCCCCCTTAAGAACAAATTGGGATAGGATTGAAGGATTTACAAATATGACACAATAGGAGAAGGAAGGAGGCACTAGAGCCTATCCCCCCTTAGTGACAACTTCCTGAACTCCAACCATAAATCGAAGTTTAGTGAACTTCGCCTCTGTGAGAGCCTTTGTAAAGATGTCTGCAACTTGATCATCTGTTGAACAATATTGCACTTCAAGAACATGGTCGTGAATGAGCTTTCTGATGAAGTGCATGTGCAATTCAATGTGTTTGTTGCGCTGATGTTGGACTGGATCTTTGCATAGCTGAATGGCACTTTGATTATCACACCAAAGTGTAGTCGGATGCTGCTGCTGAAAGCCAAACTCTGATAGGATCTGACAAAGCCACAAGGCTTCCTTACTAGCTTCTACGGCACCACGATACTCTGCTTCTACTGAAGAAAGAGAAATGGCACCTTGTTTCTTGCAAGCCCATGTAATAGGTCCTGAACCAAGAGTGAACACATAACCTGCAGTAGACTTCCGATCATCAGGGTCACCAGCCCAATCAGAATCAGTGAAACCAACCAATAGAGGAGCTGCTTCGGCACTGTAATGAATCCCAAACTGAACTGTACCTTGAACATAACGAAGTATTCTTTTAGCTGCTTTCCAATGACTTTCATGTGGGTTTTGTATAAACCGAGCAACAAGGCCAATGGCAAAGGAAAGGTTAGGACGAGTATGGGTTAGATACAAACATTTTCCTACAAGTTGACGGTATAAGGTAGCATCAACTTCAGGAGAAGTACAAGTGACTGAAATTTTGACTCCAGACTGAAAGGGAGAAGGGGCTGGCTTACAGTCTTCCATGTGAAAATGGCGTAGAATATCACAAGCATACTTGGACTGGGAAAGGGAAATACCTTCTTTGGATTGCAAGACTTGAAGACCAAGAAAATAATGTAAGTGTCCTAAGTCTGTCATTTCAAACTTCCTTTTAAGGCTAGTCTTCACATGGTTTATAAGGTTGGGATCACTACCAGTCAGGATAAGATCATCAACATAAAGAACAAGAATGATAAGAGACTTTCCCACTTTCTTGGTGTAGACAGTATTGTCAGAATGACACCTAGAAAAGCCATTTTCTAAAAGAAAGTTATCCATTTTGGCATACCAAGCTCGAGGAGCTTGCTTGAGACCATAAAGGGATTTCTTAAGCTGACATACAAGGCTGGAGTCTGTTTGTATAAAGCCAATAGGTTGTTCCATATAGATTTCTTCATGCAAATCCCCATGCAAGAAGGCAGATTTAACATCCATCTGATGGACTTCCCATTTGAAAGAAGCAGCAAGGGAAAGAACAAGGCGGATAGAGTTCATTTTGGCAACAGGGGAGAAGGTTTCAGTGTAGTTAATGCCTTCAACTTGTGAAAAACCCTTAGCAACAAGACAAGCTTTATGTTTATCAACTTTCCCATCTGGTCCATACTTGGTTCTGTAAACCCATTTGCATCTAACAAGTTTTCGTCCCTTTGGTAGAGGAACAAGATCCCATGTATCATTTGCCAATAATAAATGATATTCTTCATTCATAGCTGCTTCCCAATCTGGATGGGCTAAAGCTTCTGCAAAGGTGTCAGGATCATAATTCACTGAAGCTTGAGCCAGTGAAGAAGAGGCTCTCTCGAACTGAGAACGTGTACGTCGCTGATCTGTAGGATCACCGGCAAGATCACCTGCTGCATCCCGAGTAGCACGGACCCATTTTGGAAGCTGAGAAGCTGAAGGAGGATCCTGAGAAGGTGGGGGAGGATTTTCATCCTCGCTTTCATCATCTGAAGAAGAAATATTTTCAAAAGTAGAAGAGATAGGGAGAGGTGGCACATCCGCCGAACTAGGCTCGCATGCCGATATATTTTCAGCAAACTTTACATCTCTTCTAATGATAACATTTTTGGACTTAAATGGAATAAGTCTATATCCTTTGACATCTTCAGAATATCCAACAAAAATACATTTTTCACTCTTAGGTTCTAAAGCTTTATGTTTCTCATCTGGAATATGGGCCCATGCTTCACTTCCAAAAACACGAAAGTGACTTACATCTGGTTTGATTGAGCTCCATGCTTCTTCTAGAGTGATATTCTTTAAAACCTTAGTAGGAGTGTGATTTATTATGTAATTTGCACAGTTAATTACTTCTGCCCAATAATTAAGACTAAGTCCTTTAGATTGAAGCATACAATTAGCCATTTCCTTTAAGGTGCGATTCTTCCTTTCAGCTACACCATTTTGTTGTGGAGTATATGGAACAGTATGTTGCATTTGAATTCCATTCTCAGTGCAAAAGTTGATGAATGTGTTTTTAACATATTCTCCGCCATTATCAGATCTTAGCTTAAGAATTTGATGTCCAGATTGTTTTTCAACAAAGGCCTTAAAGGCCAAGAACATGTTAAATACTTCACTCTTGAGTTTTAAGAAGTATACCCAAGTGCGACTGGAGAAATCATCAATGAAGGTTAAGAAATACTTGTAGCCATAGAATGAAGCAACTGGAAGTGGACCACATAAATCACTATGCACGAGCTGTAAAGGGGCTGAGGCGTGCTAAGAGGCACGTTTTTCAAAATTGTCCCGATGATGTTTTCCGAGTACACATCCGGAACAAACACCATCTCTGCAAGATACCATTGGAAGACTTGTCACCATATTTTCTTTACATAGATTCTGAAGAGAGCGATAGTTTAAGTGACCAAATCGCTCATGCCAAATTTTGCTCACTTCATCATTATGAGCAACAAATACTGAGGGAAGATTTGTTGACCCAAAGTTGTGAAACTTATACAACCTTGTAGAATCATCAGCAATTCCAGTAGCTAAAAACTGTCTAGGATCTCTTAGGTCCTTAATTACAACATCGTGAGGTGAAAATTCAACGATTTTACCTTCACCTGAATGGGTTATCTGATATACAGATAGAAGGTTGCAGGATAAGGTTGGAACACATAATACATCATTAAACTGACCATTGTCTAGATGAACAGTTCCAGTCCCTACAACACTAAGAGATCTATCATCACCAACATATATATTTTTGGTGTTACAATCATTTAAAGAAGAAAACATGGCTTTGTTTTTGGCCATGTGATAAGAAGCTCCAGAATCAATGAGCCACTCATGAGAATGAGAAGAAGAAGATACATTTAGCGCATAGCCAGACCGAGATGCTTGACAACCACATGTAGAAAGTGCCATTCCTGAAGATGAAGTTGAAGTTGAAGAGTGCTCCAAATGGATGTTATGCTTCTTCATTGCTGCTTCCAAGGCTTCCATCTTCATAAAGCATTTGGATTCTAAGTGGCCATCTCGATTACAAAAGTTTCAATGTCTATCAGTCTTCTTCCCTTTGTTTTTATTTGTCTTATCATTTTGTTGAAATGATTTTTCATTTTGAGGCTGAAATTGCTTAGGACCCTTGTTTGGTTTAGGACCATTCTTTTTAGGATACAACTTCTTAGGATTCTTTGGATTTGGTTGCTGTTGGGCGGCTAACGCTTTCTTAGAATTGTTTCCAAGATGAAGAAGACCAAGGTGTAAGAGTTTTTCTTGTTCTCTTATTAAAGAATCACAAAAGGAATCAAAGGAAGGGGACTTGTAGGTTTGTCCTTGAGAAATGAAGGCTTCTCTTGTAGAATGGAAGGTGGAAACAAACACAGAATAGGCTGGTCCCAACTTAGTAAGAATGGAGTAGATAAGGCTACTGTCTTCTTTCTTAACCTTAACACCTTCCAAGAGAAGTCTAAGGGTCTTGAACTTGGACAAAAAATCTTCAATGCAAGAAAAATTATTGGGGTCCAATGTAAGCAATTCATTTTCAAGTTGATGGGCTTTAAGTTCATTTTTAATTCCAAAGACTTTAGTAATCTGTTTCATTGCTTCATCAGGAGTATCAAGTTCTGCAATATGGAATCTAAGATCTGGAGAAATAGACATCCCTATCAACCCATGTGCTTGGTCTTGCCTATTTTCCCATTTAGCTGCCTTGTCTTCATCTTTCGGTTTGGTCTCTTGGCCTGTGGCTATTCTGTAAAGACCTTTACTTCTAAGTAAATCCACAATGTAGGACCACCATTGGAAGTAGTTGGTGCTGTCAAGAATAACTTGGCATGGGCTTTCCATTTAAAAAAAAACTGAAGCTATAGATACTGAAACTAAGTGTGAGAGAGAGAGAGAGAGAGGGCGGGGGGGTGTTGATGCTTTGGGTTGTGTGCTTGCTTTGAGAAAGCTCTTTTCCCTACAAAACAAAAAACACAAAACCCAACACCGAAATACAAAAAAAATGAACCTTGCGGCTCGAAGTTAGCTTTACCCGGAAACTAAATATTTTTCTCAATGTTTCTGATTTTCCGAGATCACACTAAGGCGCAGCGGAAAAGAGCATACGCATGAGAAAAATCCTTCCTTTATGTTTCTGATTTGCTCAGATCGCACAGAGTCATGGGCCAAAGAGCATACGTAGAAATGAAAGGTATAGATCTGGTAATTAAAAAGGCTAAATAAACCGAAACCGAAATAAACAGAGAGAAAATAACTGTAAACTGCAAATAAACACTATATACCTCCAGATCTTAAAAATGACGCAGCTAGGGCTACCAGAAACCTTTTCGCGTGAAACGAAAGGGGTTCCTCACTGGAACAGATGCTCCCAACACAACAGAGCAGTCCTCTCAACCCAAAAGCAGTCAGAAACAGTAGATCTAGGAAATAGTAGTCGGATGCAGTACTACCGACTTCAGATTTGGATCACCAACGGACGCGGCCCTCAAATAGCTCTGATACCATGTAGGAATTTACAGGGTAAGTTCCTCAGACAGAACACCAAAGGACACTGCTCACAAACAGATCACAGATCAATACACCAATATTTTGACGTGGTTAAAACCCTCAAAGAGGGAAACAGTCCACGGCCTGAGCCAACGCGGCCACTTCAGGCAATTTATTAATAAAAGAATGAAAATTTACATATGCTTCTCTCATAGACGGATTACCCTACAAATGACCCTCCATGCTCTTTAAATAGAGATCATGGACCAATCGGGTGTTAAGCCACGGATCAAGTGTCGGTAATACTGAGGAGAGAATGAACCGTCGGATCACTACATATCGTGACTGTTGGATTGTAAGTTACAAAATGTACATAGTAAAGAAACACACTTTACCTAACTCTATACCTAACTCTATACTAGACCAAGTTGTACTTAACTATTTCCTATGTGTCGGAATATCCTAACATGAGGTAGATCAGAGTATACGCAGTAGCAGATGGAAAATTTTTGTAGATTGACTTCTTCACAGTGATTTCCAGTGATAGGGAGTTAGATCAGTTGAGATGTGAAGAAAGGAGGTATAATAGATGTCAGACATCAACAACGTGAGATAGTCTGTTATAGGTTGTTCATCAAGAAGGTATAATAGAGAACACCTTCCTTGCTAAGAGGGAGTGTTATCTTTTTATGGATATGGTAGCATTAGATAGGTGTTCTAGTCTTAGATGATGCTAAGAGGCTAAGGAACACTATATCTCCAAAACCCAGAAAAGGTTTCGCGAGATTGGCTTGGGAAACACCTTAATTAAATTAATTTTCCATAATTAAAATATTTCCTAAGTACAACTTATGAAAAGTGGTAAATTAATGTTAATTAATTAAGGATGTTCGATATTTCTCTAAAGAATTATATTGATGAAGTCTAATTGATCTTAGTCATTGATGGATATTAAATTATGATTGTTGAGACTCCAACAAGAGATTATAAGAGAAGATCAAAGGGCTTGGAGATAACATCAGTTTGATCATTTCTAGTAAGACAGATTGAGCTACCCTGTTCGCAGTTTTTCAGTGAGGGTGAAGTTCGAGCTAGAGAAGGAGAGTAGCAGGTGTTTGCAGAAGGGAGAATTTATAGAGAAATTCTTAGGAGGTTTTCCAATTTACAAAGGAGGAAAAGGGAGGTTGAATTATCCAGTAGGGAGGTCGTATTATGCAGTGTGATTTTCCCATTTTCCTAGTGCGAGTTGGCGGGAGAGGGATTGATTCAGTTGCTAGTGCTCGGATCTAGTCTTGAGAGGCCTAACTAATTTTTTCCAAATGTAGAGACAGGAAGGATGATTCATCTAGATTTTGTTAGAAGTTAGTACGAAATTTCTCCAATAATAGGGCACATTTCCAGTCCAGCTGAGCAAATTAGTTGAGAAGTAGGAGTTTTCTAGAGAGGCTAGATCGGCTTGTTGTGAGGGAAATTATTTTCCCAATATATTTTACAATTGAGATAAATTTTCAAAGCTAAGCCACGAAGGCCAACACTTATAATTCACTACATTTTCTGCATAATAAATAAACCCTCATTTTCTACACGATTTTTCCCTCCAGGGTTTTTCCCTAAACATTTAGTCTGAAATAACGATGTCATTTTATTGTGTGTGTGCATTTAATTCTCAATTCATATTTTATTTACACAACATATTTTATTAGGTGAAGAATTGAAGTGTGGTTTATTCACTATTTTTCGTAATAATAATTACATAAGACAAGCAAATTGTTAAGTTAGGAGAATAATATCTAGCTGTTATAGTTTAGTGAATTTTCACAATTAGGGTTAAGATTACAAATCTAGTTCTAGGTGATTTTACATGATCTTTGAATAACTAGATATGAATTGTTAACATAGGAACTTTGACAGAGAAAGGAGCAAGAGAAGCATGGAAAAATTAGGCACAACTCACCAAATTTTGTGGTTGATAAAATTTGTGAATCACTAGTCCCTGAGTGGAGAGAATCACTAGATTCATAGCTAGTAGCATAAGAACATATATGAGTGAGGAATATGGAGGGAACTTATATGCTTCCTTGATCTTTCTTTGTCTCAAATTCCATGCCCATATATTGATGTTTTGTAAAATGTGGGCTTATAGTATATCCATTTCATTAACATGGATATCTACGAAAATAAATAATGATTGATTGTTAATCGCCAACATACATAAAAAATAATGGCTCTATTTCTTATCTAGTTCATTACTTGGCGACTTGCTTTAGTATACGTACCTCTATTCAATCAAAGCTCTACAAATATGTTCTCAAGTTACAAGTTCTCTCCACACACCGAATGGAGATACATGACATTATTGTGATGATACTCTAGTGATCAAATAAGTGAATAATGTGATCTAAAAATAAAAGTGAAGGTTTCAGTAAACAATTTACAAGCTATTTTATGTATTTTGGGAAATGGATTGTTGTTGCAAAAGTACACAAACTTAAGTTAATTAACATAATTTTAACATTTAAAAGAGGACATAAATGCAGCGTCAAACACAAGAAAATTGATAAGAGAGTTCACCCATATTGGGCTACGTCTTCGAGTCCAAGTTCCAGTAGTAATTACTTTATTATATGCTCAAATTCTCAATACATCAACATAAAACCTTCAATATGAAAAAATAACACTTCCACAGTGTCCAAAATTCTCAAAAACCCCCATCTAGGCTCTTATTGAGCTCAAAAAGGCTTAAAATTGAGCAAAATACCCCCCTTTTTCAAAATTGGTCTACAACAGCCACATACCAGCTCTCAGTTATGCAAATTTGGAAACAACTTGGCTTATGGCCTACTGGTCAGGCGCTTTGATTAGTTCCCCACAGATCAAGGGTTCGATCCGCACTCTTCCGTGTTTTCTATGTGGTTTGTTTTATATAATTAATTTTTTTTTTGTTAAATGGGCCATAACCTCACCCATTGCCTTCTCTCCTAATTTCCTGTCGCCATGTGGCCATGGGCAGTGTCCCACATGCCCTAGCCCCTACGCATTTTTTCCTCGGTAGTATTCCATAATAAAACTATGGGTGAGGTCGAGCCATTTAGGCTAGCCTGTCAGCCTGCCTACTACCCCCACCCTCTTGGTCAGTGGTAAATATATATAATTGGTCAACTATGGTTTAACGAGTAGCATGTTTGGCATAATGGTTAGAAATTGGTCTGTTGATTGGAAGGTTGCATATTCAATTCCTACGAAGGCTCAAATGATCAATTAACCAAATTTTGGCACCATCCAGAGTGCCATGTGGAACCTTGGGATTGGGCCACGTGTCACTCTGTGATTGGCCCAACTAACAAATCAATAATCAAATCACAGTGTGCCACGTGTCATTATACGAATGTCCCAAATGTTGCCTCCTGATTGGCCCCCTTCTGACATCTATACTACCAAGACATCAAATGATGTCAGCACCACATGCTAGCATACAGAATGCACAGTCAACACTGCAACTTTGACTCTTTTATTGTTTGGCCAAAACTTCGAAACATGATACCTTCCTCACATAGTGTCAAATTTAGGTGATCCAAGCATCGCTGGAATCAGAACCACAAGATCTACAATTTGGCATTGGTTTGAGGAGATTTTGAGTACTTTCATTTTTTAGCATAATTTTTATCCCCTGGATCATCCCTCCCCACTAGAAGCTTTTGGACCACTAAAAGTCTATTTTTACTCAATAAGTAAGTGAGGGTACAAATCCCTCACTTTCCCTATCTCTATCCACCTTGCTTTACTTGGATTAGTGCCTTTAATCCCCACACGAATATACTCCACAATGCCTTTGCATGAAGTTCTTATCCACCTATCAAGAATTGTGTCCTCCTGCAACTCATTCAAATATTTAGGAGAAAAATATTTTATAGGTGGAATTTGAACATTCTCTTCTTAATCAATGATCATAGGAGGCTCATACAATCTCAAGTTTTCCACATTAACAACAGAATAAATTTGCATGTAAGGTGGAAAATCTAATCGGAAATCATTGTTACCAATATTCTCCAAGATTTTGAAAGGGCCATATCTAATTGATTTGAGCTTTTTACCTTCACCTTGTAACATTTTCTTGTTGATGTACAACCAAACTTGATTTCCCACTTGAAAATCATGATCAACCTAATGCTGATCATGCCTTTCTTTGTACTTGGCTTGGGTTTTCTCCAATTGTTCTTAAAATTTGATGCACTAATTGGATTTGTTCAATGAAATGTTTGGCTTTATCCACATCACTATGTCCATATACTACGATATCTTTACCAAAGATTAAATCTAAAGGAGACTTTGGAAAATAACCCAAACAATCTTCAAATGGATATACTTGTGTAGATGAATGTTTATCTGTAGAAATTTCTTTATAGATCAGCTAGCTCTGATACCATGTAGAAATTCTGCAAATTCTCTACAAATCTCTCTCTGAGAACTATGTAGAAAATCTGATTGTAGATTAACCGATAATGCAATATACCAAAGAAAAATACTATAATCTACTACTACTATCAATTTTCTTTATGGAAGCTTAAAGATTGAGCAAGATCAAGCTGAACACATATAACCAGAAGAAGAAGAATCAATGCACATGAAACACAGAAAATACTCAGGAGAAAGCCTCAGCTAAAAACCCCACTATCTGTATTATCATAGAAGGTGGAAATACATCAGAATTATACAAAGCCTTAGCTCTCATAGCTAGCCAGCTCTCAGTACAATCCTCACAGATGCTCACAAGTAGTCCTAGCTTCTCACAAGCTGCCCTCCAAGCTCCTATTTCCTTGTGTTGTTCCTAGTGGATGATTCTCACCTCACCAAGTGGAACACTGCTCTAACACACTATCAGAACTGCACAATCCTCAAGGAACCTTACCTTGACTGCATGCATGAGTTTCCTTTATAGGAAAACACATGCAACTGATAGTACACTATCCTTGTCTTTAATCTCAATTAGGTCTTTCTCTGAATAGACATGCATGAGTTTCTGATGAGGGAATCTTCAGTTATCTAGAGTACACTGGTTGAGTGCATGAATGCATCAACTGACTGATAACTCACAATTAGTTCCTCAAACAGTTTGGAACTAATTTAATTGGACTTAACTCAATAAACTGAGCTAACTAATTACAACTCAAATATAACTCAATCTTATCTCCTTAATTAAGGGATAATCTCCTTAATTTAAGGGCTAACTCTTGCATGACTTCAGAAAGACTTCTAACTTGAATTTCTCCAACTAATTAATCCATAATGAATTAATTAATTATTTCCAAGCAGCTGGTGAGACTAAATTCGAATTTTAATTCACAATTTTAATTCAAGGACAAATTAAAATTGGAATTTCTAGATTCTATTTTTATTATTTCTTGTTGCTATTTTCAACATTATCATGATTGTAGGCATGTTGGATGTAATACAAATGCTCATCCCAAAGCTTATGATGCTTACCACAATATCCTTAAAGGAGCTGCACTATTGTTCCATTTACTACTTCTATCTGGTCATCGGTTTGTGGATGAAATGTTGTGTTCTTCTTCAACTTTATGTCCATGAGTTTCCATAAACTTGACCAAAACTTCCTGATAAATCGAGAATCTCGATCAGAAATAATAGAAGTAGGTAACGCAAAGTGAACCCATACATTTTGGAAGAACATATTTACAGTTTTTTTAGTTGTGACCTATTTCTTACAAGGAATAAACACATAAATTTGTTTTAAACAATCCACTCCAACATATAAATAATCATGACCTCTTTTAGACATTGGTAGCCCCGCTAAAAAATCCATAGAATCACTTTCCCAAAGATGAGAAGGGATAGGAAGTGGAGTATACAAACCTATTTTCCTATTACTTGGCTTGCTAGTAGCACGCATAGAACATCCATTTACGAGGCCAATAACAATACCTCTTTAGTTGAGCAATTGTTTTGCCTACACTAAAGTGATTAACAATAAGAGAAGTATGGGCTTCCCTTATGGAATTAACTCTTTGACCCTGTGGAATGCACAACTTTCCAAGATGATACAATAATTTGTTATGAACATGATAATCCAACTCTTCAACATGATTGCCTTGACTCAAAGTTGCATACATCTTTTTAAAATCTTCATCTTGAGCATACTTATCAATTAAACTTTCATGCATGATTGAGTTATGCTTAAGAACTAAAAATTATTTAACAATAGGCCTTGATAACATATTTGCAACTTTGTTGTAAATACCTTTCTTATACATGATAATAAAATGAAAGTGTTGCAAAAATCCCATCCATATGAAATGTCTAGCTTGTTGTAGCCTAGTTTGTGATTGTAGATATTGCAAAGGTTGATGGTCAGTATGAATAAGTGTTTATTTAACCATCAAATAATGCTTCCATTTCTTCATGCTTTGTACCAAAGCATACAACTCTTTATCATAAGTTGGATAGTTAATTATTGCATTGGAAAATTTCTTAGAATGATAACATATCGGCTTACCATGTTGCATCAACACTACTCCCATAGCATATTCGCTTGCATCGGTTTGAATTTCAAATGGCTGCTTAAGATCTGGAAGTGCTAGAACTGGTGTTGTACTGATTTTCTCTTTCAAAGTTTCAAATGATTTTTGTTTCTTTACTCCCCACTTTAAGACCTTATTCACACTTATCAAAGCATGCAATGGTGTTGCAATGGATGAGAAGTTAGCGATAAATTTTCTCCAATATTGGGTTGCTCCCAAAAATCTCCTAACTTCTGTTACATTATTGGGTTTAGGCCAATTCACAATAACTTCAACTTTGGAGGGATCAATCTTCAATTCACCACCTCCTACAATATGACCTAAGTAAACCAAAGAGTTTTTCCCAAATTCACATTTAGACATCTTCAAATACAACTTTTCCTTTTTCAAGACATCTAAAACTTGCTTTACATGCTTGATATGATCTTCACGAGTCTTACTAAAAATTAGAATATCATCTAAGTAGATTATGGCAAAATCATCAAGGAATGGTCACAATACATAATTCATAACTCTTAGGAATGTATCAGGTGTATTACAAAGCCAAAACGACATAACCAACCATTCAAACAGTCTTTCTTTTGTCTTAAAAGCAATTTTCCAAATATCATCTTTAGCAATCCTTATCTAATGATAGCCACTTCTCAAGTATAACTTAGTGAAATAAACAACATCCTTTAAATAATCTAGAAAATAATTAATGCAAGGAAGATGATAATGATTCCTTACCATGATCTTGTTCAAAGCCCAAAAATCCACACACATGCGCCATGTACCATCTTTATTTGGAACCAAAACAATAGGAGACCCATAAGGAGATGTACTAGGTCTGATGACCCCTTTGTCAAGCAGCTCTTGAATTTTCTTCTTAATCTCTGCATTCTCCAAAACTGACATTCTATACATGCCAATATTCAGAAGTGGTACATCTTGTTGTAGTTGTATCTCATGTTGAATTCCTCTTTTTGGAGGTAACCCTTCAGGTTCCTAAAACATCTTGTCATAAGTATTAACAACTTCAACCAATTCATGCTTGAGTTTAGAATCACATCCTGAGAAAGCTTCAGATTTAGTAGTATCTTTAACTTTAATCATAAACAACACAAAATTCTTACTAGCATTCATAAGCCTTTTCATTTGACCTGCACTAACAAGAGATAAGTTCATCTTCTTGTGATGTGCTCCAACAATATACTCAACTCCATCTTTGAAAAGATTATATTTGTTCTCATGACGTTAGAATATGGCTTTCTGATCATATAAATATTGACTCCCTAAGACAATCCCACAAATATCAGGTGGTACAACATCAAACTCTACCTCATCTATAAAATTACCAGTGATAGAAAAATTGAGTTTACATTTCCTTGTCACTTGCAATTTGTCATCATCACATACCCAACCCAAAGGGTAAGGTTTTGTATGAGGTGTAGTCTCTAAATTAATTTTCTTGACAATTGCTTTAGAAATAATATTGACTTGGGATCCACTATCAAATAGTGTATCAACCTTTATATGTTTTGTAATGACCATGATATGAAAAGGTTCACTTCTTTTTTTATCATTTTGAGATTCAACAGGCTTGCTAGAAGAACTAGTACTTGTGTTAGAAGATATACCTTTCATTATGGATTTGTAGTAGTGGTATTTTGTTTCCCCTTGTTATTAAACTTATTTAGTCTCAATTATGGATGTAATTTCCAATAATGGTCTTCATCATGGCCATATTTTGAACAATGTTTGCAAGTAAGTTTCTCTCCCTCTTTCTTGACTGTAACATTATTCTTTCCTTTTCCTTTATCTTTCTCCTTTCATGTGTCTCCATATTTAAAGGGTTTGTTGTTGGACTCTTAAGGAACATTCTTTCCTCTTGATTCTAAATGAATAACATGAACACATACTTCATCTAGATTGGTGGTATTAAACATAAGTGTAGTATGTCTCAAATAACTATACAACCTACCTATATATTTAAGGAGATTATCTTGTGAGGTCAAATTAACACCCAAGATTAATGCTCTTTTCCTAAATTATTGTGTGTAACGTTGGACACTCTGACCTTTAGCTTGTCTAAAATTTTTCCAAACCATTATTTTTTTGCATGTAAGCTAATGGATAAAATTTACTTCTTAATGTAGCTATAAAATCATTCGAAGAAGAGATAACTTTACCACTTTTCTTCAAATCTTCTTGATTTATAGCCTCCCACCAAATGGGAGTTGCACCTTTCAAATCAAGAGAAGTAAGTTGGATCTTTGTGACATCATCATCAATCTTTTGGATCTTGCAATAAGATTCAATTTGACGAACCCAATTATCCATGTTTTCAGCATTTACTTCTCCATTATACGTTGGCAATTCAAACTTGACATCAAGCTTAAGTAAAGGAGACTTAGCATGTCCTCTTGGAGATGTAGGAGGAGTAGGTCTATGTGAATGAGGTGAGGATGGAGGTGAAGGAGGAGGAGGTGGTGGAGGCTTTCTCCCATTACCACCATGATCACCTTTTGGTTGATTAGAACTTTCTCCTTGCAACCGCAATTTTATTTCATTATATAATACTTTCACCATGGCATTCATATCAAAGAAAGCTTTTTCTAAAAGCTATCTCATCCTCATACATTAATAATTGTCCTTGCCCTTTTTCATGTGCCATAACTTGAGTATGTGGTCTTCTTGATCCAAATTCAAAATTAGGTTCTTCAAAGTTCTCCTTCTCCTCTTCTCAATCTAGACCTTGTAAGCATTCAAAAACCTTGCAATTTTTGTCAAACCTTGACAAAAACCATGCTTTGATACCAAACTGATATAAAAATGAAAGTGAAGTTTTTCAGTAAACAATTTGCCAGCTAGTTTATGTCTTTTGGAAAATGGATCGTGGTTTCAGTAGTACACAAACTTAAGTTAATTTTCATAATCTTAAAAGTTAAAAGAGGACAAAAATGTAGCATCAAACACAAGAAAATTGATAACGGAGTTCACCCATCTTGGGCTACATCTCCTGGTCCAACTTCTAGTGGTGACCGCTTTATTATATGCTCAAATTATCAATACATCAACATAAAAGCTTCAATATGCAAAAATAACATTGTTGTTGTGTCCAGAATGCTCAAAAACCCCGATCTATGCTCTTCTTGAGCTCAAAAAGGCTTAAAATTGAGCAAAATACCATCCTTTTCCAAACTATTCTGCAAGAGCCACACATTAGTTCTCAGCTCTACAAATTTGGCAACAACTTGCCATATGGCCTACTAGTCATACGCTTTGATTAGTTCCTCGTAGGTTGGAGGTTCAATCTACACTCATCTATGTTTTTGGAGTGGTATGTTTTATATAATAATTTTTTTTGTTAAATAGGTCGTAGCCCTCGCCCATTTCCTTTGCTCCTGGTTCCCTGTTTCCACATGGCCATTGGTGGTGTGGCACACACCCTAGCCCCCATGTAATCCATCATTGGTCACATGCCATATTAAAACTGTGGGTTGGGCTGATCGGGCTATCCTGTCGACCCACCCACTATCCCCAACCTCTCGGTCGGTGGTAAATAAATATAATTGGTCGAATATGGTTTAAAAAGCAGCATGTTTTGTGTAACAGTTTGACTTTGGTATGTTGGTTGGAAGGTAGCGTGTTTTATTCCTGTGAAAGCTCGACTGGTCAGTTAACCAAACTTTTGTACCATCCAGAGTGGCACATGGAACTCTGGATTAGGCCATGTGTCATTCTGTGATTGGCCCATCTCACTAACCAGTAACCAAATCACAATGTGCCATATGTCTTCGTATGATTGGCCCAAATGTCGGCTCCTGATTGGCCCCCTTATAACATTTGTATTTCCTAGTCATTAGATGAAATCATTACCATGTTAGCGTACATACTGCCATGTCAGCATACAGATTGCATAGACAACCCTGCAACTTTGACTTTTTGTTGTTTGTCAAAAACTTCAGAATATGATAACTTCCTCATACAATGTCGAATTGTGGTGATTCAAGCACCATTGGGATCAAAATGATGAGCTCTACGATTTGCCAATGTTTTTGGGAGTTTTTGAGCATATTTTTTATCCTCTGGATCATTATGGGTGAATGCAACAATGTTTTAGTGTATGGTACTTGAACTAATTGAAACATTATGTACTCATAAGGGCCCAACACAATATAATAAATACCTCACAATAAGTGATTGCAATATTGGTTGTAGGATGTGGTCAAACAATGAACTAGCAATACATTCAACAAATTTCAACACTCAATCAACCATTTCAACTAGTGAATAGAGATAGGATTACAATGTAACCATATTATAGTTCTCATGGTTTAAGTAGAATGCAAGAATAGATTAAAACTAAAATTGCATTGAATATACAAAATCATCAACACCGTGAAAAGAAAATGTTTTTGTTTACACTATAAATCCACATGGGAAAACCAATTTCTAGAAGGTTTTCGCTAAGCATGAAATTGGTTACAAAAAGGTGAGCTATACATAGATTTAGTTTATTGTTACTCATTAGTAAGGAATTTTCATATGGTCATGGCTCAACAACTATCTTCATTCCTTGTCAAATAAACTCAGTGTCTTTGAAACAATGTTTTAAAGTATGGTATCAGGATTTGAAATCTTAATTAAAAATGACTTCTACTATTTAAAATTTAGATGAACTACCTATGAATTAACACCATATAAATCTAATAAAAGACCTTATGATTTGTAAATGATGGATTTGTGGCCTGTCCATTATAATACCAAAAATAATTAAATGACAAATTAAAAGAAACTCATACACAACTATAAATACCATTAACTGAATAAACCATTTTTATTTTTAATATGTCTATTAAAATTTATATATACAATTTTATTAACCATTTTTATATTAAGTTTTGAACACATTCAAATTACTCATCTTCACATCTAGGTTTTTCAATTGAGTATATAAAATTTGGAGTTAAGTTGTTATAAAAGGCGTGGTCTAACTTATACATGAAATAACCTTGTTCACCAAAATCCGATGATACAATTTCAAGAAAGAATGTGATTTTTTGTTGTTTAAAATATTTTTTTGAATGAATAAATAGATTTAGCACCACGAAACACCCCAAAGGCACTCAAATTCTACATATTAAACAACTTAAACTCAAGTTTTTAAAAATCTCTCTAGAAATTTAGTTAAAAGTTAACCAGAAAAAATGCTCTGAAAAAAGTTATTTCATCTATAAATATGACTATGCCCTTATCAAATACTAAAACTAAACACATTAAATATTATTAAAATTTGAAATATAATTTATGAAATTAAGTATTTTGCAAAGAGAAAATCTAAATATATTAAAGGTCATCAAGATGAGATTTTAAAATTTGAGAGTTTGGCCCTTCTACCTTCTATTGGGCATCTTTTTAATCACATTGTCGATCAAGGATTCGTTAAACAAGAGCCACATGGTGGCAATGTCATTGCCCTTGTGTTTTGGACATTACCCCCACGTGGTTTTAGTTCAAAAAATAATATATATATATATATAGATAGATATATATATATATATATATATATATATATATATATATATATATATATATATATATATATATATATATATATATATATATATATATATATATATATATATATATATATATATATGTATATATATATATATATATATATATATATATATATATATATATATATATATATTTATATATTATAGTGAGATTTGGTATCGCACCAAGAATGTTGCAACTCTCAATGGATCCTCAACTCAAATTATCAACCAGGGGTTCGTATAAACTTCGAGGTGACAGTGCTATATGCATAGCAGATAAGATTCCACTCATGCCACCCTCAATTATAACATTAGATCAAAAAGTGATCAGATACCCTTCCTCCTACTAAATTGGAATGAAAGCTTGATAAAAGGACAATTGGAAATTCCTTCTAGCTATGAAAATAAGAATTCCATTGACTCAACTTGTAAAAAATTAACTAATCAATTCATGAAAGGACAAAGGCTAACCTACTTGTAGAAATAATGCTAGGCTATCTTGCAAAATTCATTAAATTACCTCATCTACTTGCAGAAATGAAACTAACTTATCATGCATAATTCATCAAACCACCGCATCTACTTGAAGAAAGGAAATTATTTTACCTTGCATAATTCATCAAACTACCATTCAGAATTGCATGTACCATCTACCTAGTTCACACTTGATCATAAATCAATAACCTGCTTGCATGATAAAGAAGCTAACTCTACTCTATTTTTGCAATGAACAAAAGGAAGGTTTGGAGTGGGCTAGGAGCTTTCCCTAATCATATTATCATAGTTGGAGATCATTATGCATCTATGCTAAGTAAAAGTTGTAGTGGGGATTGAAATTGATGAAGGAAAAGGTTTCTACAGGTGATTGCTACAAAAGGTCTATAATGCTACAGGAGGGCATTTAAGTGGTTTTTGAAAGTGAAATCGTTGGCTTGAGGGTATGGAGAGGTGGATAGTAGTTGAAGAAAATGAAAGGAGGTTGGTTTGAGCCCCTATCTAAGCTCAAGACCTCTCTGAGGCTTGTCTTGCACTAGGATGAGTGTTCTTGGTGACCTAGGCATAATGACTTATAAAACAGGGTTTTGGGACAAAGTTTGGAAGTGGGAGGAGAAGATGAAGGAGCTTAGGGTGGAAGTGTTGAAGGTTACTTTCCCTAAAGATCAACCATCCCTACAGTAAATCACATGCATGCATCCATTTATCTTTAACAAAATGAAATAAATTATGATGGAAAATATGAGTTGAATTTAAATAACATCTAATCCATGCAATACCACTGATCTAAATACTAAATTGACTTCTAATGCTACAAAAAACAAAAGTAAAATAATACAAATAACACTAATATATTTCCAAGAAATTGTAAACAAAATCTTTTTGGGTTGTGGTTGTGAATCGTTCCACTCATTCTCCCACAAGAGAGGTGATGTATAGGCTGTAGCCACAAGATTTTATAGGTTAATTTATACTGAAATGCAAGAAACTATGAACTCCTTGGAATTAAGAAGAAACATAAGTACAAGAAGAGGGACCAAAGCCTCTGGTTTGGGCCCAAACCTAAGGGTCTCAACCCTTTGAAACAAACTCAGATGCAGCTTAAAAGACAACTTCTCATTATCAAAAAGCACAATTCTAATACATCACATAAACGTTGAAAATAACAATGTCAAGCTTGGAGCTCAATAGCTACACCTAGCTAATCAAAAACTTTGAATCCTAATGAGCTCTTCTTTTAGTTTATTTATACAAAAGAGAATTTGAAGCAACTCCCTTGAAAGTAGGAATGGTTCCCTCCTTGATCTCAAAAATGGTGGATCTTGTCCTTCTTGATCTTCACTTGGACAAGGAGTCACTCGGCTACCAATGAGCTCGAACTGGTGAGAGAGGATATGGTGATCTGAAGCCGAGTTTAGGGAGTTAAGGAGGTGGAAAAACCCCATATATTCTCTCCTAGTTGTCACCATTAAGCCCCTGCATATTAATAGCCTAAAAAATGCTTCATTTTCTTGCAATTAAACCACATTAGGCCACATACTATGAAAAGCACCTTTTACTCCTCTTACTAAGAATAATATAATGAAAAATGTGAATCAATGCAAGAGAAGGATAGTTTTAAGGTTGGAGGATGACATATTAATCTTCGAAATGTACCTATTGGTGGGACTCATCATATATATTATAACTATATTTTAATTTAATAATAACATGTGTAGTTATAATAATAATCGATGACACTTCAGTTCATGACCTGTATGACTACGAGAGAACCAAAAATTATGTATGCAACACATGTCGGAGAGGAAATTTTTGTAGTGCAATATAATGGGGCTTGACAAGACCAGAGGGTCCTTCCGAGGATGATGTGTTCCCTCAGGATTTGTATCCCTAGTTGTGGCTGTGGGAAAAATTTAGCCAAATATTTTTGTACGAAAACAATTAAACCTAAAGTGAACATTGTAAAGACAAAATATTTTCCTAAATTTTTTGCATGGTCGAAGTAATTTTCCAGCGTGGTCACTATATATCACTGCCTAACAATAGTGACATAACAATCATGTTACCCTAGCGGAAAGGAAGATTATCCATCACCATGAAGTCTACCCATGAGAAGAATTTACAATAAATTATTGTCCAGTTAAGGTATTCGAATACAATATTGCAGATAGTTGTGTTCTTGTAACAAGGGAAAATAAAAAAAGTTCAAGGGAATCGAAACTTCATTTTATATACATGTATATTTAAAAAAAAAAAAAAAACATGTGAAAATTTAAAGAATAGTGAGGTAAATTACAGAGCATCATGGTATGCCACAAGTATAATGTCTAGATTTTAAATTAAAGCTATGATAGGTCATGCGATTATCTTCCTACCACTACAATAAATCAATATTGCCTCACATCATTTCCACTGGAACAAGAGAGCCATGCCTCCAAATGTTTTTGTTAAATATAGTGAGAAATGGTATTTGTTCAAGAAAAGTAAACCCAAATTCACAAAAAAAATGGAAAACATCATTCCAGATAACGCTACTATGCTCTAAAAACTAAAGAGAATTTAACTATTCCCACCTATCTAAGACTTCTTATACTCTTACATTTCCCACCAAGCCAATACTTACTATACTCTTTAGCATCCAAGATGCCTCTTCTTTGATCTGTTATAGAGATCTTAGACATTCAAGATTTGGGGTTTCCAGTTTAACACACCCATTTATGTTGAAAAATCTAAGATGTACAAAATTTGAAATATTTGGCAATGTCTTTAACTCAAAGAAAAATTCCAAGTTCATGTACTTTAGAGACTTTTGATTTTTCATTCCCTTTAGCAAGTGTGCCAATTTGGCACAACCAGCGTTAAAGTCAACATACTCAAGTGTGGATATTTCTCCTAAGGTATCACTTGGAATGGACATATTAATGCAGTATTGAAGTGCCATATGTTGGAGGTGCAATAATTCTGAGAAGGAATTAGGCAGTTAAGTCAAATTAATGCAACCGGATAAATATAAATGTCTTGGGTTTTTAAGTTCCCTAAAATGAATAGAAAATGACTATGGAAATCTAGAAAAATGTGTCATAACACCTTGTGAGACAATAGAGATATTTCTATAGAAATTCTTAAAGTGTGCAACATCAAACGGATCATGGCTTCTCAAAGCAATTGCAGATGTGGTTCCTCTCCTAGCACTATTCAACTCATGCAACTCACAAGGAATATGCAATGTACAAGTTTTTTAATGACTGGCTACTAGAATCTACAACAGAAGAAAATACTACCCAAAATCTAAATATTTACCTCTTAAAATCTTTGAATAACTATTGGAACTCGTCACCAACATCTTGAACTTCCAACACTATTAATGAAGCCAATAAAATGGTAGAATAAATGGGAATGGATGGAAAATAGTTCAAGCCAAGACAAACCAAAGCCCCTAACATTGTAAAGGAGGAGAAGTCCATGGGATGATCAATCACCAAAAGGAAAACACCCTTAATGTTTTATGTGGTTTGTTAGTCGTGGTGGATTATAACCTTTAGTAAATTGAATTTCTCGTGACAAACAATATTTTGACCCATCCTAACAAGAACATATGTAGTAATATTAAAACAAATTAAATGAATGATTTCTCAAAATACTGAGAAAATGATAATAAAATGGACCAATAAATAAATAAAATAGAATACAATGAAAAAAGGAATAAAACGGAATGTGGGTCTTACAACATAAGTTCCATTTGGAGTTGAGGGGATTAGTTTGACTATTCCTATTTCTTTGGGTATTTGGTTAAAATTTCATATCAACATATGCTGATTTAAATCTCATAAATTCCATATCAACATATGTTGATTCAAATCTCATAAGTTCCATAAGTAACATATGAGAATTTCCTTTTGGGTAAAATTCCATATCAACAGATGTTGATTTAAATCCTAGAAATTAGAAGTTTTCCCTTAAAAATAAAAGATAGCCAGGTTACCCAATCCTACAACTCAAACACGTATTTTATATCACTAGAGAAACTAAGATGGAGGGGCTTATGCTTCACGAACTCAAAGAACTACTCTCTTGCAATATGTCTTGGCAATCACTTAACTTGATTGTGCATTTTAACTTGGAAAAGCTCATACTTGTAATCTATCTGTATCATCCAGAAAAATAAACGGTTAAAGTAGAATAAGATTTCAATACTGGGAAATGAAATAAGTGGATGATTTTTTTCTTTAAATCATTGCCTAAATTTATTTCATATTATAGTCCACAAGGTATTTCTAATGAAGACTTTCAACGCAAACTCTGACATTGGAGTAACCTAATCCCTTAATGCTTGAACTACCAAATCATTATCTTCTCCCACCAAGAAACACCCAATGTATCAAAACGTTTCTTGCTCTTCTCTTTTCAGAGCCTTTTAGCTCACTTTTAATGTGTTTATTATATCATCTGGAAATCATCTAAAAAAAATTCCACCTGCAACTTCCAATAGATTTTTTCATCATTTCCCACAAGATGTCAGCCTAAAGCTTTTAAGGATGAAGGTAACCCATCACAAATATTTAAGAACTCACCCACCAAATATTCAAATCCTTGGACGGTTCTGGTGAAGAGAAAGCATGGCGGTGCAGGATCTCTTAGGAATGGTGTCTATTTAATGGCTTTGTAACACTCTCACCCCACATTTACCCAATTTCATTGGTCTGCCAGGGTAAACATGAGACAAAGAGTTACTATGACATGACCCAACCTCCAAGGTTCATTTATCGAAGAGGGGCTGACAACTAAGACTGACTAACCACAAACTGACATCCTACAGGGCTTATAGGACACAGTTGCCATAAAACCACCCCAGATGATCAAACCCTGAGTTGAATAGCTTTTCCAATTACCTGGGCCCACAACTGCACGCACAATCCTACAAGAGTGTGGTTATGACCCTCCAACTACATGCGCAAGCCTTTGTGAGTGTGGTTATAGCCCAAAATCCTCAATTCAGAGGGCGTGGTCCCGAGATCTGAGCCATAATTCTAGGCCGGCCTCCAGACCACTGCCCAGAACTTCTTGATACTTTCTAGAATGATAAATGACTTGAACAAAATGCTAAACATACAAAACTTGAGCAAGAACTTGACCTAATCAGGCTTAACCATGACTGTCCTTTCGTCAAACATATAGTGAACATGTAATCTACAAGTTATGAATGCATATTTGAACATAGGAGTATGAAACTTATATGAGAATCACTAAGAAGGTCTAATGCCCTCTCATAATAATTGCAATAACACTTGTTATCCCATGCATTCATTAACCGTCAAATACATATCAAATCCTAAATAAGGCCATAACTAGAGCACATTACAAAACCATTCTTATAACTAGCATATAACCATATTATTAACCATGACATAACAGCCATCAAATCACCATAATAACAAGTACAAGTGCTTATAGACTACAATAGGAAAATAAATTGTATTAACTTATGCAAAATCCAACCAAGTCAGTGACTTCCACGTACCACATGACCATAGATTGGCCTGAACTAAATCTTTCTTTCAGCCAATCACCCTCGTGCCATATTTCAAGCATGAATGTGGGATCTCAAGACATAAACAACTAGGTCATCCTTGAGATTAAACCACCTCCACCATCAGGCTACCGCAATATCGCTAAAACCAGTCAAGAGATCACAATGCCCAAAACATGTTTGGATGCCTCAGAGTTTCTTTACCAATACCTTGAGGAATTTTCCTATCTCCACCCACCTATCGAGGGATTCCCAAAGATTAAACCACCTCACCTCCAACCCTTGTGACATTTCCTGAGACCACCTCACCTGGTTTCAAAACCTTTTGGAAATCCAAATCTCAACCCGAAAAGAATCCCATCACACCATGGCTATCCGAAAATGTCAAGGCAAGGTTGAAACCACTGTCATACTAAGAAAAACCCATGCCAATGACATAAAAATAACAAAATACATAAATCCATGTACCATGCATTCACAAACCAGCTAGGAAATCACACATGCAACATGTTACCTGCAAATCCTCTTGTTGGAGCTACTTGATCCAACCTTCCTTGCTTGTCCTTTGCTTTCCTTGTACTTCCTTTGCTTTCATTTTCTTGCTTGATTTCTTTCTCTTCTTGGTTCTCTTCTCTCTCTGAAACTAATTCGAAATCCAAACTGACAAAAAGCTGTGAACTAATACTCATAAGCCTTTTTATCCTTGAGGCCTCTATTTTCTTCATTTTCCTCTATTTTCCTTAAATTTCCCTTTCATGTGAAATTGTGACCTTTCATCTTCCTTTTCTCCTATTTTCCTTTATTTTCATAAATAAAATTCCAATTAATGTCTCTTTTCCTTTGGTAATTCCTTTGCCAAATTCCTTATCCATAATAAAACAAAAGTGGCACCCACTAGGATGTTTGCACAACATTCAACTTGGAATACATGTCCCATGACCTTGGTCTTATTATTTTTCTTTTATTAACCTTTATTACATGAGCTTTTAACCCAAGGTTACAAACCCATCCCCCTTGGGGGGACATGATCCTCGATGTTCTATGACACCTATGACGAACAAAACTGTTGAAACCAAAAAATACTACCTATGGAGCTTTATAACTTATCTCAATGTAGTATTTACAATAAAAACCTAATTAAAAGAAAAACCAACATGACAACCATACCGCTTATTGGAGATTTATAATTGTGGTAGTGTATTTGTTGCTATGGGGTACTAAAAGACACCTTCTTAGCAGTTGGTTGTTACCTGTAAAGAAATCACAGATAGAATTGGTTTTTGTTAGTGGACAAACATGAGTAAACAAAACATTGTAAATGGTTAAGACAATGCATACACAATAGAAACTAAAAACTAAGAAACAAACACATAAATAATGCTTGATGAAGCAAACAAGTCAAAAAAGTAATGGAAAAGGGATCCATTTATTGACTGCTGAAAGTAGAAGATGAATGCTAGACACTTGGAGATAATTCTTTGAGCAATGGTGCTCAAAATCCTCAACAAGAAGGTTCCTTTCCTAACTCTCTTTAAACTCTTATCCTCTCTCTCAAAGAAGTATCAAGGCTCTCTCAATGGTGAAATACTCTCCACACTAGAATGCTAGATTTTTGAGAAACAATTTGGTTGGCATTGCAATGCTCTACTTCTTCTTCAACAATGGAATACAAGATTTCTTGTAAGCAATTTTTCCAGCATAACATTGCCTTATCTTTGGTCTTCCAATTGTTTGTTTATATATAATTTTGAATCCATCTTCCTTCTATTGGTACATTAATGAGAAAATTACTCATGATTAGGAAAAGAGGATCCCTTGGGGGCTGCATATCTCCAGGGCGACTCAAATTAGGTTGTCCTTGACTGGAACATGTCAGGGAATCTCATCTTCCAAGTGTGTGAAGTGGTCCCAAATTGTTGAGTCAAAATTTTCTTTGATTGCCTGACTATTGAAAAAAAAGTCACACGGTCATCAATTTTGACCTTTAGATAGGCTACACGGTTCAATTTTTTACTTCAAACCTTTGGAAAACTTTGATTTTTATTTTTTATGATGTCTTCAGCTAGAAATTCTTCACCTGTGTGCTCTGTTGGACAACTTTGGGCACCATCTAGATTATACAAATGTGTATGATTTTTCCGTGTTAACAATTTCCCCCTAATGTATGAGGTTAAGAGAAAAAATATAGATGAAACACATTACATTTTACAGTGTTCACTGAGAGTCTGATCAACTCCTTGGGAGAGAAAATAACTTGCTAGGGAGATGAGTAGGGAAAAACCTTGACTAAGGATAAAAGATTTCATTCTCTGAAGGAATCTTGAAAAAAATGTGTTTATGCAAGGCAGGCATGTCCCATGCTCATTATTATGACTAGTCAATAAGTATTATAATCATACTGGAAATATTATTGTCAAGTCAGCGTTGTAGTGGTTGACACGCTGATGGCTAATGTTGATAACTGCTTAAGGCCTCAAGGGCACTTTTCACAAATAGACTGAATTAGGTGCCTCCATGCATCAAAAGTGAAGCACTACTAAGGGAGGTGCTCATGGATGGATGGTTCTTCATGTTGGCATTATGAAACAGGTTTGGCACTATGACACAGGTGTTGTCCTTGATGGCAACTCACTCAAATGACAGATCCCAGTTCAGGCTCTCAGAATGAAATAAAAAGAGATATACGCAAGTTCCTCTTAACCAAGTCGCGTATACATGTGGGATCGACGATCAAAAGGCGCGTACAAATATGCACACACTTTCATGCAAGGAAAAGCACGTACATGTGGGAAAATTTATTTTTTGGTCCATGGTATTTAGTCCTTGGTATTTGGACCTATGGTATCTCATCTGAAGTGTTGAACCCAGGTATTAGGTCCATGGTATTGATTCTCTATGGTTTTGGATCATGGTATTGAGTAAGGCATAAGACTATAAAAAGGGAAGGAGATCATTAGGCAAAATCATTCACTCAAGCATTGAATATCTTATGAAGAGCAAGATATAGAATACCGGTCATTGGGTAATGGTGAATAGCTAGATCTGAATCAAGGAGGAACCTGAGCGCTAGAAGAAGGATAAGTTCTATTGATGGGTCAAGATCTTAAGGCTTGAATAGTAGTATCTTTGTGTGATTTTGATCTGTTATATTTGGCGTATGACTTGATCTATAAATCTGATAATCTGGGTATAACTGATGTTTGAATAAGTGAAAAGGGTAAATTATCTTTTATAGATCTGTACGCAGGTTCGGCACAGCAGAGGCACGTATACACGCTGGCTCTTTAATTCAAAACAACATATACGCAAGTTGGCCTTAATAATCCACGCAGGTTCTGCATATTGAAGTAGCGTATGTCTCATGAAATATGTTTTAGCTACTTCTGTTTATTGTTGCAGTGTTCTGGGTTCAAGATTGGTTCTGTTTACTATTACTGTATTCTGGTTACAACTTTCTGAGAAGTGATTGGTTGATTCAATATTGGTTTGTACAAAGGAGATTCGTTGATGCAAATATACTTGATGTTTGATTGATGTTATTCATGGATCCAGATATGAAAATTTATGAAACGTGGTCCTTGGAAGAAAAGAGAAGGTTGTAGCCTTCTGTAGGTCAGCACCTACGTACTAGTACCTCAACTAGTATAAGAGCTAAGGTGGTTGTAGCTCCCTTCCAGGAGAAGCTAGAGAACGAGAGAAGGTTGTAGCCTTCTGCCAATAGTAGCCTGCGTACTGGTATAAGACTGCACCAGTACAGAAACATTGTAAAAATAAGTTTCTAATTAAAAGAAGATAGAGACGAATTGCAGTAGGTGGTTTTCACCCACATTGGGTTTCCACCTTATATCTTGTGTTCTTATGTGTGACTGCCTATTCTGTTTCACTGTTCCTGGTTACTGTTCATATGGTTTGATGCACATATTAATGATCAACATCTAAAGAATAATTTAAATTACAAGTCTGTTGGTTATACGCTAGTTTCCTTAACTGCAGTTGCGTACATACGCGGTTTTTACTAACTGAATTAGCGTATACAAATATGATTGTGAAATGAAAAGTAATTGACCTAATAATACTGATTCACCCCCCCTCTTAGTATTATTTCCAACAATTGGAATCAGAGTAGGTCCTTCAGAAGAAGCTTGATCGCTTGAAGGAAGATATATCATCATGAGCAACTACGAAAAGGAGGCATCTATCAGGCCACCAATCTTTGATGGAAGCAACTTCGTCTATTGGAAGGTAAGAATCACAGCCTATCTTCAATCTCTTGGTACAGAAGTTTGGGATATCGTGGAAACAGGATACACATTTCCATCAACAACTCCTACAGATACGGATGGTAAGAAGCAGTATGAAACAAATGCAAAGTTTGTCAATACTCTATTAGGGAGTTTATCTCAATCAGAATTTGTCAAGGTTATGCAGATCAAAACCGCAAAAGAAATATGGGACAAGATCATTCTGAGCTATGAAGGAGATGATCAGGTAAAACGTGAAAAACTACAAACTCTCAAAATTCAATATGAAAATCTCAGAATGCACAATGATGAAAGTGTGGATAATTATTTCTTACGTATAGATGAGATTGTTAATCATATGAAAAACTTGGGTGAAGAGATAAAAGAAGTTACTTTGGTTGAAAAGGTTCTAAGATCTTTGTCTTCCAAGTTTGAATCAAAAGTTTCTACCATAGAAGAAAAGCAGAATCTACAAAGCATTACCATGTCACAATTGCATGGAATCCTAACTGCTTTCGAAATGAGAAAAGGGGGACCATCAGACATGAGAGAATCTGCATTCAAAGCCTCAGGAAAAGGAGAATACAATTAGTCAAGACATATGTCAGAAGGAGAGGAAGAATCAAACTTTGTCAAGAACCTTCAACGGGATTCTGGAAGATTCAGAGGTAAGCTACATTTTAAATGCTTTGCTTATGGAAGAGTCGGTCACTATGCAGCCAAGTGTCCTCATAAAGATAAGCTTGACAAAGGTAAGGAACCAGTTAGATGGAACAGAAAACAGAATGTAAGTAAGAAAGCTATTATACACATGAAGGCAGTGATGGATTTTCAAATAGTGATGAAGATGAACAATGTAATGATTATAGACTTTTGATGGCTTTTGAAGATGATGATTTCTTGGATGCTATAGATGAAGAAGGTATTTATGAAGAAATTTCTAAACTTAAAATTTGTTTAGAAGAAAAGAATATGATTATAGATACTCTGACATTCCAACTTGCTGGAAGGGAAAAACACAATGAAAAGTTAGAATGTGAAATTGTGGGACTTAGAAAAGATATTGAGAAAACAAAAGCTCTTAATCTTAGATTTGCTTAAGGATCTGAAACTTTAGATGAGATTATCAAAGTGCAATGTTCTCCTCTAATAAAGATAGGTCTTGGATATACTGAAGAAGCATCTCAAGCACAGAATCCATCAACCTCCAAAAGTTATCTTGATGCAGCAAGGAGAAGTGAACAGGTTGACAATCGACAACAAAGGCATAATGTAGATCACCAGGTAAATCAGGGACAATTTACTTCAAGAATGAACAGAGATCACCAAGTAAATCGGGGGCAATCTACTTCAAGGATGAACAGAAGCTACAACCAACCACAGGTAAATCATTCTCAATTTGCCTCAAGAATGAATGTCAATGGAAACTACAATCATTTGGTCGGTAGGTTTGATAATCGCAGGAATTTCTTCAATGGCCAATGTTTCTCTTGTCATAACTTTGGACACAAAGCTGCTCAATGTGTTTCCTACAAGACCATCATGACTAGAGAAGCTCAAAAACAAAGGAGTATGACTGGGATCATGAAAAGGACCTATAATAACTTTTCTGCTCTTGAAAATGAAATAGAATGTTCTATTTGTAACAACTTTGGTCATGAAGATTATGAATGCAGGAGTAGGTTTCGGCAAAGAACTCAGAAGGAGCAAGCTTCATTGAGTCCCAAAACATGGAGAAAGAAAGAACTGCAACCAGAAAGATGTGGTATAGCCTTATATGTGGAAGGGCAGGAAAATCAGTGGTACATCGATAGTGGATGCTCGAAACATATGACAGGTGATAAAGAAAAACTTCAGTCATATAGTGCCTTAGAAAAAGAAAGGAAGGTCTCATTTGGAAATGACACCCCTGCACTCATAAAAGGTAAAGGTTCTGTTCTTTTGAAAGAAAAGGTCAAAGCTGGAAATGTTATGTATGTTGATGGCTTAAAGCATAATCTATTGAGTGTCAATCAAATGTGTGATCAAGGAAATGAGGTAATATTTCGATCAAATGGATGTATTGTTCGTGAGCTTGATATAGGAGAAACAGTGATCAAAGGCATAAGAACTCAAAATAACTTATACATACTCAAGGGAGGACAACAACGATGCTATCTAAGCAAGAATGATGAACACTGGCTATGGCACAAAAGATTAGGGCATCTAAGCTTCTCTCGGATAAGGATAGCATGCAAATATCAGGCGGTTCATGATCTCCCTGACATTAGAATTCCAGACAATACTATATGCAAATCATGTCAGTTTGGTAAGAAAACCAGAACTAATTTCCCTAAGAAGGAAGGATCAGCTAGTAGGCCACTTGAACTTGTCCATAATGATTTATGTGGTACATCAAGGAAAAAGTCACCTCATGGAGAGGAATACTTTATATTAATCATTGATGACTTTTCCAGGATGTGTTGGATAGGAATTCTAAAGCATAAAGATGAAGCCTTTGAAAAGTTCAAATCTTTCAAAGCCTTGGTTGAAAATGAATCAAATCACAAAATCAAATGCCTTGGGTCTAATCGAGGAGGGGAATTTACCTCAGATGAATTTTTCGATTTTTATGAAGAACATGGAATAAGAAGAGAATTCTCTACTACAAGGACTCCTCAGAAAAATGGAGTAGTGGAAAGGATGAACAGAACAGTTAAACAAATGGCTCGTGCTATGCTTGATGAGTCTGGAACTCCCGCAACCTTCTGGGGTGAAGCTGCATTTGCTGCTATTACCATTCTCAACAAAACAAACGTCCAGGTGAACAGCACTCAAACTCCTCATGAATTGTGGTATGGTAAGACTCCTACGGTAAATACTTCAAAATTTTTGGAAGCAAATGTTACATCAAAATAATTGATGAAAACCTTCGCAAGTTTGAACCTAGAGCAGATGAAGGCATTCTCCTTAGTTACTCTTCCTGAAGCAAAGGATATAAGTGTTACAATAAAAGACTTGGAAAAATTGTTGAAAGTATTGATGTAGTGGTTGATGAAGCAGGAAACAGTCCAAGGCGAGTAAAATCCAAATATTTCGAAGATGATGAGGACTATCCTTCAACATCAAATCAAACTAATGATGAAGAAGAAACCTGTGAGGCACCAGAAGAACAGATAAGGGTAGAAGAAAAGACTCCATCCAGGTATGTCTAGAATAATCATCCAAAAACTCAAATTTTGGGGCAAAAAGAGGTAGGTGTTCAAACAAGAAGAACTATTTCAGAAGCTTCAAGCTATCTAGCATTGCTCTCCTCCAATGAACCATGAAATGTAAGTGAAGCATGCAAAGATGAGTGTTGGGTCAAGGCCATGAATGAAGAACTTGAGAAAATTGAAAAGAATAACACTTGGGAGTTGGTTCCCAGGCCAAATGACAAGAATTTCATAGGGACAAAATGGATATTCAAAAACAAGCTGAATGAAAATGGAGATGTTATTAGAAACAAGGCCAGACTTGTTTGTAAAGGGTATGCTCAACAACAAGGTATAGACTTTGAAGAAACTTTTGCACCAGTTGCCAGACTTGAAGTGATAAGAATGTTTCTTGCTCTTTTTAGCTTTCAGAAGTTCAAAGTATATCAAATGGACATGAAATCTACCTTTCTGACTGGAGACTTGGAAGAAGAAGTGTAAATTGAGCAACCAAATGGGTTTATCCTTGGAAATGATCCAAAACTTGTATGCAGACTCAAAAAGGCTCTCTATGGCCTTAAACAGGCTCCAAGGGCATGGTATTATCGTTTGGATAAGTACCTCCATCAACAAGGTTTTACAAAAGGATCAACAAATAGCAATCTATATATAAAAATTGACAATGATAAGTTGCTAATACTTGTTGTGTATGTTGATGATATCATCTTTGGTAGCAATGAAGAAGACATGAGACAAAACTTTGTCTTGGTGATACAAGAAGAATATGAAATGCCCATGCTTGGTAAGCTCACATATTTTCTTGGTTTACAAGTCCAAAAAAACAAAGACAGTATTTTTCTATCACAAACCAAGTACCTCAAGCAGATCTTGAAGAAATATGGGATGGAGGTTTCGAAACCAGTATGTACCCCTATGGTAACAAGATGCAACCTCAGCGCAAATGATGAATCAACAGCAGTACATCAACCAACCTATAGATCCATGATTTGTAGTCTGCTCTATCTAACAGGTACCCGACCAGACATCATGCATGCAGTGGGAATAGTTGGAAGATTTCAGGCAAATCTAAAGGAAACTCATCTTCAGGCAGTTAAGAGAATTTTCAAGTATCTTCAAGGAACTCAAAACTATGGCTTATGGTATCCTAGAGATATAGATCTCCCACTTCATGCATATACAGATGCAGATTGGGCAGCAAGCGTGGATGATAGAAAAAGCACTAGTGGTGGTACATTCTTTATGGGTTCCAGATTAGTATCTTGGTTCAGCAAGAAACAAAGTTCAATTGCATTATCTATAGTTGAAGCAGAATATGTGGTTGCTGCATCTTGCTGCACACAACTCCTTTGGATGATGCAAACATTGCAAGACATTCAAATCACTTGTACTCCACCTATCTCCATTTTTTGTGATAATATAAGTGCAATCAATATTTCAAAGAATCCAGTCATGCATTCGAAGACCAAGCACCAGGGAAAATTTTAAGAACCCCCCCTAAATTTACATGTATAATAAATGGGCGAATCTCCATGGTATATAGGAAAAATGGAAGGCGATTTTATCAATAGTATGATATGTATATATAATTTTTTGGCGAATCTCTCACCAGGCATGGCGAATATTTTACTCAATTATAAAATCTTGTGTTTATTGAATACACAAATGAAATCATTTCATTTCTTTAAAATATCTTTTGAAATCAAAATTACCGAAATTACATATCGATAACCTAGTGGGTGTAGGATAAAATTCACCCGTGCCATTCACAGAAAGCATGAGAAAAAACCTAATACTATATATAAAACCAAGAAAAATTCAAATTCATCACTTCTAGGAACCTCGTAACCACCCTGCCAATACACAAGTATGTTCCTGTTTGCAATTAGAAAAATTACCCAAATTACAATATGTTTACTTCAGCATATGTTGGAAAGTTATAGAAGGATGACTAGTGCAATCAATCCATTCCTTTTAGCCCTGGATTTGTTTCAGTTTAAAATAGAAGTATACAAATATACTTGTCCAATGTCTATGCTTTAACCATTCACCTTAAGATGTTTTTACAATATAATTTCCTAAGTCTATTTAATATCTTCATTATCATAAAAACCAACCTATATCCATCTTAACTCCACATCTACCACTCTTAGGGGGATGAAATCTATTTATCCCTCTGAGCACTTGGTAGACCCAGAATTAAGATGGCTCTAAGATGATAGAATTTCCCCTTTAAATAATCTATGCTCACATGAATACCATGGTATTACCATGCGTCAATACCATGGGTTATCATAAACTTGGAGCTTAAAAATTACTACTAGTAATTTATAAAAATTAATAAAATTAATAGTGGATTTTTATTTTATTTTTTATTTTAACCAAGCTAAAATGTTTAACATACATTAAATTACAACATCCATTCTTACTCTTGATCGGATCAAATATTTTTTCACTCTATGCTAGTTTGAATATCACGATATTTGATACCTCTCAGGGGTTAGTAGATCCAGAGTAAAGATGGATCTATGCTGGTTTAATTCCCCCATTTAAATAGCCTACATTCCATGTGAATACCATGGGTCAATACCATGTGCCAGTTTGGTGAATACCATGGGTCAATACCATGTGCCATTTTTATTTTTATTAATACTAATATTAGGGTTAATAATTTTTTTTTGCATGGTATTAATAACAATCTAGTCCATGGTATTTGTCCCATAGTATTTTTCCCATAGCTTTCACCTAAATATAACTCATTTTTTGAGTGTTCGTAAATATAAGGTGACTTATGGAGTAAATATAAAAAAATGTTTTATTTGTTTACCATACCTCTCGTTTATTTATATTTTTATTAATTTACCATACCTCTTTTACAAATATGGTATTTGGCCCATAGGATTCACTTAAATAAAACCTCTTTCTTGAGCCTTCATAAATAGAACGAGGGTTATGGACTAAATATAAAAAGAGGATTTATTTATTTTTATTAATTTACCATACCTCTTTTACAAATATGGTATTTGGCCCATAGGATTCACTTAAATAAAACCTCTTTCTTGAGCCTTCATAAATAGAACGAGGGTTATGGACTAAATATAAAAAGAGGATTTATTTATTTACCATACGTCTAGTTTATTTATATTTTTATTTATTTACCATACCTTTTGAGTAAGTATAAAAAGACGGTTTATTTATTTACCATACCTCCACTTTACTTATATTTTTATTTGTTTACACCCTTGCATGTATATAAGGTGACTTATGGAGTAAATATAAAAGATGTTTTATTTATTTACCATACCTCTCATTTATTTATATTTTTATTAATTTACCATACCTCTTTTATAAATATGGTATTTGGCCCATAGGATTCACTTAAATAAAACCTATTCTTGAAAATGGGAGAATGGATTCACTTAAATAAAACCTATTCTTGAAAATGGGCGAATGGAAGGTTGTAACTCCTAATTTCAAGGGCTAAATTTACCTTTTTTACCCTCTCCCTTAAAATAAGGTGGGCTATTTGAGGTGATTTGTAAAAATGTACTATGATACAAAATATTCGCCCACAAAAAATTTAAAACCCCTTAATTTCGCAAAATGGCGAACATTCGCCCCTAAAATTTTCTATGCCAAGCACATACCTATCAAATATCATTTTCTCCAAGAACAAGTGCTTGAACAAAAGGTCAAATTGGAGTATGTACCCTCCAAAGAACAAGTTGTTGATATACTCACCAAACCACTACCCAGGGAGACATTTGAATACCTCAAGAAGAAGTTGGGAGTAGTTCATGCACCATCTTGTTGTTGAAATTATTTGCTTTAGAGAACATTGGTTGTATGCGAGTTTCATGAAGCATATCTGTGTACATACGAAGGTTTCTGTGGATACAATCGCGTATATGTTGGTTTGAAGAAAAACAGTGGAGCCAGACTCAGGATGAAACGAGTCTAATATGGGTCTGACAGAGACCATCTGGCACAGGTTCAGGGGGAGCATGTACTTCTAATAATGTATTGTTGGCATTATCTTAGAAGATCTTGGTTCAATTTCACAGGTGGAACAGGTGCAGAGGGAGATCATGGTTGTTGGTCTGAATGATGATTGACAAATACTGCTAGTTGTTGATGAATATCATAGTCTTGTCTTAGATATTTAGTCTCTATGTCATGTATTTCTTTTATTATCAAGGTCATGTAATGACCTATGTTGGTTTCCCCACTATGCCTGGGATGGATGATGTAATATTCTTGTTTTATCATGTGTAAACTATTGGTGTATCCCCACTTGGTTGGGAGATGGATGTATGTATAGAGTCTTTGGTGATAGGAAGGTCATTTATGATGTATAAAGTCATGTTTCTTCTTGTAGAACATCTTTTTGCAAACCTTGCCTACAGTAAGGGGGAGCATGGACAACACAGCAGAGCAGAGATTTCAGCATGTGCTCAGGGGGAGCATAACCCTTTGCCCGTGATGACAAAGGGGGAGAATGTTGGCATTATGACACAGGTTTGGTGCTATGACACAGGTGTTGTCCTTGATGGCAACTCACTCAAATGACAGATCTAAGTTCAGGCTCTCAGAATGAAAGAAAAAGAGATATACGCAAGTTCCTCTTAACCAAGTTGCGTATACACGCAGGATCGACGATCAAAAGGCGCATATACGTATGCACGCACTTTCATGAAAGAAAAAGCACGTACATGTGGGAAAACTTATTTTTTGGTCCATGGTATTTAGTTCTTGGTATTTGGACCATGGTATCTCGTCCGAAGTGTTGAACCCAAGTATTGGGTCCATGGTATTGATTCTCTATGGTTTTGGATCATGGTATTGAGTAAGGCCTAAGAATATAAAAGGGGAAGGAGATCATTAGGCAAAATCATTCACTCAAGCATTGAATATCTTATGAAGAGCAAGATCTAGAATACTGGTCATTGGGTAATGGTGCATAGCTGGATCTGAATCAAGGAGGAACCTGAGCGCTAGAAGAAGGATAAGTTCTATTGATGGGTCAAGATATTAAGACTTGAATAGTAGTATCTTTGTTTGATTTTGATCTGTTATATTTGGCACATGACTTGATCTATAAATCTGATAATCTGGGTATAACTGATGTCTGAATAAGTGAAAAGGGTAAATTATCTTTTATAGATCTATACACAGGTTCGGCACAGCAGAGGCACGTATACACGTTGATTCTTTAATTCAAAACAGCGTATACACAGGTTGGCCTTAATACATCAGTGTATGCATGCAGGTTCTGCATATTGAAGTAGCGTACATCTCATGAAATATGCTTTAGCTACTTCTGTTTATTGTTGTAGTGTTTTGGGTTCAGGATTGGTTCTGGTTACTGTTACTGTATTTTGGTTACAGCTTTCTGAGAAGTGATTGGTTGATTCAGTATTGGTTTGTACAAAGGAGATTGGTTGATGCAGATATACTTGATGTTTGATTGATGTTATTCATGGATCCAGTCTGAAAATTTATGAAACGTGGTCCCTGGAAGAAAAGAGAAGGTTGTAGCCTTCTGTAGGTCAACACCTACGTACTAGTACCTCAGCTAGTACAAGAGCTAAGGGGGTTGTAGCTCCCTTCCAGGAGAAGCTGGAGAACGAGAGAAGGTTGTAGCCTTCTGCAGGTAGTAGCCTACGTACTGGTATAAGACTGCACCAATATAGAAACATTGTAAAAATAAGTTTCTAATTAAAAGAAGATAGAGACGAATTGCAGCAGGTGGTTTTCACCCACATTGGGTTTCCACCTTATATCTTGTGTTCTTATGTGTGACTGCCTGTTCTGTTTTACTGCTCCTGGTTACCGTTTATATGGTTTGATGCACATATTAATGATCAACATCTGAAGAATAATTTAAATTACAAGTTTGTTGGTTACACGCTAGTTCCTTAACTGCAGTTGCGTACATACGCAGTTTTTACTAACTGAAGTAGCGTATACAAATCTGATTGTGAAATGAAAAATAATTGACTTGATAATACTGATTCACCCCCCTCTCAATATTATTTCCAACACTTCGACTCTGGGTACCTCCCATGCATCAAAATGTAAGCACTTCTAAATGAGGTGCTATGTGATGGATGGGTCTTCGACTAGATGAGAGAATTGCAATAGTCACTATGTATGATACTACCTTAACATGAAAAAATTATGTTGGTGTCAAATTTCAGGGAGATTGATGACATCAATGGGTGATAGTTATTCCCACTGTGCCACCCGAGGATGTCCCTAAAGGGGGGAAGCACCCAAGGTACTGCTTAGATCCTGGAATACGGGTGTTGAAGTTGATAGGAAAGAATCGTCAACCGCCTGGAATGTTGATTCAAGGAATCATGATGTATAAAGATTACTGTAATATGGTGGGTCAATTAGGTATGATAATGAAAGATGATAGTATGAATGGATACAAACAACTACCCGATGTTGGAGTTGTAATGCAAGTGGTGATAGTCAAACAATTCTTCTATGGAATGTCCCTAGAGTCAGTAGGACATCCAGGGTAGGTGTGAGCATGTTCTAACTGGTGTGGTGAATGATAAATGGATGGGGTGGTGATCAACGATCTCCAACCAGGGGTGACTAGGGACTGTCACTAGGTATGAGAGATGAAAACATGGGTGGGAACCCTTTTCATAAAAAATCTTTGTACACTTGCTAAAAGAATGTAAAGGTGGTTTGGGATGTACATACACAGAGATGGGTGCCCCATGAAAATAATGACTTGCATGATGATGGAGGTAAGGTGTTTTGTGCGGAGGGCGAGGAAACCATTGGTTGGTCTCGGTGTGGGGTTGATGAGGTTGATGAAGTGATGCAAATGAGCTATTTCATATGGAGGGATTATAGGCCAAATGTAGAATGTGGAAGTTCATTTGACTTGAACTATCACTAATAAATGAGGTGGCCTGGGAGTAGGGTTGGTAATAAATAAGTGAATAAGAGAAGAATGAGGCTAATCTTCAAGGCATGCAAGTGAAATGGTTCTCAGCCTAAGTAGATGGTCATGGATCCCAATGCTATGTGGGGGTCTATAACATAGGGTGATCCATGGATGGGAAGGTTCTATCGACCGGCATGGATGATTACCATGAGCAAGGACAGGTGGTGGTAAACGTGATCGAGATGATGGACCCTATGGTGGATTTGAGAGAAATGATGTCAAGATATGCAAAGTTTTGTAGGAAGCCTATCATGTTGAGTCGCAAATGATACCTGCACTATTAACAACCACCAGGGGCCATGGGGTATTTACAATAACAACCATACATAAATACATACATACATACATACATACATACATACATATATATATATATATATATATGTATATATATATATATATGTATGTATGTATGTATGTATGTATGTATCTCCCTCTCTCTCATCTACATACATACATACATACATACATACATACATATATATATATATACCAAAACTCCTTTGCCTCAAATGGAAAACAATGAAGGATACATAGCCCGCATTTTTTCAGTCATATCCCATGTAGCTTCATCCGGCCCAAAGTGCTTCCACTGCACTTTAAATTGCTTGATTTCTCGGTTCTAGAGCATGAGCTATTTTCATTTCAATATGCATTGAGGTTCCCTCTAGAATTATCCTTTTAGTTCCACCTGCAATATAGACCAGTCAATCACATGATCAACATCCTTCACATATATTTTGAGCATTGAAACATGGAAAACATCATGGAATTTCACTATTGGCAGTAGTGCAAGTCTATAGGCCATTGGTCTAATTCTCTCAATGATATCGAAAGGCCTGGAATACCGAGGTTCCAACTTGGCACATGACCCAATCCTCAAGGATCTCTTCTTAGGCTTGATGCACAATTACACATGCTCCCCAACTTGAAACTCCTTAAATTCCCTATGCTAATCTACATAACTCTTTTGAATGTCTTTTGTTTCCTTTAGATTCTTTTTTATAACCTTCATTTCATGATCCATCTCTACCAACATGTCCAGTCTAATCAATACCATGTTCAATGGATCACTCCAACTTATGGGAGTATTAAAACTCTACCCATAAAGTGCCGCAAACATACTCATCTTCAAGGACTCTTGATACACATTATTGTACGCAAACTCTACCAGTGGAATACACTCTTCCTACTTCCTCTGCTGGCTCATAGCATACATCCTTAGCATATCCTCCAAAATCGTGATAACCCTCTCTATCTTTCCATCTATATGTGGGTGATAAGTTGTACCAAAATCCAAATCTCTCCCCAAACCTTCAAAAAACTCCTTCCGAAACCTGGAAGTGGACTTGGCATCTCTGTCGAATACAATCTTCTTAGGAACACCATGTAATCTCACTATCTCCTCGATGAAAACCTAAGCTACCTCCCTAGTAGAATTAGTAGACTTCAATGGAATGAAGTGAGATACCTTGGACAACCTCTCAACCATAACCATGACATAATCATGTTGCCTAGATGCCCTTGGCAAACCCGTGATTAAATCCATATAAATAACCTCCCATTTCCACTCTGGAATCATAATGGGATGTAATAAACCACCTGGATGCTTGTACTTTTCTTTTACCTATTGATAATCCAAACACCTTGTGACGAACTCAACCACCTCTTTCTTCGTATTCAATAAATAGTAGAACTTATTCACAACTGTAAAAGTCTTATGATATCCCAGGTGACTTGAATATAGCTTAACATTAAATTCCCTCACGATAAGATTATTGATCTCACTGTTGTCTGGCACATAGATCCTATCCCTAAATCTCACCAAACCCACTTGTCATAAGATGATAATCCACATCCTATTCACCTTTATCCTGCTACTATAACATGTGCTTAAACTGTTGATACTTGTCATCCTATTGTCCTTCTTGTAAGCGGTCCTGTAAATTTTTTCCATATGAACTCATAGTTGTTATGTGATTTACATGCACTCTTTTGTTAAGAGCATCTGCAAACTTGTTCTCCTTTCCCATGATATACCTAATCTTGAAGTCAAACTCACTAAGCGTGGCCAACCATCTAGCTTGTCTACATTCAAATTAGGTTGGTCGAGCAAGTATCTCATCCCATTGTGATCACTCATCAAAACAAACCTCCTATAAAGAATATAGTGCCTCCACATCTTTAATGCATGAATGATCACTTCCAGCTCAAGATCATGAGTCACATAGTTTTTCTCATGATCATTAAGTTTCCTTAACTCATAACATACCACCTATCTCTCTTGCATCAGGACTTGACCAAGTCCTCTTGTGCAAGCATATGTACACACCACAAACTCTTTATCTAGATTTGGAATATTTAGAATTGGAGAATTTGTAAGTAACTACTTCAACTGCTCAAAATTGGTTGCACATTCCTCTTTCCATTCAAATTTATTTAATTTTATATGCAAAGATGTAATAGGATAGGAAATCCATGAGAAGTTCCTGATGAATTGCTTGTAATAAATTGCTAACCCTGTGAATGATTTGACCTCATCCACATTCCTAGGAGTTTGTCCATTCCATGATAGATCTGATATTTTTCGGGTCCACTGTTGTGCCTTCCTTGGAAAAAATATGTTCCAAATATCTATCTGAAGGAAATTTCACCTGCTAAGCTTGGCATACAACTAATGCACTCTTAACAATCTTAACACTGCTACTATGTGTTCTACATGCTCTTCCTCATTCTTCAAATATATCAATATATCATCAATGAATACTATCACAAACTTGTCCAAATGAGGATGCAACACATTATTCATCAAACACATGAAAGTAGTTGGAGTATTAGTCAAACAAAAAGGAATCACAACAAACTCATAATTCCCATACCTAATACGGAATGCGGTCTTGTAGATGTCCTCTTCTTTGATGTGTACCTGATGGTATCCTAATCTCAATTCAATTTTTGAGAGAACTATTTCTCCCTTCAATTGATCAAATAAATCATCGATCTTTGGTGAAGGGTACATGTTCTTGATCATCACCTTGTTCAAATGCACATAATCAATACACAACATGAGAGTACCATCCTTCTTCTTCGCAAATGTCATTGTGGCACCCCAAGGCGACACACTTGTCCTAATGGATCCCTTGTCAAGCATTTCCTTCAACTACAACTTCAGTTCCACTAACTCTAGAGTACTCGTCCTATAAGGTGCCTTCAATGTTGGTGTTGCTCATGGTACCAACTCAATAGAGAATTCTACATCCATATGAGGAGGTAACTCTGAAATATCTGCTGGAAATACATCCTGAAACTAATGAAAAACCGGATACCTCTTCAAGACTTTTGCATCCTCAACATCCTTACCTTTATCACTAGAAATATGCACTACAAACAACACACACCCTTTCCTACAACTACACTTTTCCTACATGGTTATAACCATTCTCAATGATGTCAGCTTCTTCTTACCCTGCAAGATTCTCTTCTCTCCATCATCATACAAGCACTCAATAGCCTTCTCATAAAAAGCCACCTTAATCTTGTGAACATACAACCAATCCATACCCAGAAGCATATTGTATGATCCCAACGAAAGCACATTTAGATGAGCTAATGTAGACATAATGTTCAGCTCAAATGCACAAGCTCTCACCCAATTATGAACTATTTTCTTAGTACCTGTACCCAACTGCACTAGCCGAGACTCTGCATGCACTTCTTTTCTCAATGTTAGTGTAAAGATTTCAAAAAGGTGTACCAAAAATGCTTCACTTAAGTCACTGGTGACAAGTGACCCTAAAAATAAAATATGGTTGTTTACGCTTTAGATCTGCAATGAAAAAGGAAGAAAACCCTGCAACAAAAGGATAATATGTAAACTAAAACATATAACATCAAGAAATAACTAATGCAATAACCCAATAGGAGAAGACTTTAAATGAATAATATTTTATTAGAAAATACCTGGTGAAGGAGATTTACAACAAGGGTCTGCAAAACCCCCTCTGTGGGATGGGTCCTTTGATGTCCTTATGCTTCAACGGTTTGTTTCTCTCTCTCAATATGTAGAAAAAAAAACCCAAAAGAAAAATGGAACTCAAGTGGGAGCTCAAATGGCATGAGATGATAATGGTGACGATGATAGTGATCATGGTGAAGAATGAATGGAAAACCATCTTATTACAAAGTACTGGGCTAAATTAGAAATTGGAAAATAATAAAATATTATTGACCAAATCAAGATATAACTATTAGGAAGACTTTATTATATTTTTTGGAGAGGGAAAATATATTTAAAATGGTCAGATATATGCATTTAGAAAATGGTTGAAGTAATTAACAACTAAATTCATTTATTAATCACTTTTCAAGGATTAAGAAAAGTGTGCATTCAAAATGATTATTAAATAGCGATTTAACAATCATTCCAAAAATAAAATTAAGGAACAATAAATAAATAGTGATTTATTTAATTATTCCTAGGTGATTTAGTCAAATTTGTTAAGAAACAATTATCAAATAATGATTTAATAATTATTTCAAAAGAAAATTAAATAAATAATGATTTATTCAATTATTCTCATAGGGTTTTTAATTTTTTACATAAATAATTTAATAAAAATGGTTTACTAAATTATTTCCTATTGTGAAAGTGATTTTACTATGGTAAAATTAATCCTACAGGGTGTGTTTCTATCCACCTAGTTATAAATGGCTAGGTGATCATTTTTTAGGTGCTAACAGATTTCCCCCCAACATACGAGGGTCAAGAGAAAATCGTACGGCCGAAATACATTGTAGGTTACACTTCCACAAGAGACCGAAGGGGAGCCAGAGAGAGAGAGAGAGAGAGAGATTTGAAGCAATGTAAGGAATGACAGAGGAATGGAGGGGGCGAGACCTACTAAACTGATATAAGTCTCCTTTTATTTTGGAGTACATGATCTCAATTGAGGCAGGGGAGGCATAACCATACCCGTTGATAAAAATGAGTACAAATAATAATGGTGAGCCTAACAATGTGGAACTGAGCTATAAAGTACATGATACATGATATATGATATGCTGGCATCAATGGGCTAGAAAGTGATAAAATAATAAAATGAGTCTAATATACATAATGTCCTGGAAAACAGAGGCCAGGACTAAATACAATGACATTTGAGTACATGATACATAATTCCCCTCAAGCTGACATGGAGAGGGGGGGGGGGTCACAACCAAACAATCCCTTCTACATGGGGAATGGATTTGAATATATGAATGAGGCATGCATGTTGTGGGCCCTACAAGCGATGGAAACTAAAGCCATCAAATATGTGGAATTGCAACTAATTTTGGATCATGATCTGCCGACATTTGGGCATGTGGGGGGCTACTTGAAGGGCCACCCTCTCATGAGGTCTGGAACATCTCACACACACCTGGGAAATACAAGTACAATATGTCAGATCACTGAACCATCAAGTCTACAATTCTCAATCATTCAATAATGAGATGGATTCGAGCACGTGAGAAACAACCAAGTCAAAGGGAAATGATGATTCCCTTTACTTGATTTGAGGCACCGAATAATGATGAAAGTTGGAACCAAGGTACACTGTCCTCTAAACCACTCTCCTAGAATAAATGTGTTGAAGTCGATAGAAGAGGGCCTGCCAGAGGTGAGGCAATGAGGATTCCTCAACAAAGGCATGAGGGTCATAGCAATGTGACTGATGGACTGACACCAGGATAATGATGGAAAGAGAAAAGATGAGCGATGGAATGATGACTTCCCTTGTCAGAGCATGATAGGCATGGTTGACCTAGCAGTGACTAACTCGATTCCAAAGTGGATTGTCAATTACTCAGATAGAGGTGTTTCAAAGACGGAGCAGTATAGCTGGAGGCCAAATATGAGCAAAATGGGATGAATTTGACACAAAGATGTATGGAACGTTGTAACTGGACTCAATGGGACTCAGAATAGACTCCATAGATGCAAGGGTGACTCATCTCTGATACTATGAACAAGGGTGATGTTAGTGCCTAAATCTGCCTTGGGCTGAAGGAAGGCAAAATTCAAGATAACCACAAACCACGCTCAGTCTGGTAGCTAGCCCTACCAGAACAGGAGAGGGCTCTCTCCAGGTCACACTCAGTAAAAATAAACAATAGGGTCTGAGATGACTCAAAATAAATATTGATTTTAGGCTAGTAAATAGATATGAAAGAGGTAATTTATTGAATGACTGAATTTTCTGGGCTGTATGGGACAAAGGACAGCCTGAGCTGAGAAATTAAATCAAAGACACAGAATATTTCATGAGGCAAGATAGGTAGGAGGTTTAGCAATCAAACTGAAATAATATGGCATGGAAAGACTGTTGAGAAGCTGAAAAGGGCATACTCATGAATCCTTTTCAGATAGAAGAAGACACACAGAGGATGAATGCTTTTCCAAGGCAGAGCAATAAACTAGATTCTACCTTTCTTACTTAAAAACATTCAACTGGAAACTATTATAAATGAACTGTGAAACATAACAAGACACATATGAAACAAACAGAAGAAGCATATGCTAAACTCATACCACATGAATCTCATGAATCAGAGCTGCATCATTTTATTAATTTCCCGGCCAAAACTGTACAGTGAAGCACTGAGTTTTCTCTTTCCCCTTTCCTAGAAATTCCAACCTTTTCCAAATGATTCTCAATACAATAAATAGACTCCAATGTGGGAAAATAGATCGACCAGAATAAGGAATTGTTTAATCATTATTAACAAAAGATGAAAAGCCAACCATCTGTAAAAGAAGCAGCGTTACATTTTCTGCTTGAATCTGCTGATTACCAATGAAATATGTAGTGTAGACCTTCTGAGTCGTAACTGAAGCCAAAAATAAACCTTTGATACTATTTCTCTGCCAAGGTAGATATCTATGTTTTAAATCTGGGCGTTTTGGTCTTTGACTGTTCGCTTTCCTTTTTGTCGTTTGAAGAAAAGTTAAATTTTAATAAAAATGGTTTTGAATTCCGCCAATTCCAGTTGCAATTGCTCCTTGTATAGAAATAGAAGGAAAGGAGGAAATATCCACATCAGACTTCTCATCTCTTGATTCGTCAACCACGAACTTTCCAGCAGATTGTTTTAATACGCCCTTCACCTCTGAATTCCTAGATGTAACATTCTGAGAATCCTTCGAATAACTAGAACTTGAAGGAAAAGATATTCTAGAATTGCTGCTCTTCATTCTTCCCTTTGTTTCCTGATCTATTTACAGGAGGGCCTACCGAACCTGTCGTTGGGCTGCCAATGTTTATGGGAGAAAATGGCTAAGAATTCCCTATGTCAGTTCAAGGAGATGCTACATTTGAGTTTCTTATCTACGGTATTGAACTTTGAGGATGATTTCGAGGGAACTCCTGAATGAAGACCAACCACAGAATGTGTTGGAAGAAATTTCACCTTTGTTGTTTCTACTGTCTTGAAAGAATTCTCCCTGGAGAAAGGCCTTGGTGTAGAATTGTTATATGCTGGAAATGATGTAATAACACTGTTAGACTTTCCTATTTCAGGCATCTTGAAAGAGCCATCTCTAGAGAATGAAGGTCTCACTGAACTCTTTATTTGTGGTAGAGCTCCACATCCATCAGCTTTAATTGTTTTGTGAGTTTTCAATGAGTTATTTCTTTGAAGCGTTGGTTGGACACACATTGACTGCCAAATTACCATAATCAATTGTTAGCTTCTTTCTTACTGAAGCCCCAGGACTATCGCCTAATTTTTGCTTACAAGGACCTTCAGAATTTTGCGCAGAACTTTGCATCTGCATCTTCTCAGAAGATATGTTCAATTTACCTGAGCCTGAGATCTTTGAAGAGTTGTTTCTGCAAGTCCCTTGTTTTCCACTGACTTGGCCAGAAGAAGATACAATCTGAGACTCTATGACAACTTCTAATTTTTTCTGATTGCTTTCCTTTTGTTTCACTTACACCCGCCACGAAATCATTCCCCTCTAGGAACGGCCTCGAGGAGTGTTTGCGTGCAGTAGATATGTTTCAGCCCCTTCATTGCACTCAACATCAGCGACTAGCATTTCCTCATACCCAATATTTCCACAGATGTCACAAACTTTAACTTAAAACTGAGGGAATGTATGCAGTTTTGGCAATGAGAGGCTATTCTAGAACTTTTTCGGGCCACTCAAATGTATGCGCCGTGCCTCCCCAGTGCGCCGCACCTCCTGCCCAGTGCATCGCGCACTGATCCAACACACATTTTGTCTTCAAAACTTCATTTTTTTCATTTCCTTGTTTTATCTTGGATGTCCAAGGTTGCAAAACTAACCAAGGAAAAGTCTTCATTCACCTCACACTATGCATTGGTGAGTTCTTTGTACGAGGATCCTGATCTAGATATCGTTGTAAATATGACAGATCTTGCACATCTATGTAGAATTGGAAATGAGCTCTCTATAATTCTCAATAAAATCCATCTTAGACAATACGTTAATGTATAGCAGCAACATGGTTGTCAAAGACAGCAACAGAACTTACTAGTCACGTTTCAAAAATTTCACCTTCTACCTGCAGTGCCTTCGAATTTTCCAGGTCAGTGTCTGCAATCTCTTCTGTTGGAAAGTCATGGACTGAAAATGTTTCCAATCTACCAGCATTAACCTCAAATCCTGAAGCTTGTTTCTCAGTTCATAGAAGCAATTTGCATGCATGGTGCAAACCTTGTGTGAAATCTTCACAAATCTACCAAAATAAGATGCGTCCAAGGACCTCAACTTCAATTCTACTCCGCTTATAGCATCTTCATATTTGATATTATTTAGCACATCTTAATCATGCTTTCCAGGATACAATTCTCGTGACATGTACCAATACCTGTAGAATTCGACTGTCCGGTTATTTGATTTTACATAGTTCCCATTGGCGCTGTTCTTCAAATCTGTAGGGCTGCCAGTGAAATGGTCACAAGCAATTTGAAAATCTACATCCATGAAAACAAAGTTATATCCCATTGCAAGCACAGTCTGCCGAAAATCGATTCTCCTCCACATCATCTTTAACTAATCATCTTTCATGAAAATCTTCTCACTGGCGAAGTCAACTCCATCAGGCTTGAGAACAAAGCAGTGAGCATGGATGGACATGCACCGATCATAAGCCTTTTGATCCAAATCCACTATAATTAAATGATCCAAAAACAACTAATTTCATCCCCTAACCGAAAGCTCTCCAAGAAAATATCAATCATGGAATTTGGGGTTGTCCATGCCTGATTTAACGTGGTGATTATAACTGTCTTATCAACCATAGTAGCCTTTTGCTTTAGCATATTCAGCATTATGAAGCAGAGGAGCCAAGAAAATTGGAGATTTTACGGAGGCAATGAGAAATTTGGAGTAGCAGCTCTGTGTGCCGCGCCTTTCTAGTGTGCCGCACCCGTGTTATTTAACACTGCGTGTTCACTCCCAGTGCGCCACGCCAGTTAGCCAATGCGCTGCGCGCCTGTTTTTGACTGATTTCTCCCAATTTCTCTCGCTTACCTCCAAATGACTTTACTTTGCTTTTTCTGAGCTTTACACATTTGGAGACATGATTTTTACATGAATATTTCCAATCTTAATATTGCCAAACCCATTTTCTTAATGTTTGAAAATGCCTCTAGTTACAAACTTTGTTTGCTTCTTTGTTGCTCTTTAGACTGAATGGTTTGATTTTTTCTTGTCTTGTAGGGATGAATGGCCTGGAACTTTGCAAAGGATGACCAGGGTTGCGCCTGGAACATTTCATGTTTGAAAACTTTAAAAATTACATATCCATTCCAAAAACAAATTTGACGATTTCTTCTTCAAAACAGAGTTTTGAAGAAGAATCATTCTCGAGCATGATTGACAATGGAAATTCTGAACTGGAAACTTATTAGAGACATCCTCATGGCCTGCTGGCATTATTTGAAATTCTGAAGACCAAACCCTAGACCTAATGACTAAGATGACTCTTGTTTGACCAAGACACCATCCATAACTGTAAAGGACTGAAATCAATTTTGATGAATTTTGACCAAACCAGCAGGTACAAATATGAGGGGTGATGAATGCCAAGACCCTTCCGTCAGATTATGGCATGCCCCTAGCAGAATGCAACTGACTGAATCGAGAGAGACACCTAAAAATGAAATTCAATGAGAGAAATAATCTCTGACGGAGGTATGCAAAGACCGACTCTAACAGGTGACTCGATCATGCTGCCACATGGGGGGAGGCCCAAAGGGACCATAAAAACATGAGTAAAAATGGTTTCTCATGATGAAAATCGACACATGGGTCAACTAGTGCAAAGGTAAAGTGGTACCAGAGTATAGGTGGCTTATATGAAAAACTTAGATTTAATAGGCAGCAAAGTGAGACATCATGGAAAAATGGCTTCCTGGTGAAGTTTTAAATTACCAAAAAAAAGAGACCCATTATATAAATCAGTGATATCTTTCCAATGGTGTTGGCGGTTCATCAAACTGAGCTATGGTTTGGTCACAATGGGTGACAGAAAAACTAGGGTTTTCCCTATAAAAGGGATTCTTGCCCCCAAATCCAGTTCATTTGCATAGTGAGCTATTGGAGAATTTGGAGAGGAAGAGACAACCCTAAATCTTGTGGATAAAATAGTGGAAAAAAACAACCATCAGAATTTGGATCTGTGACTTCCAGGTAAGTGGCCTTACTTGTTTAAGGATGGCCTTAATGCTTCTTGGGAGGATGGTTCCCAGTGAAGAATTAAGGAAAGAAAAATGAGGGAATGGAATACTAGAGGAGGTCCAGAATCATCCCCACCCACCAATTTAAACATGGGGACTGGGTGGTAAGTTTGGTGTCACATAGATTATAATATTTGAATATATGGTATCAAGCGTCTATGATATGTGATGTATATATGGCTCATCAGAGAGGTCGATAGGACAAACTATCTAAGGAATGAGAGGATAATTGACCATACCTATATCATTGGGGTCTAGGGAGAGACTTATGTTAATCAAGTGAGAAAGGTGGCCAAGATCCATAATTCCCTCAAGCATGGGATATTTCCCCCAACATATGTAATGGGAGCACTGATCAGGCATGCAAATTGTGGGGAATGATGCCCCCAACTAGAGGAGTATATGGAGCCCCACTGCATTCCAAGTGCTCAAATAATGTATCGAAACAGTTGGCCCAATTAGCAGGAGATCCTCTAGAGGATGGTGAGTATATTTAGGGGCATATGTGCCCCCCAGTTTGGTATGGATGGATGTAACATTCTATGGGCATGCCAAATGTATTTAGAAAATAAACTCTAAACACATTTTGATGGTGTGGTTTGTCATTTGTTTATGTTATGGATGTCTTCTTATGGAAAGAATAGATAAAGGATGCAGTAAGAGAAAGGAAATGGTGGATTACCAATCTCGTGGTGTCACTATATCAAAGAATGGCTTTGGATATAATGAATTGATGCTCACCTAGATAACACAATGGTTGAATAAAAACAATGTCTAAGGGACTAGGTTGTTGATGTAAGATAGAGGAACGATTAAGTGGATCATCCCTAGGGTGATATGGATTGATATGAGATTCTAGAGGTTCTTCTGAATGGGGAAGAATAATGGTACTAGAGTCAACACTACCAAATGCACTAGGAGAGTTGGGGAGAATTTCTTCTCCTAGACTCTGAAAGTGGATACCCCCTTACCCAAACATTGAGTGGCAATGTAATGGACACAAGGTGGATGTGTTTCAAATTCATGGGTTCAAAGTAAGGGGTTATTTTTCCAATCGACCTCACCACGGATGAAGTATTTAGACTCCACAACATATGGATCATGGTTTTGTTGCAGAAGTAAGTACACTTGATGGTGCATATCATCCCATGGATAATTAGGGGTGGTCATGGCTTCCATAATGTCTTCATCAGAATGAAAGATGGGGGTGGAGGAAGAGGGACCACATAAAGAAGAGGAAGCAGATGAGGCATCTTCATGAGAGACCAAGTTCACATGCGCATCATCAAAAGGGGAGGAAAGATGACTTGTATATGTAACATCTATCGATGTTGAGACTAAAGTGTTTGGCGAAGAAGGTTCGACTAAATCAAAATAGGAAACTCCAAGAGATTCTAGTAGATCGATTCCATGGAAGATGACAGGTAGATAATAGGGGAAGAACTATTTATCATCTTGACATCAAGAGGAGAAATCAAAATGGTGGGTTGGGAAACCTCCTAATCTAGCATAACAATGGGACCAAAACTTGCATGTAGAGGAGAAGTGGAATCACTACGAGTGACATATCACTCGCAAAGCACTTTAAGTATATTGTGAAAATCTTCAAGACAAGGATAGTGATAGGAATAATGGTCATAGTTATCACACAAATCACAAGGGTGATTCGTGATCAAGGATTTTTTCTTCTTAGCTAACTCGGGTAATGTGACATGGACCTTAGGAATGTTAGAGTTAGGAAAGGTATCAGAAACCACATCCTTGATATGAGAGAGCTCGGGACAAATATTGGTGGCATTCCCAACAACATCACACAAAACGCATGGAGGTGCAGGCTTTGGCAGTTTAGGAGGAACTAGAGTTGTGTGGGGTACCTTGTCTTTGGGTCCCTTTTTCTAGGCTTTGCCTCCCTCACCAGATGCTTTCACAAATGGATTGGCTTCCTCTTGAGGTTGTTGTAGAACAGAAGCAAAGGAAGGGGTAGGAACATGTTGATGGTGTTGGACCTGCCAACATGTCAAGGGGATCTCTCAAGTAAGAAGTCCCAATTAGACCTCAGACTGTTTGGTGTAGGATTCCCAAAAGTGGGTGTTAAGGTAATGCCTTGACCGCGATGTCGAAGAGAGGAAAGTAAGGTAACTCTGTCAGTATCAAGGGTGTGACCGCTGCAGTGAGTCAAGGAAGGTGAATGAGAGGTTCTAACACATAGGGGGTGAGATGAGTGTGCCCCTTAGCAACCTGTAGCAGTACTCAGCTAAGAAGGGAACACACGAATGAAGATGCATCACAAGCTGGAAAGAAGATCAGTCGACAATCCAAAGTGATGGTTAAACGAACAACACATTTGCAACAATATTCATATAATTGCATACGAAGCAGTTCATACACAAATACGTAATTTAAAAAATAGATATTTCTAAGAAATCGGAGCAGTCCAACTACAAGAACAACATATGCATGAAAATGTGTTGTCTCTCATTATATAAATAAGTGTAAGTCCCAATCATAAAATACATCCATGTAAACGTGCTAACCCCAATAGTGAAGCATTACAACCACATCTGCCTGCTCCTCCAAAGAGATGAACAAGCTCCGTGCAGTGGAGAATCCAAGGCGCGTTACAATACTATCCAAGCTTTCTTCAAGATAGTCTTAACTAAAGCTTAGCTGACCAAAAACCTATATAATGAGTTATGAGGGACTATTTATAGCAAAGGGTGGGGTGGCCCTTGAAATTCCCCTTTGTGACTGTTCAACTACCCTCATGACTCTTCACCTACTCTATGATTGTTACATTCACTATTGACACTTGACTTACACTTGACATGAATCAACATTACAATGCACATGTACCCATGTGAACACAATGGCTTGAGAAAGCCAAACTAGACATCACTATGACTTAGACAACTATAGAAGTCCAACTGCTCAACATCCTCATGCTGATCAACAGTAACATATTTATGCCAAGCTTTGTAGTCTCTAATAGTGTTCGTGTGTTCCACTGTGACCTCCGTTTGAAACTTGACCTTCACCTCCATAGCATCTGGGTACACTACTCGGGTTCCTCTATCCAACTTGTCTGAAAGCATGTGCATTATTGTCTTCAATGTCATTAGACCAACAACATACTTTTGCATGATGTCTGCACTGATAGGAAAGTTTGGACTAGTGGCAACGCGCATCAACTCGTCGAAGTATGAGTCAAGCTCCAGTCAAACCTACTTCTTGGTCTTCGCCTGGGTGAGAGTCCCAAGTGATGGGATCGCATGTGTGCGCACCACAACATCCATGCTCTTGAATACTCATGCATGGGAAGCCTGTATGCTAGTGATGAGTTGTGGGAGGTCCTCATAGTTCCAGATCTGACTTCGGATACGTGCTTTCAACTCGACCGCATTTGGCCTCATCATCTTTGGCAAGTGAAGTGGGGCTCCCTTGTACTTCATCGTTCGCGTTTGCATTTCATCAACAACAGCATGTATGTTCATCAAGATGCGTGCTCTCCTATCACATTGTTGCTTCCATTTGTTGAGATGAATGCCCACCTTGTGCACGGTACCAAACTTGGAGTACAATGCTCACGTAACTGTGTCAAGGGACAATACTTCATCTAGTATTGCCTTCTTCAATTCAACTCGGGTGGACATTGTCACCAAGTCTCCTCCTTACTTGGCCACCTATAGTTCCTTCGCCATTCACTCATTCTCAGTTATAATAAAATGAACACTTGAGCTAGTGGCTTCAACATACACTCTGGTTGCATCGTCCAAAGTAGTTGGATGCTTGTGTACGTTAGTAACGATCACTCATTCTTCAACTTGCACAGGGGATGTTTGATCCTCCGAAGTTGACACTCAGCGATACTGCATAACTCTATGTTAGGATTCATCAAAAAAGATGTTGTGCATCTCTTCTTTTGGCTGATCACCAAGGATCTCAGTGCCTCCTTGGTCATCTGAGACTTGCTCCTCTTCTGGATGCATTGAAGTAGGTGAGTCGACCTCTTTGTGGTGAGGCATGAGGTCGGTATCCTGTTCCAACTCCTGTTGCTCCATGTCTACATCCAACTGTTGAAGTGCATGTTCTATCTCATGAGAAAAGTCTTTCCCCTGCGATGGTTCACCATGTTCACCTGATGCCATCTGTTCAGATGAATCAACTACTTGTACGGGCATTGCTTCGTCCGTCTGCACGTGATGTGCCCCTTACTGTATCTATCGCTGCTGTGATTCCCTCTCCTATTTGCATAGCTCTTGTTCCTTTCAGAGTTTCTCTCTCAACTCATGCAACTCCTTCTCTACTTTTTCCATTCTCTTCTTATCCTTCTGCCTTTGCGCGATTTTCTTGTCAAGTTGCTGCCTCTTTGCCTCTATAATCATACTTGCTTTATCTACAAGTGGATATGCTCGAAACTTGTAGCTTTTCTCCTCCTCCATGTGATCAACAATCTTACTCTTCCCTTTGTCGCACACTGGTTTTCTTGGCTCTGTTACCACTACTACTACTATTGATTCTCTCCTTGATGCTGCTTCGCTAACCACTACACAGCGAATCCAACCTGTTCATTGGGTCTGGAGAAACTATATAAATATCTCCATGGGTCCTCCCAGGCCCAATGGAACGCCTCGTAGATCCAGTTGAACTAAACTCTCATGCAGTGATCCTTCACAATTCAATGTGGGTCATACGGATTGTAGCTTTAGAGGTCAAACGGGTACTTTTACATTAGTTCTGCTTCGACATCCGCTTGCTTGATACTCCGGATATCATATAACCCAATCCGCAATGGAAGAGTGGGCCAAGGTTCCTTCTTCTTCCACTATAGTCTAGCTGACAATCCTGTCGAGATGTGATAGGCTACTTCCTACATGACAAGTACATCCAAGGAAAACTTTGGCAAAACATGCAGAGGCTTCTCTGCACTGAACATTCAGATGAAAGTTCCGAATGGTGAGGCATACCAATATGAAATACCTATCAATGCCTCCATTACTTCCTTTGACATGCAGGGTGGATCTTGTTCGAATATCATCTTGTACAAAGGGACGAAAAAATGATCGGAAAACCATGTGATTACTCCTTTGAAGCTGCATTCAAACAACAACTTGAAATATGTGTTCACAACAGTCTCCGCTGGTGACCATGCCCAATCCAAGCCTGGGAACTCATGTCGGGCACAGAACGCATATAAGATGTAGGCAGACATGTAAATATCTGCATGCATACCTTCAGGTGACTGTCGAGCCTTCATGACTTGCTTCTTCAGCTGATGAGCCAGTATGTCGGACCAGTTACATAGTTTTCCTTCTCTAGCCACTTGGTCTAGTGAAACCACCCAACTCTTTGAGAAGGTTTTCATGCTTGCTTTGCCATACAATTGATAAGAAAATATGATCAAGTATCGGTATGCCTTCCTCATTATCTTTATCTTGTAGACCTGGTTGGGTGTCATCCTGAAACGAGCTGGCTCCTTTACCTAATCCTTCAAAATGTCTCTGGAATCAGCACTATTGTTGTGGAAGTTGGAGTCTCCATGATAGTCACGAGCTTGGAAATATGATACATCTCATCATAATCATGTTTCCAGAAAGTTGCAAGCTTCGTCCCACTGACACTACTCAAGGTCATTGTCTCGTGATTAGTGTGAGAGATGATCCAGTGTATCATGTTCACCAATGGGAACACGGAATATATGCATGAAATCTAGTGCAAGTCAGACTTGTGAATGTTCACGTACACCTAACAGTCTTCAAGGTGTTCCCCAAAAGTTCCTGCAAATGTTTCATTGACCTATTGCCACTTCAGTTTGATGTCCTTGGCTAGATACAGCTTTGTATCTTCATAGATCGATAGACTAGATGACATTTTCTCAACTACTGCTCCAGCTGCATTTCCATCAGTGTCTTGAGATCCTGTTCTCTTGGAAGCCATTGAGATAGATGAACACCTGAAAGATCTAGAGACAAGCAACATGCATGGCAATAAATCTGTCAATGAAAACAAAGGAAAAGTCCGAGAATGACACAACACATACCTCGAAAACTAATGAGAAAGATTGTGCAATTTCTTCTGGGAGGCTAGGTGACTAGCTACTAGAACTACGTAAAAGGTAGTCTGGGCTATCTAGGAGGCAAGACTAGCTACTGGATCTACGCAATGTGCAATCAAGACTGGTTGTTGGCTGCCGAGATTGCGCAATTCGCAATTCTAGTTGGGAAGGACTGGAGGCCCAAGGACAAATTTGCGCAATTTCCTGGGACAACAGTCACTGTCCTCCAGAAACGCGCAAAACAGTCTTGGAGGCCAGTTCTAGGAAAAAATGCACATTTCTGGAGAGGAAGGCATAACCTTCCTTCCCTAGATTACGCAATGCAATCTCAGTGAGATAAAGTTCAAGCCAAGGTTGGCCCAAGTTCTAGGAAAAAATGCACATTTCTGGAGAGGAAGGCATAGCCTTCCTTCCCTAGATTACGCAATGCAATCTCAGTGAGGCAAAGTTCAAGCCAAGGTTGGCCCGGCTCACCGACGGGCAAATGAAAGAAAATAATATAGTGCATGCATGGTGACACTAAGTGATAGTAGAAGTGATTGACAGTGCATGAAAAACATGAATGAAAGATTCAACAAAGAGATCAACATGCATGTGGGTGAAGCGGTTCACCAGTTGGGCAAATGTTCATGCAAAACAGTTTCATGCATGTGACAGCAGTGAGATAGCAATGAAAAATGAAATAGAGCTAGAACAATCTAGTATACATGTAAACAACAGCAAGAGTTCAAATAAATCAAGAAAACAACACTCATACAAGCGAATACACAAAAAGTGACAGAAATGCTGAAAAAGACAAGTTGAGACCACTTACCCGTGAATAGTTGAGCCAGATGTGTCGAAGAGTCTTGGATGTGTTGTGGGATGTTAGAGCTCCAATATTGATGTGAAAGAATGACCTCTAATGCATCGAATAAATAAGTTTGGGCTCATGACGCACATGCCACAAATCTTGGAAAAAGTGACACTTGGAGGGAAACTTCTAAAACAACTTGCATGTAACCCCCGAATGCTAAAAATAGCTCCCTGAATCATGGGATGCCTTTTGCATGTTACCTTTTGCTATTCTGGGAAGAACCAGTCATGCATGCATGCAAATCAAGTTTCCTCGGTCTTGGGTGGAACTGGTCAACCAGACTTCTCATGCATGTAGCTACTCAATTGCTTGAGAAAAATACGCATTTCTGGCTAGGAGCTAGGTTGAATGCCCAGAAGGATTGCACAATTTATGGGAAAAGTAGCTGACTATTGCCCAGATTTGTGCAAATTCTAGGTTGAGCATCCCTACGGGGGAAATTTGTGCAAATCCTACTGGGAGTGTTGACTGGCAGGATTGCTCAATCCTGGAGCCGAGCGGGCTACCAGAGAGGATTGTGCAATTTCTGGAGGGAAGGCTGGTTGCCTTCTAGAAATGCACATTTTCTAGGGGAACCTGCTCAGCCTGCAGCTGGACCAAGTTTGGGTGAACAGCCTATGAGGGGAATGGATCAAACTGTGCTTGACAGGCTGCCTTTGTGCATGAAAAACACTGAAGCTTGTGTACTTGATGAAGCAAGACAAAGTGTTGTGTAAGGTTGGTAGGGAAGCTCCAAAATGGGCTAAGGAAAAATTTTGGAGGGTGGTTGTATCCGCTACAACACTTGGCGACACACTGGTAGAACTCCAGCTCTCCGAATGGACCTTGTTCGTGAAAAACAAGTCTAACACCTCCGGAAGTATTGTTCAATTCTCAACTCATCTTGGTTTCACACTAGCTTGATTGTAATATGTAACATTTTCCAAGCTCTTGGTCAATTGACACACATTCCAAGCCAAGGAAACACTATTGTTTTGATTGGGGTTGAGGGGTACATAGGTGCTCAAGAAGCATAGTCGTCAGAGTCTTAGTTTCATCTCTGGTGTTGCTCCACTGCCAGCAGGCATGGACAGTACCTCGGTGGAGTCACATAGGAACACAAGCATGGCTCCGCTACCAGCGAACTTGGCTAGTACCCTGGCAGAGTTACTTGCATCACCTCCCTGCGTAGGAAGCCTTTCTCTTCTTTTTCCTTATTCATTTTGATTTTTGATTTTTTTTTTAATTTTCATTTTTTTAACTGTGCATAGCACTTATTCATTTCAGAGGTAGAAGAGGGATCCCAACTTATTGAGAGTAGAAGAGGTTGTTCCAACAGAGAAGTATTTTATTGTATCTTTGACATGCCTGTTAATATTTCCCCCCTCTCCTTACTCTTTACTGAGCTGACAAGGATTAACCAGAAGGTGACACTAATTAGCGTGCAAGCGTTGTGTTTTCACCAAGGTTCACTTCGAACAGTACGTATTTTCCTTCAATGTATCATGGACTGAAAGTAACAAGTTCTTCATACAGAGGTAAGATGACAGATAACCAAGTAGCAATAGTTGTACAAGCCCTCTTGTAATTCACCCAGCTTGTTTCAAGAGTCATACATGGTTTCATGCAAAACTAACCTACGAATGAAACAAACAAACTAACAAACATCAAAGCAAAAGCAAAAGTGAAAGCAAAGAAAGTAAGCAAACAAGCAAGCAGGCAAATAGGCAAACAAAGTGAATAAGCAAACAAGCATGCAAGCAAACTGACTGAAAGCAAACGCTACTCCTACTCCTACACTAACGGTGCATGGGCCTGATCACGTGAAGTGATATTTCCAATGCATCCACCAGTGCATTGGTAGACCCATGTTGGTGAAGACTTGGTCCGCGAGAAACCTAGTTGTGTAAACCAGCAAGAAAGAAAGATATAACAATGAATACAACCACACTTCGTGTCTGACAGTGCCCACAGGACATAGGTGAGTGCAAGTGCATGATGAGCAGTCCGTGAACTTGTCATGGTGCTGTGTGACACTGTGTGCAACTTTGAAGCACAAGCACATTCTTGACTGAGACATGCAAGAAAACGAAAGAAACAAAGATAACTTGTGTCATATACGTGTGCTTGCAATGTAAGATTCCTCCAATGCATGAGCGATGGGAACATGCAGTTCAAGTGGAGGAGATGTGATCTTTGTGTGAGATGGATCTTTAATTCATACAGATGAGTGATGAGGAGCCCTGGCTGATTGAACAGTTTCATGATCAGAAGTGAGACCAATCCCAAGAGAGTGAGGGCCTGACATAACCATGAGCTCAGGTTGAAGTGCCTCGACAGTCTTGGGCGTTTCAACTTCATCATTAGGTAGATCATCATAAACCAGTGGCTTCGAAAGATCAACTATGATAGAATCATAATCATGATAAAAAAAAAATGGAAGTAAATGGATCACGACCGCTACGATCAGAAAAATCAATGATTTCTTTGGCATCCTCATGATCAGATGAATCAAATAGAGGGGTTGATGAAAAGTGAACAAACTCATCCTCTGTGTTTTTGGAAAATACAGATGAAGGACCAAGTGGATTTTCAATGAATAACTTATCCTCTCCATTGCCAAATGATGGACCAACATCCGGTGAGTCCTACAAGTGATAAAAAATTGGTGCATATGTGGATGAAGACACACATGCGAAATCATGGATGGTAGGTTCATCAAATATGTTAGGAAAGAACGGAGGGGCCTCGGACGGAAGGGAGTCATCCTTCACCGAGTGTTGATGTTCAAGCTCCCACTCATACTCTTCATGAATGACAATGCATGTTGGTCAATGGGTTGTTCCTCGTTCACAACAAGTGAAGAGTCTGTAATGGACAAACACAAGACAACATCATTTGGAGGAACACTCGAGTGCGAAGATGGAGGTCGTAGAATAGAATTCATACCAGAACTCAAAGGACTCACAACCAAATCTACGTGAAAATTGAGTGAAGTGATGTTGGGAGAATGTGAAAACTGAACACGTGTTTGAGAATGATCTTCAACATCACTTGGCAGTGGTGGAGTTGTTGAATGAGAGGGAGACGGATAGTCATTTGAGATAGTGACTGCATCCACATGAGATTTCCCAGCTCCATCCATGAAGAATGTTGAGTGAGGCTTGATCTCAAGCTTCTTCTTGGGACAGGAAAATTTCTTAAGGAAATACTCAAACCGGTCCCAAAGATAATCAAATTTCATCTGACTCCTCGAAGCTTGAAACTACAAGTCACGAAAGCACTACCAAAAATCAATAGTTGATTCATGCGGAGCCTTCCATTGTTGTAACAGTTTTTGGTCAAGATGGTTTGGATCAAAATGATATAAAGTGTCTTCAATAAGACCACAGAAGTGCTCAAGTGAGTGTATGATGTTAGCCGGTAGGATGAGTAGCCATCTACGTGGAGATTCACGAAGTGTGTATACAAGCAGCAAGCTGGCATGTTCGTCAAAACACCCATCTTCCTCATGAAGCATGGAAAAAATCCATGTAAGTACTCATGCCAAGCCACTTCGCCTTCACCATCATATGTGAAAGTGGACAAGGGATCGAAAAACTCCCCCGTGATGGAGACATCTTTAGGATTCGAAAAACACCACAGGGGGAGAAGAGTGCAAGAATCCATGAAAGGTATGCATAGGTTCAAAAATATATGAGAGGACATAGCTTTTCATCTGGCCCTCCTTCTAGCACCAGAAATGTTGACGGTGCTGGACCCGCCAACATGTCAAGGGGATCTCCCCGGTAAGAAGTCCCAATTAGACTTCAGACCATTTGGTGTAGGAGTCCCAGCAGTGGGTTGTAAGGTAATGCCTTGACTGCGATGTCGCGCAGAGGCAAGTAAGATAACTCTATCAGTAGCAAGGGTGTGACTACTGCAGTGAGCCAAGGAAGGTGAATGAGAGGTTCTAACACATAAGGGGTGAGATGAGTGTGCCCCTTAGCAACCTATAGTAGTACTCAGCTGAGAAGGGAACACATGAGCGAAGATGCATCACAAGTTGGAAAGTAGAGTAGTCAACAATCCAAAGTCATGGTTAAACCAACAACACATCTGCAACAAGATTCATATAATTGCATACGAAGCAGTTCATACACAAATACATAAGTTAAAAAACATATATTTCTAAGAAACCGGAGCAGTTGAACTACAATAACAACATATGCATGAAAGTGTGTTGGCTCTTATTATATCAAGAAGTGTAAGTCCCAATCATACAATACACCCATGTAAACGTGCTAACCCCAACAGTGAAGCATTACAGCCACATCTGCCTACTCCTCCAAAGAGATGAACTAGCTTTGTGTAGTGGAGAAGTCAAGGTGCGTTACAATACTATCCAAGCTTTCTTCAAGATAGTGTTAACAGAAGCATGGCCGACAAAAAGCCTATACAATGAGTTATGAGGGACTATTTATAGCAAAGGGTGGGGTGGCCCTTGACATTCCCCTTTGTGATTGTTCAACTACCCTCATGACTCTTCACCTACTCTATGACTGTTACATTCACTATTGACACTTGACTTACACTTGACATGACTCAACATTACAATGCACATGTACCCATGTGAACACAATGGCTTGAGCAAGCCAAACTAGACATCACTCTGACTTAGACAACTATAGAAGTCCAACTGCTCAACATCCTCATGTTGATCAACAGTAACATATTAATTCCAAGCTCTGTAGTCTTTGATAGTGTCTGTGTGTTCCACTATGACATCTCTTTGAAACCTGACCTTTGCCTCCATAGCATATGGGTACACTACTCGGGTTCCTCTATCCAACTCATCTGAAAGCATGTGCATCATTGTCTTCAATGTGTCTAGACCAGCAACATACTTGTGCATGATGTTTGCAATAATAGGAAAGTCTGGGTTGGTGGCAAAGTGCATCAACTCATCGAAGTATGAGTCAAGCTCTAGTTGGACCTACTTCTTGGTCTTCACCTAGGTGAGAGTCCCAAGAGATTGGATAGCATGTGTACACACCACAACATCCATGCTCTTGAATACTGGTGCATGAGAAGGCTGTATGCTAGTGATGAGTTGTGAGAGGTCCTCATAGTTCTGGATCTGACTCTAGATACGTGCTTTTAGCTCAACCGCATTTGGTCTCATCATCTTTGGCAAGTGAAGTGGGGCTCCCTTGTACTTCATCATCCATGTTTGCATGTCTTCAACAATAGCATGTATGTTCATCAAGATGCATGCTCTCCTAGCACATTGTTGCTGCCATTCATTGAGATGGATGAACACCTTGTGCATGGTACCAAACTTGGAGTACAATGCTCACATAACTATGTCAAGGGACAATACTTCATCTAGTATTGCCTTCTTCAATTCAGCTCGGGCAAACATTGTCACCAAGTCTCCTCCTTGCTTGGCCACCTATAGTTACTTCACCATTCACTCATTCTTAGCTATAATAAAATGAACACTTGAGCTAGTGGCTTCGACATACACTTTGGTTGCATCGGCCAAAGCAGCTGGATTCTTGTGCGCATCAGTAACGATCACTAGTTCTTCAACTTGCGCAGGGGATGTTTGATCCTCTGGAGTTGACACTCTATGATACTGCATAACTCTATGTTGGGATTCATCAAACGAAATGGTGTGCATCTCTTCTTCCATCTGATCACCAAGGATCTCAGTGCATCCTTGGTCATCCAAGACTTGATCCTCTTCTGGGTGCATTGAAGCGGGTGAGTTCCAACTCCTACTGCTCCATGTCTGCATCCAACTATTGAAGTGCATGTACTATCTCATGAGAAAAGTCTTGCCCCTGCGATGGTTCACCCTGTTCGCCTAATGCCATCTGTTTAGATGAATCAACTACTTGTATGGGTGTTCATTCGTCTGTCTGTATGTGATACGCCCCTGCTGGATCTGTTGTTGTTGCGCTTCCCTCTCTTGTTTGCGCAGCTCTTGTTCCTTTCAGAGTTGCTCTCTCAGCTCATGCAACTCCTTCTTTGATTCTTCCATTCTCTTATTATCCTTCTGCCTTCGCGTGATTCGCTTGTTGCGTTGCTGCCTCTTTACCTCTATAGCCATAGCTACTTTCTCTACAAGTGGATCTACTCGAAACTTGTAGCTTTACTCCTCCTCCATGCGATCGACAATCTTCCTCTTCCCTTTTTCACGCACTGGTATGTTTGGCTCTGTTGCCACTACTGCCATTGTTTGTGCTCTCCGTGATGCTGCTTCGCTAACCACTCCATAGTGAATCTGAATAGTTCATTGGGTCTGGAGAAACTATAGCAATATCTCCATGGGTCCTCCTCTGCCCAATGAAACACCTAGTAGATCTAGTTGAATTGAACTCTCGTGTAGTGATCCTTCACAATGCAATGTGGGTCATATGGATTGTAGCTTTGGAGGTTGAACGGGTATTTCTTCATCATTTCTGCTTCGACATCCACTTGCTTGATACTCTGAATCTCATATAACCCAATCCGCAATGGAAGAGTGGGCCAAGGTGCCTTCTTCTTCCACTGCAGTCTAGTTGTCAATCCTGCCGAGATGTGATAGGCTACTTCCTGCATGACAAGTACGTCCAAGGAAAACTTTGGCAGAACATGCGGAGGCTTCTCCACATTGAACATTCGAATGAAAGTGCTGGACGGTGAGGCATACCAATCTGCAATACCTATCAATGCCTCCATTGCTTCCTTTAACATGCAGGGTGGATCTTGTTCGAATATCATCTTGTACAGAGGGACGAAAAAATGATCGGACGGTCGTGTGATTACTCCTTTGAAGCTGCATTCAGAAAACAACTTGAAATATGTGTTCACAGTAGTCTTCTCTGCCATGCCCACTCCAAGCCTAGGAACTCATGTTAGGCACAGACCACATCTAGAATGTAGGCGGACATGTAAATCTCTGCATGCATACCTCTAGGTGATTGTCGAACCTTTGTGACTTGCTCCTTCAGCTAATGAGCCAGTATGTCAGACCAGTTACATGGTTTTCCTTCTCTAGCCACTTGGTCCAGTGCAACCACCCAACTCTATGGGAAGGTTTCCGTGCTTGCTTGGCCATACAGTCGACAAGAAAATATGATCAAGTATTGGTATGCCTTCCTTAGTATCTTTGTCTTGTAGACCTGGTTGGGTGTCATCCTGAAACGAGTTGGTTCCTTTACCCAATCCTCCAGAATGTCTCTCGAGTTAGCATTGTTGTTCAGTAAGCTGAATGGAGTCTCCATGATAGTCACGAGCTTGGACATCTAATACATCTCATCATAATCCTGTTCCCAAAAGGTCTCAAGCTTTGTCCCACTGACACTGCTCAAAGTCATCGTCTCAGGATCAGTGTGAGAGACAATCCAATGTATTATGTTCGCGCATGGGAACATGGGATATCTGCATGAAATTCGATACAAGTCAGACTTGTGAATGTTCACGTATACCTGACGGTCTTCGAGGTGTTCCCCAAAAGTGCCTACAAATGTTTCATTGACTTCTTGCCATTTCAGTTTGATGTCCTTGTCTAGATACAACTTTGTATCTTCATAGATCAGCAGACTAGAGGACATTTTCTCAGTTGTTGCTCCAGCTGCATTTCCATCACTATCCTGAGATACTTTTCTCTTGGAAGCCATTGAGATAGATGAACACCTGAAAGATCTAGAGACAAGAAACATGCATGGCAAGAAATCTGTCAGTGAAAACAAAGCAAATTCCGAGAATGACACAACACATACTTGGGAAACTGATGAGCAAGATTGTGCAATTTCTTCTAGGAGGTTGGGTGAATGGTTGCCATAACTATGCAAAAGGCAGTCTAGGCTATCTAGGAGGTATTACTGGCTGCTAGATCTACACAATCCAGACTGGCTACTAGTTGCTGAGATTGCACAATGCGCAATTCTAGCTAGGAAGGACTGGAGGCCCAGGGACAGATTTGCTCAATTTCCTGGGCCAACAGTCACTGTCCTCCAGAAATGCACAAAACAGTCTTGGAGGCCAAATCTGGGAAAAAATGCACATTTCTGGAGAGGAAGGCAGAGCTTTCCTTCCCCAAATTGCGCAATGCAGTCTTAGTGAGGCAGAGTCTGAGCCAAGGTTGGCCCGGTTCACCAATGGGAAAATGAAAGCAAATAAGACAGTGAATGCATGGTGACACTAAGTGATAGCAGAAGTGATTGACAGTGCATGAAAAACATGAATGAAATATTTAACATATAGGTCAACATCCATGTGGGTAAAGCGGTTCGTTGGTTGGGCAAACATTCGTGCAAAACAGTTTCATGCATGTGACAATAGTGAGATAGCAACGAAAATTGAAACAGCAACGGCATTCATACAAGTGAATACACAAAAAGCGACAAAAATTCTAAAAACAACAAGTTGAGACCTCTTACTCATGAATAGCTAAGCCGGATGTGTCGAAGAGTCATGGATGTGTTGTGGGATTTCAGAGCTCCAAGATCGATGTGAAATAATGAGCTATGATGTGTCGAATAAATGAGTTTGGACTCATGACACACATGCCGCAAATCTAGGAAAAAGTGACACTTGGAGGGAAAATTCGAAAACAACTTTGCATGTAACCCTCAGCTACTAAAAATAGCTCCCTAAGTCATGAGATTCCTTTTGCATGTTGCCTTTTGCTATTCTAGGAAGAACTAGCCATGTATGCATGCAAGTCAATTTTCCTTGGTCCCAGGTGTGTACTAGTCAACCAGACTGCTCATGCATGCACTTGCTCAATTGCTTGAGAAAAATGCGAATTTTTGGCTGGGAGCTGGGCTGACTTCCCAAGAGGATTTCTCAATTTTTGGGCAAAGCAGGTGACTGCTACCCATATTTGCAGAAATTTTGGGCTGAGAAACCCTTCTGGGGAAATTTGTGCAAATCCTGCTGGGATTGTTGACTGGCAGGATTGCGCAATCTTGCAGCCCAACAGGCTGCCAGAGAGGATTGCGCAATTTATGGAGGGAAGGCTATTTTCCCTCCAGAAATGCGCAATTTTCTATGGGAAGTTGCTCAGCCTGCAGCTAGACCAAGTTCGGGTGAATAGAGTGTGAGGGGAATGGGTCAAACTATGCTCAACAAGCTGCCTTTGTGCATGAAAAACACTGAAGCTTGTGTACTTGATGAAGCAAGACAAAGTGATGTGTAAGGTTGGTGGGAGGCTCCAAAACGGGCTAAGGAAAAATTTTGAAGGGTGGTTGTAGCCACTACAATAGAACAACAGGTTGAACCTGAGTCAAAGTGTTATGAAACCAGCTCAAGAAAAGATAGAAAAGATAGATCAATGCCTTAGAATTCAGCCTCTTCGAGGGGGCAACCTCCTTTACATTACATAAATGAACAATTCTTGGATGATTCAAATGACAAAACCTCCTTTCTATATATAGGAGTCTAAGGAGTCACAATATAATCCAGTCGACCTAACAATAATAATATAAAGCCACAAAAATAACAATAGAGGAATTCTATGGGGCACAGTAATAACAATATGGGGGCAATAGGGGCACAACAATATTAATAAGGGGTATAACTACAATAGTAATGGGGTAATCACTAGTATTATAGGGACCCAACATGCCCCTCGCCTTCAAAAAAGTGTTGTCCTCAACGCTTGAGTAGTTTTGGATACTTCTGCATAAAATTCTTATCCTCCCATGTGGAATCTTCAGCAGATAAGTTCTTCCACTTGATAAGATACTCTGAAATTGATCGATTTCGTAGCTGTTGAGTTCTTGTTTCTATGACTGCTTCCGGTTCCAATATAATTTTTCCTTCCTCGTCAAGTTTTGGAAATATTGTTTGAACTGGGAGCTTGTCACCTATAACCTTCTTTAAACATGAAACATGGAAAACTGGGTGTAATCTAGAAGCTGCAGGAAGCTCCAATTTGTATGCCATAGTACCAATCTTTTGCAACACCTTGTATGGACCATAATACTTTGGTGATAATTTATTATCCTTCTTAGCTTGCTTGAGGGACATTTGCTTATATGGTTGTAGCCGTAGGAATACCCAATCACCTACATCAAAACTTCTTTCACTTCAATGTTGATCTGCATGTTGTTTCATTCTATTCTGTGCCAACACGAGGTTATCCTTTAAGAGTTGGAGGACTTGTTGTTGATGTTCGATGTGATGTTCCACTGCCTGAACCTTAGAATTTTCTCTTAAATATGATGTGATGGATGGTGGTTGATACCCATAAAGTGCCATAAATGGGGTCATTTTTGTTGCTGTATGGAAGGAAGTGTTATACCACCATTCAGCCAGAGGCAACCATTTGACCCATTATGTTTGTTTATTAGATACAAAGCAACGAAGATATCCTTCCAAACATTTGTTTACTATCTTAGTTTGCCCATCAGATTGGGGATGATAAGATGAGCTATGAGCTAACTGAGTACCAAGACAAGAAAATAATTCTGTCCAAAAATTTCTAGTGAAAATGGGATCTCTGTCACTTACAATAATCTTTGGGTTTCCATGTAGCTTTTGAATTGTTTCCATAAATGCAGTAGAAACCGTACTGCCTCTAAATGGATGTGATAATGCACAAAAGTGTGCATACTTGGTAAGTCTGTCAACTACCACCATGATGACACTCTTTCCCTCAGACTTGGGTAAACCTGTGATAAAATCCATTGAAACCTCCTCCCAATGTTGGCTTGGAATGGATAAAGGTTGTAATAGACCCGGTGTCTTAATTGTTTCCACTTTATTTTGTTGGCAAACCAAACATTCCGCCACAAACTTTTGAATATCTGATTTAAGGCCATCCCAAAAAAATTCCTTCTTAACCCTGTGGTAAGTTTTTAGAAATCCTCAGTGCCCTCCTAAGGGAGAAGTGTGCAATTCCATAAGAATCTTTTGTTTTAGCTGGGAATTCTTACAGAGGTATAAGTGATCTCTGTACCATAACGAATCATTTTGCCAACTAAATGTATCAAACGTACTGGAATATTTTTGTAGATTTCGAATAAGTTCCCACACTTCTTCGTCATTCTTCCATTCCGTCCTTGCTTCGTTTATCCAATCTAGTTGGATAATAGAAATGGCACACAACAATGCTTCCACCTCCTCATCCTTTCTTGAGAGTGCATCTGCCACCACATTTTGCTTCCCTTTTTTGTAGATGATTTCAAAGTCATAACCCAACATCGTTGTGACCCACTTTTGTTGCTCTTCAGAGGATAATCGTTGTTCTAAAAAGTATTTAAGGCTATCATGATCCGTTTTTACGTTGAAGTGTCTTCCCATTAGGTAGGGTCGTCATTTCTTAAGTGCATGGAGTATTTCCAACATTTCCTTCTCATAAATAGCTTTGCTTAAAAACTTTCCCTTGATTGGACGACTTTCAAAAGCAATGGGTCTTCATCTTGCATTAGAATAGCACCAATTCAATTTCCTGAAGCATCACATTCCACAATAAAGGTTTTTGTGAAGTCTGGTGTAGCTAAGACTGGTGCTTGGCACATTGCCTCTTTCAGATGTTCAAAGGTCTTTGTTGCTTCCGGAGTCCATGAGAATGCATCTTTCTTCAATAATTTTGTTAGAGGTGCTGCTATTCTCCCATAATTCTTAAAAAACTTGTGATAATACCCTGTCAACCCAAGAAATCCTCGCAGATGCTTTATGGATGTGGGGATTTTCCATTCCTTAATGGCTTTAATTTTGCTAGGGTCTACCTTAACTCCTTCATGAGATACAATATGACCCAAATATTCCACCTCCTGGACTCCAAAGAAACATTTGGATCTTTTTGCATATAATTGTTTCTCCTCCAATAGTTGTAGCACCCTGTCAACATGTTCAACATGATCCTTCCAAGACTTGCTATAGATTAGTATATCATCAAAAAATACTAACACAAATTTTCTAAGGAATGGTTTGAAAATTGAATTCATCAAACCTTGAAATGTTGAAGGTGCATTGGTAAGGCCAAAAGGCATGACCAAAAATTCATAATGACCCCCATGAGTTCTAAATGATATTTTCGAAATGTCTTCAATCTTCATTTTGATTTGATGATATCCTGAATGAAGATCCAACTTGGTGAAGTAAATTGATCCATCCAATTCATCCAGTAATTCATCAATGATAGGAATGGGGAACTTATCTTTAATAGTGAGCTTGTTGAGCTCCCTATAATCCAGGACACATGCGCCATGATCCATCCTTCTTGTGCACCAATACTACTGGAGCAGAGAAAGAACTTTGACTCGGTTGAATTATACCAGCCTCTAGCATTTCTGCAACCATACGTTCAATTTCACTCTTTTGGACATAGGGATATCTGTATGGCCTGATGTTTGGAGGAACACTTCCTGGAATCAGATGAATAGCATGATCATGATCACGCATAGGTGGGAGACCTTTGGGAGTCTCAAATACCTTGGAATGATTGTCCATGACTTTTTGGAGATTTGGAGAAATAGATGATTCCGATGTGGAAACATCTAGTGAACATAATTGTGCAATTACACCTCTTTTCTCCTTTTTTAGAAGCTTTGTCATACCATTAGAGTTGATTATCTTTCCTGGTTTCCCTGCAATTCCCCTTAATTCAAATTCCTTTCCTTCTGTAGAAAATTTGATGAAAAGTTCTTGAAAATTAAAAGCTATTGTACCCAAGGATTGTAGCCATTGGACTCCTAGTACAACATCAGCACCTCCCATTGGAATGGAAAGCATTGAGCTAGTCAATACATATTCTCCCATGGATAGCTTGATATTATGGCACTTTCCAGAGAGATTTATTATTCCTCCATTTGCAATCATCACTTGACACTCTGGTGCTGGATATAGGAAGCAATTCAATTCTTTTGATACCCTACAATGAATAAAATTGTGGGTGCTTCCTGAATCAATCAACACTATTACCTTTTTCTTCTTGATTTGTCCTTCTATCTTGATGGTTTGAGGAGTGGTAATTCCTGCCAATGCATTACAAGATATGGTCGGATTTATTTTTTCTTCATCTAGGCTTTGTTCCTGGAGTATATCCTCTTCCTTTGACTTTTCTTGCTCCTTTTCTTCTTCCTCTTCACAATCTATGTAGAATAATTTCTTCTCAACACACTTATGACCTTTAGTGTATTTGCTATCACAACTGTAACAAAGCCCTTTTGATCTTTTTTCTTCCAATTGTTGTGGTGTCAACCTTATAGGTTGTGGAAGACTAGGGGCAACAACACTTCCCTCTTTATAGTTGTGAGTGGTATGCTTCCTGGTCGCCATAATTTTGCTTTCCATTTTTCTTGCTAACCTGAATGCCTTCTCTAATGAATCAGGTTCCCAAAGGTAAACATCATGTTGGATATTATCCTTTAAAGACCCTATGAAAACATCAATCCTGTGCTCCTCTAGAATATCTTTTACCCTTATGTTCAATTTTTGGAACTCCTCAATGTGCTCCATTATTGAACCCTTTTGTTTGAGACTTATCAATTGGCTAAAAAAATTGTTGCTTTTTGTATCCTCATAATGTGCTATCAATTCTTCCGTAAAAATTGCCCAAGTGATAATTTTTTTACGAGAGCAAAGCCATTGATACCATACAAACTGATTTGGTTTCAAATATAAAGTTGCCATACATACCTTTTGTGTGTTTTGCACATTATTGAGATCGAAAAATTGCTCCATCTGTAATATCCATGTTGCAGGATCCTTGCCATCAAACTTCCTCATATCGATTTTTGGAATATGGTGGGGCTTCGATCCAACATTAGAGTCTATGATATCATGATTAACATTTCTTTTGTTCGCATCATGAGTTTCCTTTACTACCTTTTCACCATTAGTAAGTATTTCTTGTAGAAAATTTGTCAAATCTGTCTTCATATCTGTCATGCCTATCTTCAAGTTTGTGTTCAAATCTATCTTCAATTCTTCCATGTCTGTCTTAAAATCTGTCTTCCAATCATCCATCTTAGCTTCCACGCCCTTTATCTTAGATTCCATGCCATTTATCTTAGCTTCTGTTAGCTTTTGTGAGAGTGACATTTGTTGCACTTGTTCTTGTAATTTTGATATATCATGTAGCATTTCTTCCTCTTCTTCATGAGTCATGCCAGAGATTTTAGGTTCCTTACTAGGTGTTTGCATTTTCGTTCCTCGGGGCATCAGTCACCGATAATAATTCTTTACTATGCCCTTTGAATTCCTTCAAACCAAGCTTACGCAAAAATTTAAAAAAAAAAAAAAACTACACACCTTTTTTCACTTTGTAGAAGCCTGATATTGAATCTGATGTATCTCTGTAATTTCAGATCCTCCAATTCTGAAATTGTGACCTATAGTAGCCTTCTGCGTCCTCTTTCCAATGCCACAAGTCTGACCCAAATTGGATTCTCCAAGGAAGAGTTATGCGAAATCTCCCACAGTGACTTGATTATAGACTAGTTCAGTAGAGCGAACTTGTACGACGTGCCACGAGTCACTGTTTCGACCTTTGGATCTGAAAAATGCATACAAGAAACTATAGTCTGTCCTCTTTCTGTACCTTCTTACAAAATTTCAATCCGATCCCTAGAGAGAAAGTTATGACGATTTTCCCCAGGTCACCTGTTTGGAATGTAATTCAGGAGTCTGCAAAAAGACCAACTTCCTCAGATCATATCTCCACAAATATAGCGCAAAAAGCTCTGAAATTCGGACCCGAGGTTCAGCACGATTTCTTCTCAAATGGGTTTTTTTTGCAACTTTTGAAACGTCGCAGAAAAAAGTTATAGCGAAAATTACACGATGACCTGTTTGGAGCAGCGAAACCCTAGAATCCAAAGTTCTGATACCAAATGTTACGAAACCAGCTCAAGAAAAGATAGAAAAGATAGATCAACGCCTTAGAATTCAGCCTCTTCGAGGGGGAAACCTCCTTTACATTACATAAATGAACAATTTTTGGATGATTCAAATGACAAAACCTCCTTTCTATATATAGGAGTCTAAGGAGTCACAATATAATCCAACCGACCTAACAATAATAATATAAAGCCACAAAAATAACAATAGAGGAATTCTATGGGGCACAGTAATAACAATATGGGGGCAACAGGGGCACAACAATATTAATAAGGGGTATAACTACAATAGTAATGGGGTAATCACTAGTATTATAGGGACCCAACACAAAGTTTTGTAAGGTTTGAGTTGATTTGGAGGAGTGTTTGTGGGAGGATCAATGTACCAAACTAGGATCCCCAAGGTAATGTTAGGTAAACTCAACATAGCCATGATAGGGGTAGAATAGATTCCAGGGTGAGGGAATAAGAAAGGTATCTGACCAGAAGGGTAATGACCTGGGGGAATTTCTCCCAAATGGTTAAAACTTGAGGGGATAGTTCTGGGCTGGAAAGGGCTAGGAGAGACACCAGTAGAAGGAATGGGCCTAGAGGAATTGTGCCTAAAGGCTAGGCTGAGTTAGAAGTAGGAGGTTGCAGAGGGGCTAGTTACTGTGAAGGCATACCAGAGCATTTATGGGCAGCCCATGATGCTTGAAGCATGCAAACACTGCACGAGCTAGGTTCAAAAGGGATAGGTGGTGGGCCATGATAAGCCCCAAGAAACATGGAAGCTTTATAGACTCCAGGAAACACATCAGTTAAGAAAGTGATAGTTTTATTGCTAGTCATCAATGAGATTGCGGTATGAGGAGATGTCTAAGACTGAGGGTCATAGTAATTCTTCTAATCGATAGTGATGATCTTTACATTAAGGGGAAATCACATCTTCTGAAAGACAATGGATGCAATGTCAGACATGGCATAGGTGTAACTCTGACCCAAAAACATGTTATAATCTAATGGGGCATCAATGACTTTGATATCAATCAAAAATTTATTGTTAGAAATAGTAATGGGACAATTGCGATACAAACCAAGGGGATGCGAGGGATGACTATCCTAAGCATGAATATTGATAGTGGATAGGGAATGGTCATGGGATCCAAGTTGCTTCCAAACAATAGCGACCATCACACAGGTGAAGGCACCTTCATCTATGATACATTGTTGGACCATGGTGTTCTTTATGGAGATTGGTATTTGAAAATAAAATGATGAAGGAAGGGGGGGATGTTCCACATTTTCAATGTCAAATACGATCAGACAATCGTCATAACGATCTACAACTCGGAAAGCAGAAAGTAGAGATTTTTTTTGGGATGAGCACGTCTAGAGGACTTCCAACGTTGACATGGTAGCAGGAGACTACGCCAAGTCATCTATTATGTTATAGGTATGGGCGTATTTAGAAGAAACAACATTTCAATGTAATGAACTTTTAGGGATCTTGGGGGAACCTCGACTTTAGGTAGATGGATTTGTAAGGTGCCATTTGGTGATGATAGAGTCTCAGTGGAAACTTTGGGTTGGGGATTAGTCACTGACTTGGAAGGGGGCTTGTCATATTGGTGTGACCAAGTCTAAAGGATAACTTGTTATGTGTTGAATTTATTAGAATTAATCATGAGGATCTGATAATTGTTCAGGCCAGATTGTGAAGGTTGAGAAGCTGCATTACCCTGTGTGGATTGGGAAATTCCATATCCCTAATGGGGAAAAGGATTTGTAAGCATAGTAAATTGTGATGAAGCGAGGGGGGAGGATATGGAGTAGTGCATTGTGGCCCTTTAGAAGTAGTTTCTTGAGCTTCCCATGCTTGATGTTGAGGTAACAGGGGACACTCATGAGTATAATGGCCAAATACTTTTCAACAAGCACAAGTTTTATTCACAATAAGAGCCTTGTTTTGATTGGGTTTTCCACCTTATTGTTGGGTCGCAAGATTAGGCTGGTCACCCTAAGGGGTGTTAGGTGGTGGACTGCGATTGCCTTGGTTACCTTGAGATGGTTTGTTTCGGTTACCCTTCCATTTATTCTTTTTCTTGGGGTTGGGGGGATTGGTTGCACTTTGCTAAGCATACACTTGAACTTAAGGAGGTGGTCATTGTTGTGGCAGGGATGGAGGAGGCATGGGAGGTTGGGGCACTGGTGCCGAAGGGGCTGGAGCATTAGGTGGTGCATAAGGATATAAATAATTGGTGGCAACATTGTGATAACTAAGTAAAGTGACAGTTGGCCCTAACATCAACTGATATGGATGGGGATATGTGTATGATGTGCTTGAACCTTTGTAAGGGTTTCCATGAGAAGGAGCAGGAGGGGGATAGGTGTAAGTGGAATTGATCCCCTCATAGGGTTGACCATAACCCATGTGAGGTTGAGGATATGGTGAAGGTTAAGGGTGTGAGATAGATCCAATGATACCATTAGTGTTATGAGATGGCCCCAGTGCATTAGAAGCACTAGGTCGAGGCAGATCAAGAATGACAATATAAACATATATTGCTTGTACATAGATCAAGTCAATTTTCAAAGCTACTAGGAGTGCTTCTTCCTCAAATTAGGGGGAGTGGGAGGTGACATCATTACCAATAGGGGCAAAAAGATATCTAAGGAACCAATCCATATAGACTTGGTCTTCAAATTTAGGATCCATACATATGCTCCTCCTTCTAAGCCATTCTAGAACATGGTCAAATAGACGGGTGACAAAAGTTTGACGGAAAGAGGTCAAGAGTTTGGTACTAGTGTCATATTGGAGGGGTAAATAGAAGTATGACAAAAAAGATTTGGCTAGAGTAGCGAAGGTGGAATGGGAGGCATGCGGTTCGTCCACATACCACTTGGAAACAACTCCAGTAAGGGTTTGTTGGAACAAATGAAGACAAATGGAGTATTCAATAATGTAATTAGATGAACACCACATATGAAATGAGTGAACATGATTTTTTGGATCTTCTCAAGGATTACCTTCGAACTTGGGGATATCAGATGGAAGTTTGGTAGGAATAGTAGGCAAAATGGGGTCATGGAGAAGAGGATTATTGATGAGCTGGCTAAAATCAGGGAGGCCCAAACCAGCCATACAGAGAAGCAATGGAGTAGAAGTGACAATACCAGTAGAGATTCCTCTTGTGGGGTTACCTTGGTTACCACCTTGTTTTCCCGCATCCACATTGGTGCCTGACATGGTGATGGTACGGGGTTGGGAAGACACAGAATTAAAGGAAGAACTGGAAGAATCAATAGAACCAAAGTCAAAATGAGGACTCCATGGAGGACTAGGAGGATGAATTCTAACTCGACGGGAGGAGTAATATGTCCTAAAGGAAACTGGGGATGAAGGCCACAAAGTCTCTGCAGCAACTTCCTAGGGGGTGCAATGATGTAAAGATAAATATGACACAATAGACTAAAACGGGATGATAGGAGAAAAAGAGCAACAAACAGTAAGAAAACACCCAGTGCAGTGGTGCCAAGTGTAAACTAATTATATTAATATGCTACTCTAATTCAAGCAAATGTGTCCTATCAAAGAAAAATAACCTCTAGCCTATAGGTTATATATATCCTCAAACAAGTTCTAAATCTATTGTTTCAGATGGCCTTCAAAAAGACTTCTTACTTAACGGAATTCGATCCCCGCAAGAAGATTTATCTAGATAAAGGTAGGGTAGAGAACCAACTACTACCCACAGCTAATGCTATAGGGTGTTTTCCTATGATTGGCCACTACAGTTACATTCATCCCACGGGGGTGGTCGAGTATTGAGTTTCTTAGTGAGCAACCATCGTACAAGATTCCTTGCCACATGTTGGGTAGCCCCAAGGAGAACCCTTCGCATGATGACCTAGCCTAACTGCCTCTTAATCAGGTTTATGACGCACTTCGGCTTTGGACTATGGGATGGTGAAGGATATTAAGCTCCCTAATATGTCAACTTTCATGTCTCAATGTAAGTGATCGATGGGTGTTATTGGAAGCCTATCCCACCAATCCTACACCTAACTACATAGATTTTTTGGCCCTAGTGACCAAGTGGGCTTAATCTATCTTTGTTGAATTATTAAGGTGTAGTGTTTCAAGAATTTCCTTGGCAGTGTTAACCAAGATCACGTTCTCTTAGGATGTGTGTGTGTGTGTGAAAATGATGTGTCCAGTGGATGAGTTAATTGAGCATGTTTTATGATGCCATGTGCTGTTGAAAATAAAGTGTTGAAAACTGTAAATAATGTTGAAAATGGACAGTAAAATGAACAACAAATCCAAGCACACAAACCCCCACCCAAGAAGGTTATCAAGCAGCTAAAAAAGAGGTGGAAAACAAGCCAATCAAAGACACATAAATAGACAAAGGATATAGTTTCTAAGGGATTGAGATCTAAAGGTAATAATATATTGTAGATGGTGCAAACAAACAACAATAATCAGAGGTGAAAAATGTTGCAAAGGATAGGCAAGAAGCTCCAAAAACCTAGGAAACATAAGGGGATCCTAAGCGGAAAGGAAAAACCAAACTCTAAAGCGATAAAAATAATGAATAAACCTATCCAAGAGGGTTGTAAATCATTATAAAAAACCCTAGAAATTGGTGGTTGAAAATGTTGTAACCTATACTCCTCAACTTAAAAAATCTCTTCCTAAATGATGGAAGTGTATTCTAAACCCTAGGGGTATTTTTTTCTTCCTTAATGAGAAATTACTAAGAGAATATATGCCTAGGGGTGGCTTAGGAAAGAACAACAACCCTTCCCAATACACACACAACACAATCGGAAAATCTGAAAGAAAAAAATATGAAAAAATTGTAGAATGTGGATTCTTACTTGAAAAGTACGTTGTAATACAGAAATGATCTAATTGGGAAAATTAGTTTTGTTGTGCTAAATTCCTTTTTAGAATATGTTAAATGTTCATAAGGATTCATGAGATTATTTGCAAGTTTAAAACATGAGTTTTGAGTGTTTTTATGTAGATTTTATGTACAAACTAACATAAACAAATGACTGAACAACAACATATAACAGAGTCCACCCCTCCTAGGCTATCTCTCCTTGGTCCAGCTTCCAATGGCTTAGCCCTCTCTATTATTCTCAAAAATGTGAATACAACAGTTTACAATTCTCAGAAAGCTCTGAAACCTATTCCAATGGCTTCAGAATGCCTAAAAATGCTTGTGTAGCCTCTTTCTACTCCTGATTTGGTAAAAAATTGAAGAAGTTATGGTATTTCCCCATCTTCTACTAATCACACCACAAATTCCCCAAAATTCGGCATCATCCTATAATTTTTCCCCAAAACACGCTAACAGAGCGACAATTTCGTTGAATTTTGGGCGAAATTATCGGACACTTTAAATGTCTGCTAACGCCTTAAATCTGAAAATCATGGACATATGGGGGCCACGTGCACGGGGCTAAGGCCAATGGCCTACCCCCGCTAGCCGGCCCCCCCGCTCCTCTCTACTGGTGGTGCAACCAAGCGTTGGCCCCTCCCCCAAAATGGCGCGTTCATTAAATTCAAATAAAACCCGAGTTCTTATATAGTTAAGGACTAATTGAATGGCGCGTTGGTGGTCGGCTTTGCTCATTTGTTGGTGGTCACAGGTTCAACCCCCGCTACTCCTGCCCAGACTCGACCAAAAAATTTGGTGGCCCTTGGGCTACCACATGGCACCCTCTAGCTGGGCCACGTGTTAGCTTGTGGTTGGCCACCAATCTAACCATTCAAAAACTGTTGATTTCACCCAATGAGAATGTGCCACTTGGCACAATAAGATTCGCCAGAGAATGTTGACTAGTCAACCTACCACATAAAACTACTTAGTCAGCACCACATCAGTAGTACGAATTGCTAACTAGGCTGTAATGTTTTTTACAAAAATTCATCTATTTAGGAAAGTGAACAGAACATGATTCTGGGAGCGTACGGTGTCCGTTTCGTGCAAAATGAGTTGCACTAGATTCAGGATGATGAGAACTATGCGGTCATCTAGGTTCCACACCGATCCAAAAAATTTGAATTTTGAGCTAAATTTTGAGCACATGATCAAGAAAATTGGCCAAAAAGTGTGTTGCAGAACACAGAAAAGGGGCCAAAAAGTGTTTTTTTTCTCCCGCAACTCTCACTTGGCATATTTCACCCATATTTTTCTATATCCTACTTTGCTAGTATTTTTTACCTATGGAAAGATGTGAAAAACCAATAGAAACCAAAAAAAATCCAAAAAACAACGTGGATCTAAAAATAGAAATTGGGAGGCTAAAAATCACTCGAAAACACTGAAGAACACTGAAATGATAGTCACCAAGGATCTGAATTAATATACCAGTGGAGTTTTCATTTGTTAGTGTTAAGATTTTGGAAAGGTGTACCAAAAATGCTTCGCTTAATTCACTGGTGAAAAGTGATCCTAACAACAAAATATAGTTGTTTACACTTCATACCTGCAATGAAAAAAGAAGAAAACCCTGTAGAAAAAGGATCATATGCAATCTGAAACATATAACAACAAGAAATAAATAATGCAATAACCCAATAGGAAAAGACTTTAAATGAATAATATTTTATTAGAAGACACTTGATGAAGGAGATTTACAACAAAGGTTTGCAAATCCCCCTCCATGGGATGGGTCTATTGATGTCCTTATGCTTTAGTGATCTATTTCTCTCTCTGAATATGCAAAAAAAAACCAAAATAAAAATGGAACTCAAGTGGGAGCTCAAATGGCATGAGATGATAACGGTGATGATGATAGTTATCATGGTGAAGAATGAATGGAAATCCCTCTTATTTATAACAAATTATTGGCTAAATTAGAAATTGGAAAATAATAAAATATTATTGACCAAATCAAGAACTAACTGTTAGGAATAATTTATTATATTTTTTGAAAAGAGAAAAGATATTTAAAATGATCAAATATCTTTATTTAGAAAATGGTTGAAGTAATTGACAAATAAAATGATTTATTAATCACTTTGCAAGGATGAAGAAAAGTGTGAATTCGAAATAATTTTTAAATCACTTAAATAGTGATTTAACAATTATTCCAAAAATAAAATTAAGGAATAATAAATAAATAGTGATTTATTTAATTATTCCTAGGTGATTTAGTCAAATGTGTTAAGAAACAATTATCAAATAATAATTTAATAATTATTTCTATAGGAAATTAAATAAATAATGATTCATTCAATTATTCTCATGGGGTTTTTTATTTTAAAGAGAAATAATTTAATAAAAATGGTTTACCAAATTATTTCCTATGGTGAAAGTGATTTTACTATGGTAAAATTAATCCTACATGGTGGATTTCGATCCACCTAGTTAGAAATTGCTAGGCGATCCTTTTTTAGGTGATAACACTCAAACCACACTTATCCACCAAGTTAGGATTAACATAACTATAATTATATCAAGGGTCAATCAAAATGGAAATAACTCGATCACAGAGCTTACCTTCCATCTCGATAATGGATGTCTACTAATCTTCTTTCTTGTTATCAAATGTTCATAGATTTGAGGAATGCTCTGCCCAATATCCCCAATTGTTTGTGCCTCCTGAGCACTATAAATCTGAGGTATGCCACATATCCAACACTGCAACAGTTCCCTGCCACTAGCCTTACTCTGTTGCTCTCCAAACTGAAACCCATTTCCCTTCTCAACTACATTAAACTTCTTGTAAGGAGCAACATTTTCCTTCTCACCTGCATCCTGAGGTCTTCCTCGCTTTGGTGGCCAATTACCTTAATATTTTCATTCCCTTTCCAACTCTGATCAAACTTAGACTTACACTTCGATTTCTTGTAATAGTGCTTCAACTTTCCAATGACTTCTTCTAGTAGTCGAGGCACGTCATACTCAATTCGATCCTTGAATGCTAATGGTAGTCCACTGATAAATATCTGAAATTTTATCTTCTCATCCTTGAGGTAAGTCACATATCTCAATAAATCCGAGAACTTAGTCATTTACTTCTCATCTATCATGGATTCCATCTTCATCTCATAGAAATCCTTGGTCATTCCGTCATTGTACCTTTCTGACAAGTAATTCTTCCTAAAGAGTCTCTTGAATTCATGCCAACTCAACTCCTTTGTCCTTATGTCTCTGACATGATTCACATCTTCCCACCAAATGTGTGCTTTTCCTTTGAGACTGAAAATAACTATTATGGCTTTCATGTTTTCTATATAGTCATGCAGCTCAAAGAAATTCTTCATTCCAAGAAACCATGCCTCTGCATCTTCCAACTTCTTCAACTCTCCGTTGAATGTAGGTGGCTTGGATTTATTGAACTCATCTGGCAAGTAGCCCTTCTCACTCCTCTTGTAGGGATGATAATGATGATGACCATGATACCTATCTGAAATAGAACTATAATAGAACCCATAACCATTGCCTCTCCTATCAGTTGTATCCAAGAACCTGCCATCTTTGATTGTATCATCCTTGTCCAACCTGTGCCCTCCATGAGACATGTTTTCATATTCCCCATTAGTCTTTTCTGCCTGTCCATAACTAATCCGTGGTTGTATCTATCTCTATAAATATAACAAACTCTGAAGTGTTGAAAATGCAACAAGATGATGGAGCTTAGTGGAAAGGAGTCGCCTTCACTAAGTGGGCTCGCAGGCTATTTTTGGCGCAAAGTCTATTTTTAGACTATGTCTATTTTTAGACATATGGATCAGGGTCTATGAGTTGCAGGATGATATTTGTGGATGATTGGTCATGTTGGTAAAAATAGATGGACTTCTATTTTTAGACATATGGGCGGTTTCTATTTTTAGACTGCCAGGCTAAAAATAGAATAGTCGAATATTATTGTCTCATAATAATATTTGGACTATAAACATTATCTTATCCTCTTGGAGCACTTCAGTTTGAGCTACAGATGTGGCACATGCAGCTGTCAGAAGGAAATACACTTTTCTTGTGGGTCCGTTGAGCTATTGCATGCAGGACTTCAGTTAGAACTCATGTGGTTGAGTTTGGTGGAGTTGATGGAGTTGTGTTCAGTTTGACTTGGTTAAACTAGTTGTATTTAGTCTAACTGCAAATAGACTAGTGATGAGTGATGTGAATTAATTGTTAAATTAATTCACTAATTATTAACTCATAAACCAACTGAAGAATACATCAGTTAACTCAGTGCATGGACAGTTCAGTGGAGACAGGTGTTAGAGGTTGAGATTGCTATCAATTGTGACTATAGTTGTGCATGAGATCTTGCACAATCAATGAATTGAGTATTTCCAATGAGGATTGTGTGGTTTAGCCAAGGAAATATGAGTTTGGTTCAGCCATTCATCATTATTCTCTTGCAGGATTGCACAGTGGAGGCAGGCAAACAGTGGAGAAGATTTGAGGCATCAGATCTGAGCTAGTTTGTGTGTAACAGGTGGAGATAGTATTGAGTACTTGTGAGGATTATTGTACTATGTATTGTTACATGTTCTCAATCATTATAATATACAAATAGTGTGGGGTTTTCAGCTGTAAGCTTTCCCCGGGTTACATACTGTGTTAATGTGTGCATGCGATTGATGTTTCATTGTTTTTAATGCTGCTAAATTGATGATCAACGTAGAGAAGGTTATGTATTATGCATGTATTCCACAATAGTGTATAATCAGGATAATCTCTATGAATAAGTGTCATATTATTCAAAATTTCTACATGGTATCAGAGCAGTTGATCATCAGATCTATTATTCAGAAAGTGTTTACATTTTATTTCTTCAGGCAGAGTCTGTAATCAGGCCAGGTAGCCTCTGGATTCATCCTTCCTTTGGAAGGTGAGATATCCAGTAAAATCCCATACAGTCAATCTCTGTACGAGAAATAATTTGTTCTCATGAATTTTAGATCAGAGGCGGTTGAGTTTTGGAGCTGGTGGAATTCGAATTTGCAGCAGTGTTTTCTTGGTGTCAAAGTTGAAATGTCTTTCAACGAATTGCGATTGGAGTATGCTCTTGAGGGCAGCTCGAATTATATTACATGGAAAGATAGGATGGAGGTGGTGTTATATGAAAATGGGTTGAAGGAGTTCATAGAGGCTGAGGTCCCAAAGCCTACTGATATTGCTCACGTTGAGGTTTGGCAAAAGAAGACAGCAAAGTGTCAAAGGATTCTGTTGGAGGGCGTGAAGGATCACATTGTATCCAACCTGCATGGAAAGGCTTCTCCATACTTGATGTGGAAAGTGTTGACAGATCTATTCCAAAGCAAGAGCGACCAGAGGAACTTGGCGCTCAAGGATAAACTCAGAAACATTAAGTGTGAGAATGGAGACAGTATGCCCAGGTATCTCACGAAGTTCACCCAATGCCGGGATAAGCTGGGAAGTGTGGGGGTGACTGTCGATGATGAGGACTTGGTGAGCTTGGCTCTCCTTGGTCTTCCGAAGAGTTGGCATTCCTATCAGGACTCTATCAATGGTCAGGAGAAATTACCAGGATGGGAGAGACTTTGGTCGGATCTTGTGCAAGAGGAGATCAGGCGGAATACCAGGGATGGATCTTCATCAAAGGCATCTGATGAAGAAGATTTTGCTTTGGCTGCCAAAGAAAAGAAGGAGAAGGAGAAGGGTTCTCTTTCTGAATCCAGTTATTCCAATGATGGGAAGAAGGTTGACAAGTCGAAGGTGAGATGCTTTCGTTGTCATGAGTTGGGCCATTATGCTACTAATTTCCCAAAGAAGAAATCCAAGAAGGGATCTGGGGAAGGATCTGAAGGTGAGGCACTTGCTTCACAGTTTGAGTTGGATTTCACACTCTTCGCATGCATGGTTTCATCCATGGTGGGAAGTGGTTGGTTTCTTGACAGTGGAGATTCTTTCCACATGACTGGTGATAAGAGTTTGTTCAGTACTTTGGAGGAGAAATATCTCCAGATACACATAGCAATGGGAAATGATGAGAAGTATAGTGTCTCAGGTGTAGGCACGGTTATTTTTTAGAGGGAGCATGGAGCTCGCCTTACCTTGACCGATGTCAAGTATGTACCAACACTGAAGAGAAACTTGGTGTCGATCACGATGCTAGAAGACAGAGGCTGTGATGTAGTCTTCAGTAAGGGAAAGGTTTTCCTTAGACACATCATCACTAGATAGGTGAAGCAGATTGGTTCACGGGTCAAGAACCTGTATGCTATTGAGGTTCAAGATGCATGCAAAGCGTTGAGCAGCAAGGAAACTGATGGAGACTTGGTGGTTGAGAGGGAGGGTATATTACCTCTCAAGATGCAGAGCCAGAAGAAGTCTCAGATGATTGTGGAGGAGCCACGATTGTGCAGCAACTTCAGGATGTTGTGGAGCAGCCACAACAAGGGCAGCTGAGAGGAGATCAAGTAGAGACATCTACTCATGCAGAGACCTCCCGTAGGGGGGAACTTCGAGCCAGGTGGGCTGAGGGATCGCATGCAGCCATACCTCCAGGTAAGAGGTGGGGTGATGTGGATTGATCGTCCCAAGGAGGAGGGGCAGGATCCTTGAGGTACCCAACCTCTTGGATGAGACCTTAGTACGGGAGCCCCAATGTGGAGTAGCAGGAACTGAATGATTGGGTAGAGACAGATGCGGATGGAGCGGTAGAGAGAGCGACAGTGTAGGGAATCCCAGGACAGCGCATAGCTAGTAGGCTGCAGCAATGCGAGAGGCACAAGTGTTTTGCACAGTTCTAGGTGGCACAGAGAAGTGTGCAATGGTGTGAGATGCATGGAGATGTTGCAGTAGCGGAGATGTTAGAGAGGAAGCACTTGTCAGCAGCAAGTAGAGCTTCAGCATCAGAGTATGTTCCTAGCCCAACAGAGTGGTCAGTTGGGAGTGTTTTTGTTCCAAGTGTTGTTGGAGCAAGTGGACCGGGCAAATGTGTTCATGCAAAACATTCCAGAGTTGCAGGATAGGGTTGAAGATAATCCATATCTTGTTGATAGAGAGTGTTGAAAATGCAACAAGATGATGGAGCTTAGTGGAAAGGAGTCGCCTTCACTAAGTGGGCCCACAGGCTATTTTTGGCGCAAAGTCTATTTTTAGACTATGTCTATTTTTAGACATATGGATCATGGTCTATGAGTTGCAGGATGATATTTGTGGATGATTGGTCATGTTGGTAAAAATATATGGACTTCTATTTTTAGACATATGGGCGGTTTCTATTTTTAGACTGCCAGGCTAAAAATAGAACAGTTGAATATTATTGTCTCATAATAATATTTGGACTATAAACATTATCTTATCCTCTTGGAGCACTTCAGTTTGAGCTACAGATGTGGCACATGCAGCTGTCAGAAGGAAATATGCTTTTCTTGTGGGTCAGTTGAGCTATTGCATACAGGACTTCAATTAGAACTCATGTGGTTGAGTTTGGTGGAGTTGATGGAGTTGTGTTCAGTTTGACTTGGTTAAACTAGTTGTATTTAGTCTAACTGCAAATAGACTAGTGATGAGTGATGTGAATTAATTATTAAATTAATTCACTAATTATTAACTCATAAAGCAACTGAAGAATACATCAGTTAACTCAGTGCATGGACAGCTTAGTGGAGACAAGTGTTAGAGGTTGAGATTGCTATCAGTTGTGACTATAGTTGTGCATGAGATCTTGCAAAATCAATGGATTGAGTATTGCCAATGAGGATTGCATGGTTTAGCCAAGGAAATACGAGTTTGGTTCAGCCATACATCATTATTCTCTTGCAGGATTGCACAGTGGAGGCAGGCAAACAGTGGAGGAGATTTGAGGCATCATATCTGAGCTAGTTTGTGTGTAACAGGTGGAGATAGTACTGAGTACTTGTGAGGAGTATTGTACTATGTATTGTTACATGTTCTCAATCATTATAATATACAGATAGTGTGGGGTTTTCAGCTGTAAGCTTTCCCCAGGTTACATACTATGTTAATGTGTGCATGCGATTGACGTTTCATTGTTTTTAATGCTGCTAAATTGATGATCAACGTAGAGGAGGTTATGTATTATGCATGTATTCCGAAATAGTGTATAATCGGGATAATCTCTGTGAATAAGTGTCATATTATTCAAAATTTCTACATGAAGGATCGCTACATTGGCTTTTGCTTTTTTTCCCTGTGTTCTAGTAAGTCTTTCATGTAACTGAATGATCTTGTCATTATCTGCCTTACAACTTTTGATTTTTTCCTTTAGACTTCTCAAGTTGTCTACTATGTCAGGAGAGTACTCTTCCCTGTGCTACTCATCTAATATATAAGGAGAGTCTCATGAATTGTAATCCACCGTTCTACTTGTCATCTCTTATCCTCTTCTTCCTGCAAACGTACCATGTCAGATAACCAAATATAAACATAATCAACATACCTCTGGGAAGTTCATGGGAGATTATCACATTTCCAAAATTAATCCAGATTGGCAATATACGTGTATATACATAATCATATCAATATATTGACATCATGCATGATAACACTAAATGCATACAATGACCTCATGCATGACAACCATAACCATGAAAATGCATGCATAACAACATGGATCTAGCCCATCAAGTCTAAGTATTTGAACCATGCTCTGATACCACCCTGTAACGCTTCCCCCCACATTTACCCAGTTTCACAGGCATTCCAAGGCAAGCATGAGATGAAGAGTTACTATAACATGACCCAACCTCCAAGCTTCAATTATGGAAGTGGGGCTGCCAACTGAGACTGACTAACCACAAACTAAAATCTTGCAGGGATTACAAGACACATAAGGGCCAAAGAACCACCCCAGGTGATGAAACCCTGAGATAGATAGATTTTACGGTGACCTAGGTCCACAATTATATTCACAAGCTTGCAAGGGTGCAGTTATGACCTTCCAACCACATGCATAATCTTGCTTGAGTGCGGTTATAGCCCAAAATACTCAATTCAGAGGGTGTGGTCCTGAGATTTGAGTCACAATTCCAAGCCAACCTCTAGACCACTTCCCAAAATGTCCTAAGATGTACCAGAATGATAAGTGAGTTGAAGACAATGATAAACATTAAAAACTTGAGCAAGAACTTGACTTAACCATGCATAACCATGACAATTGTTTTGTCAAACATATGGTGAACATGTAATCAAGTCATGAATGCATATCTAAACATAGGAATCTGAAACTTATATGAGAATCACCAAGAAGATCTAATGCCCTCTCCTAATATTGCAATAAAACTCTTTATCCCATGCATTCATTAACCATCAAATACTTATCAAATCGTGAACAAGGCCATTACTAGAGCACATTACAGAACCATGCTTATAACCAACATATAACCAGATTATTAACCATGAAAAAACAACCATCAAATCACCATAATAAAAAGTACAAGTTCTCATATATTACAATAGGAAAATAACTCTTATTAACTTATGAAAAATCCAACCAAGTCAGGGACTTCCACATACCACTCGACCATAGATTGGGATGAACCAAATCTTTCTTTCAACCAATCAACCCTGTGCCATATTCCAAGTATGAATGTGGGATCCCAAGACATAAAAAACCAAGGCTTCTCGGAGATTAAACCACCTCCACCCTAATCCTATCGCAATCTCACCAAAACTGGTCAAGAGATCGTAATGCCCAAAACAAGCTTGGATGCCTCAGAGTTTCTTCACCAATACTTTGAGGAATTTTCCTGTCTCCACCCACATTTCAAGGGCTTCCTAGAGATTAAACCACTTCCACCCCCCACCCTTAGGAATTTTCTTGAGACCACCTCACCCGATTCCAAAACCTTCTGGAAATCCAAAGCTTAACTAGAAAAGAATCCCATCACACCATGGTTATCCGGAAATGGAAAGGCAAAACCATTGTCACACTAGGAAAAACCCATGTTAATGACAACAAAATAACCAAATGCACAAATGCATGTACCATGCATTCACAAACCAACTAGGAAATCACACATGCAACCTATTACCTACAAATCCTCCTATTGAAGTTTCTTGATCCAACCTTCCTTGATTTTCCTTTTCTTTCCTTATCCTTCCTTTGCTTTCCTTTGCTTGATTTCTTGCTTTCTCCTCTTGGTGCTCTTCTCTCTCTGAAACTAATTCGAAATCCAAAATGACAAAAATCTATGAACTGGTCCTCATAAGCCTTTTTATCATTGAGGCCTCTATATTCTTCATTTTCCTCTATTTTCCTTCAATTTCCCCCTCATTTTAATATGTGACCTTTTATCTTCCTTTTCTCCTATTTTCCTATATTTTCATAAATAAAATGTCAATTAATGCCTCTTTGCCTTTGCTAATTTCCTTAGCCATAATCAACCAAAAGTGACACCCAATAGGATGTTTATCCCAACATTCATCTTGGAATACATGTCCCATGACCTTGGTATTATTCCTTTCCTTTATTAGCATTTATTACATGAAATTTTAACCTGGGGCTATTACAGGATTTACATCATATAATATTGCTTTTGGAGAAGACCTTATTAATAAATCCTTATCATGAGATGTAAGCAGGATGAGACTACCAAATCCCACTACATCCATATCTAGTAGACTGTCGATTTTTTCAACATAATCAATGCCATCTAGAATAATCAGAGCTCGGAGCCCCCGTACACTCCTGAACTTTGAAAACATTATCCTCCCGAACAATTGATGACACTTTAGTTCATGACCTGTATGACTACGAGAGAACTAAAAATTATGTATGCAACAGATGCAGGAGGGGACATTTTTGTGATACAATACAATGGGACCTAACAAGACCAGAGGGCCCTTCTCAGGCTAACATATTCCCTCAGGATTTGTATCCCTAGTGGTGGGGGTAGGAATACGTCAACCATTTTTTTTGTACAAAAGCGATTAAAACTAAAGTGAACTTTGTAAAAACATAATTTTTTTTCCTAATTTTTTTTGCATTGTTGAATTATTGCTCCAACGTGGTCAATATATATCAATGTTGAATGGAAGTGACATAAAAAGTGGAAAATTTTAGTTTCTCTTATTTGCCAATCTGAAAACTAAAATTACCTAACAAGAAATTAGATTATTATGTTATCCCCCTTTTTGGAAAAGTCATTTTCGTTGAATCACAAAAGAAAAATTAGTTGATGGATTGAGGAAAATAATTTAAAAAAAGACTAAAGGAAAAAAAATTTGAGGCAACATGCTATTGCTAATGACATTTTCTCATTAGAATTGTTGAGAATTTTAGAGATAAAAAATATGAACTTAACTTTTAGAAAAGTTTTTACATTTTTTGTAGAACCAAGTTATGGAAAGGATAGAGAAAATTCATATTTACTATGAGCTACATTGGACTATGATTAGGATCTATGAAAATACTATTATTAAAATGAAATATAATAATGATTTATTAATGGACATTAATTATAATGTTTGAGTTAAGCAAGGGGCAACTTCTTTCTTCCACCCTTTTTGGCACTATATTGATAAAATTGAACAATGTTTAGAAGAGGAGTGTATTATTATTAACATGGTGAAACTCATTGTTGTTTTTCTCTTATACACTAATTATATTGTTCTTCTTGCTAAAACTATTGATTATATTCACAAACAACTCTATGTTCTCCAACAATTATGCAAATATTCATGAGCTTATCATTAATATTGATAAACCAAGAATGTGATAATTAATTCTAAGAAAATAACTCATCCTCCACATCTATATGGTGATGACACCCTTGAGGAGGTACAATCTTATGAATACTTAAACATTGTCTGTAATTATCCTTCAAAATGGATTTCATAGTGTTGAGAAGAGAACCATTCATAAATAAAAAGCTTGATATGGTCTTGAAAGCAAATGTAGGAATGTTGAAGTTTTGCACTGGAAAGGAAACAATTAATTTTCAAAAATTTAATTATCCTAATTATTCTTTATGGTTGTGAACTTTAATCTTGCATCACCTCTCATGAAAAATGGAATAAAATTGAGAAAATCCAAGTGTGTTCTATAACTTAAAGTTTTAAAATTATATGTAACACTCCTTACCCCATTTTCTTGATTTAAGAAGGATGTATTTTCAACAATTCTAATGTAGTCATGATGAGATATTTAGAATAAAAATATAGATTTCTCAATTTAAGCAAGGATAGGCCCCTTGTTATTGTTTCTTAGTATGCATAATAGAGACCACTTGCCCTCAAAAGAGTAATTGGAATGACAATGAAATCATCAACTAGTAGAAGTTGAAATGCTACAAATAACTTATTGATCCTAATATGGGTGATCAAAAATATTTTTTACATAAATATAACCTTAAAAAATAAAATTAATGTTGTTAAGATTATGAATCATACTCAACCTACGAGATGTGGAACAATGAGGGATAGGGTGTTAAGTTAAGGAACTCCTTGTGTAAAGGTCAACGGTTGAAAACCCTGTGGGTACAAAAGTTCCAACCATGTTAAGGGTTAGTGTGGCCCAGAATGAGTGCGATCCCTATATGATTTTGATGGCTTATATGTACCTAGGTTGTGGTTCCTTAGCCAAATATTAGTCCCACAAGTCATGGACAAACTAGCTAAAAAAAGACTAATACTCATGACCTTCATAATGAAAATAGTTGTTGGATTAACCCATAAACCCTCTTGGGATGAGAGTATTTGCAAAGTTTCCATATAAGTTGATGATGAGTGAATCTTCTTTAATATGCCCTATCCTTAATAATATAAGGCATAACTTTAACTATTTGTATAACTTAATCACTCTTCAAGATTTTGTAACCTATTAAAAGCATAATAGTCTTGGTATTAGAATAAACATAATTATAATTTTTCGATAGAAATGAGGTTGAGGATGGAAACCAATTTTTTTAACATGCCCCGCCATTAATTAATTTTAAATAGTTTCATATCATAACTACTATTCAATATTTGTCAACTACCACAAATCATAATAAATTTGGTGATTCCATTTCAATTATGTTGAAATATAATATGATATTATAAATAATATTCAAGTTTATCCCTTTATTGGGTTGATAGATTAAGCATCATCATGGTAATAGTTTTAAATACCCATAGGGCACTTTAACTCTATAGATTATACAACTAAAACTTACGATTCCAAGAAATTTCCATTGGATTTTGGGCAACATTGATTAGAAAAGATGCCCAAAAAAAGGAAAACACATCTAATAGTTAGACTAATTTTTTTCTTTTTGTTGTCTAGGGATAAATCATACTTTATTTTAAGTACATTTATTTCTCATATTTTAGAAGTGCCCAAATTCACACACACAAATACAATTTGTCAATAAACTCATTTGTGTTCTTTGATGACTAAAAACTTACTAGATTCATATTGTTCTTATCTTCCCTCAATTTACAAAATTGTAAAAAATATATATATTTTTACTATAAAAAATTATATCAACATCTTCTACAACCTATTTATCAACATGTTAAAAGATGCAATTCAAGAAGTTTAAAAACCTATGACTTAGTGGAAAAAATAGATTACAATTATGTGCAAAAATCAACTTAAACTTGTAACCCATAACTGAGTATTGAGACATGTAACTTATAACTACAACCAAGTGTAAGTATTTCAAACTATCATTCAAAAAACCATCTTCATAGTGATAATAGTTCAAATTGGTACAAACCTTTGACGGTTGTGTTGTTACATCTTATGTTTCTATCAACACCAAAACACTTGTTTCCATTTCCAACCCTTGCATAGAGGGGGTATCAACCTCCTTATTAAGTTTCATTATGTTTAAAAAATATGAAATTCAACTTATATTCGAATAGCTAATTTACTTTATCATATATAGGCAAATGAACCTGTTGATGGTGCTAGACCCGCCAACATTCAGGGGATCTCCCCAATAAGAAGTCCCAACTAGACCTCAAACTGTTTGGAGTAAGAGTCCCAACAGTGGGTGGTAATGTAATGCCTTGACCGCAGTAGTGCCCAGAGATAAGTATGATAACTTTGGGGTAAAGAAAGTGTGTGACCTTGTAGTGAGTCAAGTGAGATGCATGGGTGCTCTAACACACGGAGGGGAAAAGGAAGTTTGCCCCTTAGAAGCCTGTAATAGTACGTAAAATGGAAGGAACACACGAGCGGAATTACATCACAAGATGAAATCCAAAACAGTCCACAAATTAAAGTGGCGGGTTAATCCAACAACACGCATCGAAAAGATTCATACAATTGCATACAAAGTAGTTCAGAAGAAAATGTGTAAAATAAACAACATACATTTCTAAAGCAACCAGAATAGTCCAACTACAATAACAACATATGCATGAAAGTGTGTTGGCCCTGTTATTATTATTATAAGTGAAAGTTGCATCTGTACATACACCATTGACGTCCACTAGCCCCGATAGTGGAACATTACATTCAAGAACACCTGATCCTCCAAAGAAGCACACTCGCTCTATGTTGTGGAGAAGCCAAGGCTCGTCACAATACTCCCAAGCCTTTTCTAAGCCTAAGCCTAGCCAAAATATTGGCTCCCAAAAGCCTGTTCTATGAGTTATGAGGTTATATTTATAACAAAGGGTGGGGTGACCCTTGACATTCCCCTTTGTGACTCTTTGACTACCCTTGTGACTCTCCAACTTCTTTACAAATAACTTATTACACAACATGATGACCTTTCACATTCCACTAATGACACTTGGAATTTCACTTACAACATATTTACAAATAATTTTACATTTTCCACATGTACCCATATGAGATAAAACATGCTAAAGACAGTCTGACAAGACAAAACACTATGACTTCGAAGTTTGGCAAAATATCAACTCGACAACCTTTACTTGGCGCTTCTCGGTCACATACTCATACCAAGCTTGGTACTGTGCGATGACGTCCTTGTTGGATTGAGGGAGCTTCGACCCAGGTTCAAAGTTAGCTACGCTAACCAACAAAACCCTACACTACTGGCCCTTTCGGCAACAACCTGCGTAGCGCAGGATGTAGTCTCAACCGAGGTAGTATTGGGGGATGCTAGAACCAAGTTTTTGCATCAAAAGGAATATGTGATGTGTTTCTGCCAAACTTAGGGCTTTATCTTGACCTTTGTGAACCCTAACCCTTGAAACCGATAATTTACGGTAATTAACAGTTAGTAGATCTATGTTCTTCGTCGATTGAGCTAAACATGCATAACATCATATAAGTAAACATATCTACATCTTCACAAATCTATTAAGTACTTTTCCTGATTAAATGCATTCAACATATCATAAATACAATAAATTCAGAGATAAAATAGTAATACACAGATGCACAGATAGTTCTTCAAAATAAGTCTTTTATTATGCTTCAGATCTTCAAATACAACTTCTTCCAACCCTACGCACACAACTGCAGGGGCCCACGCACTCAGCTACAAACTTACCAAGGTCTTCGCACACACAACTACAAGATCCTTCCCCTTCACCCAAGTATAGAATAGATAAAATCAGACCCAAATCATGCACTATTATTGCTTAGCTATCTTATGACTCTTCTATGACTTCCTTTTATATTCTTCTTCATTACAATACCATGGTCTGTGAACCATGGGCAGGTCTCAAAATAACTTGAATCTAACAAACTAAGGGGATTTGACCTTCCTAAATCCCCTTTGACTCCTATTGACCTGCACTACTCATGCTCCTCTCCTCAAAATGCGGAGACTTTAAAATCTTTAACAAAACTTAACAAAATTTGACCCAGGGGACCCCGTCCCAACAGGCCCCCAACACAAAGTTGTGACTCATCCCAAGTCACTCTACTGGTGTTGCCTCAACCTTTGCTTGCAGGTCACTGAATTCTATCTTCAATGCTTGAAGATTTGTTGTTCCCTGCATGGTGGCCTGGTGAACTTCTTCGACCAATTTCTCCATGGTTGGGCCTTCGATTACAAGGCCCATGGTTCTCTACATCTACTGAAGAGCTTTTATCTTGCTCTGAACAGTCTGTGATAGTTGGCTTGCCTCGTGACTTCTTTACCAACCTGTATTTGCTCTTCATCTGATCTGCGAGATTTTATTCCTATGATTTCCCCACAAATGCATTTGCAGGGTTTGGGCCCTAATAAGGTAGCGTTGTGATTCTATGGACCAGCATCTCGTCAGATGGAATGGGCCCTCCCAGCCAGAGGCACCCATCATGAACCAGTGCCAACAATTGACACACACAAATGGTATTAATTATGTTGTAGTTAAAATGTGGAACATATAACATGTTGAGTAACCTTGCGTGCTCAATTTTGGCTGCCCACTTCATTGGTTCAAGCCTTGTGACTCCCGCTTCCTCGTAGTAGACTGATTTCAAGAATTTTTTGGGTTCTAACTACGGAAACTTCGCATGATCGCCCAAATCCCAGTCCTCCATCTTCAGAAATGGTACCCAGGCCAACAAGTCACCCTCAACAGGTACTTCCTCCAGTACCAATGATGTGAATACCTTGTATTTCAGTGAGTCAAGGTCCTTAGTGACCTTGACAATGGATTTCCTAGGGGCTATATATGGTAGTAGCTAAGTCATTGCACTTCTTCCTCTGTGTCGATATCTTCAACCCCCATAGTCAATTCTTCTTCATACAGGTCTAGGGGTTCTGTCGGTTTCTTATTCTTATCCATACGACCCTTCTATCTAACCTCAATTGGGTTTTTGCGCAATGATTGTTGAACCCGCACTTGTTGTGGCTTCTTTTGCTTCTTCTCTCTCTAGAAGCAAATTGTTCAAATGTGGAGTAGGGTGTTGTATTTATAGCCGTTTTTTAATTCAAATCCATTGATTCCCTCTAGATCTCATTCATTAATGCTCTTTTGGTGGAATATTTCCAAATATATTCTCCTTAAATTCTTACCTCCCACTCCCTTTAACGGAAAAATAGTCATCCAATCATCTACAGTGCTTTCAACGGTCACTTTCTAGCCAAGCTACATGAGACCCACCTTGCTATCACAACTCCTTCATCGCAACTCCCATCCACGCCTTTCTCCTAACTATCGCGTAGCCCAATCTCTTCGCCAAACTTTTCCCCTGGCAGCATAGTTTATAGTCCTACACTTCCTTGCAACTACCTAAAGTACTAAGATTGTCATGCATCCATATAGTCATTGTGTAGGGACAGGATCGCCCCTGTACAGCTTCAACTGGCTCCCATTGATTCTTCTTGGAAATAGCTCGCCATTCAGCTTCACGAGCTGAACTGCACCCCCATCCGTAATCTCCTTAATGATGTATGGTCCCAACTAATGCATCTAAAACTTTCCTGGAAACTTAGTAAACTTGTTATCATACATCAACACTAAATATCCATTTTTAAAGGTGTGTTGCTTAATGTGGCAATCATGCCACACCTTTTCTCAAGCCCTCTACACCTGCTGATGAAATCCTGCCAAGAAGCAATCTTCTAACCCAAGTATCTGCACGAGGCATTCTTCCATTATATCCCGATCTGCCATCTCTGTGACTGCAACAATCCTCAAAATAGGAACTATGTACTCCATTGGCATCACCGCTTCTTGTCCATACAGCAGTCGAAATGGTGTCTGTCCAATCAACTTCTTATAGGTAGTTCTATATACCCAAATAATAGTTAGTATGCACACATCCCAATTGTTCCTATTCGTATTACAGATCTTCATCAAAGCATTCTCCAAGATCTTATTGAAAGCTTTAACTGTTCCATTTGCTTGAGGATGGTATAGCATGCTCTTCTGATGATACATCTGGAATTCCTCTTTCAAAGCAACAATCGTTTCATTCAGGAAATGTGAACCCTTGTCACTCATCAAAATATTATGACAACCAAACCTAGATAAAATGTATTCAAATATAAACTTTGTAGTTGTAGTTGCGTTGCAATCCTTCACATGCTACACCTCAGCCCACCTAGTCAAGTATTTTGTCATCGTGATGATGTAGAATACTCTTGTCTTCTTTCTTGGTGGTTGAATAGGTCCCACGGCAGCTTCCTGGTCCTCTGATAGACATCACATGCCCTACAATATTCCTTAGAATCTTTGTGCACAGTTGGCCGCCATAGCTCAACACGTAGGATCTTCTACGCAGTATCTCTTCCAGCATAATGTCCTCCAGCAACTCCTCCATGTGCTTCAACGAGGATACTTTGTCTTTCATAATCTAGTAAATACATGCACAAAACTTCATCTAAGCCCATTTTATACAAGTTCCTTGCAATAACGGAGAAATATGCAGTCCTGACCACCAATTCCTTCCTCTGTTTCGTCATATATCCTTCAAGGGCTACACCTGTAGATAGGAATTGGATGATATCCATAAAATGTTCATCTACAACGTGCACAAAAAAGAGTTTTGCATCAGGAAATCCTTCATCAAGACTTGTAGGTTCTTCGCCATTCTCAATCCATGAAAGGTGATCAAGTCTAGCATTTAATCTTCATGGCTTCACAATTACTTCGAAGTCGTACTCCTGAAATAGCAGTAACCACCTACAAATCCCCCCCCCCCCAACACAGGCTTGTTGACCAGGTACTTCAAAGTTGAATGCTCTGTATACATTTTGAAGTGCACACCCAACAGATAATGCCTAAAATTCTGAAGCACATATACCATTGCCAACCCTTCACACTCCATGGTTGAATAATTCTTCTCTACCTTAGACAATTTTCTTCTCGCAATTTTCTTTTGACACGATATTGATCTAGTGATATCCTGAGAATCCATGTGTAAAATAGTATGCTTCTTGACCACCAACGTTCTCCAAGACTTCATCTGTGAACAACATAGGGAATGGATCATGTACACAAGCATCATTCAACTTCCTTAGATCTACACAGATCTTGATTTTACCCTTTGTATTCTTCTCCTGAACCACCATAGGGCTAACCCTGTCTGATTCTTCTACAGGCCCAATAATTCTTGCTACGAGAATCTTATCCATTTCTTCACACACATTTTCTTTGTATTTAGGATTCAATCAGTATGGGTGCCAATTTACCAACGTCGCATCTAGCTTTAGATTGATCTTCATAACAACCAGATCACCTACAATCCCCTTTAGATCAGAGAACTTTGTTGGAAACATGTCCTAGTGTTCCTGCAATATCTTCGCGACCTTTTCAACTGTGTCCTCATCTCAGTAATCACCTATATTCATGAACTTCGGCTACGCTTCCAACCCAATGTTCACTTACTTGGTCTTCAAGGGTTTTAAAATGTCAGAAACCTCTACCTTGGGTCCAATGACTTCGCATTGTCCCTCTGACTCATGGATATTGATATTCCTGGGATCTTCCTCGCCTTCTTCTATGGTAACATTGTAACACTCAAGATCATGGCGTAGCTGCGTACTCCAGTCAAGTTGTACCCATGAGATATGCTCTACAGTCATTCTAAATATCATAACCTTGATTTCCTAGAATACTTCATTAATACATTTGAATCCATCCTCAAAACTTAATGTTAGCAGAAAACTTTCCTACAGAATGTCCCTATTGGCTTGTTGGGGCCTGACCCAGGTTCGGAGTTAATTAGGCAAAAAATCCCAGTACTACTGGCCCTTTCGGCAACAATCCGTGGAGCACGGACTAAGGTCTCACCCGAAGTAGTATGGGAGGGTGCTAGAACCAGGTTTTCACACCCTGGAGGTGTCTAATGAGTTCGCCTGGTCCGCAGTTTGTCCCAACGCGCAGGTTGCTTCGCGCACTTTCCCGTTCCTCACGGCCTGATATACTGCCTTCGCACAGCCCTACCTATGGGCTATGCACTGTGCTCTATGTTATTACCCAAAACCTTGCTTATATTCCAATATTAGTTAATTATCTTTGCCTACTTGAGTGTTTTAAGTTATACTTAACAACATAGGACCTACATACAGGTGCGCATAGTAAATAAACAGTATATTTGCCAATTATATCAATCATGTATTAACCTAAGAAGAGATACATAAAATTATAGCAAAGATTCTCTTTATTGATTCTTTCCCTAGTTACAGACTCGACTCGCCCTGCGCACTCAGCTGCAGGGGTCCGCACACTCAGCTGCGAACTACTAAGCCTCTGCGCACTCAGCTGCAGAGCCTTCTACTACTCTATGACCCACAAACACACTCTACACTTTGACTCCACCACTTAGACCTCTCTTTCTTCCTTCATTATTCGTTAGTCTTCTTTTACACTTAGAGCCTCGCTCTATTTATACAATCCCATGGTCTGCAGACCATGGGTAGGTCTATCCAGCCGACATTACATTACAAAACTAGGGCGGACAACCCTGTGACTCTATCATACTTTCGCACCCCGCGCCTGCAATTCACGGAGCTTTACAACAAGATTCAATCAAAACTTGGGCTTTAAGCCCCAAAACATGCCTTGGGGGGATTCCATGCCCAACAGGCCCCCAACACAAACATCGTGACTCGCCCTCGAGTCACTCTATCGGTGGTGACCTTTGCGTGGAGTCCCTCCAACTGTTCTCGAACTGCAGCAAGGTCAACAACACACTAGGTTGCTTCTTGTTGGATCTGCTGCATACATTGTTCTAAGACCTCCATGTCAAGAGTGCTTCTCTGCATCAGGACATGCATCCCCTGCATGTGTGCGAACTTGCCTTTGATTGCTGCCTTGATGGTGAAGGCCTCGTCAATCCAAGGTTGAATGCGTGCCTTCAGGACTACTTCCTTATGTCGTGCCGCATCCACCTCCTTCTTCAGCACTTTAGCCTGTTGCATCCGTGCAAGCCTCTGAGTGAGGACCACCGTCTGTGCAGTTCCTCGAACACTGTCATACTACAGTTGGAGTTCTCGCACCTCTGTTTCTAAGCACTGGATGTTGGGGTCCTCTTACAGATTTGTGAGGACCTTAAGTGATACTTCCAACATACTGGTGCAGTCTCACACTACACCCCCAATCTCCTCCAGTCCCGCTGTGATAGTGCTAGCGCGCTATTCTTTGACTTCCATGGGGGTGGACGACTGCGCCTTCAATTGTAGCTCAGCGATCTAAAGGTTCAGCTCTAGCTGAACCTTTGTTATTTCTTCCCTTGCCTCACGGACCCCTGCTGCTAACCTATGGATCTATGCCTCTACTGGCATGTCTGTTGGGATATCCAGCTCCAGGATGCTTTGTCAAGTGTCGTTTATCACCTGTACTAGTTGTTGATTCTACGACACCACTTTGTCGTGCTGCAAGTTTAGTTGTTCCATATTTATTTTTTGCTCACTGAGGACTTGGAGCGCGCGACTCTCCCTAGCTCACAGCTTTGCAGTTATCCCATCCTGCAACACATATAAGGTCTCACGTGGGAGTGCAACTATATTAATACCGAGACCTTTCATCACGCTAACCGAAGGCCTGTCAGCCTCATTTGTTGTGACTAGTGCCCCTTCCGATAGCACTATGGTGTTCGTCATCCGCACGCACAACATCTGCTCTGCTGCCGTGGAGCCGACTGTGGGGTAGGTTGAAATGGTACCAACCTGAGGAGGGCGCGCTTGTAATTCCTGCAACTGCGCTCTGAGGGCTCCCAACACAATCTAGTTCTCCTGCATGAAATCTTGGAGAGCCTCATTGGTGACATCACACACCGTCTCGTCGATGTCATGCAGATCACCCTCGGTTACGGTGATCGGGTCAACAGACAACTTGGATGCCTTGACCTTCTTAAGCGACCCTGCCTACTCTGTTGGGTGCTAGCACTTTAGTTGTATCGACACGGTTCGTGGGTCCATGCCTCCCTCTTCTGTCTCTGCTTCCTTCCCCTGCAAAGGCATTGTTTAGACCTCGCCCGCCTTCATGGCTACTTCCTATGTTATTGCTACTGCTGCGGCCTTTCCCTACTCAGCTGCTTTCTGTGCCGCGTCCTGCGCTGCCCGCACTTCTGCTTCCGTTGCTTCCTTCCTTCATTTTTCAGCCAACTATGCGATGCGCAACTTGGCCTCGTCTTTCTTTCTTTGCGATGCTGACTTCTTGATCTCTACAATGTCTGGGGTGCACCACTCCAGCGGTCATGCCTCCAATACATTAAAAATGACGTCATCAGTGGCTACGAAGGGTAGCTTTACCCATTGCTTGGTCGGGTCCTTGCGCGCCCTCATATAAATGTTCTGCATGTCTGCTTTGAATTCTGCAGACTGTTGTAGACAATGGGCGACAACTGCGGCTTGCGCTTGATCCCCATTCTGAGGTTCATTTCCATGAACACCCAGAAGATTTTACTGTCGCGGATCCTCTTAGCATCCTTTGTGTCCCAGAGTGAAGCATACTTCGCAGCCTCTAGCAGGTCCCTATCAATTATGGGGAATTGACTATCCTCTGGTAGTTCCCCTGCCACAAGAACTATGGACAACAGAAGCCATGCATAGTGGAAAATTTTGCCCTGTTCCTGAGCTTCACAGCAATTTTATAAAATCTCCTTGCAAAGGAACTCAGACCAGTTAAACTAGACCCCCTCTGCGCACTGCTCACCCAATGCTACCACCGACGCAGGTACTTCGTCCGCGCGGCACTTGTGCATGACCTTTCCTGCCAGGATTTGGGTCACCATGCACACTGCTTTCTCCTTGATGTTGGAGATGGCGTAGCCCCTCTTCTTATTTTACAGCTTGTACTTTTTCTCCATGGCCTCCGCGATGGCCAAGTCACTACCCTTCCCTTCCGATATGTCCGCGGGGTCCTCTTCTTTACATGGAAGCTGGGAGATGCAGTGAATCAGGTCTGCCTTGATGGGGATGGGCTCGTCCAGCCACAAACACCCATCGTGCACCAGGCAGAGTAGCTGCCTGATGACGAAAATGGTTATTGGTGCACAGTGGAAGTGCGGCACCCAAAGTAGATTCAGTATCCCAACCTTTTCCACTCCACACAACCACTTCCGCAGCGCTAGCTTTGTGACCCCTGCCGCGGTGTTCTACTTGGGCTTCATGAGGTTCCTGGTCTCAAGGTCAGGGAACTTCTTGTGGTCAGCGAGGTCCCAATCTTCGAATTTCAGGCTCAACACGCATCCCATTTTCGTGCCTTCAAACATAATGTTATCTAGGAGGAGCGGGGTCTAGAGCGAGCTCTTGGTCTCGTCCAGGTCCTTGGACACTTTAGCCTTCCCTTTTCATGGGGGGACATAGGCAAGAAATTTTTTCACGGGGTGCACAGGCTGAGTGTCCTCTTCCATGCATTCATCCTCCTCCTCTACAATGATAAGATCCTCTAGATATTCTTATTCTTCATCGGTCTCTGTGGTGATGGCTTTCCCCTTCTCCTCCATTGACAACTTGGTGCGCAGTGGGTTCCGTGGGGACACATGTATAGGGACCATTACTTTTTTTCCTTCTTGGATATTGGCGTGCATGGTGATTTCGGGATTTCTGCCACAATCCCGGTGCCTTCCAGAACATCCCCCATAGTCAGGGCCTGCGCGGTCTCCTCGGAAGTTATTTTTGTTATCTCCATAACATCCTTAGCTATTGCCATTGTATCCGTGCAAAAATCTATCACTCGCGATCTCAGGGGCTCAATCAACACTCGACACTCAACAATCAGGGCTTTGCTCAATAGCTCAATTCACAAATGACCAAGTGTCAGTTGCTGGGCAGCCCTTTGTAATTTATAGCGCTTTTTGAATTTGAATTCGACCATTCCCCCAAAATCCAGTTCATTAATGCTCCCTCGGTAGCAGATTTCCCAAATCTTGCCCATAAATCACGTCTTAAATGCTTGTAGCCCGCTCCATTTGGCCTCAAGTCGAGCATCCCATCATGAATAGTGACTTCAATGGTCACTTTCTGGTCAACCCACGCGGCAACGCATCCCCCCGTGCGCGGTCGTGGACCTTGTGACTCTCTTCTTCTGCGCGTAGCTCCAACATTGCGCAGCTCCCAGGCATAATAGTTATAGTCTCACGCTCCTTTTCAACTGCCTAGAGTGTTAAGACTGTTCCTCCCTCGGCTAGTCAGGTGGTTGCGTCACCTGTGTGTGGTTTCCTTTGGTCATCCAACATTCTTCCTAGGAAATACCTACCTTTTACCATTACTGGCGACGTCGTGCACCTTATCATCTACAATGCATCACCCTGGTTAATTCTCTTAGTAATATGCGATCTAAGCCAAGGCATCAGACTGATCCATTCATGTCGATAGTGTTCAAAATTGTCAACATGATCGTGCACACCCTGTTTTATCACCGTGGTCTTCTTATCGAGAAAATCGTCCCTTATCTTGTCTTCCATCTTCTTGACTTCCGCTTCTACCAAAGCGCTTTTCTTCCTTAATCGCACCTTTTCTTTTTCAAGTTCTTGGAGCCTAAAATTTCCCTGTTGGATTTATGCTTTCAGGGTTCTGTGAACCATCGTAGCTATTGACATGATCATGCACAATCTAAGTTCTTGAAGTACTATAGGGCTTACTTTAGTTGCTTCATACTCTAGCCTTCACGGTGGCTTTGTAGTCAGGGTTTTGCACACAGTTCTATATGCCCAGAGAACCGTTAGTACGCGTAGGTCCCAGTTAGCCTGCTTCACCTGGTGGACAGTGTTCCATGCTTTGCATACTTTGTTAAAAGCTTCTGCGTGAATATGCTTCTTCGTGCTTGGTCTTACCATACTTCTTGGTCCCAAATGGAGGGGTCATTTGCGTCATTGTCTTGCCTACACCTGTGTCTTGATCATGTATCCTACTACGAGTACTATGTGTATCCCTGCAAGTTTCATACCATATGCTTGTACCCACTTGGAAAGGTGGGGGCACGAGCCGTTTCATCCGTCATACTTGTCTTTTAACCACATCTGAGGCTTCCTAAATCATAGGCGCGTCATCCTTCAGTAGTCGTGCTAGTCCTCAAAACCCTTCTGGTGCGTACCCCACCACCTTGCGGGCATAGCACGTAGTACACATTTCAGAGTGCCTACACGTTGTTGTTCTGGCACTTATTTTTCAAATTTGTTTAGGAAATCATCCACCTCTCCCAATCCAACATACATAGGCAGGTCTCTTACCTCTATTGCTACGCAACACAACGACCTTTTCATCATGTTACAGTTCAGTGGGTTACCTCGTGTAACTAGTTTTGCCATCATTCTATATCCTCGTCAGAATCTGAGGTGCAGGAGCTTTCACGTTCCCAAGAGATTTGGCCATCCTTGGTTGGATTTACCTAATCTTGCTCCTGCGCAGTTATCTTGTAGATGCAGTCCAGATCGTCGTCGATGTCTTTGTCGTGCACTGGTTCTGTGTAGCGCAATCCTTCTGCAAGGTCTAAAGGTACCACTACGCGCAGTGGCTTTTTCTCAAAGGTCATCTTGCGCTTCTTTAGATGTATTACTCCATTCATGTCAGTGGCCCAATCTATTCCCAATAATGCAAGATAGGGATTGTTGTCATCCACAATCTCTATCACTTCGAAATCTGCTAGTGCACTTGCTCCTTCAATGTCTACTATGATTCCCTGAAATCTCCCCATAGGTAGGATCTTTTGTTGATTCGCCATTCACAGTTGGATAGGAAACCATTGCAGCGCAGGCCTACCCATGCACTCCCAAGTCTTCTTTGGCAGGACGTTCGTGTCTAATCCTGGATCCAAAATCACTTGATCCATCTCATATTCCCTGATCTGCGCGGTCAATCTCATCTCCCTTCCTGTTTGCATCGTGTGTTTCCCGAGCTTCTGAACTATGCGCGGTTCTCTTGGCATGGTCCCATCGCATCTAGTTATGAGTTCTTGTAGCCCCTTTACAGCCTTACTGTCGCATAGCAACATCATGCATGTCTCCAAGAATGTAGTGAGCATCAATGGGTCCATTTCCAGCTCTAGTCTGTCTTTACCTCCTGAAGTGCAGGCATCCACGAAGCTCCTATTAGCTTCCATGAATGTCTCCTTAGCGCGCTCCAAGTCAAATTCAAGTTCCTTTGTTGGAGAATTGCGAACCCAAGTACCTTCTTCGAGTTGCTTGCCTTTGTCCTCCCCTATCGTAATACCACTTTGGAACATGATATTTACATTGGCGTCTTCCTCGTGCGGCTCTGACCTGATCATTTACAGGTTCTGAGTCAAGGGAGGCTGGAGTGCTCCTTTATCGTGCAGCCTCACTATCAGTGTGGGACAGTCCTCCATCTCATGATCAAATTTCATGCAATATAAGCATGATGGTCTCGTTGGATTTGTACAAGCACGGACATAATGCCCCAGACCTCCGCAATTGTAACATATTAGTTGTCTGCGACCTCTTCCTGGTCCCATTCCACCTCGACCTCATCTGCGTCCCTGAAATCCGGTTCGCGCCATCCCTGCGTTTTGGTCAAAGGGTTGTGTTTTGGCCTGAACTCTGTAGTTAGGAGTCTGATCCATCATCAGCTCATAACTTCTATATGTGCACTCATCATGGCCTATTGATCTATAGAAATTACAAAACAATTGTTGTGAATTCTGTGTATACTTCTGTAATAGATGGCAGTTATATGTAGCATGCTTTCCTCCTATCTAACAAATCACGCACCATAATGTAGGCACCGCACTTGGTCCTACTTGTGCCTTCGGTCTCAATGGCATTGGTCCTCCTCCCGTGAGGTAATTCACGAACACCAGGCAATGGTCCTTATCGTGCCTCTCGCCCTTGCACTTTACACACCATACCTCATTGCACACGTCTGGATGAGCCGTCCTATCTTGTTTCAAACTCTACATCTCAAGGCACAATTTTTTCAACTGCGTGTGAATCTGCTGGACTCCCAAGTTAGGATCTTGTATCAGATTCTTGTAAAATCTCATTGCGACCTCCAAAGCCTCAGCCTGAGTGGTTATCATTTGTTGCAATAGTGCATTCTGTAGATGCGGTGTTAACGAGGCTACAAACCATTCACAGTGTTTCCCGTCTGTTAAGGTCATGTTTGCTTTGTGAATTTTGCACTTCAGTCTTTGATCCAACTCCCACAAGGTTTTGCCTAGTGGCATTGAGATTTCCTTGAATCTAGTGATTAACTATGCCTCCGACTTTGTCCTTCTAAATTCTTTGTTTAGCGCAGTGTGGATATCCACTATCCCTGCATTCAGATTGTCATTGGAATGCTTAATGTACCAATTCAGCGTGCGATCCTGCAGAGCACTGACCAACATTTCCTTCCTTATATTGTCATCCGTGACACCCTGTGCTTCCCATACAGCTTTTATCACGAACCAAAACTGGTCTGGATTTTCATTCCCTACTCCCTTGAACACTAGTAGCTTTATCGTGCTGGCCATACTGCTTCGTGGTGGTGGTAGAGGTGGTATGGGTGAAGTCAAGGGTGAAGATGGTGGAGTTGGTGGTGGTGTGGGTGGTGGTGGTATGTGTGGAATTCTCTGCCTTATCAGGTTGATCGCACTTCTTGGAGAAACCTTCGTGAGCTCTTCTTCACCCGTTCGCGGAGGTGATATCAAGGGGCTAGTTTCTAGTTCTGTTCTACCTTCGTTTCTATAGATTTTCCCACTCCGCGTAGCCCCAAACATCAATTTATTCGCATAACCCGCTTTTCACACAGTATCATTTTAATCCAAGTGTTCAAAGATTTAACGTACTTACCTTGCGGTCCCTTGAGGAAGCATCGTTTTGCCTCGCTATAGCTGACTGAAGTATCTACCATGAATTTAGTGATGAATCCTCCTATGATTCAATCTAGCCAGTGATCGACAGCACGCGCGATCTTATCTTCTGATGCTTCCAGTCTACGCACCAATTCTGGAGTCCACACAATAGGTTTGTCGAGTTTACACCTTCCTTGGCTATCTACTAGCTTTGCGATCCACTCGTACAACTCAGTAGGGAAGGATGCAAATAAAATTTTTGTATTTCCGTATATAAGTAGCAATCTAATCACTCTTCCTTCAATAATCACAAATTCCTATTTTCTTGCGCCGCGAACTCGTGAATCTTTCTGTCCAACCACTCTTCCATTCCGTTCTTTGTCAAATTCTAGTGATACAACATCAGACATCTCTATGCAGATCCCAGTCCCGGCAACGGAACCATTTGTTGGCTTGTTGGGGCCTGACCCAAGTTTGGAGTTAATTAGCTAAACAAATCCCAGTATTACTGGCCCTTTCGGCAACAATCCGCAAAGCGCAGACTGAGGTCTCACTCGAAGTAGTATGGGAGAGTGCTAGAACTAGATTTCTGCACCCTGGATATGTCTGATGAGTTTGTCTAGTCTGCGGTTTGTCCCTATGCACAGGTTTCTTCGCGCACTTTCTTGTTCCTCACAGCCTGATATACTGCCTTCGCGCAGCCCTACGCAGGGGCTATGCGCCATGTTCTACTATTGTTACCCAAAACCTTGCTTCTATTCCAATATTAGTTAATTATCTTTTTCTACTTGAGTGCTTTAAGTTATACTTAACAACATAGGACCTTCATACAGGTGTGTGCAGTAAATAAACAATATATTTACAAATTATATCAATCATGCATTACCCCAATAACAGATACACAGAATTATAGCAAAGCTTCTCTTTATTGATTCTTTCCTTGGTTACAGACTCGACTCGCCCTACGCACTCAGTTGCAGAGGTCCGCGCACTCAATTGCGGACTACTAGGCCTCCGCGCACTCAGTTGCAAAGCCTTCTCCTACTCTATGACCCACATACACACTCTACACTTTGACTCCACCACTTAGACTTCTCTTTCTTCCTTCATTATTCCTTAGTCTTCTTTTACACTTAGAGCCTCGCTCTATTTATACAATCCCATGGTCCGTGAACCATAGGTAGGTCTATCCAGCCAATATTACATTACAAAACTAGGGCGAACAACCCTGTGACTCTATCATACTTTCGTGCCCCACGCCCGAAATTCGCGGAACTTTACAACAAGATTCAGTCAAAACTTGGGCTTTAAGCCCCAAAACATGCCTTGGGGGGATTCCATGCCCAACAGTCCCACTCTGTGGTTCCATGCCAATTCATCAGAATAGTCCAAGGTATGGCAAAATATATGTACCCATTCATGGTGTGGTTCCTCTCCCCATGCTTTCGTCCAACGAGTCATATGATCACTCGAGTCATCCTTCCTTGTATATTTTTCAATAATGCAAGTATTTACATAGCCAAATTGCAACTTCATCATCCTTCGGTACTCCTTCCAGTCTGCAAAACTGTTGATGAGCCTCAGTATTGCAACAAGAATGCTGCAACTCCCAAAGCTAGCGACTTTAATTATCAACTCGGGGTTCATACAAACTTAAGAGGTGTCGGCACTATATGTGCGACATACAATGTGTCCTTCCTTTGTTATCATGATGTAATGGAGTGCATGTACTGAAGTCAAATCCTAAACTAATTGCAGAAAATGAAATATTCGAAATGGAACCTTAACCTATTGCAAGAAAGAAAGTACAAGGAAAGAGACGGAAATTCAATGCTAAATCATTGTACCATTTCCTAATTAACTGCCAAGAAACTATTCTTTGCAATAATGCTAAAATATCATGAACCAAATTCTACTATCTAAGCATGGAAGTAATAAGCATCAAACATCACTAATGTGCAAGTAAAGGGACTGAAATAAATATGTTTTTGTCTTTTTGTCTTTTTATGCAAAATCAATGCAAACTAATTTCTTTTGTTGATGTGGCAGGTGAATTAAGGACGTTGGAGGTTGGATGGTAGGCTTATGAGATGCTTGGATGGTGTGGGAGACCCTTGGGAGGCTTTTGGTGACTTCTTAGAGGTTTTCCATCAGTTTGTCCTCAAAACAGGCCATTTCAGGAGAACCTACAGGATGATCCTGTAGGAATTACAGTGAACCTACAAGATACAACCGAGAGAAAAATGTGAGGTGTTTGAGGTGATTGAAGGCTTAGGGAAGGTGGTATATGGGTGGAATGGAGCGAGAAAATTCCTAGGATCACTCAGAACTTAAAACCAAAGTTGGGATATGGATGATTTGCTCAAAAATCTTGGAGAAGTTTCCTTGTGAAATGATGAAATTGGTGGGGGTTTAATGACCAAGAAAATCAAATCCAAATTGGATGGGACAAATTTTTTTATTAACTAGCATGTCATAGGTCCCTATTCCAAGTGGAATCACTCAAAAATACCTCTATTAACCCATGCAAAAAATAAATAAATAAACATTACTAGTCAAAAATCTAGAAATTCGAGAACTAGTGAGCTAGTAAATCTAAAAAATGCCTAACCAAATCAAGTGAAAATGCAATGGGGTAATTTTTGTTATGAACTAGAATTTTTTTTTTATCTAATTCAATTATAATCAATTCAATTGAATCTCATTAGCATGCTATAAAAAATAGCATAAATTTATTGTTCTTTGCTAAAAAGGAGGTCCAGCAATCTAGATTTGGGAATAAGAAGACTAATCCAAGAAACTTAATGATTCCTATGAACTTCCAAAGATTTTCCAAGGATGAAATAATTCTTGTGATCCTGAAAAATAACTTACATAAACCATTTAACTTAATCCTACAACAAGAAATCATTAATTCTAAATTCAGAAATAGAAAGCAATAAAAACTAGAGATGCATGTGAATAAGCAACGAAAAGAAGGAAAGAAAATGATACAAAAGGGCTCTGAGGCTCCTGGGATGGCCAAGACCAAGGAAAATCAGAGACCTATGGAGGAGAACAAGATTTAGAAGCTAAACATGACACCAATCTTCATTATTTTCATCAATAGAATTACATCCCTGCAAGAAAATACAATGGAGCTGCAAAAATACAAGCTCTCTCCACAATAACACTAATGAAAATATATCCCTAGAGGAAAATTCGACTTGGTACTTATACAAAATGATTAGGAATCATTCCCCATGAATGGAGGAATCTTTCCCCACCAAAATCCCTTGATTAGTGGATCTAGTCCCCAATACTAGGAATTTGCATTAAATGGCAGGGAACACATTCCTAGATTTTCTCAATCATTCCCTAGAGGCAAATTCGACTTGGTACTTATAAAAAATGATTAAGAATCATTCCCCATGGATGGAGGAAGCTTTCCCCACCGAAATCCCTTGATTAGTGGATCTACTCCCTTGATTGGTGGATCTTCTCCCTTGATTAGTGGAACACATTCCTAGATTTTTTCAATCATTGGAGTTCCACAATTTGTGCCATAATTCCATAATATCTTGTTGAATTATTATTTATTATTGATCCTACAGTAGTAGGGAACAAGTCCCTAAATTATCTCCTCCTCCAACTCTTCATAATCTGCCCAATATTCTCATAATATTCCACAAAAAATAAATAATATTAGGCACAAATATTCAATTATTCATAAACCTTCCTAATGAATATATTAAAGTTAAAAATAAATTATCTAATGCAAAAAGAGAGGTTTAATTTGTTGAAGGATGGTCATAGACCTTAATTTATGTTTTAAATTAGAGGCATGGGCCTTAATATATGTCTAATTTAGAGGCCCATCAATTGTTCTTATGTGTACCCCACTATCTGGAAGGTGTAGCTCCCAACGCGATATCCAATGCCTAGAACCAAAGCTCCTCTGGTACACCCCTTTCAAATTTATCAAGAAAAAAATTTACATCTTATAAGCCATCATAATATGGTAAATTGCATACCTCGGTGGATATACAAAAGAGTGATTTAGTAATACTATTACATCACAGCATTGACACTTCATGCAATCTATTCTAGCAATGCTCGAGCTCCTCATCTGAATTCGAGTTGCAGGAGTTTTCCTTTTCCCAAGTAATTCTTTCATCCACCATAGGATTGATCCAATCCTCGTTCTGTGTAGTATGCTTGTAAATCTGTTCAATTTCATCCTCCTCATAGTAATCTCGGACTGGTTCAGTATACCATGCACCCTCTGCTAAATCCAATGGAACAATGACTCTTAGTTCATTCTTTTCAAATGCCATGATGCACTTCTTCAGGTTGATGAACTTATTCATGTCAAATTCCCAATCAATTCCAAGCAGTGCTAGGTGGGGATTACTATCATCTACTGTCTCGATTACCTCAAAACCATCTATAGCGTGCGTCTATTCAATGTCTACAGTTACTCCATGTAAGCATCCCATAGGAATAATATTTTGTTGGTTCTGTTATCACAAAATCAGTACTAAGGGCTGCAGCCAAGCAAGATTTCATGTAACTCTTTCAACCGAACTTTAGACCAAAGATTAGCCTCTTTGGTCAGAGAGGGCTCTCTCACAGACTTTTGATAAAAATCAATCACAACAACAGATGGCTAACTCTTCACACATTCATGAAAACAAAGCTGGTTGGACACATATCAAATTAGTCTTCGTTGGGCTATGGAGTCTCACACATTTAGTAAACAAAAGCACAGTCATTTCATGGAAGTCAAGGCTCTTTGCATTAAATGTTCAAACATACTTCACAAAAACCACAGCTTGCCAAACACACAGGAAGTCAGAGCATAAGATATGAATTCTGAGTGATTGTGCTATAACAAGGTTGTAAAAGAACATTAAGAAAATAAAACACTATCTCATTTGAACAATATAATCCATTGAGAATCTTGAGAAGAAACAACCACTGTTTTACTATTACTGTAATAAGTCTTTACATTGGCCCAAATAAACTCTGTTTTTGTATAAAATCTCCAACCTTTTTTACATCAGAGTCATTTCTATATATAGGAAAACCAAAAATACAACTACTTGAGACTCCTCAACAAGCATGAAGGGAGCTCAAAATCCTATCATTAATTGCCTTATCCATATCTAAACAAACTAATTAATTACAAAGGTATTGCGCTGTGAAAACATAGAGTCCCATTCCCATTGAAACTCTAAGTCTATCTCCTCGTGTGCATTGATGCTTTCTTGAAATTTGACACCTGTATCACTTCAGTAATAGCCAAGACATGCTGGAGGAACATTCACTGAATGAGCAGCTTCGGATACTTGATATGTGGATGACTCATCAACTGATAAGGATCTGTGCCCTATTTTCACGGTCTCTGCCTCCCATTAGTCTTCATGCATTAAAAGACTATGCTCCAAGCCATTTAATTCTTCTAATAACCACGCATAATTCAATATGCCTTATGATCTGGACACTTTGTGAACTGAACAGGTGTACCACTCAAAATTTCGGTAACCCTACCAGAACCCTAATAATTCGGCTATAAAGTAACTTTAGGAAGACTTTAACAAAAGACAAAAATTTCACTTTTTCCTTAAATACTCACACCTGTCACCTTTTGAATATCTGAATAGCTTTGTATAATCTCCATGTTGGCCTCGAGTCATCCCTTTTAAGATTTGCTGACCTCAGCATCAATTTCATTTTTTCACATAAACAGTCATCTACAGCAGTTTCGTAGCGCGCTACGACGCGCTACGAAACTGCTGTAGGTAATCAAAACAAAGCATATGAATCTTAAAGCACTGATGACTTAACTCCGTGATTTCTTCAGCTATTTTGTACAGGTGTAAGGGCTCCAAAAAGTTTCGAAATGATGACAGCCAAAATTTATCAAAACTTGAAAAGCAAATTTCCCCTTGGATTAATCAGCTAGTTTGCCTAGCTTCCTCTTTAAACTGCTAACTTCTTCCTTTAAAGCCTTGTTTTCCGCTTTGATGACTGAGGTGTCTCCTTAGATGATGACTTAGGTGTCTCCTTAGATGATGACTTAGGTGTCTCCTTTGCTGCCACTGACTTCTCTGATTTCCTTAACTTGGTTTTAGGCTTCTTTTGGTCTGTCACCTCTTTTCTGAGCTCAGCCAGAGTAGGTTCTTCACTCCTTTCTTTCCTTTCTCTCACAGGCAATGGAGTGAGGCCTGTTTTGCTTGGAAAGCCGGCCATAAAAACAAATGAATCCCAATCTCTGCCAATCTTTTGTAAACCATCCAATACCAGCAACTTTACCAAGCCATGATGAAACAAGGATGTTTCACAACCATCTTTCTTTAACTGGATTTTATCACACATTTTACTAATGCTTCTGAACAAATAGAAAGGGATATCTATTGAATCCTTACCTGTGAAATGCAACAAAAGTTTGAAGTGATAGGAATAAACTTTATTGTACCTTCCCTCGCATGTTAGGTATTTCTGGATGCATGTGAGGAGCATAGCATAATGTTCTTTTATGTAACTCCTTGGCACCGCTTTGGTGAGGTCCTTATTTGCATACGGTTCCTTCAAAAACTCTTTACAGGGACTCATGTCGAATTTAAAGTTTTTGAACCATTCTTGACCTCCCCTCGGAATTTCAGTGACAATGGAAATGGCTTCAGGAGACACAGGAAATTCTAACATTGACACCTTTGAATTCAATCCAGTAAAATTCAATGCGAAAGCCTTCGTTACCTCTGCATGTCCTCCCTTCAATTTCTCGTAGAACCTCCAACAACCAGCATTTCGAAAGGCTCTTGCTACACCTTCATCCCTGAGTGTAACATCAAGCCCCTCTGGCTCTGCCCTCAGGCACTTACCGGATCGATGTTCCCTCTTTTCCATCTTGCTTCGAATATCTTCACACAGGAAACTAATGGCAGCTACAGCTCGAAAACAATCTCGACTTTGGAGTGCAGGCTCGCTTGCAATGATCCCTTTAAATGAGAACTCGGGCTTCTCATACAGCAGACATGTTTACATATTATGAAAAACACATTATGACACAACCATACCTCATAAAATCCCTTAAGATGATATTCATATGCGTGATTCTGGACCTTATGGCGGAATGATGATTTATCATGACCTGGAGAGGACATCAACTGACAAACATGAACGGACCTATGACTCACCCCTCCCAGATTTGATATTGCAAGAAAAAGCGCTACAAAAACCCCGAAACCCCGATTTCGTAGCGCGGACAGTTCAAATTTAACAAAACGCGCTACGAAATGGCTGGTAAACGGTACGCTGCGAAAAGACGGAAACATCATTGCGCAGCTAAATTGACCAAACAGATTGTGCTGCGAAACTGCGCAAAGTACTAATGACGCAATCAAGACAAGACATGCCTTAACTGAAAATGATAGAGGGTATCTAACGATTTTTTACACGAACTTACATCAATACCCTTTGAAATTCAAATTTCAAAGTGACACACACACATATAAACCTATTCACAAAACTGAAGATTTTTATATGAAACTTGTGGACAACATTGCATACATGAACTATGGTTCTAAGTGATAACAGGTTCACCATTCGTAGTTGAATTAGGGACCACTGTAGCATCCTTCCCAGGTCTATTTAGGAAAAACATTTGCTTAAAATCCTAAATCTAGGATCACCTGGTCCATTTCAAATTCACCAATTTGTGCAGTCAATTTCATCTCCCAGTCATTCCTTTTCTTATTTTTGTCTACTTTATGCACTATGCGATGTTCAAGAAGAAGCTTACCCTTGCCAGCACAGTTGTCTATTAATTGTTGGAGTCCCTTCACTACTTTCTGGTCTCTTAAGAGCGTCATGTAGGTCTATAAGAAGGATGTCAATATTGAAGGATTTGTTTCCTGTGGAGCTTTGACATCTTCAGGCTTCCCCATTCGTGCACTTTGATTCCTTGATGTGGAAGCTCCTGAATCCACAAATCTCTTTTTCACCTCCATAAATGTTTCTTTCGCCTTATACAAGTCAAATTTAGTATCCTTGTCAACAACCCTGTGCACGCATTGTTATAGACAATTTTGTGCCTTGCAGCATCAGGCATGAATTGTCAATAATCCAAGGGATCCAAAGTCCCTAAACATGATGTTCCTACCCCTAGAGGAACAAGGTCAGCAAACCAACAGCTCTCAGATCAGTTCTCCACCTGAAAACACTCAAAAACAAGCAATCCTGAAATCAAAGCAGGTGCTCCACTAGGCTTCTGCGCTGAAACTCAACTCCTCCATGGTGTACCTGCGTTGCAAAGCAAGTGGAACAAAGGCCACCTGCGCTGAGCGAGATGGGACAAGTGGCACACTGAGTCATTGCTCTGGAATCTTCCAAAAATGACACTTGGGTCAGGGATTTCGCCTTGTGATGAGTCAGAGGCTCTGTTTCTCCAAGTGGAAGCAAGGTTCTCCAAGTGGACTCAAGAACTAAAGATCAACTGAAGAGAGAGAGGACACAAGGCAGCTACACATCAGTTGCAAGCTGACTCATCCTTTCTCAATTCATCTATATATTGAGCTCTCTCCTATGAGCTCAGGAGGCTGGAATTTTGTGCAAAGTAATGATATGCTGTTGGTTTCACTATAGAGCTATTGGGTGATTGCTTGAAGGAGGTGAAGAGGAGAAATTCTTTCTGCTGGGAGGTGTTGCTGGATTGGGGCCTTCAATGGTTGTAACTCTCTCAGAACTTTACTTCTTCATTAATAAAAGCTATTGAGGTTCTTCTATATGCACTTGTTTCAATGATATATTGTGATAATTGTATATTTGATTTATGCTAATCCTTGAATCAGTTATGATTGCATGCTTCTTGTAGTTTCCTTCTTTGTTATTTTGTAGGATCTCATTGTAGCTGGGCCAGCAAAAGAGCAAGGAGCTGGGAGCAAGCAGCCAAAGAGAAGAGTTTGGATTCGACATTAAGCGCAAGGCAACGGTTAGTGCATTTCCTCATTCTCTCTTGCTTTCATAAAGAAGTAAACCTTAAGTAGTTTTCTTTACAGTTGTTGCTGAGGTACTATCACCCTTAGAGTGGGATAGGGTCATCCGAGTCGGATACTTTTCCCTACAACAAACTGGCGACTCCACTGGGGATCATATCTTTTTGATTGTTTGTAGTATTTTGCTATTCATTTCCTGAACAAAAGAGTACCAAATCGAAAAGTTTTTGACTATATCAAAAGCGAAGTAGAGGGCAGCTACTCTAGCTCATTTCTGAGCATGTTCATGATTTGAAGAGCTGATCTACAAGGATCCTTGTAAGCTCTTAGTGATAGCGTTTCATCCTCCTTGTCATCCCTTAGTGTGTGCTTGATTGATTGCTTCTGATTTGAGCAAAAACTGTGCATTTTTGAGAAAATTGTGACCCGGAAACTGAGAAAACGCAACTTTCGTTTTCCAAAGCAGGTAGTACACAGGCTACCTGCTTTGCAACGTAGGTCCCGAAGGGGCTACCTGCGCTGAGAGCTAGACTGGCTGAGCAGCACCTGCATTGGCCCAATTTTGCCTTGTTCAGTTGGGGTTTCCTCCCTTTTTCTTGCCTGTTTTCACTATAGTTTTTTGCAGCAAGTTGTCTTTCTTGTACCTATTCTGAAACCAACCTTACTTTCCATCATTCCGCCTCCGTTATATAACGAAATTGTACTTGTTCTTTTGTATTTCTTACATCATTTACAATTTCCCATAACGAAAGTGAACTAGTCTTGCTTTGGCCTCTTAGATCTGAACCTGTGTTAGGCATTTTGCTGGTCTAAAGAGTTAGCTTGTTTGCTGTCCATAGCTGAGTAGTCTTTTTACTTTCGTCATTATGGTTTGATTTCATGTATTTCCTGTGATTAAACAAGTAAATCTTAAGGTGTCTTTTGATTTTGGACAAACTTGTTTGTTTTCGCTTGAAATCGAAATCAAAGTTATATAACAACTTTCTTTTTGTAATACATCAACATTAAGAAAGGGAAAAGAAAATACATGCATTGTGCATTTTGCATTTGACTGTTTACATGACGATTTAGGAAATTTTGCATTAGTGTGTGCTCTATGATCTGTGTGAAAAGATTTGCCTTTCTTCTCCTCAGTAGTTAAGATTTTCAAAGTTGAAAGATTGAAAAGTTTGCTTCTCATCTTAGACTGCATTCAGGAATTTGTTACATACATCTCGTGGTGATCCTTAAAGGCAAACTACTAAGCAAGATCAACATTAAAATAAATACAATTTACATAACAACGCTTTGTAACATAACGCAAACACATAGAGGTCTAGGTAGAGACGTGTTCCGGCGTCGTTAAACATAGTGACTGTCGATCTCTACGAAGGTGGGTGATTCCTCCTGAGAGTCGGTGGCACTAATACGGACTTGTGCTCCCACGTACCGTCGCGTATATATTGGGAGACCCCTATAGGAACAAAGCCTTTATCCATAGGAAGCCGTGTCGGCCGCCCTACTGATCGCGATGCAGTGAACACAGCATTCACGAAGATTGACCACCCGTACCGTAAAACGTATTCTGTGGTTTCGCGAAAAGTTTGGCACACCCTCTGCCTAGAACTCCAGAGAAGTTTCTTTTGGCCTTTTTCAAACTCTATAACTGAAAAAGTCCATCCGAGCATTTGTCACTTCGAGCTCGTTAAAACATCGAAGGAGACTAGAGTCATCTTTAGCTTTTTCTCGACTCTTAAAACATGAAAAAGCAAAGTTGTGTCTAAAAGCGTCGTTAATAAAATTTATTTTAATCGGAACATAATCACCTGTTATTCCCACGTTGATCTTTCAGTTGAAAAGTATGGAGCCCACCAACCAAGGAAGTCACCTTGGCGGAAGTCCCAATCCCTTCTCCTCTTGGGGAGATGTTGGTGCGCCTCATATGGCCACATTGTCACTTCCAGGATTGACAATTGGCCTACCTGTATGGCTCTTTTCAACTAATGTAGTTCAAATCACCACTAATCCTGAGCAGTCGAATCAACAGTCAGACCAGTCTAGAGCTACCCACCAGCCTTCCACTTCTTACAATTCTTCCTCTAATCCTTCATCTTCGCGAGGTAGAGCCGGCAAAAGTCAGCCTCCCATGGAGAAGAAGGAAAAGAAGAAGAGAGAAAAGAAGCAGAAGGGGCCTATGGCGAAGGCGACTGGGGGCAAGCAAAAGACATCTGACAGAAATCCACACACTGCACCGACCGGGCCTAAATCGCCATGTGTCATTTGCAAAGGGGCCCACTTCCATCGTGATTGTCCTTGTATTCCCCGGATACTAAGGGACTGGTCCCCCAGGTTGCACAATCCGGTAGCATCAACCTCTGGTAGTCATGTTGATTGCAGTCCGTCAACTAGCGAGAGTGAAGGACGAAAAGGAAGACCAAGATCACCCTGTATGTTGTGTGAAGGCGATCATGCCATCCACCGATGTCCATTCTTAGACGAGGCGAAGAGAGTTTTGGAAGATCGTCCGGTTTCACCGTTACGACTTCCTCCTGGATACCAAAAACTCGTGCCAAGTCCCTCGATAGTTGAAAATCCAGCTGGCCCGATCAAGTGGTCAGCTGAAGTGTCGGTCATTGAGAATGAACCTACTGAATCCAGACCAGACGAAAGTCTAAAGGTCGAAACGGCAGTTGACCCGGTTCTTCCTTCAGAGGTTTCATCCTCAAATGACTCCGTCATTGAAGACCCATCTTCAAATGACACCCTCACTGAAGAGGATAAGGATGACACCGTCCATATTCTTTTCATCAACACAGACTCTGATGAGCATCAGGGCAATGCGCCCATTCCTTTATCGCAGGAAGGAACATCGTCAGGGTCGTATCCGGCCGTGTATTCGGTCCCACCACCAAGCAACCTAGTTGTATCCTTTGATTGGAATCAACTAGGCAGACCCCGGTTACCAGCCAGTATCCCATTCAGAATCATCGTCCAAATCTACAAAATGGTGATGGCTGGAACTATCATTGATGAAGGGGCATCTGTGAGTATCCTTTCCTCTATTGCTTGGAAAGAACTGGGTTCCCCGGCGCTTTTACCTGAGATGAGAAATCTATCGGGTTTTGATAAAGGAACCAGTCGCCCGTTAGGGATTCTCCCCAATGTTCCAGTGACATTGAAGGGGAAGACAGTTCATATGAACGTCATGGTCATCCAGGGACCCTTGGTTTATAACTTACTCCTTGGACGAGACTATATATATTGCATGGAGGCGATAGTGTCCTCACTCTTTAGAGTTATGTGTTTTCCGCACGAAGGAAGAATGGTCAAGCTCGTAGACCAACTTTCATTTCCAGGATCACGCATCGCAAATAGTCAAATACCATCCCTTAACGGTTTATTCACTCAAGGAATGCCTCCACCCCCGGTTCTACTTCCCGATGAATGCGAGTGATTCGGAAAGATGTAACTGGGACCCAGGGGGCATGCACCCTGGCCTGCCTTGGGCAGAGGAAACCTTGGGTATAAAGTTAATTTCCGCAGAAGAATGGGACTAGTCCGTACCCCGTCCGAAGGAAGGAAGAGAGGGTTGTTCTAGGATAAAGTTCTTTTGTCAAAGTTATGTGAGTGAGATAATCAGCTTCTCGCTCCCTTTGTCTAAAAAGTAGGCTCTCCTGAGGGAGGAGATCCATTTGTGGCTGCAAGTAGCCACCATCTTTGAAGGCAAGCCTCACCCATTAAAACATATGTTTTGAAGGATAAGTAGGGGCAGCCTCCAAAGAAAGAGATGAAATTGCTGCAACAAGTAGTCACCATCCTTAGCAACCTAATGATAGACATCGCGGAAAAGAGAGTTTAGTTTGCGGCAGCGAATAAAACCATTTTTCGGATAATAAGTAAGAGGCAAACCTCCCTCCGTAACGCCAATGTTTTATCTGTTGCGATCTTGCAAAAATTAAAAAGTGAACTGATGGGAAGACAAGTACCGTCGGCACCGAAAAATAACGAGAAGACAAGTATCGTTAAAAATATAGCAAGACGACAAGTAGAAAAACAGAGGTGGGACAGAGGAGGGGTAGCCTTGAAATTATACTTTATACTTGGGGGCATGCGAACCTTTTGGAGTGCAAGCACGGGACGACTATTTATTTTTTTAAATTTTTAGGTCCTCCCTTTAAACCTATAGGTCTAACCCGTTAAACTCATAGGATTAGCCGTTTCCAGCTTACATAAAGAAAGGATGTGGGGCAAAAGTTAAAACTTGCCAAATCGGAGTAACTAGTGAGGTATAGCTCCTTAAATATGACTACCTCACCTGAGGCGTTCCTTGTATTAAGACTGGTATAATCGAGCAGTTTTAGCAATGTTCATGCTCGTTTAAAAAATAAACACAAGATCCGAGCAGTTTTAGCACATAGTTCATGCTCGTTAAAAAATAAACATAAGTTGTGAGCAATCTTCCCCTAGAGTTCAAGCTCACTCAGAAAAAATGAACCGGTAAATAACCTTGGTGAATGTAACCTTTGACAGCCATATTAAAGCCCTTGGTCGTGTTCTTGCAGTCTCACCTCCATCTGTTCATTTGGCCAATCGTTCATCTCCATATGTTTGTTTACCCATTTTGAGGAACAGCTGCGAAGAGTGATTTCACTTAGCCATCCTTGTGACACTGCCGTGATTGGAAAATTCCAACCTGTACCTGGAATCTGCTGCTATCCCTGTTTATCACTCGTTCCTCAAAAGACGAGTCTTCTTTGAGCTCTTTTCACTGACTCGTAAAATATGAAAAGTTTGCCGAGTTTTGGCCTTCCAGCTCGTTAAACGACCGGAAGAGCTATCCCTCCTCTAGATTTTAATCTTTTTGGACCTGAGGGATTATTGCACAAAAAGATCGAGCGCTTGTTTTGTTCAGCTCATTAAAGCAATCGAAAATTCATCCCTTCTGTATTGTTTTATACTTTTTCGGACTTAAAGGATTAGATGACGAAAAAGGAATTTTGGAGTTGACTTTATGTACCTTTTCAGACTCTCTAAAAATGAAAAGGACCGAGTTATCCTTGTCGTTAGACTCGTTAAATTCATTAAATAGCGACAAACTTGTCTTTAGACGAGAACGAGTTTCCCTATCGCTAGGCTCGTTAAAACATAGCGATGGGCTTGCCCGAAGGGCAGGTTATAGAACAAGCATATGTTATCCTCCTCAAGCTTGATAAAAATAAAGAGGTACTGGTCAGCAATGACTGGGGAAAAATTGGGAGAACCTCACAGCTTTAATGGTAGCAAGTCACTCTTGAACATGACACTTTGTCCTCCGTATCACATCGGGTTGGGTTGTTTCATTCACCGGTCTCATCACCATGGTCCTCGCCACACCATCCACATTTGGGGTAATGCTACCAATCCATCACATCAGTGTCGTTATATGTTCAAGAGATGTTGTTCTGCAAAGAGTCAACCGTGTCCCATCCACTGCCATACATTGTCCTTCATCCATTTCATGACCGCCACCCTGAATCATACATCACAGTTTGTTTTCACCTCATCACAATCACTAGCTCCGTTCCGTGTCACTGATGTGGGATTCATTAAGGCCCTCCTTTGACGGATCGCTCCTTGTCGACATCAGCTCATTATCCAAGGAGTTGATCTAGGAACACCCCCTTCAGTACTTTGAAGCTTGCATGCCTCAATGGCAAGTTTCTCACTTCCGGCGACAAGTATACATCAATGACCTTCGACCAGAAGATTTTGCATGGTGGTCGACGCCAAGTCCTTTATTCCCACCATGTGAATTGTACTGCCGTACCTTGAGGGTCATCATCCTTATCGGTGATTCCTCTCGCGCTTGTTAACGGTTTACATCATTGACCGGTAATCAAGCGATGTCTTTCCATGTTCGACTTCAAGAAATTCTCACATGGATCGACTTGTACATTGAGTGAAGATCGGAAGAGATTGAAGACCCCGGATCTAGTTTCATCCATCCGGGCTGCGATATATATTCAGGATATAAAGACATTTGATATGTACATCATTGCAGCAGATGATCATCCTTCTCAAAGGATGATAATTTCAGCAGAGAATTATCAGTCTATCATCAGACGATCGTCTGTTCTATGTACCAAAATGTATTTATAAAGCTGAGCATGGGAATGCCCGCCTCAGCTAGATCATGAAAAAGAATGAAAAATAATGTATTGTATTGTATCTTATTACAGGACACTTCTCAGCAGATTGAATGAACTTCGGATCCTCCTAATAAAGCATTTCACCTGATAAACGACCTCATACTTTAGGGGGCATCTGTTATAGACAATTTTGTGCCTTGCAGCATCAGGCATGAATTGTCAATAATCCAAGGGATCCAAAGTCCCTAAACATGATGTTCCTACCCCTAGAGGAACAAGGTCAGCAAACCAACAGCTCTCAGATCAGTTCTCCACCTGAAAACACTCAAAAACAAGCAATCCTGAAATCAAAGCAAGTGCTCCACTAGGCTTCTGCGCTGAAACTCAACTCCTCCATGGTGTACCTGCGTTGCAAAGCAAGTGGAACAAAGGCCACTTGCGCTGAGCGAGATGGGACAAGTGGCACACTGAGTCATTGCTCTGGAATCTTCCAAAAATGACACTTGGGTCAGGGATTTCGCCTTGTGATGAGTCAGAGGCTCTGTTTCTCCAAGTGGAAGCAAGGTTCTCCAAGTGGACTCAAGAACTGAAGATCAACTGAAGAGAGAGAGGACACAAGGCAGCTACACATCAGTTGCAAGCTGACTCATCCTTTCTCAATTCATCTATATATTGAGCTCTCTCCTATGAGCTCAGGAGGCTGGAATTTTGTGCAAAGTAATGATATGCTGTTGGTTTCACTATAGAGCTATTGGGTGATTGCTTGAAGGAGGTGAAGAGGAGAAATTCTTTCTGCTGGGAGGTGTTGCTGGATTGGGGCCTTCAATGGTTGTAACTCTCTCAGAACTTTACTTCTTCATTAATAAAATCTATTGAGGTTCTTCTATATGCACTTGTTTCAATGATATATTGTGATAATTGTATATTTGATTTATGCTAATCCTTGAATCAGTTATGATTGCATGCTTCTTGTAGTTTCCTTCTTTGTTATTTTGCAGGATCTCATTGTAGCTGGGCCAGCAAAAGAGCAAGGAGCTGGGAGCAAGCAGCCAAAGAGAAGAGTTTGGATTCGACATTAAGCGCAAGGCAACGGTTAGTGCATTTCCTCATTCTCTCTTGCTTTCGTAAAGAAGTAAACCTTAAGTAGTTTTCTTTACAGTTGTTGCTGAGGTACTATCACCCTTAGAGTGGGATAGGGTCATCCGAGTTGGATACTTTTCCCTACAACACGGATGGATTCTCTTTTGGTTTTTTCCCTGTGGTTTTATCTTCCCCAGTAGCTATACTGCTTCATGTAACTATATTAGTGTTGGGGTCATCCTTGCGCGGTTCTCAACTCATCATCTGGATGTTCTGAGTGGGATGCTGGTTCTTCTTCTCTTTCATTTTTGTGATGGGTACTAGGACAATCTTCTATTACATGGTCAAACTTTCAACAATACTGACAATATGGGTGTGTTGGGTTCTGACAATCTCACGCATAGTGGCCTAGTTCCCCACAGTTGTAACAAATAACTTGTCTTTGACCTCTTATAGCTCCTCCCCCTTGTCCTCTTCCTTGTCCCTAGAATCCTCCACGCATTGCAGGTGTGCCTTTATCCTGTTGTGGACGAGTCTCAGCATGTAGCCTATATTTCAGATTTTTATCCATCATTAACTCATAGCTTCAGAAATTGTGCTCATCATGGCCTACAGACTTACAGAAATTGCATAATAGTTTTTGGGGAGTCTGTACGAACTTCTACAACAAATGGCAATTGTTTTTTGAGTGTTTTCCTATTATTTGGCAGATAGCACACCATGGCACTACACCGTTACTGGATCCAACAGAATTTTTTTGCTTCAGGGGGATATGACCTCCCCCAATTAGATAGTTCTAATATACTAAGAAATGATCCTTTTCATGACCATTTCCTTTGCACTTTAAGCACCATACTTCAGAATGGGTCTCATTTTGGACCTCTTTCCCCTTTTTGAGATCCTGCAACTCCATATGTAGGCTAGACAACTGCGACCGAATCTACTGCACTCCTAGGCTCATATCCTAAATAGGTGAAGCCTCTAACTTCATAGCAATTTCCAGTGCTTCCACCTGTAATTCAAGATTCTGCTGTGACAATGGTAATCTTAAATGAGGTAATAGTGAAGCAATATACCAGTCCTTATGTTGCTCGTCCGAAATCTGTATATTAGCCTGTTGTAGCAGACATTTTAGCCTTTGATCAATATCCCATGCATATTCATTTGTCGTCTGCTTAATTTCTTTGACCTCAGTCACATATTAGGCTTGAGACTTTGGCTTTATGAATTCATTATTTAGCGCATCTTTTGTTTCTTTCAATTATGCAGCTGGATGAGTCATATTGTACTTAATATACCAACTCATCGCCCTATCCTGCAATGTCGTGACCAACTGCGCTTTCTTTAGATCGGCATTTGTTATCTACTATGACTTCCACACAACGTCTGCTACAAACCAGAATTGATCAGGGTATTTTTGTCCCCAGACCCTTGAATATAGGCATCTTCATAGTGTTCACCATATTGAATAGTGGAGGTGGAGGTGATAGTGGAGGTGGAGGTGATAGCGGAGGTGGGGTGGATGGATGCAGTATTCCCGCAGTGTCCTGATCTACTGATTACGACACACCTCTGGGCGTCTTCAAACTATTACTTTCTTCTTTGCTATTAGATTCTCCCAACAGAGGATTGTACTCAGTAATTGTATCTAGGTCTTTTTTGAACTGTTTCCCACTTCACATAGCTCCCGTCGAGCCTCTTCTAAACATCAATTTAGTGGCATAACCTATTTCTCGTACAATAGCATTTTAATCCAAGTTTTTGGAGACTTCAAATACTTACCTCTTGGTCCTTTGAAAAATCGACGTTCAGTTTTGCTATAACTGGCAGACGTATCAATCGCAAACTCAGTAATAAATCTACCCAAAATACTATCGATCTAATAATTGATAGCCTTTGAAACCTTGTTTTCTGATCTTTCAAGGCACTTCACTAACACTAGAGTCTACACAGTAGGGTTATCCAATTTCTAGGTAGGTTTACCATCTGCCAATTTATCCAACCACTTGTATAATTCACACGGAAAAGAGCAGAAGAAAACTTTATGTTCCTCTGTATACGGATATCTCTACAACCACTCTTCTTTCAACAGGCGCAGATTCCTATTTTCTTGAGTTGCGAACTCGTGCAACTTCCAATCTATCAATTTTTCAATCTCCTTATTAGTCAGTATCCACTTATGCCACATCACATGTCCCTCAAATAGATATCGGTCCTGGCAACGTAACCATTTGTTGGCTTGAGGAGGCTTGGACCCAGGTTCAAAGTTAACTGTGCTAACTAACAAAACCCTACACTGCCGGCCCTTTCGGCAACAACCTGCATAGCACATGATGTAGTCTCACCTGAGGCAGTATGGCGGGATGCTAGAACAAGGTTCTTGCATCTAGAGGACTATGTGATGTGTTTCTACCAAACTTAGGGCTTTATCTTGACCTTCGCGAACCCTAACCTTTGAAACCTGAATTTACAGTAATTAACAGTTAGCAGATTTATGTTCTTCGTCGATTGTGATAAACATGCATAACATCATATAAGTAAACAAATCTACGTCTTCATAAATCTATTAAGTACTTTTCCTAATTAAATGCATTCAACAAATCACAAATACAATAAATTCAGAGATAAAACAGTAATACGTAGATGCACAAATAGTTCCTCAAAATAAGTCTTTTATTATGCTTCAAATCTTCAAATACAACTTCTTCCAATCCTATGCACACAGTTACAGGGGCCCGCACACTCAGCTATAGACTTACCAAGGTCTCCGCGCACACAGTTGCAGGAACCTTCCCCTTCGCTAAAGTACAAAATAGATAAAATCAGACCCAAATCATGCATTATTCTTACTTAGCTATCTTATGACTCTTCTATGACTTCCTTTTATATTCTTCTTCATTACAATACCCTAGTCCACAAACCATGGGCAGGTCTCAAAACATCTTGAATCTAACAAACTAAGGGGTTTTAACCTTCCTAAAGCCCCTTTGACTCCTACCAACCTGCACTACTCGCACTCCACTCCGCAAAATGTGGATACTTTACAATCTTTAACAAAACTTAACAAAATTTGACCAAGGGACCCCTTCCCAACAGTCCCCAAACTACTTGATGGTGTCTTTCTGATATCAGACTCTTGCCTCTATAGCATACGGTTAAATGGTCTTGGAACCTATATCCAACTCGTCCTGAAACATGTGCAGCATGGTGTTGACCATGATGGGACCCGCAATGTACTTATGCATGTTATGTGCAATGAGATCCAATCTAGTGGCCTCTCACCTTAGCTGCTCCATGTACCTGTCAATCTCTAGCGGGACTTAGTTCTTTTGTTTAGCCTCGATGAGGGAACCGATTAATGGGATCTTGTGTGTTCTCACCATGACATCCAAACTCTTGCATAACCGTGCATATGAGGCAGTATGCTAGTGATGAATGGGTCGAGCTTCTCATAGTTTTGGATCAACATCCAAACCTTTTCTTTCTCCAGCTCTGCCTGAGGCTTGATCATCTTTGGAAAGTGAATTGGGGCCCCTTTGTAACTCATTTTCCACTCTTTCACATGGGTGATCACGGCGTGTATGTTCCTGAGAGTTTGAACAAACTATTTTGTCCATTGTTGTAATCCATGCACATGGACAACTACTTTATGCACGGTGACAAATCTGTCATAGAGCTTCTGCATGGTAGTCTCAAGTGTTGATACTTCATTAAGTATCACTTTCCTCATCTCTTCCATTGCAGAAACCATGCTCTATTATCTGAGTTGTTCTGCCTCTTGCCTGGTAGCCTACAAGTTCTTTTCCATTTTTTCATTCTCGTCTAGCAAGAACTTAACATTGGAGCTCGTGGCTTCTGCATAGGCCAAAGTGGCATCAACAATTGCAGCTGGATGCTTTCTGACATCTGACACTATCACCCTTTCCTTCATGAATTTAGGTGACGCGTGATCATTTAGAAATTGTTTCCTTTTCATCTGTACAAGCTTCTTCTACAACTCGTTGAATGAAATATTGTACACATCCATAACCGAATCATCATCATTAAGGAGAACAACTTCTCCTTGCTCACTCGGGACTAGTTCTGACACTAGTGCTCGCAGCATAAGGTTAGTGTCTTCATTTTGTGGCTCCTGCTCCAACTACATGTCTATCACTTCAATCAATTTCTCAATCTACTGAGCAAGCTCCTAATCCTGCATTTGTTCACCCTCTTCTTCAGTTGTTGGTTGTTCTGACTCCTCAACCGGTATGAGCGTTGTTTGATCTATCGTTGCACCTTGCCTTTATTCTTCCTCCTTTTTCTACTTCTCCTCCCTTTCTCTCCTTCTAATCTCTTGCTCTTCCTTCAAATTCTTATTCGTTTCCGACAAATTTCATTATGCTTCCTCCAGCCTTTGCTTTTCTTTCTTCCTTCACTCGTCTCTCTTTAGCCATTGATCCCTCTTTGCCTACATTACCAAAGCATCTTTCTTAGTGATAGGATCTTCTCTCATCTTGTAGCTTTTCTCTGCCTCTGGGTTCTCGACAATCTTCCTCTTTCCTTTTCCTACGCTGACTTGCTACTTATTGTTGTTGTTGTTGTTGTTGCCTGTGTTGCTTTTTCTTACAAATCAGCCTTCTAAGTTGTGGCTATACTAACCGACTTGTTGAGCTCGGAGTCACTGTAAGAGTATCTCCAAGGGTCCTCCTCATGCCAGTGAAATTTCCTATGGATCCATGGATAGTACACCTTCACACAGTGGTTCTTACAAATACCATGGGGATCATACGAATTAAAGTCCTTGGTGTCGAACTCGAACTTCAATATCTCCTTAGATTCAGCTTCCACATCTTTCAAGCTCTTAATCTCATATAACCTGATCCACAAAGGAAGAGCAAGCTAAGGTGCCTTCTTCTTCTTGTGAATTCCTGCTGATAACCTTTTGGAGAGGTGATATGAGACCTCTTTATGACCAGCTTGTCTGTGGCATACCTTGGTAGAACATGCAAAGGATTATCTCCACTAAACACTCTGATGAAGGTGCCACTGGGTGAGGCATGCTAATCTGCAATGTTAAGTATCGCCTCCATCGCTTCTTGCCACATGCAAGGTGGATCCTGCTCAAAGATCACGTTGTACAATAGGATGATGAAATGGTCAGTCAGCCTTTCCATTACTCCTTGGTAGTAGTAGTCGGAAAGCAACTTGCAATAGATGTTGACGGCATTCTCTTTCTATGTCCATGTCCATGTCTAGCTCATGCTAGGAAATTGTTGTTGGGCCCAGATTAGTTCTAGTAAGTATGCGTACATGTAGAATCTCACTTGGTCATCCTTCGGCGGATTCCAGGATTTAGTCACATGGACTTTCAACTTATAAGCCAACAAGTCCAACCAATTGAATGGCCTTCCATCACTCACCAATTGGTCCAATACAACTACCCAACCTTAAGGAAAGTTCTCAGTGCTCTCTTGCCATATATTTGGCATGCAAAGGTGATCAAGAACTGGTATGCCTTCCTGAGAGACTTTGTCTTGTAAACATGATTGGGTATCTTTTTGAAATTTGTCGGCTCTTTCACCCAGCGCTTGACTATATCTCTCATGTTCACATGTCTATGGGTGACATAAAAAAGTGTATCCATGTGCCTCGCTAGTTGAGGTAAATGATACATCTTATGATAGTTCTCTACCCTGAAGGTGGCAATCTCTATCCCGTTGGCACTGCTAAATGTCATAGTCTTTGGATCTGGTTGTCAGCCAATCCAGCTGATAATGTCTACACATGGGAAGGTGGGGTACCTGCATGCAACCTTGTATAAGCTTAACCACTAGAAATTGATATAAATTAGTCAATCCTCTAAGTCTTCCTTGAATTCCTCTACAAAAGTATCCTTGATTTACTGCCATGTCAAGTTGGTGCCCTTCTCAATGAACAGTTGAGTGTCTAAATAAAATGGTAAGTTAACTAACACCTGCTCAATTGCTTCCCCATTACTACTCTCGACAGTTTCCTTTGATGCATCTTTCTTGGAAGCCATGTTAACTGTAATTGCTAGAGAGATGCTCAATAATTGTTGTACTTGGAGACAAAGAGGACACTCATGGCATGCAAATTTCATCTTAAAACCAAAAGCACTTCAATACAAGATCAAGCAACAAACCGGGCTAATGTTGGGAGAGATTATGCAATCCTGGTTCATAGAGGTGACTCACTTCCTGCTAGAACTATGCACTACGCAGTCCTAATAGTCAGTGGGGGAGGATTGTTGACTGGAATTACGCAATGTGCAGTTTAGTCTGGGCACAGGCCAAAAGAGACTGCACATTGCATAGTCTCAGTTGCCAAGACTGGGAGATTGGCTACCAAAACTTCACAGTGCGCAGTTAGAGATGATTTTATGTAGTCTTTACAAAACTTTTGTGATTTCTAAGGTAAAAATATTTTATCCAATAAATTTTAGACAAATCATTTTTAGGAAAAATGGAAATTGATGAATCTTTTTTTGGAAAAATTATGGAAAATTAGTCCATCTATGATATTTAACCCCTAAAATTTTCCCAGGTTGTAATCTGTGACCCCTAGATCTAATGACTTATATCTTCTAACCCTAATTTGATCTACCCTCTCCATCACCCAAATGGTATTCAAATTCCTTTTTTGTTTAGCATAGTTGTGGAAAAATTTAGCATTTATGTCCATGTGGACTAGCTACATGGCCCTAGTCTTCATTATCCATTTTAACTCTTCCTATTAAATTGAATTCCTCTTATTCACATTTAGTTCTTTAACCCTTAATTTCTCATCTTTTGAAAAAAACCCAACCTATTATGTTTATATATTTGGGAAATTTATAATTCCACTAATTTCAATTGATGTTGGAAGTTTCAATACTTTTCTTTCACCCCGACCATCATTGAATTTTAACCTTTGTAATGTTATTTTACAAATTGATACATGGTAGTGTCTTGAGCATTGCATTAACAAATCTCCCTTATTTCATAACCAACTTCGTAAAGCCTTCATCCATTAACTAATATGGATTAAACTTGAAGGGGCCAATTTCATTTGCATATATATTTATCAAAATTGTACTTAATAACAATTTCTACACACAATCCATTATTTTACATATATATTTATAAGAATGATATTAATTATGTTTTATAATAACTACGTAATATTTAACATATAAATCAGTATTCTAACTATTCAATTGATTACTCTTGCCTTTTGTAGATTGCTTAACTCAATTCACAATGAAATGATCGTAACAACTTTCCTGGTCCAAACACCTAAGACAATCTTATCTAGATTATTAGCTCGAGTGTGTCAATTTTTTCACCTCGTGAAATATATCTCTATGGGATATAATACGAGTCACGAGGAGGCCCTTCCATTCTCATGGGGTGGAACCTACATTTTTGCGATTAATATGTCGACTTGAGAGAATATTGATACTTATATATTCATTTCAATCATCAAGGATATGCTTGAAGGATAAATTGATTGGAAAATATCTCTACCCCCATGCTATGCCTACTAGGACCATAATGCCAATTTCAACCCTTGACACCAGCGTCTTGATTCACTTGTGAGACACATTAGATAAATTAATTTCTTGAGAACCTTTCATATATCAACCACGAGACAACTTATGAAGCATTCATTAGAACACCATATCTCATGAAGCATGCAATAACCTCTTCATTATTGATACATGCACAATATTATTAGCACCACACATTTGTGAGACTCACAATTTGTAAGCTTAATCATTAAAACATATTTATTCATGTGAGATTGTGAAACATCGTATTCTTGTTGTGGGAATGTTCTTATCTACATCTAAGATTATGCATGCAAAATTTATTCAAATATCTCCACATCAATAATATTAATTAAAAAAAAAAAATTATAAACATAATTTTATAAATCACTTGACAGAAAAAGATCCATATAAAATTGTAGTAAACTACCCTCTATCTGTCCAAGCCAATGATATAAAAATTCAAAATTCTCATTGATAAGAAAGCTTAATCAAATTTTAGATGATTTAGAGTTATTCAAATTGGGCAAAATCCCTAGGGGCATTGTTCCATCATGCAGGAATCTTGAATCATGGAAAAACTCTACTCATGCCTAAATTTTGTTATAGATAATTATTATATTTATGACTAGAATAAGATTTTATTTACTATAATATTACCTTACTCTGGAATGAAGCATTACATTAGTGTATTCATTGATAACTTGAGATGAAACATTATTTATTGTATTGATTTATAGCTATTTAATATATTTTTCCTGAGGAAAAATCACAATTTTATTCATTTTGAACAAAATTACATAGTGTAGATGCTATAAAGCATATGCGTAAAAACACATATCCTCGTAATCAAGATCCATAAAAAACTCATCAGAGAGTTACCCTATTCTACTCTTTCCTACCTTTATTTTTTTCCACTTTCCGCCAACCACTAGAGTTGGGTGTGGATGATACAATAGTCATTTGATTCTCTTTTACATTTGGGGTTTCTTTGTCAGAATCTGAACTTTCTGATGCATGAGTTTGTTTGGTACCAGTTACTTATTTTTCAGATGTAATCATCTCAATCTGTTGTTGTTGTTTGGCAGGTAATGTAACTAATGCAGAATTATGCTCGGTGTCATCCTTCTGCACAATTTCTTGAGATTTTTGTGCATTTATGTTTGTGGTATTATCTATGGGTTATGCTCCTTCTATTTCTGCTTCCTGAGTTTTTGTAAACTGCCATCCTTTTGGCTTTTGTGGTTGTTGATTTTTTCTGTCTTTTTTAAGTTGAGGACAAGCACTTTGAAGGTGACCAGTATGAAGGCATGTATGACAATGGAAGGTCGTATTCTCATAGTCAAGGGATTGGGACCACTGTTGATTGTTGTGAAGTAGTAGGATGTGATCAGGTAATCCTTTACTAAGGTCTACCTCTACACAGATTCTGGCAAAGGTGAAAATTCCCTTTGAGACTCAATTTGCATCTATCTTTAAAAATTTCCCCAGAGAATTCCCAATTCCTACTAGAACTTTGTGATGCCAAAAATGCAATGGTAGACTATGTAACCTTACCCACATAGGAATTTTGGAGACCACCATGGTGTTTGCATCAAAATATGGAAATCATGGTGTCATGAATAGACTTGCATTGCCCCAAAACCAAGGTCCTTCGTTTAATCCATAATGCTTATCTTTTGTTGTATCAAACTTGATAATGAAAAAACCTCTAGAACATAAATAGATATCACAACTTTTTGTCCAAGTGGAATAAATCCATTGATGTAGTGCCTCTAATTTGGGCTAGAATCCATTGAATCTGCATATAATTGATCTAGTATAGAATTCATCATGAATCTCATTTACCTCGGGCGAGTTGATTGTCAAGGCTAGCACCTGGGTCATATGCTCCACAATGTAGGGACTAGGAATAGTGGGAGACTGTTTTGGTTGTTTTTGTGGCTCCTCCTTCCCCTTGACTATAGATTTGAATGAAGCTGGGCCTTTTGGGATGGTTCTAGGACATCCTCCTAGAAGTCGCATATTAAGGATGATGGTTGAATCGGGACCAATGTCGTAATCCTGCAGCTTGTATTCCTCTTGCATAGCTTTCCCTGCATATATTAGATTTTGTAAGCTAGTTGGGACACCCATCTTGTCTTGAATATTTTGTTTAAGATTTTTTATCTGCTCCCAATTCCGGACTCCAATACAAATTGATTTCCATTCCAGTGTTCTAATAAATATTTGGTTCGAAGGTTGTTCAGGTGGAACTGGTATTTGATCTTCAAGATCCAGCCTTTTATTAATCACAATTGGTCGACACTCTCTACCTGTTGTCACTTCTTTCTATGAATCAAAGGCAATACCACGCCCATCTTGTGACTCCCACGATACATATATTGCATCCCTAGAACAAAAATCACAGATCTGATGCTGAGAGGACCAATAAAATTGTTTTGTATAACCCTTGCAAAGATCTGGTAGGTGCATTGAGTATAACTCATTTGGAGGTTTGGTGTCTATGTTTGAATGGAAGTATGCAGATCTCGCAATAATTTGTTTTCCAGAAGTCCACTAGAGCTATTTAATATTGTATCATCATTCTCTTTAATTATCATTAAAATATAAGAACATAGAACATTAAAATTCATATCAATTTGAAACTCTAATCAACTTTTTGACAATCAATTTGAAACTCTAATCAACTTTTTGATAATTTAGATCAATTCAAAATTAGACAAAATCTATAAATTCATTGTCCCATTGATATAACTCCACTTATTCCTTAAATTTCTTCTCAATTCTTATTAAATATAAAATTGAAAACAAAATTTTTTAATTCATATAATTCATTATGATTTATAAAATAAAAAAGAACATCGTTTTAAAAAATCCCACTTTATTATTATTTAAACCATTTAATTTTTTAATTAAATAAAAAAATATAAATTAAATCATATGATAAGATTGTATACCAAAACTTCCCATTAATCCTTCTAAAACCTTAACATTAATTCATGGAATTTATATGATTAATTTATATCCATTTCCATCATTCATATATATATATATATGATTAATTTAACTTTTATTGTAAATGTTAAGGAAATTAATTTTATAATCATTTTAAATGAATAAGTTTTTGATTTTCTTAACCGGTTAAATTAATTATATATATAATTTAAATATTATTATTTTTTAAACCAAAATTTAAATATATTATATTATTAAAAAAATTATTCGTGTATAGGAATATATGGTCGAGTCAAAATAGAAAAGTTTATGGTAAAGATTTTGGAATTGATTTTTCCCTTGATGTCCACGATAAAACAAAACTCAATGTTCTATAGTTTAAAACTATTTAACATATATATTCTAAAAAACTAATTTAAATTTAGAAAAAATTACAAAATATTAAAAAAATTAATGTATGGGGAGCCTTCTCGTTGGGCATTGTACTGGACTCCCAAGGATTATCTATTGTGTTTAAATTGGGAACAAGTCATTTGTCAGAGGAGACCAAATTACTAGAGGAATGGGAGTACATTTCTGTTGGGCAGCGGATCCTCCCATAGCGGATTTTTGGGTCTTGTAGCCGAAATTTTGGTAAAAAGTAATGTAAGACCCAGTGAAATGCGGGCACGAAGCGTGAGAGTCTAGGGTTGTTCGCCCTAAAATATTATAATTTAATATAGAATGTGTCGGCCTATCCATGGTCTACGGATCATGGGAATGTATAAATAGAATGAGGCTCTAAGTGTAGAAGTCAACTTTTTAGTCTTGATCATTAGTATTATGGGTTTTAAGGAATTCGGCTCTGAGTCTGTAAGTCCGAGTCTTGGGTTGTAGGAATAGGAAGAGGATCTGCCGCTTTGTGCGCAGAGGCCTGGTAGAGTCTGCAGTTGTGTGCGCAAACCCCTGCAGCTGAGTGCATAGGGCGGAGTTGGGATTGTAATGGAACAGAAGTTTAATAAAAGATAAGTTGATTCTGAAATATTGTGCATCTGCTTGTAGATCTGTGTGTTTACGCTTCGGTTATATCTTTGCATCTCTGGACACTTTATGATTGCGTGCACATGTTATGAATGTTGAATGATTGATGAGAATATTGGGCCCACAAAATTAAGTTAAGATCTATAATAATAACACAGTAAGGATAAAGGATCTAGACAGCACCTCTTCGCGCTCTTTACAGAGCTACGCGAAGGTCAGACAACTGTGCGGAGCAGCGCAAGTGCGCAGGATCAATTAGCGAACTTCCCAGACTTCGTCAAGAAATCCCTAGGGTGCATAAACCTGGTTCTATCACCCTCCCATACTACCTCGGGTGAGACCTCAGTCCGCGCTCCGCGGACTGTTTCCGAAAGGGCCGGTAGTTTCGAGATTTGTTTGGCTAAATCACTTCTAAACCTAGGCCAGGCCCCAACAAGACAACAAATGGTTCCGTTTCCAGGACCGACATCTGCCTAAGGGATGTCTGATGTCGGAACACTGGAAACCCACAAAGAAGGAAATTGAAGAGTGGTTGGATTAGAAGCTTCACAAGTTCGTGACACAGGAAAACAGAACTTCGCAAATATCCGAGAAAAGGTGGTTGGGTCGCTACGTATATACGGAAATCCATGAGATCTTCTTCACGTCCTTCTCTTCTGAATTGTACGAGTGGATCGCAAGGCTACCCGACAGCTAGGGAAGGTACAAGCTCGATCAACTGATAGTGTGGACTCCGGAGTTAGTGCGCAGACTAGAGGCATCAGAAGATAAGATCGCACGAGCTGTGGACCATTGGCTCGACTAGATAATAGGGGGATTTATCACTGAGTTCACAATAGACACGACCGTGAGCTATAGCGAAGTAGAACAACGTTTTCTCAAGGGACCGCGAGGTAGGTACATTAAATCCTTGAATACCTGGATTAATATGTTGTTATATGAAAAACGGATGATGTGAATACATTAATGTTTGGAATGACGCAGAGCAGAAGGATCTACAAAGGTACCGAGGGATTAAGAAACAATCCTTTAATTTCACTTTCACGAGAGAGTGAGGAAGAGCACACTCAGGTTTCTCCAAGAAGTGCAGTTAGTTTGATAAGGCAGTGCATTCCCCAGTTATCACCTCCACTTATGCCATCACCTGCTTCACCTACTTCACCTCCATCTTCACCCACCCCACCTCCACCACCCCCATGGTTCAACATGGCGAGTGCAATCAAGCTACCCGTATTCAAAGGAGTAGGGAATGAGGATCCGGACCAGTTCTGCTTCGTGGTAAGAGTAGTGTGGGAAGCACAAGGGGTCACAGATGACAACATTAAGAAGGCCACATTGGTAAGCGTGCTGCAAGATTGCGTGTTGACATGGTATATCAAGCACTTGAATGATCACGCAAATGCAGGAATAGCGGAGATCCAGAATGTGCTGAATAGAGAATTTAGCTGGCCGAAATCAAAGACACAGTCAAACATCGGATTTAAAGATATCACGATGCTTCCAAGCGAGACCCCCTGGGATCTGGATCAAATACTAAAGAGTACGATCTGCAAGGCTAATATGATGCTAACGAATGTGCAGCACTATGCATGGTTTGTGGCATCTTTGACACCACACCTAAGGACAGCGTTGTCACACCAAAAGCTTTCAACCCAGGCCGAAGCATTGGAAATGGCGATGAGGTTGCATGAAACACCAATACAGGGTCTGGGTTTGGGAGTCCAACAAATCCACGCGCAGCTACAGAATCGATGCTTGGAGATGCAGAGTTTGAAGCATGATAGGGAACCCTAGCCCGAGGTGCGCGAAGAAGTATGGTGCATAAAATGTAAAGTTCAGGGCCACGACAAGAATCACTATTCAGTATTCGCAAACTACTTGGCAGGAGGAGGACCAATGTCGTTGAGACCAAAGGCACAGGCAAGGCTAGGTACGACACCCACGCTCTGGTGCATGATCTGTTAGGTGGGAGGAAAGCACATGACGAACAACTGTCATTTGTTGGAGAAGTATACATAGACTCCCCAGCAGCTGTTTTGCAATTTTTGTAGATCAGTGGGCCATGACGAGCGTACTTGTCCCTGCTACGAGTTAATGATGGAACGGACCCCATCATATAGAATGCAGACAAAAACACGAGGCCTTGACCCAATCGTGGGATGGCACGCGATAGATTTCAGGGCTGAGGTCGAGGATGAGGAGGAATGGGGCTAGGAAGGGGCCGCGGATAGTTAATTTGTTACAATTTCAGAGGACCAAGGCACTACGCTCACAATTGTACCAACCCGACGAGACTATCTTGTTCATACTGTGCTCAATTCAATCATGAAGCAGTAGATTGTCCTACGTTGATCGCGCAGATGCATGAGAAAGGGGTACTTCAACCTACTCCGACGCAGAATATTCAAATGATGAGGTCTGAAACGCACGAAGAAGACCCAAATGTGAATATGGTGCTTCAAAGTGGCGTGACTACAGGGGAAGAAAAGGGGAAGCAGCCTGAGGAAGATACATGGGTTCGCAAGGTGCCTACAAAGGAACCTAAGTTTGACTTGGAATGCGTAAAGGAGACATTTATGGAAGCTAAGAAGAGCTTTGCGGAGGCTTCTACTTCAGGTAGTAAGGATCAACCAGAGCCAGGAATGGATCCTTCTATGCTTACTACCTTTTTAGAGACATGCATGAAACTGTTGCACAATAATAAGGCAGTTAAAGGACTACAGGAGCTAATAACTAGGTGCACAAGGTCGGGTGAACCATGCATAGTCTAGAAACTAGGAAAGCATACATTGCGCACCGAGAGGGAAATGAGATTAACAACACAAACTGGTGATTATGAAATCAGGTAATCCTAGACCTGGGTTCGGATGCAAATGTGTTACTAAAGTAGACATGGGAACGCATGGGCAGGCCGCATTACAGTGGTCCCCATATTCAATTACGGATGGCGAACCAACAAAATGTCTTGCCCATGGGGAGGTTGGAAGGGGTAACAGTGGATATCAAAGGCGTGAGCACGCAGACAGAATTTGAGGTAATAGAGATTGTGGATGACAGCAACCCTTACCCCGCGTTGCTAGGAATAGACTAGGCCACTGATATGAATGGAGTCATCAACCTGAAGAAGCGGAAGATGATATTCGATAAAAGGTTTCTATGCGTAGTAGTTCCACTAGATCCAACTGAAGGACCGCGCTACACTGAACCTATGCATGACAATGACAGCGACGATGAGATAGATTTCATTTACTAGATAATGGCACAAGACCAGGATCAGGAGAACCCGACTGCAGATGGGAGGATATCATGGGAATGCGACAGTTCCTGTACTTCGGATTTAGATGAAGAAATAGAACACTGGCGGAACTGATTACACGAAGTGACAATGCTGAATTGCAACATGACGATTAGATCACTGCGGTGTGTGATGATAGAAGCAAGGGAACTGCCAACATATGATGGGGTAACAATGGTGGATGAATTCTTAGACAAATTTGAAAGTACAGTACCAGAACAAAAATGGTACAGTGCGCTAGAATGGGCGTTTCGCGCGACACCCGCACAATGGTGGAATACACACTAGAAGAATATTGGAAACTGGAGTGAATGTAGAAGACGGATGCGCTTACGATTTGGGAGTCCCCAACGATGAATGCGAGCCGGGCAGCTAGGATGAAGCAGTTTGTGTGCCCACTTATGTTGATGGGTGCAAACGTGTGTTGTGCAAGCACATCCTGGACTAAGGATCGAAAATTAGAACCTGACACGACAGCAGAAAAAGCGAAAAAAACTCCATGTCAGAGCCTTCACAAAGCTATGTGTAATCATGGACAGAGTTTACCAAACGAGACGAACTGATTGGGACCTGCACGTGCCCGCGATCTGATGGGCCTATAGGGCCATGTGCAAGAACCTGGGCGCGGAAATGGTTCTGAAGACGACGAGCAGAGTCAAGGCCGTAGCTTTGGGAAAGAATCCTCATGCAATCACTCCCATAATTGCGACAGCACTCGAGGACTAGAGCGAAGAGATTATGCAACTGCGTGAGGACGAACATATGTAGATTCAATAAGCCATTCAACGAGGGAACCTTGAGCTTCGCGAACTCAAAGAAGATCAGGTACGACTGAAGTAGAAAAGCATATTAATGGATGAGGATATCAGAAAATTGGAAACCAAAATCTTACAAGCATTATGCGTCGAAAAAAGGACGGGGCCACGTATGGGCAACCCTACCACCGCACTAGAAGATTGTCGCCGAGAGTTTTTGGCTATACTACCATGGCTGCGACCACACCTTATCAGGCAAAGCAACCAAGGAAGCACACCACATAAGGAAGAACGCAAGGCACTGATTAGCGCAAGGGTAACTAAGGAAGGCTCGCGGACCAAGCCAAAAGGTGACTTGAAGCCTTGCTCCAGTAGTGTGGCCACCTGACTATCTGTAGGAAGCACAGTCTCAACGCTCCAAGCAGTTGAAAGAGAGTGTGGGACTATAAAAGAGTCTGTATGGGAGCTATGCAACCCAGAAGTTGTACGTAGGATCAGTATGACGCACAGATCGCGTTCGCGCACAAGGGATTGCGCTGCCGCATGGATAGGTTGGAAAGTGACCATTGGTGTCACTGTTCATGACAAGATGTCCAATGTAAGGCCACAAGGAGCGGACAGCAGGCAATTAAGACACGAAGTCAGAACTAGATTTGAAACAATCTTCCACCAATATAGCATTAATGAGCCAAAAAAGGGGGGAACGGTCGAATTTGAATTTCGGCAGGCCTATAAATCCCAAATGGTCATCCACCAAACAACCCTTGGCATCTTGAGAATTCAGTTATTGCGTATGGACTTTACGGCTTTAGAGGCTTTGAAAGCAAGTTTAATATTTGAAACATAACCGAAAGAGATGCAGGACCTTTTGAGCAAAGCAATATTGACCGCCAAGGAAGCCGCACCGACCCCTATGTCACCGCTGGGGGATGCATTGGAAATTCCAAAATCGCCCTGGACTTCGAGGCCCAAAAAGGATCCACAGGCAGCAAGACCAGTTTGTAAGTCTCTGCAAAGTCCGCGGTTCGGAAAACTGTCGATGGAAGAAAAGGGAAAAACAGTTAATATTGAGAGCGATGACGAGGAGGAGGATCCTCGAACCTTTGTATAAGAGATGGAACTAGATGAAGAGATGGAAGAAGACATCCAGCCAGTACGCACCACAGCAAAGCTACCCAAGTATATCCCTCCGTGGAAAGGGAAGGTAAAGGTACTTAAAGATTTGGATGTCGTTAAAAGCACACTTAACACCCCGTTCCTCCCCGCGAGAGTTCTGTTTGAAGGTTCGGCTGTGGGCCATGTACCCACTATGAAGTTTGAAGACTGGGACCTCACGAATAGTGAGAATTTCCCTCATTTTGAAACTAGCCAGCTAATGGAACAAAGCATGGAGGGGGCAGTTACAACACTACAACCACGGAAATGGCTGCGCAGGGTGGAGGAGGTTGGGCTACTCCACCTCCTATCGATTCCAAACTTTCATCGGGCCCCAATCACAATATTTGTCATCAAGAAACTGCTTTGCCTAGTGCATGATGGGTACTTGTGGCTGGAGGATCCCATTCCCATCATAGTGGAGATCATTCATAGGATTTCTCAGCTTCCTTGTACGGGAAGGGACCCCGTGGAAATAGTTGGAACAAGTGGAGACTTGGTGATTGCGGAGGCCATGAAAAAGAAATATAAGTTGGAGAAAAAGTAGTGGGGTTACGTTATTACTAGTATTCAGGAAAAAGGGGTCCACATCGCTACCCAGTTGTTGGTAGGAAAGGTGATTAGAAAATGTTGTGGCAATGAGGTACCAGCAACGGTCATCGTGTTGGCTGAGCAATGTGCAAAAGGGGTACGGTTCAACTGGGCATAATTTCTCCATGAGGAGTTCCTGATGAATTGTAGGGAGGCCCAAGAGCAGGGTAAGACCTTCCACTACGCATGGTTGCTCTTATCCATCCTGTTGGTTATAGGAGAATTTCCTGAGGATAGTCAGTTTCCTCCCCTTGACTAGGACTGGCCAGAGGCAGCAAAATACGCATCGCTATGGGCGACGAAGGATGCCACGTGAATCCGAGAAACCAAGATCTTCTGGGTACTGATGGAGGCAAGCATACGACTATGGATCAACAAATAGCCGTGCCTTTCTGCCTCGGTATACGATAATATTAGGAGCTTTGCAGACTTTAAAGCAGATATGTATAATGTATATATCAGGGCATGAAAGGATACAGAGCAGAAGTGGACCACACTCCCCTTCATTGCAATAGATGATGTTGTTTTTGCGGTGCTCAACACATGGCCACCAAAATGGTGCGCACCAGATTTGGTGGTGTGTGATGAGATGGAGATTCAAAGACAGAAAGTTGCCACCAAGCTACTAGCACAACAGAAATGGAACGAACAGCTAGCTGAAGAAGTACGGGCGTCCCGGTAGGTAGCGAAGGCTATCGCGGAAAAGGCAGCAACAGTAGGGGTCGCTACGACATAGGAAGAAAGAGGCCCAAACTTGACCACAAGGCATGGAACAGATGATACGACGAAAGGCACGGACCCAAGCACCACCTCTACATAATTGAAATGGCTGCGCGGGATAGAACGAACAGGGCCACGGAATAAGACCAAGGATTCCAAGTTGGATGGGGAGCCTATTACACTAACCGAGGGAGACCTATACGACATCGGTGACTCAATTCGTGAAGTCACCAGGGAGGCCTCCAAGAGGCGATGACGAAGTAGCAGAATGTGTTGGGCGCACTCAGGGCACAACTCCAGGAATTTCAGGTGCGGGTCGCATAATAGGGAATGGTAGCCGTCTATGGGGCTATGAATACATCAGCAACTGAGTAATTGCTGCAGGCCAAAATGGAAAATACCGTTGCGCTATCGGAGGGAGAACTGACAAAGGACAATACAGAGGACAGAGCCATGGTAGGCCGGCTTAAGGGACTTGGCTTAAACTTGGCTTCCCTTCCGTGAGAGATATTATACGAGCTGCAGGATGGAGTGATGATAGAGCTCTGTGCTAGCAAAGGATGCACAGTACAGATGCTCAGTGAACAACGAATCAACGTCGAGCAGCTGAGCCTCCAACGCGATGAAGTGGTAGCACAGACTCAGCAGTTAGAGTAAATCGTCAAGGAAGCATGTCGCCGCATCCCCGAGTTATAGATTGTAGCAGACTTACCAGTAGGTATACAGATCCACAAACTGGCCAATGGATTCTGCGAGGCAAAGGAGGAAGCAACAAGGATCCAGCTAGACCTCAACCTGCAAATCGCGGAGCTGAGGCTGAAGGCATAGCCCTGTACACCGCCAAAAGTCAGAGAGCAGCGGAATTGTGCCATTCAATCAGGGCTGGAAGCAATAGAACGCACCATACAGGATTGCACAGGCTTGTTAGATCAGTCACTCTTCACCCTCACTTCACTGTAGGAAGACCCAACGCTACAGAAATTCGAGACAGAAGCGTGAGAGTTGCAACAGTTCTATGACAATGTTCGGGGGACCGCGTAGACGGTCGCCCTTACTCAGCGACTGGCCAAGATGAGGGAGGCCTAGGATCTAAAGGAATAGGTGGACGTCGTGCATCAGAAAGAAGCAGTGCTTAAAGAACGCATCCAACCTTGGCTCGAGGAAGCATTCACAGTCACTGCCAAGATCGAGGGAAAGCTGGCACAGATGCAGGGCATATATGCACTCAAGCAAGGAATTACACCTGACAACGACGCCTTGGAGATACACACACAATAGGTACACTGGACAGCGGAAGAATGTGTTACGGACATAAGCGAAGTGCAAAGGTTGCTGGATGAACTTCGCGCAAAGATCACTATACTAGCCGAGTGACTCAGGACGAGTCACGATGATTGTGTTGGGGGCCTGTTGGGTAGCGGACTCCCCCATAGTAGATTTTTGGGGCTTGTAGCCTGAATTTTGGTCAAAATTAATGTAATACCTCGTGAAATGCAAGCACAGAGCGTGAGAATCTAGGGTTGTTCGCCCTAAAATATTGTAATTTAATATAGAATGTGTCGGCCTACCCATGGTCTGCGGACCATGGGAATGTATAAATAGAGCGAAGCTTTAAGTGTAGAAGTTATCTTTTTAGTCTTGATCATTAGTATTATGAGTTTTTGAATAAGGAATTCGGCTCTGAGTCTGTAAGTCTGAGTCTTGGGTTGTAGGAATAGGAAGAGGCTCTACAGCTATGTGCACAGAGACCTGGTAGAGTCCGCAGCTGTGTGTGCAAACCCCTGCAGCTGAGTGCGCAGGGCAGAGTTGGAATTGTAATGGAACAGAATTTTAATAAAAGATAATTTGATTCTGAAATATTGTGCATTTGCTTGTAGATCTGTGTGTTTACGCTTCGGTTATATCTTTTCATCTTTGGACACTTTATGATTGCGCGCACATGTTATGAATGTTGAATGATTGATGAGAATATTTGGCCCACAAAATTAATTTAAGATCTATAATAATAACACAATAAGGATAAAGGATCTAGACAACGCCTCTTCACGCTCTTTACAAAGCTATGCGAAGGTCAGACAGCTGCGCGGAGCAGTGCAAGTGCGCAGGATCGGTTCGCGAACTTCCCAGACTTCATCAAGACATCCCTAGGGTGCGGAAACCTGGTTCTAGCACCATCCCATACTACCTCGGGTGAGACCTCAGTCCGCGCTCAACGGACTATTGCCGAAAGGGCCAGTAGTTTCAGGATTTGTTTGGCTAAATCACTTCTGAACCTGGGTCATGCCCCAACAAGCCAGCAATTTCAAGTATTCACCCATGGTATTTGAGGTGATGAAGCTTATTTAAAGGTTGAACATTGATAGTTTTCAATTCCATGGTATTCATCCATCATATTTGATGTGATGAAGTCTATTCAAAGATTTGACATACTGTATTGTTGGATATATAATTTAAATGATCCATTATATAGTTAGAAAAGGCATTTTCGCTTTTAATTTTGTATTTTTATTATAATGTTACATTGAGCTAAACAAACAATGTTATTTTTCATTAGGTTTTTACTTGAATAAACATTTTTATTTTTAATTAGGAAATATAGATGGATTTATATTTTTGAATTTTCCAAATAAGTATCATGGAAATGAAATTGATACTAGTGTATATCCATCTCAACACCAAATGTATCATGTAGAGAAAGGGATCAAATCCCTCGAGCCGTGAACATTTCCTAAAGTTTTTTAAAAAGAGATTTGTACCTCAAAGGATTTGATTCATCTTGACAGATGATATATCCCATGTTCATATATATATATATATATATATATATATATGAGAGAGAGAGAGAGAGAGAGAGAGAGAGAGAATATTTCAATGTCCACCTATGTAAAATATAAGGTACATTGAGATATTCTCTCTCTCTCTCTCTCTCTCGCTCTATATATATATATATATATATATATATATATATATATATATATATATATATATATATATGAACCTGAGATATATCATGAGTCAAGAGGGATCAAATCCTTTGAGATACAAACCTCTTTTTAGAAAACTTTAGGAATTGTTTACAGCTCGAGGGATTTAATCTCTCTCTTCAAGATACATTTGGTGTTGAGATGTATATATGATGGTATCAATTTCATTTTCATGATACTTGTTTAGAAACTTTAAAAATATAAATCCATCTATATTTCCTAACTAAAATAAAAATGTTTATTCAAGTAAAAACCTAATGAGAAATAACTTTTTTTGTTTAGCTCAATGTAACATTATAATAAAAATACAAAATTGAAAGTGAAAATGCATTTCTAGCTATATAATTGACCATTTAAATTATATATCCAACAATCCAATTTGTCAAATATTTGAATAGGCTTCATCACATCAAAGATTATGGATGAATACCATGGACTTGAAAACTATCCATGTTTAACCTTTAAATAGGCTTCATCACCTAAAATACCATGGATGAATACCATGGGCTTGAAAAGTATCTATGGTGAAAGTATGTCTACTTTGCTTTAAAATACATGAATACGATTCCAAATTTCTCTTTCCTACTTGAAACTCAAAATATTATTTGAAAAATTCACCTTTTGGCTATATTTTGCCCCTAAAAAATACTCAATTCCAATCTAAGAGTTAATTTCTAGCTTGATCTTACCATCACTACCTACTTTCCAAGCATGCTAGCTAGTTCCTAACTAGGAAAAAATTTGCAACCAAGGCTTTCAAGATAATTGAGGCATTTTCAAAAGGATTGATAGGAAGTCTTATCCATTAGAAAGAGGATTGAGGTATTTTTGTGAGATAACTTGGTTTTATAAACCATCCTAAGTTATGAAGATTGAGGTGTTTTTGTGAGATAAATTAGTTCTATAAACCATCCTAAGCTATGAGCCTCCAAAGTTTTGTCAACAAAAGCATTACCAAATTGATGGATTTTCTTGAGTCCCAAACACTAGTTTCAATTGGGTTTGATATCATTTTCCATTTCACGCGGGGAATTACATCCCATGGAAACAAGAGTTTACCAAATTCATGGATATACTTGAGGCCCCAACCACTAGTTGCTTTTGGTTTTTCTATCCTTTTCCATTTCACTAAAGGAATTCCATCCTCTTGGTAGAGAAAGTTTTACCAAATTGATGGATAATCTTGAGGCACCAACCCCTAGTTGTTTTTGGTTTTGTTTTCCTTTTCTATTTCAATAAGGGAATTCCATCATTTTATTTCATTCCATTCCACAAAAAATTGAAGCATCTCTTACTATTTTTTCCAACATATATGCAAGAATATAGGCCTTAGAATGAAAACACACATGAATTCCTTCCAAGATTGATTTGACTATATTTAATCTTCCACCTCTAGACAATTGCTTGTTTCCCCAAGATGTTGGTATTTTTTCAATTTTTTGTATAGCCAAATCTAATTCATGCTATTGCCATCCTTAGGTGTTAAGATAAACCCCAAGTATTTAATAACACTTTTGAAAGAAACTTTTTGATAATTTAGTATGCTTATATACAATCTTTTTGAATTTTCTATGCTCTATTATAGACATGCTGCCAAATAATACAACATCATCTAGAAGAACATAGTGAGTTACTAAGATGTTCATCACCAATTTTATTCCCTGGATGGATCCTCTCTCATTATAAGTAGAAAAAACCATGTTGAATCCAATGACCATAATTAAAAATAATAGGAGAGATAGAGGTGATGAGCCCTGGTATTGCATCAAGGATGTTGTAACTCTGAAGGCTCTCAACTTAAATTATCAACCTGGGGTTCGTACAAACTTAGAAGTGATAGTGCTATATGCACATCAGGTTAATTTTTACTCATGTCACCCTCAATCATTAGATCAAATCAAGGTATTCAAATATCATTCCTTCAACTAACTACAAAGAGAATTTCTTATGAAAGCATATCATGATTTCAAGGAAATGAACATGATTCTAACTACAGAAATGAAAATGTCATTCATTAAATGTAAAGGCTAATTGTAATTGCATGAAAGGAATAGACTAGTCTAGTTGCAGAAGTAAACCATGCCACCCTACTTGCACACTAATCAAATCAATAATATACTTTCATGAATCATTTATCTAATTGAAACTTGCTTGAAAAGGAGGAATTCAATCTTCAACATAACTATGGAATTCAAAAATACTAAGACTAATTCTACTTGTTGTCTTGTGATTGCAGTGAGGAAAATATGGGGTTGGAGTGGTCTTGGAATCTTCCTTAATCATGAAATAAAATCCTAGGGAGAATTATTCAACTTCAAAATTCAAGAGTCAAAGTTTAGAGCAAATCTGGTGGGATTTTAGCAATGCTACAAGAGACCCTTTTTTGTTATAGGAGGGGGTCCGAGAGCTTTATCAGGGAAAGGATGGTTTCTTGAAGGTGGAGGAAGGTGGATGGAGGTGAATGAATGGTGTGGGAGTCCTTTTTCCAAGCTTAATACCCCTCGGAGGCCTATCTTTCACACAAGTTCATGCCCACGGTGTCCTTCATTGGCCCTATAAGCATGATCTCGGTGGCATATTTTGAGAGCAGTATGAGGTGTCCAGGAGGAAGGTGGAAAGGCCTAGATGGATGTGGATAAGCGTTCCAACCCTTGAAATTCAACATCAATCCCTGCATACTAATCAAGTACATGCATTAAATGACCAATATAGCAACAGCATGGATGAAAGTGGAAAGGATGAGTTGAATTTTATTTCTTTAAGATCTACTCTAACATATACCTACTTAATTTCCATATCAATGCTACTAACTTTTAAGTTGCAGAAACCAAGCATGCAGAATATTGTCAATCCAAAACTTAATAATTTTTCAAGAAATCATAAACACATGTTTTGGCTTGTTGTTGTATATCTTCCAACCACCTTTCCCACAAGAGAGGTAGTGGTCACCTGAAACTACATTTTTTATAATATAATTCCTACTCAAACAAAGAAAGCAATACAATGGCTTGAACAAGAACAAGGAAAGAATATAGGAGAGGGACTAAAGCCTCTGGGTTGGGCCCAAACCCAATGGTTTCAGCACTCCAAAGTTAACTCAGATGCAGGCCAACAATAAAATTTTCATTGACAGAAAATGAGAGTCACATACATCATATGAAATATTAAAATAACAATATCAAGCACTAGGCTCTCAGTAGCTACTCCTATCTCTAACAAAATTTTGAATCCCAATTATCCTTTAGGCTTGTTTATTTATACAAAAAGTAGTTGAGGGTATCTCCCTTGAAAAGAGGAGTGATTCCCTCTAAAATCTCGAGATTGGTGATCTAGTTCCCTTGGATCTTCACATGCACTTGAGTTCCTCGGCTTAGTAGTGAATTCGAGTTGTTGGTGAGGAAGCTTTCATCTCAAGCCGAGTTGGGAAGTTAATGTAGTGGGCAAGCGCCCTATATTCTCTCTAGATGTCTCTAATCAACCCCTAGATAGTACATATCTCCAAAAATGCTTCTTTTGCCTACATATTAATCACATTATGCCATGAAATACAAAAATCACGCTTTAGTCTTCCTACTAAGCATATTATGGTTAAAAAAATTAAATTAATGTGAGAAAACGAGAGTTTTAAGGGTTGGATGATAGCACAATGGGCCTCAAAATATACCTATTGATGGGACCCATCATCACACCCATTCTGAAGGTGTTTCTCACCCTCTGAGTAATTCATTCACTGATGTGAAGTTCATTCATGGCCCTGGTGGCCTCTCTGACATCCCAAGGCATCTCAGATGTTGTTCCTTCCTGTGGATAAAAGTTTGCATTTGCTTTTATGTCTATCCACTCCTTTTTTCTTCTCCCTGGTCTCTTCTCTCTTGTAGGCCCAATAGTAAGGGAGGACTGAGTTCGAGTCCTATATACTTGATTTTTAACCTCTACATGATTATTTTGTAGAGTGGGGTTCTCTCCAAGGAATTTCCTAGTCTTTCTGGAGAGTGATACTCTCTAATGTGAAAACTTTGAGGCAGAGCATGCCATCTTCTTTGGCAAGCCAACTTTCTATCCCTGTCATCTTAAACGTGTCTTCAAAATGGAGGATAGTTTTTTCTTTGGTTTTCATATACCAAGGTTTTAATTCAAGATTAGTGGAGATGAGGTTGTGGTTACTGATGATAGCCTTGGGGCTCACTAATTCTGCTATGATGTATAAAGGCTCCCTCTTTTCTCTTATCGTTTCCCTCCTTACTTCTTCAGCTCTTGCATCTTCATGGGTCAACCAAGAGGTTAGTGCCATTAGTTGCATGTCCCCCAGTCTTGAGTTCGGGTCCCAAAAATTCATGTCTGTGAGGATCATATTGTGCATGTAGAACTCAGCCAATTTGGCTCTATCCTTAATACTTTCCTTTTTACAAAATTCAATGAACTTTCTGTAGTCTTGAAAAGGTAAAGATCCATTCTGAGCTAATGTCTTGCAGCCACTTCTCCTTGAGGAAAATGGCATAGGATTTGGATGGTTTCCTACATTGTATGGCTTCCATGGATAAACTTGCCATAGTGGCAAGCTGTACTATTTTTTCTTGCAACTTCTCTCTTAGCCTTTTGTTTTATGTTTATAGCTGCTCCCTCATGACTGACTCTCTTAGCCTTAAGTTATTCAATTCTTATCTCATTTCATTCACTTTCTCCTCCATGAGGCTAACATCTTCCACCTTCTTGGATTTTGCAATTTTCATCCATCTATGAGTCTTGCCTCTTTCCTTTTCCAAATCAAAGAAGAGTGGTATTGCAAATTTCTCAAGTATAATCCTACCTCCTTCAACAAATTTGTAGTAGGATTCAAGGTTAGGTTATGGATCAGGCTCCTAGAGTTCTTGGGGACCTTCTTCCCTTCCTTTTGATGTGGTTTCCCCTTCCTTTACCATGTCTTTTTGCTCTTGTAACAACCCTTGTTTCTCTTGTAATAGCCAATGTTTCTCCTGTAGCAGCCTTGTTTTTTTTGTAGCTCCTTTGTTTTCTCTTGTAACAAGGTAGTTTGTGCTTTGAGCCTCTTAGATGTTACTTCTCTATTGGTGGGCCTCCCTATGGGTGGTGAAGGTTGTTTACCCTTAGCTTTAGGGGAAGTAACCTCCTCAATTTTTCCCCGCCAGGTCCAACTTCTTCTATTTTGTTGGTTGATTCATCAATAGTGATAAGGACTTTTGAAGGAGGTTGAGGTTTTCCTTGCCTTATCCCAATTCTCTTTCTTGTTTTAAATTACAAGGGGCCTTGCTTGGGCTACTTTCTTTTGGGCTTGATAGGTGTGTCAAGTGTGGCCAATGTACCAACCACCTCTTGTTCTGTGTTCCCTAGTGAGAGGCTTATTTGCTTCCCATGTCCTTTTATCTTCTGAGGTTTGGAGGGCACATCATGGTTCTATTCCTCTACAATTTGTTTCTCTCCCTCTTTTTCCTTTGTTTCTTATTTATCCTTCTCTTCTTCCTTTTCTCCCATAACTCCAGTACTAGATGTTGGTGTTTCTTCTTGTTGTGTGGAGGTAAGGACTTGCGTTTCAATGAATGCGTCCCTGTCCATGTTCACAAAGCAAGTCCATAGCATAGGGTTCCTTAGGTGGCTTAAAGCATCCATGAAAATGAGATTGGTGAAGCCATGATGGGAAATGCGTTGGTACTTCCCTTCCATCACATTTTGGATCATTTCAATGATGGACTATAAGAGGAACTGTGGGACAATGAGTCTGTTTGGAATTGGTAACTCTGTCTGGAACCTTAGCTCATAGAGAAGCCTAAATTGATAGGCATACACAATTCTCAACCTCTCCTCACAGAATATGTACTTGAGGATGTTATAGGCCACTTCATCCCAAGGGTAAGGGAGGCTCTTTCTTCTTACTCCATTTTTTTCATCCACTTGCTTCTCTTTATGGAGGAAGAATTGTTTATTCGATGTAACACCTATTGCCTTATCCTCCTTGCTCTATCAAACTCCTAAGGGTATGGTGGTTACTCTACTTATGAGATTTACATTCAAATGGATTGTGACTCCTCTAACAATATTAGTGGCACTATTTTCTCCCTTATAATTGAGGGCCATGGAAAATTCATGGGTTACCTCATCATCATACCCCTTGAATTTCTCAAAGAATCCCATCCATCGATGTCTTAGAAAAATGTCCATAGGGGGATGTTTATGGATTCTTTTGGGTATGCAGGTTCTCTTCGATTGAAACATCCTCCCATTGTTCCTATGTCTCATTTTCTAGGTTATCTAAGGGAAATTTTCAATATTTTCCCCTGAGCAATATCAGTTACAGAAGTAGTGGCTAATATTTGTCAGAGGAGGAGAAGGATGATACTCTTGACTATGTGAACATATTTTTCTTTTCTCCCATCTTGCCTTCTTATGTGATAAATCTTCGAGGGGAATTACTTGCACAGGGGTTTGCTACAGGATACCTGAATGCAACAAAAATTTTCATGTAATTGTATGAAAATTGGAGAGGGAGAAGACCACTTACCCTTTTTAGGATGACTCTCTTATGTGTATGAGGGTTTGAGGAAAATTTCTGGTGATTTTGGCTCCTTTTCTCCCCTTAATTCATCCATGTAGCTTCTCTTTTATGCTCTTGTAGCACTATAGGTCCTCTTGTAGCAATGGTATCCACTCCTGTAGGACCTGCAAACTCATCCTGTGGCAATTCAGTGGCACCCTAGGAAGACTTTGGTAGCATCTAGCTCATCTTTCGGCACCTTTGTGTGTCTCTCCAACTGTTTTCTTGGAATGATATATTATGCAAATGGAATCAAACTTCGTATTTTTATTCCCTTTTGTGGTAATAGTTTAGAGTGCTTTGGTGACTTGGCTCTTACATGAATTTCTTCTTTTAGTTTTTGTTCACACTCCTTGTAATTATCACCCCCCTCAGTTTGAATTTTCCACATTGCTTGTGTGGCTGAGTGAACTGTAGTTTACTAATCGAAGGTGGATGAGTTTACTGGCCACCTCCAGCCCATAAAAACTACATTATTTTTCATTAAGCACATTTTTTACCATGATGTGCATAGGGAAGAGGTGAGGGGTGTCTTACCTAAGACTACCTGTGATGTCGTTCTAGAGGTGCATGCAAGTTGTTGTTGATGATGATCGATCAACTGACCCCTTGAGGTGTTGACTTTCTTTGTGCTTATGCACAAGACTTCACAACATAATGATGTAATTGACAGATGAAATTTGTCTTCCATGCAGGTCTATTTCCAGTGTTCGATATGCTGTCGTTGGGGTGGATCAATGACCTTACAACTTCTCCTTGGGGATGGTGTGACTTATCTAGACCTTAGGAATGGCCTCTTGATGCCTCAGGGTGGCTAAATCTTCATTCTGGAGCTGCAAGAATTTTTGGTCTATGGTCTTGTTGTCATTGTGCAAGATGTTATAGGATTGATCTCCTTCTTATAGCAGTCACGCAGTTCCTCCTCAAGACTTCATATTGCATTCATGGATTAGGACAAATCATAGTGGTTCTAAGGACAAGAAAAAATCTTTAGAAACTGGTGAAAATGGTGAAAAAGAAGAAGGTGAAGGTAGAGACCTTTTTTGTGTTTTATTCTTTTTATATGTGCAAAAGTGGGCTCTTGGGGATGAATTTGGCTAAATGAAGTGGGTGAGGGGCAAAGAAATGTGGGTGGACCTCTCTCAAAATTTCACAAGTAAAAAAAATGACCTTTTGACCCCTTTTCCAAGTTTATCCCCCTCGTGTAGCATTTTGGGTTGCTCCTGTAGCAACACAAGAATGAGGCAAAATATGGTCCAATTTATTTCTAGATGATGGAGAGATGTGGATGAATGAATATGAGAATGAAATGGATGGCTTAGTAAAAATGGAGAAATGGCTATGTACTATGTTCTGTAATTATTGTCCCTTTGACTGTCTAGAGTCCTACAAAAAGAAATGCTAGCCAAATTGATGTAAGGACTCCTCCTTGTGTCTTATTTTCTTTTTATTTTCTTTTTCTCCTTTTTTTTTGAGACATGCAAACTGCCTCTATAGAGGTTTTTAGCCTGCATGCCTACCCTAGCCACCTCAAAGGAGGTTTTTACCCAGGGATCTTTTATTTTATATATTTTTTATTTTGATTTTTTTTTCTCTAGGGTTACCTCACAAAGGTTTTCAACCCAAGAGATGCCCCATGGAGGTTTTCATCTAGGCCCTTTATTTTTTTCTCTTTTTTTTTTTTCAGAAGCTTGGTGGACTAAGGGTTGTGAGCCTCCCAATCACATTCAACTCCTTGCTAATTGACCTAATAAACTCTTCTTTGTATAGAGGTATTTTGTACAACCTCAACTTGTAACCATTAACAAGAAAGGGAATACCTTCATCATCAATTGTTCTAATTTGGACAGACCCATTCTCATGACATATTTCCACCAGATAAGGGAGAAACCATCTTGTAATTAATTTTCCTTTAAAATCCTTGAATTTGGAATCATACTGATGAGCCTCATAAATGGGTAAATATATGGCCTCATTTTACCTCCTAACCTAGTAAAATCAACCATTCGCTTAGCTTATTATATGATTTTCTGATTATATTTATGCTTATAGGGTGAGTTGAGTTAGTTATTATGCCATGTGGTCTAACATGTATTTAATGTAGATTATTGATGGATTTCAAGGTCAAAGTCAAGGATCTAGTGGTCAAACTGTAGCAATAACTTGAAGTAGATAGAGGAGAGACTTATAGGAGGGAATACCCCTCATTTATTTCTCCTCACTTCAAATTCCCCTTCATTCAGCTTGGAGTACAAGCAGCCAAATCATGCACTAGAAGGCAACCGAGCAAGTGGAAGATGATTGATAGTTATCTCGAGTTTTGGGAGCCAAGCCTCCCTGATTTTAAGGAAGTTGTTGGTAGCTTTAGATGTATAAGTAGAGAGGCCTAGGGCCTCACTAGGGTCAACTTTTTTTTGCTTGTGTAAACTCTGCTCAAATTTCGAGCTTACTATTTTATGACAGTTTTATGTAATCTTTCTATTTTTTGATAATGAAGATGGAATCCTTTTTCAGCTAGCATTGAGTTACCTCAGAGGGTTGAAGCTCTTGGGTTAGGGCCCAATCCAAGTAGCCAAGCTTCTCTTTACTTGTATTTGTATGCTTTACTTCAGTTTGTAGATTAGTTTGTTGTTAGATGTATTTCTCTTATGGTTAAGAATAGGTTGCTTTTGATGATTTAGTATCTTGCTTCCATTTGTGCTTTCTGTAGTAGGTTAAGCAGTGATCAAAGAAGATTCAAAAGGCTAGCAGTAGTGCCTTGGCTTCTCTTCCTCCCTCTGGGACCATGATTTGAGGCAAAGACTCTCTTGCTGCCCCAAAAACACAGATTTTCCTCATTCCTAGGACTTCTAGTATTTGCAGCTCTCTAGTAGGTTGATAGTCCACTTTTTCTTTGATTTAGATCTTCTTTATCATGTTCACATCTGATTTCAATATTCCTTTTGCATGCTTTCCTTTCTTACAGCATTTCCTTCTATACATCATAGTTTAGGCCATTTTAATGCAAAACTCTATGATGCACTCATTTCATTGGTTGCTTGATTTTCTTGGTTGACTATCAGTTTCTATGCAGCAAATCTCTTCCAATAGTAGGCCATCTTACCAGCAATCACACCCTCCATCTGATCCATGCCCTGTAGGTCTCCCAAACTTCACCTCAATTCTACCCTAGTTTCCTTCATTTTTCATAGAACATCTTCCTCTCTCCTTGAGCAAACCCAATCATCTTTCTCTCTCCTGGTGATTCATGGTAGACCTAGGAACCCTAACACCTCATTCCAACCTTCATCCACCTTTTCCACCCACTCTCACACCCTCAAAACAGCGAAAATTGCTCTCGGCCTCCTGCAGTTTCCCTTTTTTCCTCCTATAGTTTTCTTGTGTCCTCTTGTAGTTTTTCCTGTAGGCTTTTTTGAAGGCCAAGTGTGGGAAAAGCCTCGAAAAGGCCACCTAAGACCTCCTAGGATCCATCCAAACCATCCTACATCCTCCCAAGCTCCAAAATCACCCTCTAACGCCACTTGTTTGCTGCCACACTCACACACAATAAATTAGATGCATGTTAAATTCACATAAAAACACATAAAAATCCAAAAATATCTTTTTTGCTTATTTACTTTTAGAAATAGCATGGTTAGATGTTGTTTACTTCCTTGAGTAGGTAATGCCATTTCTTTCCTGGTTCTCATAGTGTTTTTGGCAAAAGTAGAATTAGCTTGTTAATTAGGGTTTACTAGGTTTGCTTTACATTCTAGTCTTTCTCCTTTCTGTAGTTAGAATAGCATCTGTAGAGTAAGATTTCTTTCCTTTCATCACACATAGAGCTTCTTCTGAAATCTATAGAAGTTGGCTTGAGCTCCTAGTGATCTCGCGCGGGCTAACCAAGTGACAACCTATAGTGAGAACTAGTACTTGTGCATATAGCACCGACACTTACAAGTTTGTTACGAACTACCGGGTTAATAAAAGTAAAGTTGGTAGCCCAGGAGTTGCAGCATTCTTGCTGCAATACTAGTGCTCACCACCTTTTGGTGCCATTTTCGGAGAAGCATCAGAGTATTCTGTGATTACTGCTTTCTTCTATTTTCTATTGCAACATTCTGCTAATAGTTTATTTCGGAAAAAGTAGACTAGTCATTTCTTTTCTTTCAGTTCTGCATTTCCTTTCTTTCCTTTTCAATTCTGCAAATTTCCATTCATCAAGTTCATTTCAGCTAGTTGCAATTTTTTTTTTCAATCACAATTTTAGTTTCTGCAGGTACTTTCAGTGTGGGGAAAAAGAAACAAAAAACCAACCAAAAATATTTCCTTTCATGCCTCGTAGGAGTAGAGATAACATGGGAAAAATTTTCCCAACACCCCCACTACTTCACACAGCCAACCTTCTCTCTTCTTTGGTGGCTGCAATCAAGAAGAACCCTTAGGTGAACATCCAGACATATTTGAAGAACCTATAGGGGAAGAAGAAGAAGAAAACATTCCTCTAGGGCTAATGGTTGAAAACAGAAATGCTAGGGGAAATGGACAAAGAATAGAGGGCACTTTCCCCATTCGGGAGACAAATGGGGACACCAAAATGAAGAATATAAGTCCTTCAGCCCTACCTCACTTCCATGGTCTGACTACACAAGATCCTGACACCTTCTTGTTCGAGTTTGTTGTCATTTGTCGAACTTATGACTATGCAGAAGACAAGAAAAAGTTGAAACTATTCCCTTATGCTCTCAAGGACACAACACTGCGCTGGTTCATGGGATTACCTAGCAATAGCATCACAACTTGGGCTCAGATGCAGCAGGCCTTTAACAACAAGTATTGAGACTATTGTAGTTCAAAAGATAATAAAGAAGAAATCTTTCGAATGACCATAGGAAGTGATGAGTCCCTGGAAGACTATGAAGAGAGGTTCCAGCTCAGTTACAAAAGGGCCAGGTGTACACTTGACCCTGAGTCTCTGAAGTTGGTCCTACTCAGGGGAATTTGGGAAGACCTTTTAGACACCCTCCATCTACTGGCTGGGGGAGACATCTACCAACTATCCTATGAGGACATAAAGACTATTTTTAGAAACCATTCTAAAGCAGCCAAAAAGAAAGGTAGGGGGAGTCAACCCATAGCCAATACCTCTTCTTCCAATTCATCCATTAAAGGTGAAATTGGAAACATGTTGGAAGACTTCAAGAGTGAGATGTTGTAGACTCTTGCCATGCAAATGGATACCTTACATATCAAAAGAAAACAAGAGGAAGCAGAGAGGGCTTTGGCCATTTTTTTCCCTAGATGCACCAAGAGGCATCCTAGGAATGAATGCCCATTGAACTCTATAGAGGTTTGTTCAGTCTGTGAAGAAGATCATTCTACAGATAAGTGCCCTTCCTTGCCCAACTTAAATTTGTATACCAAGGGGCCGAAGGAGTCACTAAATAGATCTATTACATAAACTAAAGGAGGCACATGGACCTAGACCATACCAGAAGGGGTTGTAAGGGACATCTCAGGCACATTACAACCCCAACTAAGTCACCTCCATACCTTCTTAGGGCCCCCCTACTCATCATTCCTGGTCTACGCATCCTCCTTGGTCCTTCACATCTCAATATCATGCCCAACTAGCCACCCATTCATTTCAATCCTATGCTCAGCCGCAACCTCAGTGGAATGCATCTCATCAGGGGTGGAGGCCCCAATACAACTCTCTTCCCACTCTTCTGCCTCCACCACCTGCCCAACCACAACCGTTACCTTCTGCTCCACCAAGGCAACCCCAAATGCCTACCTAGCCAAATCCGAACCCGAACAACAGACAAGCTCAGCAAGTGTATAGTGGGGAACCATCATGCCCAACTTATGCTATGGAGATTCAAGAAATTAACTTGTGATCTGGGAAAGTTCTCCCAGATAGCCAGCCTCCACCCAGGGAGGTTAAGGAAGATAAAGAGGAAAGCGAACCTAAAGCAAATCCACCCTTTCCTGAGAGACTATCCATGACAATCCAGCCTACCCCAGAAGAGACTGAACTCCTGGGAGAATTGAAACATTTATGTGTGAAGATACCACTTCTCCAAGCCATAAAAGATGTGCCTATCTACAATATGTTGATCAAAGAGAAGTGCTTTAGGCATCCAGGAAGGTGCAAGAGAGATGCCCTAACCATCAATGTCATAGGACAACTTTCCGACCTGATGTTGGGGCAGATAATATATCCAAAATATCTGGACCGTGGAAGCCCAGTAGTTGATTTCCACATCAATGGCACAATGGTCCCACATACCTTTATTGATCTGGGATCTGCCATTAATGTGATGACAAAGGACACAATGCTCAAACTTAACCTCCAAGGCTCCTTGAGGAATACCATGACAGTGCTGCAGCTAGCAGACTGCTCCATAGTGACCCCTGAGGGGATTGTGGAAGATGTGATGGTCTCCATTGATTCTTGGGAGTACCCTGTTGATTTCTTAGTTCTCTAGCCAAAGGCAAAGCTCACTGGGTATCCTCTCATTCTGGGAAGACCTTGGTTGGCTATAGTTGATGCCTACATCAGCTGCCGAGCTGGGAACATGACCATAAAGAACGGACACATGTCCAAGTAGTTAATCCTATATCCTCCTTCCTAACCCTTTCTAGAACATGATCTACATCTATGGTTGGAGGAGGAGGATGAGGATGAAGTTTATTCTACACCACTTTGTACATTAGAAATTGCCAAGGGGGGGAACCACAAGATGAGGATGATATGATTGAAAATTTTGATTCAGAATCCACCTCCCAGTGTATCACCATTACAAGACATAGTAAGAGAAACCCAAAACAATCCCTCAACTAATCTCTGTGTGGCCGATCCCACTTCTCTCTGTGTTAAAAATATAGAGTTCAGCCCAGAAATAACATTGAAAATCAATCCATCCCTATCTACTTCCCAGGAGAAGGAGCTATGCAGCATACTGAGAAAACATCTAGATGCCTTCACCTAGAGTTATAAGGAGATGAAGGGAGTGCACCCTTCAGTATGTACTCATCATATATACATCAAGGAAGATTGCAAGCCAATCAGGAAGCCTCAAAGGAGGATGAATCCAACACTTAAAGATATTGTTAAGGAAGAACTGCAGAAATTGCTTGATGCAAGATTCATTTATCCCATCTCTGATAGTGAATGGGTCTCTCCTTTGGTGCTAGTGCCAAAGAAAAATGGTAAGTGGAGAATCTGTGTCGACTATCAGGAATTGAACAAAGCCACTAAAAAGGACCATTTTCCTTTACCTTTCATAGATCAAGTGTTAGACAGTCTGGGAAGGAATAAGTTTTTCTCCTTCCTAGATGGGTTTAGTGGGTACAATCAGATTCAAATCAGCCCAGAAGACCAAGATAAGACCACTTTCACTTGTCCTTGGGGTACTTTTACATACCGGGTCCTTCCTTTGGTTTGTGCAATGCTCCAGCAACTTTCCAAAGAGCGGTATTGAGTATATTGTCTAAACTGGTTCATGATGCAGTAGAAATATACATGGATGATTTTACTTCTTATGGCTCTGACTTTTAGGAAGCTATCTAACCTAGGAAAAGTTCTAGATAAGTGTATTGAGATGAACCTGTCCCTTAGTCCAGAAAAATGTGAATTTTTGATGACTGAAGAGACCGTGGTAGGTCATGCAATATCTCAACAAGGACTGCAGGTGGACCCCAACAAAATTGCCATCATCCAAAGGGTCCCACCTCCTCAAAAGGTGAGAGATGTCAGAAGCTTCCTAGGCTTAGCTAGATATTACAAGAGATTCATTAAAGACTTCAGCAAGTTAGCCTCTCCTTTGTTTGGCCTCCTAGGCAAATATGTTGAGTTCATATGGTCGGAAAATTGTCAAGAAGCCCTAGATACCTTGAAGATCAAGCTAGTGACTACCCCAGTTCTCAGAGGCCCAAACTAGGCCCTACCCTTTCACATTCACACAGATACCTCGAACAAATCAATAGGAGTAGCCTTAGGACAAATTGATGAAAAGCTACCTTATGCCATATACTTTATAAGCAAAAACTTGTCAAAGCAAAGTTAAACTATACAGTGACTGAGAAGGAACTCCTAGCTGTCATGCATTCCTTAAACAAATTTAGACATTATATCATAGGCTATCAAACCTTTGTGCACACCGATCATGCTGCAATTAGATATTTGATGAACAAACCAGATGTAAATGCTCACATTATTAGATGGTTGCTTCTACTGCAGCAATTTGATCTGACCATTATTGATAAGCCTAGTAAAGAGAATGTTGTTGTTGACTTTTTGTATAGAGTATATTTGTCTGCAAGTGAAGAAGGAATGGTGGATGACCAAATGCCAGATGAACACCTATTTTCTATATCAGTACTCTCTCCATGGTTTGCTGATATAGAAAACTACTTGGTTTCAACACAGTTCCCACCACACCTATCCTCAAAAGAGAAGAGTAAGATAGTAAGGAAAAGTGCCCCTTTCACCTGGATTGGAGGCAATCTCTTCAAACTTGGCCCAGATCAAATCTTGAGAAGATGTGTCAGGGAGGAGGAATTCTTTGACATCCTCCTAACCTGTCATGACGGGCCTTGTGGAGGTCATTTTGCAACAAAAAGAACCGCCTTCAAGATATTGCAAGCAGGCTACTACTGGCCCACTCTTCATCAGGATGTGAGGAGATACATGAGCCAGTGTGATCGGTGTCAGAGGATGGGGAAACCCACTCTAAAGGATGAAATTCCCATGCAACCTCAAGTGACCTTTGAGCCATTTGAGAAGTGGGGCATGGACTTTGTGGGGCCTATCAACCCCCCTTCAAAGCAGAAGCAGTACATCATTGTGTGCACCGACTACCTGACAAAGTGGGCAGAGACAAAAGCAATCAAAGTAGTGACAGAGGAAAAAGTAGTTGAGTTTTTTAGGGAAAACATATTCTACAAGTTCAAGTATCCGAGAGAGTTGGTCACAGACCAAGGTAGTTAGTTCACTTCCAACCTGATTGAAGACCTACTCACACATCATAAGATCAAGCACATGACTTCCACCCCTTACCATCCACAAGCCAATGGGAAAGTGGAGGTCACTAATAGAGCATTGGAAGGGATCCTAACCAAGGTAGTGAGCAATAGCAAAAAATACTGGGCAGACAGATTAGTTGAGGCCACTTGGGCCTACAACACAACATGGAAGACCACCACTGGTTCACACCCTATGAACTGGTCTATGGGAAGAAGGCTTTGCTATCAATAGAGTTTGAATTCAATACCCTAAGGATGGCAACTCAACTGGACCTAGACCTCAGCCATGCACAGAAGGAGAGATTACTTCAACTCAATGGATTGGATGAATACAGATTGCAAGCCCTTCTCCATACAAAGGTAGTTCAACTTCAGAGAAAGATATGGCATGACAGAAATATCAGGGAGAAGCAATTCCAAGAGGGAGATTGGGCACTACTCTATGATTCAAGATACAAGGATTTCAAAGGCAAGCTGAGGACAAGATGGCTGGGACCCTACACTGTGGAGAAATGCAATGACAATGGTTCAATTCTGATCAGAACCATTGATGATGAATCCATCCCCATGCTTGTCAATGGACATCAGTTGAAATTTTACAAGAAACCCCTCTCCAAGCGAGAGTTTATTGAAGATTTGAATAAAATAGTGATGGTAGTGGAGCATGTCTTAGCTTCCACTTCACCCACTCACTGAAGAAAAAAGAAAAAAAATAAGGACTCAAGTGAAAACCTCCATGAGGCACTTGAGTCCCATCATTGGGTTGAAAGCCTCTTCTGAGGCGGCCCAGTGATGTCAAAAAAAAAAGGGGAAAAGAATAAGATCCTTGGGTGAAAACCTCCCTGGGAGGTGCCTAGGGCATGAAATTAAGGTGAAAACCTCTCTGAGGCACCCTAGTTGTTTTCAAAAAAAAAAAAAGAGAGAGAGAAAAAATGAATTTTTATTGCATTGCAGGTTTGCAAAAGGACTACAAGGAGCAGAAGAAGGTGCCAAGGGGACCCTGACATTCATACAAGCATCCATCTCATCTTCTCCACACCTTCATCCATCATTTTTGGCATCTCTTTCACCCCACTGTACCTCTTCTTCCAAAACTGTGTTTTCTACAAGAGGCTCCTATAGGAATTACAGAGAGCCAAAAATATCTACAGGAGGCTCCTGTAGGAATTACAGAGAGCCAAAAATGTCTATAGGAGGCAGTTTGAGGGACAAGAAAATCTTCATGAGGAACCTATAATCCCTCTTACCATCTTCAAACCTCCTTGACATCATTTCCAAGCCTTCATCACACTCCAAGCATCATTATTATTTTTTTTCCTTTCCAATAAAAAAACAGAAAAACAGTTTTTCAGTTTTGAAAAAAAACAAAAATAAAAGGAGGAAAAGGCACCATTAACTTTACCTGAATCTTACCTACTATCCCTCCATCATTCATCTCCACCTCTGGCATCATTCTCAAGCTCCAAGCACAGGGAAATAGTTGAATTTTCAAGGGGAGAATCAGCTACAGGAGCTCCTATAGGAATTTCTGTAGCAGCTGATCCCATAGAAGTCCAGCACCAGCAGCAAGGGACAACACATCTGAAGGTTGAAAAGGCATAAGTAGTGTAGCTCCAGCAAAAGAAGAACCTGCAAAAACACACAACAACACATCATCAAGCAAAAACAACATGCATGAATGAAAATGAAGGCATGCAGCAGAGAAAGCCACAACACCTCACAGTCGATGGTAGAAAATACACTTGGATTACAGGTAAGTAGCTAAGTCACTCCTCTATCTACATTGTGTAATTAGGAATCATACGAAGGCAATGATATGGTTGAAATCAAAAGAGGGAAAGGTGGCCAGTTAACTTGGCCACCTTCATTTAGTTGACTCCACTTAACCGAGATATCTCCACATGTGCGTACAGTCAACTCAAGCAAAATATGTGAAGGATAGGTAGTGGGAGGAAGAGTTAACTCCAATGCAGTAATGAGGGGATGATTACACGGGGGGTCATGATGACCAAGCAAGTGGGGACCAACGGTCCTAATCTGGGCAACGTACACCTTGCCAGCTCAGCACTCATAACCGACAACAGCCATAAAAGGTAATGAACACTCCTCCCTGCGCATTCTCACCACCTTTTCTTTAGTTTCTCCTTGTAACTCAGCCACACAGTAGTCTTCTTATGCCCCCACAGCCTCATATCCACCATCCTCCATCAATTTCCTCCATATTTTTGCTCTCGGAATCTTCTACAGGAGCCCTACAGGTTTTCTACAGGAGCACCTACAGGAAATCTACAGGAGGGGCAGTGAGTCATTTTGAAGGGAGAAAACATGATTTTTGGCACGAAATTCAGTTTGAAGAAGTAGGGTTCATGAATTCCCTCTGTTGAATATCAAAATGTGAAAGATTTGGTCTCAAATTGAAGATAAAATGAGTCTTTAAGAGGGTAGAAATACATAAAAAATAAATTAATTAATTAATTAATATATATATATATACATATATATATACATACATACATACATACATACATACATACATATATATATATATATATCTATATATAGATATATATAGATATATAGATATATGTGTGTGTGTGTGTGTGTGTGTGTGTGTGTGTTTTTAAAAAAAAAAACACAGTCCCCTCCGTTTTTCTATTTCACTCAAAATTCTTTGTCTCCACCTCCATATCTGGTTTTTCAAAAGAAGTATAGGAAGGATGATAGGGGTGGTGGGCTCCAGTATTGCAGCAATAATGCTGCAACTCCTGGGACTCTCGTCTTTACTTTTATCAACCCGGTAGTTCGTAACAAACTTGGAAGCGACGGTGTTGTATGCACAAGTACTAGCTCTTGCCGCAGCTGTCACTTGGTCAGCTGGCACAAGTCCGCTAGGAGCTTAAGCCAACTTCTATGAGCTCTTAGAAGAAGCTTTTTAATTGATGGATGAAAGCTAACTCGAAGGAAGCTAATCTATTTGCGAAAAGAGATTGGAAAACTGAAGGAAAACGCAAACCCTAGCAAACCCTAATTCTACCAGCTAGTCCTACTGATGCAAAGGAGAGAATGAAAACTACTGAAAGAGATGCCATTACTTCTATGAAGGTAAAATACATGTGTTTAGACTACCTCTATCTGAAGAAAACATCTTTTTGTATTTTTGATTAAGTCGTTAGTTTCATCATGCATATGCTTTCACTGTTCTTTGACTGTGCAGGGGTGGATCAAGGAGGAGAAATGCTTGGAAGAGGTCAGGAAGGTTCAGAGAGGGTCTAAGGAGTCCCTAACACCCTTCCAGAGAGTTTCACAAAGTTTGGCTATCAAGAAACCTCATTTGTGAGCTTCTACAGGAAGTCTGCAGGGGTTCTACGGGATGTTGAGGGATTTCTAGAGGATGTTCAGAAATTTCTACAGGATGTTTAAAAATTGGATTTTGGAGGATGGGTGAGTGAGGGAAGATGCATGAATGGATATGGAGGTAGGATAGGGGTTTGAAGTGGCCCAAGGACTGGTGGATGGAGTGGTGAGAAGGTGTAGATGGCTGAATTGGCTCAAAGAAGGCTGAAACAATGCTTGCACAAAAAGGTAGGGTTACGTGGGCAAGAGGACAGATGTGAGACGAGGAACCTAGCTAGGAGATGGAGCAGATGGCTTTGATGAAGCTTAGGTGGATGAAAGAGTGGGAGAGACGCTCTGCACTGTATACATTCAACTGAATCAACAAAGTCTTGCAAGTAATCAAAGTCGTAGCTAATCTAATCTAACTAACAATAACGTGAATGAACAACAACTTTATTTGAAAGAGAACCATGTTTATCAACTATGCAATGAAACATTTCAGAGATCTGAACACATAACCAACTTCTGCAAATGAAAACAGTACACTAAGGATTGCATGGTAAAGCAAACTAGTGTTTTTGTTTGGGACAACACGGTTACTTCAATTCCAGCCCCTGATCCAATAAGGAAGAGGTGAAACCAAAAGTGTTTTTTGACCCTTTTTTGGAGCCTTTTTCCTGTTATTATCCTACCAATCTATTCTAAACATCTGAAGCATTCTATTCATAAATAGTGACCTATTTAATCAACACAACTTAATCTGCCTAACAGAAATACGTTTGCAAATGCACAAAAAGGAAAACAATGATGCTTAAAGGAAAGATAACAGTACATAAAGGAGGCCCTAGGCTCTCAGGTTGGGCCCAACCCTGAGAGATACGGCTCCTATAGAAAACTCAGAGTTGATATGAAATAGGACTGCTTATCATTATCAAAAAATAGTCATCAGTGAAGAGTTATGCCAAAATGGCTACAAGAAAACGAGCTAAAGCTAATAGCACTGTAGTGCAAAAATATGCAATGGTTTCAAAAAAGTCCCTTACGAAGGCTAAGGCCTTATCATTTATACACCATGAGGGCCCTAGCAGGCCTCCTAAATCTGGGGGACTTGGCTGTCCAACTGTTAGTAGACAATCCCTTTTCCAAAATCTACTTGGCTGCCTTCAAGATCCGGTTTTGGTGGCCTGTGAGCTCGGAGTTTGGGGGTCAAGATCCCGAGGAAGGGCTATTTAATGTCATAGACAACCCCCCTATGAATCCTCACCTCAAGCTTGGTTGTCTTCTAGCCCATGATTGCTCGTTTTTTCTCCAACATGTGTCAAAAAAACCTGAAATAAGCACGTGTTAGCCACCTAGGAAGAGTGACCACCCTTATCCGTACAAATGACATAAACATACTAAAAAATAATGCATAAGCTATGAAAAATGGAGGATTGAACAAGGATTGAACAAGGATAATTAGGCAAAATGAGCCCAATAGGTTACCCAATGTGGGGGCTTATCAGGGGTTTTTATGAGGAAAGAGCCCACTAACTCCACTAGACTCCATGCACATCCTCAAGTGGTGGAAATATTTACAAGGGAAAACTGGATGAATTTCTTTGAGAAGTTTAGAGGGTTTGATGATGAAATTGCCCGTGAATTTGCTCTCTCTCTGGTCCCTCACACAAGAACTCATGCTACTGTATCCATTAGAGGCTTATCCATTGAAATAACCCTGAATTCATCAGTAGGGTCACTACCCTTCCTCTTGAGCTGCCTTGGAATAAAGATGAGAAAATAATTGGCCAGGCTGCCAAGAGGAAAATTTTCCAAGATAATGAAACCCCTGTTGAAGACAAAAATGGAATTAGGAGGGCTAGTGTACCATATCCCTGGGATGAGGTTAGCTACCAAGTGATCAAATACATTTCTTGTGAGGGGAGGCATAGCGTTGTTTATGGATATCATTTCAGAATCCTCCAACAATTGAGATATGGCATGGATACCATAGCACATCAAAAGCTTAGTATCCCTTACTTTTTCCTTCAATCCCTCATTAACTCCAGCACCAAGGTACAAGAAGGAAATTCACAGCAGCTAGCTCACCATGGCCTAATCAAGATGCTAGTAGAAGAAGCCCTCCATACCCTTACAATCCCTATAGCATGGGAAGTTTTCATAAATATGACAGCTGAGGATAACATCAAGGCATTAACCTATGATTTCAGTCCTACTGTCAGTGAGGAGGGAGAATAGCAAGGAGGAGAAGATGAAGCCAGTGGTGACATAGCAGAGCAAGAGAGGAAGTAGGACGAAAAGAAATAGAGGAGGGGAGAGTTGAAGAGACAGAACAGGAGGTAGAAAAAGAGACAGAGCAAGAGGAGGAAAAAGAGATAGAAGAGGTAGAAAAGGAGGCAGAGAGGACAGAGCAAAGAGAAGAGTCCCCTGAAACTTTGGAAATAGAAGTAGCAGCTGCCCTCACTGCCCTCAGTACATCAGTCAAGAAGAAGTAGAAGAGGAAAAGAAAAACCTCCATGTATTTCAGGCAAAGGAAGAGTACCAAAATTAAAATAGGCAAACCTCAGCCCTCATCAAAGACTCCCATTAACATTGAAGATTCACCATCTTCCAAGGTGAAGTAATCTCCTTCCAAGACACCCATAACCTATGAAAGGAGTACTACAAGATCTTCTACATGGAAGGGAAAGGCAATTCTACAGGACCCCAAACCAGACCTACAAGAGGCTAAAACAGTCCTACAGGAGACACTGTCCAAACTACAGGAGACACAAAAACTTGAGGAAAAGATAGGAGGATAGCCAGAGGTGAAAGAGGAAGCACAAGAGCTACAAGAACTTGACCCCCAGCCTAATCTTGACTCCTATTACAGACTACTTGAGGGAGGCAAGATAATCCCATGGAAATTTGCAAGTCCACTATTTTTCGAATTGGAAAAAGAGAGAGTGAGAATGCATAGGTGGATGCAGATAGCCAAGTCCAAAGGAGTTAAGGATATTGGCCACATGGAAGACAAATTTAGGGAAATGGGCAGGGAATTGAGTTCTCTCAGAGACAGAGAAGCCATTACAAGAAGCCACCTTGAGAATGAGAATGAATTACTAAGGAGGCAGCTGTAGGAGAAAGAGACTCATTTGGCATACATGGCCAGCTTATCCATAGAAGTATTACAATGCAGAACACCAACAAATCTTATGGCCTCTATCTGAAGGATCAATGGCTTTAATTCCAAATAAAAACTTTAGCACAAAGAGGCATAATGTCTTTCCAAGACTACAGGAAATTCATGGATTTTTGTGACCAAAGCACCTCCGAGGACAAAGCAAAGATGGTAGATTTCTATCTACACAACATGGCCCTCACAGACCTGAGTGTGTGGGACTCGAATGCCATGCTAGGGGATTTGCAATTAATGGCCATGGCATCATGGATGAACCATGAAGAATTGAGGGCAAAAGAAATGAAAATATTGTTAATAAAAGAGCAGAATGAACCATTGATGATAAGAGTTGAGCCATCAGATCCTATGGCACTCATCAGCACACACAACCTACTTTCCAATGACCCTCAGATTGCCCCTAAATATCTAGCCAATCAGGAACAAGCCATTGCACACTTTGAAGATATGCTTAGGCTACTTGGGGATGATTGTGTGCATGCATGCATGAGAAGATGGAACACCCTATCCCACAGCTTGCAAATTAGAGAATACCATTCCCCCATGAGGCTGAAGGAGGCATTGAAAAGAGTGCCAATGTACAAGCGCTCCATGCAAAGGTTGAAGGTCAATTGGATTGGCCTCAAACTGAGTCCTCCACTCATATTAGGCATGCTGGAAGGCAAAAGAGAAGAAGAAGAGAAGGAGCAGTGGAAGGAAATAGACAGAAAGGCAGGATTTTATGGAGAACATGAGCAGACCACATCAGAAGCCTGGAATGCTAGGGAGGCCATCAGGGCCATGAAAGACCAAGAGATTGACTACGTTGCTCAGAAGATGAGCAACACCTTCAGTAGGGGGTGATGATGAGCCTCATAAATGGGTAATTATATGGGCTCATTTTACCTCCTAACCTAGTCAAATCAACCATTCTCTTAGCTTATTGTATGATTTTCTGATTATATTTATGCTTATAGGGTGAGTTGAGTTAGTTATTATGGCATGTGGTCTAACATGTATTTAATGCAGATTATTGATGAATTTCGAGGTCAAATTCAAGGATCTAGTGGTCAAATTGAAGCAATAAATCAAAGTAGACAGAGGATAGGACTTATAGGAGGGAACCCCCCTCATTTATTTCTCCTCACTTCGAATTCCCCTTCATTCGGCTCAGAGTACAAGCAGCCGAATCATGCACTAGAAGGCAGTCGAGCAAGTGGAAGATGATTGATAGTTATCTCGAGTTTTGGGAGCCAAGCCTCCTTTATTTTAAGGAAGTCGTTGGTAGCTTTAGATGTATAAGTAGAGAAGCCTAGGGTCTCAGTAGGGTCGACTTTTTTTTGCTTGTGTAAACTCTGCTCAAATTTTGAGCTTACTATTTTATAACAGTTTTATGTAATCTTTCTATTTTTTGATAATGAAGATGGAATCCTTTTTGAGCTAGCACTGAGTTACCTCAGAGGGCTGAAGCTCTTGGGTTAGGGCCCAATCCAAGCAGCCAAGCTTCTCTTTACTTGTATTTGTATGCTTTAATTCAGTTTGTAGATTAGTTTTTTGTTAGATGTATTTCTCTTACGGTTAAGAATAGGTTGCTTTTGATCATTTAGTAGCTTGCTTCCATTTTTTCTTTTTGTAGCAGGTTAAGCAATGATCGTAGAAGATTCAAAAGGCTAGCAACAGTGCCTTGGCCTCTCTTCCTCCCTCTGGGACCATGATTTGAGGCAAAGACTGTCTTGCTGCCGCAAAAACACAGATTTTCGTCATTCCTAGGACTTCTAGTGTTTACAGCTCTCTAGTAGGTTGATAGTCCAGTTTTGCTTTGCTTTAGATCTTATTTATCATGTTCACATCTTAATTTGCAATAGTCCTTTTGCACGCTTTCCTTTCTTATGGCATTTCCAGCATTTCCTTCTATACATAATAGTTTAGGCCTTTTTAATGCAAAACTCTAGGATGCACTCATTTCATTGGTTGCTTGATTTTCTTGGTTGTCTGTTAGTTTCTATGTAGTAGATATCTTCTAGTAGTAGGCCAGCTTATCATCAATCACACCCTCCATCTGATCCATGCCCTATAGGTCTCCCAAACCTCACCTCAATTCTGCCCTAGTTTCCTTCATTTTTCATAGAATTTCTTCCTCTCTCCTTCAGCAAACCCAATAATCTTTCTCTCTCCTGGTGATTCATGGTAGACCTTAGGCACCCTAACACCTCATTCCAACCTTCATCCACCTTTTCCACCCACTCTCACACCCTCAAAACAACGAAAATTGCTCTTGGCCTCCTCTTGTAGGCCTCTTATAGTTTCCCTATTTTCCTCCTGTATTTTTTCCTGTAGGCTTTCTTTCAAAGGCTGAGTGTGGGAAAAGCATCCAGAAGGCCACCTAAGACCTCCTAGGACCCATCCACACCATCCTACATCCTCCCAAGCTCCAAAACCGCCCTCTAACGCCACTTGTTCGCTGCCACACTCACACACAATAAATTAGATGCATGTTAAATTCACATAAAAACACATAAAAATCGAAAAATATATTTTTTGCTTATTTGCTTCCAGAAATAGCATGGTTAGATGTTTTTTACTTCCTTGAGTAGGTAATGGAATTTCTTTCATGGTTTTCATAGTGTTTTTGGCAAAAGTAGAATTAGCTTGTTAATTAGGGTTTACTAGGTTTTGCTTTACATTCCAGTCTTTCTCCTTTCTGTAGTTAGAATAGCATCTGTAGAGTAATCTTTCTTTCCTTTCATCACACATAGAGCTTCTTCTAAAATCTATAGAAGTTGGCTTGAGCTCCTAGTGATCTTGCGTCGGTTGACCAAGTGACAATCTGCAGTGAGAACTAGTACTTGTGCATATAGCACCGATGCTTCCAAGTTTGTTACGAACTACCGGGTTGATAAAAGTAAAGTTGATAGCCCATAAGTTGCAGCATTCTTGCTGCAATACTAGTGCTCACCACATATAGTAGGGCCCAATCACCTTATTGAAAATTCCTCTCCCTAATGTGTTTGTCATGCCAAATCTTCCTACATAGTTGGATTAGCTCAATGTGTAGGATAGATTGCAGCATGAATTCATCTAAAATATTGAGTTGGAGCAACCTCTCTTATTGTGTTGCAATGAAGTCCAAGTCTAACTCAGCTTCCATCCTGAAGATATTGTACTAAAATTCAATGGAAAACATGGTTTTCTTCCCATAGACTAATTCAAATGGAGGAAATGTAGTGGTGGTCTTCTAAGTGGCATTGTAGGCCCAGGCAGCTTCTACAAGTCTATTTTCCTAATCCTTTCTACTGTTGCTAAAAACCTTGGTTAGAATGTTATCCAATGCCTTTTTTGTGACCTCCACTTGCCCATTTTCCTAAGGGTGATAGGAATTGGATGTCCTATGCTTTATATGGTGCTGCTTCATGAGGTCTTTGATAATATTTGAGGTAAATTGTGTCCCTTGATCAATCACCAACTCTCTTGGAAAACCAAACTTGTAGAAGATGTTATCCCTCAGAAACTCATCCACCTTTTGCTCAGTTGTTGCCTTCATTACCTTTGTTTCAACCCATTTATTCAAGCAATTAGTGCACACAATGATATACTTATTTTTTCCTGATGGGGAATCAATGAGCCTAATGAAGTTCATTCCCCATTTCTCAAATGTCTCTAGAGTCACTTGAGGTTGTAAGGGAATTTCATCCTTAGGTTTAGTCTTACCCATCCTTTGGCACTAATCACACTTGGTGGTATATATTCTTGCATCTTGATGTAGAGTGGGCCAGTAGTAACCTGTTTGTAGAACCTTGAATGTTGTTCTCTTAGTAGAAAAATGGCCTTCAAAACATCCATCATGACATGTTGAGAGGATGTAAAAGATCTCTTCTTCCCTCACACATCTCCTTAGGATCTAATCTAGTCCCAACTTGAAGATATTTCCCAGAATCAAAGTGAATGGGGCACTTTTCCTAACAATCTTTCTTTTCTCCTTAGAGGATAGATTAGGAGGGAACCTCCCAACAACCAAGTAGTTGGCTATATCATCAAACCATGGAGAGAGCACCAACATGGAAAAGAGGTGTTCATCTAGGAGTTGATCATCTACCATTTCCTTCTTCTATGTGGGCAAGGTTAGTCTTGACAAGAAATATGCAACCACATTCTCTTTTCTTGGTTTGTCAATAATAGTCAAATGAAATTATTGCAATAACAACCATCTAATTATATTAGCATTGGCATTAGGTTTATTCACTACATACTTAATGGTTGCATGATCAGTGTGGACAAAAGTTTGATTACCAGTGATTTAATGTCTAAAGTTGTTTAAAGAGTGCACCACAACTAGGAGTTCATTTTCAGGATTGTATAATTTAGCTCAACTTTATAAAGGTTCTTATTGATGAAATAGATAGCATAAGGCAATTTTCCTTCCACTTGTCCTAATGCTACCCCTACAGATTTATCTGATGCATCTGTATGTATATTGAAAAGTAATGCCCAGTTGGGACCTCTAAGGATGGGTGCAGTGGTCAACTTTTCTTTTAGCACTTTGAAGGCCTCTTGACAGTTGTTTTTCCAACAAAATTTTGAATCTTTAGCCAGTAGTCCAAACAAGGGTGAAGCCAATTTACTGAAGTCTTTAATGAACCTTCTACAATACCCAGCCAATTCAAGGAAGCTTCTGACATCTCTTTGCTTTTGGGAATACAGACCCTTTTACTGATGGAAATTTTGTTGGGGTCAACCTGTATCCCTTCCTTGGAAATGGAATGCACAACGACAGTCCATGTATTCATAAAAAAATCACATTTATAAGGAATCAATGAAAGAATCATTTCAATGCATTTCTTTAATACTTTTCACAAATTAGAAAGAGCTTCCTGGAAGTCACATCCATAAGGAGTGAAGTCATCCATGTATATCTCAATTGTGTCATGAACAAGGTCAGCAAAAATACTTAGAACTTACCTCTGGAAGGTTGAAAGGGAATTACACAGACTGAATGGAAGGACCCTATACACAAATGTACCCCAAGGACATTTGAATGTGGTCTTATCTTGGTCTTCGCGACTAATCTGTACTTGGTTGTACCCACTAAATCCATGTAGGAAGGAGAAGATTCTCTTCCTTGTGAGTCCATCTAGGAACTGGTCAATGAATGGAAAAGAGAAGCAGTCCTTCTTTGTAGCCTTGTTAATCCATCAGTAATCATAATAGATCCTCCACTTCCCATTTTTCTTGGGGACTAAAATGAGAGGGGATACCCACTCACCATCTAAAATGGGGTATATGAACCCTACATCTAGTAGCTTTTATAATTCCTCTTTTAAAATTCCCTTAAGAGTTGGGTTCATCCTTCTCTGGGGTAGGTGCACAAGCTTGCATCCCTCTTTGATGTGGATAGGATGAATACAAACTGAGGGATGCACACCCTTCATCTCCTTATAGTCCCAAGAAAAAGCATCCAAGTGTTTCCTCGGCACACTACATAATTGTTATTCTTGCTTGGATGAGAGAGAGGGGTTGATATTTAGAGTTCTAGATGGGCTAATCTCCACAACCTTGGCATGTTCTAGGCCAGACTCAACAGAGCACAAATTATTCCAAGGACTACTCTCGGGTTCCTTTATTAGTTCATCAACTGGCATGGCAGTGAGGGGTCGATTTTCTAAGATATGGTCAATAAGTTCATCTTCATCAAGTTTCCCTCCCCCTATAACAATGTCTAGTGTGCATACTGGGTAGAGATATGTTTGATAAAATTCTTCCTCTTCCTCATCCCCTAACCACAAGGGCAATTCATGCTCACTAGAAGGTTGAGAAAGAGGATACATCACAATTTTCTTTGATGGATTCTCATTCTTGATGATCATGTTCCCAGCCATGCAACTAATGTAGGCATCAGAAATGGCCAACCAAGGTCTTCCTATGATGAGAGGATAGCCATTAAACTTGGTTTTGGGATGGAGGACAAGGAAATTAATGGGGTACTCCCAAGAGTTAATGGAGACCATTACATCCTAAATAACTTCCTCAAGAACTACTATGGATCTATATGCAAGCTATAGTACTGTAGTGGTCTTCCTCAAGGCTTGTTGGAGGTTGAGCTTCATCATGGTTTTCCTATTCATCACATTGACTGCAGCCCCAAGGTCAATCAAGGTATTAGTGACCATAATTCCATCGATGTGCACACCCAATACTAGGCTACCAGGATCAAAGTACTTTTGGGAGATTACCCTCCCAGGCATTAGGTTAGATAATTGTCCAACAACATTGATAGTGCAGGTATATCTTCTTCTTTTCCCAGGTCTTTTGAAACACTCTTCCTTGATAAGCTTGTTGTAAATGGGGACATCTTTGATGGCCTGGAGAAGGGGTATTTTGACACACAATTTCTTCAATTCTCCCAGAAGTTTAGCCTCCTTTGGTGTGTGTTGTTTAGGGTGGACCAACCTTTCAGGGTAAGGAAGTGCATTGGCTTGAGGGGCACTCTCTTCCTTCTCTTATTCAAGCACTCCAAGTAGAGAATGTGGGTGATTATCTAGGAGCAACTTCCTAGACCAAAGGTTTATCTCTTGGATTTCCATAGCATAAGCAAGATAGGATGTCTCGCTGCTATAAACTTGTCGTGCCTACTTATTGTTTGGGTTCGGATTGGGTTGAGCAGGTATTTTAGGTTTCGTAGGTGGAGTATGTTGAGGGAGTTATGGTTTGAGGTTGAGGTGGAGGTAGTAAAGCAGGAGGTTGGGTTTTTTTAGGCCTCCACCCTAGTGATAGGTTGCCCCATTAGGAATATTGAGGTGGATATAGCTGGAAAGGAGGGTTAATAGGATGAGGAGGATATTGAGGAGTATAAGGCCAAGGAGGAGGTGTGGACCATGATGAATGAGTGGAAGGATACCAAGGATGGAAATTTTCATTATGATTTGGATTGTAATGAGGAAAATGTGCACCTTACATGCCCTATGGATATAGCCAAGGGCCTTGAGGCCTCCTTTTCTTGATCAAGAAGAGTTGCTCTGAACCAACTTTTTCCCCTTGGTATACAACCTTCAAACCTAACAGAGAGGGAAATTTGTCTGCTGCATGGTTCTCTTCATAGATAGAGAAGACTTTAATGACATTCAGTGGGCACTCATTCCTAGGGTATCTCTTAGTGCATCTAGGGCAAAAGATAGCTAATGCCCTTTCTACTTCCTCTTTCTTCCTTTTAATTTTCATAGTATCCACTTGTAGAGCAAAGGTATGCAACAATTCACTCTTAAAATCCTCTAACATACTTCCTAGCTCATGTTTGAGGGTTGATGTAGAGGGAGATGAACTAACCAAGGCTTGGCTAGATCTACCCTTTTTCCTAGTAGCCCTAGAGTGATTCCTGAATATTGTTTTGATGTCAACATAAGGAAATTATGAGATGTCTCCTCTAGACAACATGTTGACCATTTCCATTACATCCTCCCTGATTCCTCAGAGAAGAACTAGCTTGAATTCATGGTTAAGGGGATAATTATCCCTCCTATAATTGAGTTGGAATCTCTTCTCATAGTCCTCTAAGGATTCATCTGGTCCTAGGGTCATCCTAAAGATTTCCTCCTTTGTTTATTTGGACCTACAATAATCCATGTACTTGTCATTGAAGGCTTGTTTCATTTGGGCCCAAGTAGTGATGTTGCCTCTAGGTAAACTCATAAACCAATGCAAGGTTGCATCTTTGAGGATAGATGGAAACAAATCTAGCTTCTGTTCATCCAAGGCATAGTCATAGGTCCTATAGACAACAACAAATTAAAACATGAAGGCATCGAGATCCTTAGAGGCTAGGCCATGGAAATGTGGAAGGGTGACAGGGTTTATATTCTTCATTCTGGCCTCCCCATTGGTTTCTTTGATAGCGATAAGCTCATTTTGTCTATTTTTAGCCATGGTTTGGGTAGGCGAGCTAGGTTCTTCTTCCCATTTGGGTTCCTTAAAAATTTCAAGTTGATCTCATAGAGGGTCTTCTAACACCCCTGTAGGCGGAGAGGGAAGTTCACAGACACCAAAAAAAAATGATGTTTGACTGCTTGAAGGGGTGGGGTGTTTTGGTAAGAATTTCCCTTAACTATCCCTACTCATACGAGGCATTAAAGAACTAGATCTATTTTTTGAATTATTTTTCTCTTCTATTTTTTTGAAGCTTCCAAATCAATAAGACTGAACCAAAATAAAAAACAGTTAACTCATAAGTAGAAACAATACCTACTTCAACAAATCCCTGGAAATGGTTCCAAAAAGTGATAAGCCCTAGTATTTCATCAAGGATGTTGCAACTCCCAAGGCTCTCAACTTAAATTATCAACCTGGGGTTCGTACAAACTTAGAGGTGATAGTCTATATGCATAGAAGGTTAAGTCTACTCATGTCACCCTCAATAATTAGATCAGATCAAGGTATTCATAGATCACTCCTTCAACTAACTACAAAGAGAATTTCTTATGAAAGCATATCATGGTTGCAAGGAAATGAACATAATTCTAACTACATAAAGGAAAATGACATTCATTAAATGTAAAAGGCTAATTTTAATTTCATGAAAGGAATAAACTAGTCTAGTTGTAGAAGTAAACCATGCCACCCTACTTGCACACTAATCAAATCAATAATATACTTGCATGAATCATTTATCTAATTGCAACTTTCTTGAAAAGGAGGAATTCAATCTTCAACACAACTATGGAATTCAAAAATACTAAGACTAATTCTACTTGTTGTCTTGTGATTGAAATGAGGAAAATATGGGGTCGGATTAGTCTTGGAATCTTCCTTAATCATGAAATTAAAGCCTAGGGGCTATTATTCAACTTCAAAATTCAAGAGTCAAAGTTTAGAGCAAATCTAGTGGGATTTTAGCAATGTTATAGGAAGTGCTACAAGAGGCCTTGTTTTGCTACAGGAGGGGGTATGAGAGCTTTCTGAGGGAAAGGATGGTGTCTTGAAGGTGGAGGAAGGTGGATGGATGTGAATGAAGGGTGTGGGAGCCCTTTTTCCAATCTTAGTACCCCTCGGAGGCCTATCTCTATGGAAGATTTTGAGAGTAATATGAGGTGTCTAGGAGGAAGGTGGAATGACCTAAGTGGATGTGGATGAGTGTTCCAACTCCTACAAGTGAACAACAATCCCTGCAGACTAATCAAGTACATGGATTAAATGACCAATATTGTAGCAACATGAATCAAAGTGGAAAGGATGAGTTGATTTTTTTTCTTTAAGATCTACTCTAACATATACCTAATATAATTATTGAATCAATGCTACTAACTTCTAAGTTGTAGAAACCAAGCATACATAAGAGTTTCAATCCAAATCTTAACAATTTTCCAAGAAATCATAAACACATGTTTTTGGCTTGTTATTGTAGATTTTTCAGCCACCCTTCCCACAAGAGAGGTAGTGGTCACCTGCTACAATTTTTATAATATAACTCTTATTCAAAAAAAGAAAGCAATGAAATAATTTGAAAAAGAACATGTTATGAAACCAGCTCACAAAAAGATAGAAAATATAGATGAATGCCTTAGAAATAAGCCTCTTCAAGGGGGCAACCTCCTTTACATTACACAAATGAACAATTCTTGATGATACAAATGACAAGACATCCTTTCTATATATAGGAGTCTAAGGGGTCATAACATAATCAAAGCCGACATAACAATAATAATGTAAGGGCACAATAATAACAATAATGGGCTTCTATGGGGCACAATAGTAACAATATGGGGACTACATGGGTACAACAATATAATAAGGGGGTTGTACTAATAACAATAAGGGGTTACACTAGTAGTATAGGGGCCTAACAGAACAAGGAAATAATACAAGAGAGGGCCTAAAGCCATTGGGTTGTGCCCAAACCCAAGGGTTTCAACCCTCCAAAGCTAACTCATATGTAGGCCAACAATAAACTTTTCATTGACATAAAATTAGAGTCACATGCATCATCTGAAAGATGAAAATAACAATATCAAGCACTAGGCTCTTAGTAACTGCTCCTATCTCCAACAAAATTTTGAATCCCAATGAGCCTTTAGCCTTGTTTATTTATACAAAAAGTAGTTGAGGGAAGCTCCCTTGAAAAGATTTGTAATTCCCTCCAAAATCTCGAGTTTGGTGGATCTGGTTCCCTTGGATCTTCACATGCACTTGAGTTCCTCGACTGCTAGTGAATTTGAGTTGTTGGTGAGGAATATTTGATCTCAAGCCAAGTTGGCGATTTAATGTTGTGCGAAAGCCCCCTATATTCTCTCTAGATTCCTCCAATTAGCACATGCATACTAAATATCTTTAAAATGCTTATTTTGCCTGCATATTAATCACATTGGACCATGAAATGCGACAAGCACCCTTAGTCTTCCTACTAAGCATATTTTGGTTAAAAAATGCAAATTAATGTGAGAAAAGGAGAGTTTTAAGGGTTGGAGGATAGCACAATGGGCTTCAAAATATACCTATTGATGGGACCCATCAAGGGGACATCCCTCCCTAAGCCCCTTAGGAGTTTTGAAGAAACTAGATGCATACCTATTAATTAAAAAATCAAAGAAAACTAAGGGAGGACAATCCATGATATAATTTACCATAGTAATGTTCATCCTTATGTGTATTAGGGTTAACTTTACATACAACCAATTAACTCTATCATAAGCCTTATGCAAGTCTAACTTTACCACCATGGCTAGGAGTTCCTTCTCCTTAATAGAATGTAGTCCCTTTTTAGATGCCCTTGTAGTATCAAGGAATAGTTTTAGATAAAACCATATTCATCCTTCTAACAAGTATGTTTTGAATGATTTGAATAAGGATATGGGCCCAATTTTATCAAACAAGGAAGGAGAATCCTTCATGGAAATTATGGCAATGAATCTTGAATTTAACGAATCTAAAATTTAACCAATCCCTCTTGACTCTTCCACTACTTTGAGTGGATGTTCTTCAAGGAGATCATAAAAACCAATAAATTTTAATTGTCCAACCATCAATCCCTATACTCTTATCTCTTTGGAAAATTTTCATAAATGCCTTTAATTATTCTTTTGTTATCCCAACCATTAGATCTTCATTGATGTTCTCATCTATAAGTCTTGGAAATAAGGAGGTGGTCTTTATGATTTCAACAATACTATCTCTTTTAGGTTCCTAGTAGGAACCCTTGCAATCAGGGAAAATTTTAAAGATGGAAATTTATCTTAGAGTCTACAAAACTTGGCAAATCTTACTAGTCTTTAATATGCAAGATATAAACTATTTGGTGATACTTCTATTAAAATATTCAAATTTCTAATGATCTTATGTAGTCTTTACAAAAATTTTGTGATTTCTAAGGTAAAAATATTTTATCCTATAAAATTTAGACAAATCTTTTTTAGGAAAAATGGAAATTAATGAATCTTTTTTTGGAAAAATTATGGAAAATTAGTCCATCTGTGATATTTAACCCCTAAATTGTCCATGGTTTCAATATGTGACCCTTAGATATAGTATTGACTTATATCTTATAACACTACTTTTATCTACCCTCTCCATCACCCAAATGGTATTCAAGTTCCTTTTTTATTTAGCATAGTTGTGAAAAAAATAGCATTTTTGTCCATATAGACTAGCTACATTTCCCTAGTATTCATTATCCATTTTGACTCTTCCTATTCAATTGAATTCCTCTTCTTCACATTTAGTTCCTTAACCCTTACTTTGTCACCTTCTGAGAAAAAACCCAACTTATTATGTTTATAGATTTGGGCAATTTCTAATTCCACTCATTTCAATTGATGTTGGAAGTTTTAATACTTTTATTTCACCCCAACAATCATTGAACTTTAACCTTTGTAACATTATTTGCAAATTGATACATGGCACTTCTTTGAGAGTTAGCATAAAAAAATCTCCCTTATTTCATAACCAACTTCACAACGCCTTCATCCATTAACAAATATGAATTAAACTTGAAGGGGGCAATTTCTGCACACACTCCATTATTTTACATATATATTTATAAGAATAATATTAATTGTATTTTACAATACCTACATAATATTTAACATATAAATCAATATTCTAACAATTGGGTTGATTACTCTTTCCTCTTGTAGATTTCTTAACTCAATTCACAACGAAATTATGGTAGCAACTTACCTGGTCCAAACACCTAAGACAATCGTATCTAGATTATTAACTCCAAGGTGGAAATTTTTGCACATCATGGAATATATCTCTATGGGATATAATATGATTCACAAGGAGGCCCTTACATTCTCATGGCATGGAACCTACATTTTTGTGATTAATATGTCGACTTGAGAGAATATTGATACTTACTTGTCTATTCATGCAATCATCAAGGACCATAATGGTTGGAAAGTATCTCTACCCCTCCCCGTGCTCTTGTGCCTACTAGGACCATAATGCCTTTTTTAACCATTAACACCAACATCTTGATTCACTTGTAAGACACATTGGATAAAATAAGTTCTTGAGAACCTTTCATATATCAAGCACAACACAACTTGTGAAGCATTCATTAAAACACCATATCTCATGAAGCATGCAATAAACTCTTCATTGTTGACACTTGCACAATATTACTAGCACTACACACTTGTGAGGCCCACAATATGTAATATTAATCATTAAAATGTATTTATGCATGTGAGATTGTGATAAGATCATATTCTTGTTGTGGGAATGTTCATATCTACATCTAAGATTATGTATGCATAATTTATTCAAATAGCTCCACATCAATAACATAAAAAATATTATTTATAAATTATAAATCACTTGACAAAAAAATATCCGTATAACCTTGTAGTAACCTTCCCTCTAGTTGTCTAAGCCCAATGATATAAAAAGTCAAAATTCCCATTGATTCAAAACCTTGATCAAATTTTAGATGAGCTCGATTTATTCAAATTGGGCAAAATCCCTAGGGGCATTGTTCCATCATGCAGGAATCTTGAATTATGGAAAAACTCTACTGTTGCCTAAATTTTGTGCTAGATACTTATTATATTTATGATTAGAATAAGAGTTTATTTACTATAATATTATTTTACTCTAGAATGAAGTATTGCATTAATATATTCACTGATAACTTGAGATGAAACATTGTTTAATGTATTGATTTAGAGCTATTTAATATTATATCATCATTGTCTTCAGTTGTCATTAGAATACGAAAACAAGAACATTAAAATTCATATCAATTTCGAACTCTAATCAAATTTTCGACAATTTATATCAATTAAAAATTGGACAAAACCTATAAATTCATTGCCCCCATTGATAAAACTCCACTTATTCCTGATATTTTTTCTCAATTCTTATTAAATGTATGATTCAAAAATAATATTTTTTAATCAAATTAACTTGATTCATATAATTCATTATGATTTATAAATTAAAAAGAAACGTCATTTTCAAATATTACAATTTTATTATTATTTTAACTTTTGTTCTCAAACTTTTGTGATCCATAATGATTTTTTAGACTATTTTTCGGATTCATCACGTAGAATACTTTTTTGGTCGATGTTTTGAACCTACTAATGAGGTTCATCTTCACAACCAAGGTGAAAAAACAGATCAATCAAAGAGATTAAATAGCGATGAGATGCATCAAGTTCCAGAATTAGCTATTAGGAATATAATATTATTTAATAAAAACTAACCATAACGGCTAGTTTTTTAGTTAAGAAATTGTAACTAATGAAGTCAAATGTAAGAATTTATTATATACTTAATATTAATTTTTAATTTTTAAGAATTTATTAGATAATTAATATTAATTTTTAATTTTTAAATTATCAATATTGAATCAAAATTAACAATATCAGTTAGATTTTGAAAAACTAATTTGGTCTTAAGAAATTATTAAAATGGAATTAATTTAAAAAAATTATTAAATGATTATTATTAATATGGTTATATATATATATATATATATATATAGATAATAGCAAAAAATAAACGAATAAATAAATAACAAATAAAATAAAATGAAAATCACAAAGGAAGGGCAGGAACCCAACTCTTACTTAATTTCCAACCATTGTCCCTATTGATATTTTTGGCTTGCTTCTCAATTTCAATAGCCTCTCTCAACTTCCTATGGTGGAAATGATCAATCTTCACAATGACCTTAGAATATTCAATGCAGACATGGTGCTTAGTTTTCTCCACATGTTCAACAATAGCTGAGGAGCGGGAATGATTATGCCTGATATCTGTTACATGTTCTAGAATTCTCAGATTAATGGAGCGACAAGTCTCTCCAATGTAGGGAATCCCACATGAGCAGGGGATTGAATAAACCCCTTTCATGTCTTTAGGGTTTACGAGGTCCTTAATAGATCTAAGGGAGCTCCTAATAGTATTAAGGGGCTTGAAGGTAGTAGAGACATTATTTCTCTTAAGAACATGAGTAATCTTATCCGTGGTTCCATGGATGAATGGAAGAAAAACATTTGAATAATGTTGAGATTTCTTAATCGAAATGATCGAGTCAAAATAGAAAATTTCACTGTAAATATTTTGGAATCTAGAATAAAACAAAACCCATTGTTCTTTAATTTAAAACTATTTAACATATATATTCTCGAAATTTAACATATATATTCTCAAAAACTAACCTAAATTTAGATAACAATTACAAAGTATTAAAAACTAATTTATAGGGAGTCTTCTCATTGGGCATTGGACTGGGTTCCTAAGGATGATCCATTTTGTTCAAATTGGGAACAAGTTGTGTGATAGAGGAGACCAAACTACCAGAGGAATGGGAAGGATGGGAACCCATTTCAAGTCTTTGCAAAATGTCCTCCAATCTGGTGCATGTAACTAATCTTGTATGCTACCCTTTGAAATTATGACTTATGCTCTGTAAGGATTTCCATAATGGATGTAAGATTGGATGTAATTTTGTTGCACCTAAGCTATACCTGTTGCATCTCCTCCTACAAGAGATGAAGATCTTTCTCCATCCTAACCAAGCGAGTACAATTAAACATTCTATGTTTGTGAGGGATCAATAGAGTTTGAGAAGTTAGGGGAGAAAGCACCCCATAATACAACAATTTAATAAAAACCAAGATATTTATTTTCCTATCACACCTTTCAAACTATATCTAATTACACAAGGGAAACCACTTACCTTACTTACCAAAAGACCATAAAAGGAGACCACCCATTACCACTAGTAGAAGGAAACAATAGATAACAAAATTCCATTGCCTATACTCCCAAATGCCCCAATTCACTAAATGATAGAAGAAAATAAACCTATATTGAGGAGAGGCCAATAAAATTTGATGTACCTAAAGACATTTATTGTACCAAGAGTTGCAACCACCATGTACCATGATTGTGAGATATCCCTCCAACTCTTAACGACTTATTTGTGTCTTCTCTTGATGTAGGATGTCACCTCCCTAAACATGAGCTTGAGAAAACACTAAACCCATAATATAAATCCATTTAAGATATCCTCCACCTCCAATGTGGGACAAGACAAGGCACCTCAGATATGCATCACTCCTTTGCTATAGATGGACCCTATATTCATGCTTTCCTTCACCTTTCTTATCACCAAAATGATTGTCAATTAAATCTTTGAAGAATAAATCCATTAGTATGAAAGAGTACACCATAACCTCGATCTTTTGACTCAAGCACATTTGGGCACTGTGATCTCCTAATTTAAAAAGCAACTTGCATGAGAAGCCCCCATGTCTTAGTATGAAAAGGGCCAAGTTGAGGGTACTCAAGTAGATACCATAAAACGTCATTAATCTAAATAACATAATTAAGGGATAATATAATATTGACTTCTCCCATTTACAATAATTGTGTAAGGTACAAGTGGAGAACATCGATTTGTGAACAAATCCACATTTTCATTATTTTGTCCTAAAACATAGTGAACAAAGAGAATTGTGATAGTCTTGGACAGAGAGAAAATCATCTTGAAGTTATTTCTTAGTTTTGTTTTCCAAATTGAAGGTTCTGAGGAGTAAGTGATGAATTATTAGATGGGAATGCCCAATTACGATCAACTACGGGAGACTAAGAGCTTGAGCTTGAAGATGATATTGAGATAGATCATAGGTTTCCTCTTGGTTATCTATTGTTTGTTCTAGACCTTAAGAAACATGTGTTCAAGCTAAAGAAGTAGGCTCCCCACCATGTAGATTCTTGATCCTTTTAAGTCATAAGTTATTATGCTGATACACATGTCTATTTTGGGATAGGTTTTATGGAATTTTAATTTAATTATCAATAATTACTAGGTGGATCATAGGGATTTAACCTCCACGTTACAGGTCATTTTGTCGCATTCACTCAAATGGCTTGGAAACCGGATCAATCAACATCCTTGACACGTTGCAATAATACCTTTACAAATCCTTAAGAATGGTCTCTCCAAAGAGTCCAAGAATTATGGGTTTATCAACTTTAAAACTCATTTTTAGACCCATCACACCCTATCTTCTATGCCACATGCAATGGTTTCATGTTGCATAACTGGGCATTTGCACTAACCAGCTCATGTTTCCCTTGCTGCAAGTGCTATGGATCTAGAATTTCGGGAAAAAAAAAAATTATGAATCTTCTCCTTCCAAAAGCTTATAAGATGGTTTTAACCATTTACTATTGATTGAGACCTTGAACTCCTATCATATCTTATCCTAAAGGTATTATCTCTTATCCCTAGATATTATCCTCCCTCATATGTGGATCTAAGTCCTAGATTGGTAAATCCTAAACTACCCTATTTACCCTATAAGTTCAATGCCTCCCATAGAGTCTAGGTTGGCTTTTGGAGACTCTTAGTTATGCCCTGATGTTGTTTCTTTCTACCTAAGGATCCATTACCATCCTTGAGTTGTGATTGAAGACTTTCTTTATGGCTAAGGAATGACACATTTGGTGGGAGACTTCTACATTGTTAAGATCTATAAAAGCGTTATAATCTTCTCCTACATTTCATTAATACAAAATGCTTTTTTTTCCTATACTTATGTATATTTGATGCATATGTATTTCAATGCCTTCTTGACTCATTGATTAGAGATATTGGTTTATGCTATGTGTATGTTGTAGTTCTCGTGCTTGTTATAGTTATTTTGCAGCTTTCATTTGTAGCAATTAGAGCTGGAGCTAAAGTCCACAAGCAGGGAGAATAGGAGAACTTGCTTGGACTCAAGGTAAGTCCTTCCTCCATATTATAATTTCCCTAAGGAAAACACAAGTGTTTTGCTTCTATTGTTTCTAGAACAAACCACTAGATCTAGGGAATTAACTTTTGTCCCATGAAAGAGTTTTTTGTCAAAAAACTTGGTGACTTTGTTGGGGAATGAGATGTTCCTATAGTGGTCTCCTTTGCCTATTAATTTTAGACCTTTTAATCTAACTTAAATTGACTTATTTGTAGAGTAATTAGAACTTTGGAAACCATTAGTTTGAGCTTGGTATGGCTTTTTTTCACTTTTGAAACAAAATTAACCCCAACGCACTTTCTCGTCTAAGACAGAGCAACCTAGAGCACATGTCTCTCTTTGTAAGTGTGATGCATCGCACTAGTTCTTGTGTCTAGCCTATGATGGTTCCTGTAGGATGCAAAAATTGCATTTCTATGCCTTGCTTTGAGTTTTGATTTTGTCCATTGAATTTTCCTAAGTCTTGTACTAATCATTGTCTTTGTAAAAGCCATCAATCTCTTTACATTTTGGTTTGATTTCCTTTTGATGAGAATTTGTTTGGTTTTTCTTTCTTCTTATCAATTACGGTTTGTGAACATTTGGCTTGATTGTTGAATAGATAAAAATAATTTGCATATTGCAGTTGTAGTCTGTGTGAGTTATTTTGGTCAATGGTCTAACTTCTTTATTTAATTTTCCTTGCATCTGAAAATCGAAAAGAAAAGAAAAGAAAAATATCCATTTTTTCATTGCATATAGATTTCTTTGAATTGCATTCGAATAGTACATTGAAATATCGGCTTAGAAAGCTCTTGTTTGTTGCATCATTGTTTCTTTCTTCCTTCCTGTAGATAGATATTCATCAAAACGGAAGATTTATTTTCATCATGCTAGTTGCATCATAGGAAATTCAGGTGAATTTGTACCATGAGCCTTGAAATTGAAGCTTAATTGAAGATCAACTTTAAAATTTATTCAATTAACCTAAGGATCATTTAGAACATTAACGACACACATAGAGGTCTAGGCTAGAGACGTGTTCCAGCATCATTAAACATATGATTTGTTTTTATTTGTATAAGTTACATTCTGGGGGTAGTTGATATTCCACATATGTAAGTATATTGGATCATTCTCCACGTACCTTTGGGTATATCAGATGGCGCTCCTCGTATGAAAAGTATATCAGAATACATCCTATCTTACAAGACACATTAGATAGCAATACCATAGACTGCAATTTGATGTACCTTCGAGTATATTTTGGAAGTCCCCTATAGGTTGTTATCTTGCCATAGGTAACTGATTTGGCTGCCTTGTCTACTGTGATACACTTAACACAACATTCAGGGTGATTTCCTACACGTACTGGAAATGGTATGTTGTGGTTCACAGTGACTTAGTAAAACCTTGTGCCTGGTTACCCCTTGTAATCAATCAGCCAAAATCATCACTTCCCATAAGTATTGAACCCGAAATTACATCTTTACCTAGTGATTCTGACGCAGTCAAAATTGAAGCCCTTAAAACATTAGAACCTAAGGCCATTGAACTTGAACTTCTAGATTCAAATACTTTACAACCTGAGCCTATACAACTTAAAGAACCTCATATACCTGAACTGACTACTTCACTGACTTCTTCTTCTCTTCCTCTGCCTTTTTCTCAACCGGAACTTGTAAATTTTTGTCCTAACGGAAAAAAAACTTCCACCCAGACTTTTGAGTATTAACGACATTACTAAAGAGCAGTCTCGACCTTCATATCCTTGTAACACCCTCCTCCCACATTTACCCAAGTTAATCGGCCTACCGATGTAAACATGTGATTAAGAGTTACTATGTTATGATTCAACCTCTTAGATCACCTTAAGGAAGAGGAATCAACAAACCAAAACCTTACTGACTTCCCTCAAGTGCTACGGGACCCCCAAGGGCTAAACCACCCTTCCAAGTTCCCATACCCTAAGCTAACTTAACTTTTCGCTGACCTAAACTCCAAGTCAGATGCAAAATCCTACATCCATATGATTGAAAGCCTCCAACCGAATGTATAAGCATGCAAGGGAGTGACTACAGTCTCAAATTCATAGTTTTGTGCCTGCTACCACAAAATTTGTGCCACCTTTTCAAGGCTAGACTTCAGGTCACTTCCCAGAACTTAATGAAACTTTCCAAAACAATGAAATACATAAGGAAAAATCCTTCCATACAAAACTTATACAAGAATCTGACCTAGCAAGGCCTAACCATGACATAAATTTTGTCAAACACATAATGAACATGTAATGTATAGGTCATAAAAACACATATGAACATAGGGACCTCATACTTATCTGAGATTCATCAAGAAGGTTTTATGCCCTCTCACAATAGTTTCATTATCATCTATTAGGTCATTCATTCATTAAAATTTCATCTACTAATCAAAACATGATGAGATACATAACTCAAATATGGCATTAACCATGCTTGTAACTAGCATATAACCAGATAAACAACGATAATAGAATCACCATCATAGCCACATAATAACAAGTACATTTGCATATAGAACACAAGAAGAAAATAGCTCCTATTAACATATGCAAATCCAACCAAGTCAAGTAATGTTATACAGTTTTTTTTCACACTGCCAATCTCATATCCTAAGTGGCACACTTTGTGTCGTCAATGTCGCAAGTTTCGCAAAGTGATGAAAGCTATCAAAAACAATGTATTCACCATGAAACATGTTTGAAAGAATCCATGAAGGAAGAAGAAAACTTGCCTTAAATAAATTATGAAGAACTTGTCAAAAACCTTGTTTTGCAAGCTCGGAGCTACTTTTAGTGCACAAACTCGTGTTGGTAACCTTTTGTCTAACTAGTGACTAGCGTTGGTAGTGCACCTTTTGATAGGAAAATCCATGCTGGCCCTCTTGAGGTAGTTTTTCCTAAAATGGAGGTGAATCTTCTCCTACTAGAAGTCTCGAGAACGGCGAGTTGGTTGCAGTTGAATGAGGACTAGAGTGAGACCTCCCATTCATGGTTCTTGATCTTACTTTCATGGACCTTTCCCTTGAAATGTGCAACCTCTCCCTTCTTTTATGGATCGCCAACTCGCTCTCCTTCCCTATAAATCAAACCGCTACCATCTACTTATGGTTAGCTATTGGTTGGCTATTGCTTGGTTGCCTTCCTAGTGCTAAACTATGCCTAAATGCTTCCCATTTTGCTAAGGAGAAAGGAGTGCTTGAAGGTTAAGGCTAGGAATTGGAAACTCACCTAAAGAAGCCTTCCAACATCAAGGCTTAAGTGTTTGTAATGCTCCCTTTATCATCTATTAATAATAAATTATGTGTTTTCTTTCCATAAGTGTGTAAATCATTACTTATTTAGTGTGATACTCCTTGACATGTCACATAATTTATATTGGAATGGTTTTTTCTATGTATATGTTTGTTGTCTCCTCATGATTTTCCTTTCAGGTATTCATCCACATCAGCAAAGAGGAGATTGAGCTTGGAAGTGAGAGAATCAAGGACGACACCAACAGATTTTAGCATCAGAGCGAGGCAGGTCATCTATCCTCCTTTTTGTTTTCTGGTATAAGCTAGGAAAGTTTTCACATGGAATATGTGTCCCATGACCTTGGTCCTATTTTTTCTTTACTAACTTTATTACATGTATTTTTAACTTGAGGTTGTTACAGACTCCTCCCCCTTAGGGGAACACCGTCATCGGTATTCAATTACACCTACAACTAGAAAACCGCTGAAAACCAAAACATACTTCCCGTGGAGCTTTATAACTTAGCTTGATGTAGTATTTACAATGAATAACCTGCTGAAAGAATGACAATTATATCATTCATTGGAGCTTTATAACATAGCTCATTACGGTATTTACAATAACAACCATACATAAATATATACATATACCAAAACTCCTTTGCCTCAACGAGAAAACAATGAAGGATACATAGCCTACATCAGCAACAAGGGAATCCATAGGCTCACACCTCCACCCTCAAAATAATACCAGGATTCACATCCTTCCCAGTAATTCTAAATTTCACTTCCAAAGTCAAAGTCCACATCCAATGTCTAGCGCTACGATCATGCGCCGCTTTTCCTTTCAGTGAATAGTTACTGGATCATTGTACTAGGGCACACTCCTAATGTGTTTCTAATTCCATTTTTCAATGCTAATGACCAAAATAAATGTATTGCTCGACCTTCCCTTCTCTACTACACATTCCCTCAGGAAATTTGGTCACCCCCCTTTCGTGCAATCACATACCTTCCAAGTTCCTTAGGTGACCCCTCCCTTGGTAAGGTTTCCTCACATCGGAAGGTCCAAAAACAAAGGCATATCTATGCCTCAAAACCATCATACCGCTCATAGCATGCTCATGAAAATCAATGGACACTATTGGGTACCAGTGTCCCACAATGGCCCTACTCTTGAAGTGCTTCACCAACATATTGTTTGCTTGTTCAAATTCCTTTTGTTGTTGCTACTAATACTTGTAGTCAATTTCAACCACCCCAAATTGGGCTTTTCATCCATGCTTTCCTGTACCAAGCACATAACCACCATTAGATTCAAAATAAATTGAAATAAACTCAAATCATACCTCATTGGTAGCTCATCAATAAGGTACACTTGCAATTATGTTTACTTCCTATCACAACAAGTCAAACTAACTCTTTGATCAAATCATCATGTATAAACATATCACATTCGGTTAGCTCAAAATGAAGCCATTATAAATCAAAATCATAAATCACATGCAACCATCATAAGTCAAAGTCATAGATCACATGCATAATTAAAACTAAAATAAAATATTGATACTTATCCTTCAAATAATTCTCTACTTATGTCTTTGTTCTTTATCCATTTTGTACACAAACCGGATCAGTTTCCAAACCCAGCAAGCACACAGTACCTTCTCTTCTCTTCAATCACGTACACATACATACAATGTACATCACAACATGTACATCCACACATTACATACAACACCACATAATACATACACCTACACCTGGTGTATCCCACAACACAATACATGCACCTACATCTAGTTTATAACACAACACATACATGTACATAGGGTACAACAAAACAAATACACATGTCATGATACAATGACTACACATTACACATAACATAGCACCACATGTATACAACACAGTGTGTACGATATGTACACAACACCACATGTACATAGCACCACCTACACAATGTGTACATAGCACCACATGTACACAACACCACATGCACGACGAGTACACAACACCACATGCATGACATGTACACAACACCACCTGCACATAGCACCCCATGTAGAACATGTACACAACACCATATGCACACAACACCACATGTACAATCATGCACACAACACCACATGTACATAGAACCATATCTCTATCATGTGCAACACGCCATATGTACACGACACTGCATATGCAACATGCACAAAGCACCATATGTACACAGCATCGCATATCCAACATGTGCACATCACCATTTGTACATAGTAATGAATAAACAACATGTACACAACACTACATAAAAAATATGTACAACAGATACACAATAGTAGTATTGCACATCCAGAGACCACACTATCTCTACCAAGCAACCTTGTCTCTAGTGTCTTTCCACTATCCATGCTTGTCTCAGCATGCCGCAAACCACACTTCTTTCATTCAACTGATGTATCCCTTAGCATTACCATAATTAACATAAACATAGAAATAGTATAATCACATAATATCAATTCATATCCACATGACACTGAGCTCATAAATCTATCAGGGCTACTTTTTCCACTTGATTCCTTGTAAGACCAGGAATATCTTCATGCCATTCTCCTACATAAGCAATCATTCCTCCACAAGAATGATTCCTAATGACCCTATTAGACAACAACATACATAAATACATATAAACATTAGCATAAAACAATCATGATCCTTGAAAACCCTATTAGAAAATGACATACATACATACATATATATAATCATTAGCATAAATCAATCATGATCCTTGGCGACCCTATTAGACAACAACATACTTACATACATATATACATATATAAACATCATCATAATCATAATCAAAACATAATTACCAGATATTATAAGGTCGAGGTTAAGAGAACATCCTTTATCCATGCACAGCATGCACACTATTGAGAACAATGATTCCCAACATAGCCAAGGCATCTGACGCCTCAAATCAATTTACTTTACCTTTCCTATTACCTTTCTCATTATTATCCCTCCACCGTCCATTTATACCAATGGACCCAATCAATCCAACTACCTATCATATTCTTATGTTCAGTTTCCCTTTACTCATGCACCGAGTTTCATCCAGGTCTTACATTACCTATTTGGCACCACACAACTCTCCCCCAGCTCCATTAATTTTCCTTTTTCAAAACCAATTCCTAAGACCCCAAAACACAAAAGGCAAGAACAAGAAACCAATAAGAAGAAACCATGAAAAACCAATAACAATATGACACCACAAACAAAGTGGTATGGCCATACACTAGACATAAACAAAACCGCAAATCAAGCGCAAACAAATCACAAAGCACTGAAAGCACAACACTAGCAACAAGCACCATTAATCAACCCCATAGGTTCCCAATGCTTCCAAGGGAAATCTCAACTTGAGCCTTCTTCAGATTTCATGGAAATCTCTTTTTCCATGGTATCATCTACATCATACTGCCATAAACACACAAATGTCAATGTATAAATAAATATAACAATATACCAGTTATCTTACCTTGTCATTCCAAGCATGTTTCCTTGTAACTGAACACGTCTGTGCCATCTCTGAAGGGACTCCAATTCCCTTGTTGGATCCAACTATAACTATAAACCAACTATTATACCTGTCAAATACATGTTCATGAATATATCACATATCCACATAATGTCAAACAAAATCAAGGTTAAGAAGACTTCATGTATTCATGCAAAGCACTCATTTGTTTAGAGTTGCAGTTTCCAAACATAGCCAAAGGAATTCTCACCCAATTCATTTCTTTCAACTTTTACCTTGTTGTAATTAAGTCTTATTGTGTATTGTCACATCACCCAATTGTTAGCTCTATAAGAAAATCAATTATTACCTTGTCATGCTAATACCAAACATGTTTCCCTACAATTGTTCACACATGTCATCACATGTTCCAAGATCAAGACATGATGCCTATTAATTTGAAATCATCCTTTACCAAGACTAACATTCATGTCATAACCAACAATGAATTCACAGTCATTAGTCATAATGATACAACTAGCACCTACTTACATTCAAGTGCATATCGATTGTCTCAAAACGTAATGTGTTAGTACAACCATCTTAAAAGAAGATAATTTCTTCATGCAACCTTATAGACACATACTCATATCATGCAACTAACAAAACATTTAAACAATTGATAGATGACATAATAGACACCCAAACACTAAATAGATGACATAATCAAACTACCAAACACCAAATAGATGACATGATCAAATACTCAAATACGAAATAGACGACATAATCAAACTCATACCTCAATGTATCTCAGGGAGGCTATCACATCTGCACAAGTCAATCCAAATTAGTACGACACAATATCACAAGTATATCGAGTCATACCTGAATACCATAACCACAACCATATGCATAGGCCAATCCAAATTAACATGATACATGTAACATCAAGATATTAGCTTCAATGACCATAATCATCATGTGTATGAACACAATGCATATAAAAACAAATCAACTACCAAGTATGACTATCTAACACATGTGCATATGAACGCACTGATTAACCAACATCTATCACGCATGTAATCACAACAATCATAGAATAATAGGCATGTACATAACCATAATACTTATAAAAACCATTAATCAAGATACCTGTATGATGATCTTCTTTTACCCCGAGGTCTAGTACTACAACCTCTCTTTAATAATTTTCTTCCCCTGCTCTATCTCATCCAACACATTAGCATTATAAAATAACAAAAACATCAAGATGATATAGAACCACAACAATTTCCATCACAATACATGCACAACAAACACATAGATAGCTAACGTGAATGCATGACCAACGCATTCCACCCATCCAGTCCAAGTGTTGAACCATGCTTCGATACCACAATGCTTCCCATCTCAGCCCTAGGTACTATCAGACAAAGTTTGAAGTCCGTTAAAGATGATATCGACAAACAGCAGCTTAAAGGAGTTTATAAAATAGAGTGTTCCTGTGGAAAATGCTACATTGGTGAAACAGGTCGCTCCCTCGAGACGAGACTCAAGGAACATGGCGCGGATATTAAGAACGAAAGATCTCGTACTTCAGCCCTGGCTGAGCACTCCTTAAAAACTAAACATCATATCTGTCTGGAAAGCGCATCAATTATCGCTAGGGAGGAGCAACATCAGAGACGAAAGATCAGAGAAGCGCTTGAAATTATCAAACATCCTCATAATCTAAACAGAGATAATGGCTTGGAGATTAGCGGCAGCTGGCTTCCCTTGATCAAGGAAATAAAAATCGCAAGCGCACCCCTGGGTAAGGACCTCAGCAGGTAAGTTATCCCCCTCCTTTTTTGTTTTCTTTTAGATCTAGGTATAGAATTTAGGTTAATTTCTAGAATATATTAACCCTAGTTATTAAATTAATTTCTAGAATATATTAACCCTAGCTTTTAAATTAATTTCCTTTTTGTATTAAATTTCCCTAGGTTAATATCAATTTCTCTTTAGGGTTAATATTTCCCTAGGTAAAATTATAATAATATTAATCTCATATTAGATTTAATATTATTAAATCACATCAATATTAATAACATAATTAATATTAATAATAAAATTATTAATATATTAAGAAATAATAATAATTTAATTAACATAATTAAATAATTAATTAATAATAATAATTAATATAATTAATTTTATTAATATTAATTAATATTTTAATAATAATATAATTAATAAGTAATTTTATTAATAATAATTAATTTTATTAATATTAATTAATTTATTAGTAATAATATAATTAATAATAATTAATTAATATTAATTATATATTAATAATATATACTATTAATATTAATAATATATTAATAATATAATTAATGTAATTAATTAATAATATATACTATTAATATTAATAATATATTAATAATATAATTAATGTAATTAATTAATTAATTAAATAATTAATTAGTAATTAATTAATTAATAATTAAGATTAATAGTTTAAATATCCCCTAGGTTAATATCAATTTTCATATTAATTAATATAATAATAATATAATTAATATAATTAATATTAATAATATTAATAATAATTTAATAATATAATTAATATTAATAAATAATATTAATAATTTAATTAAATTACTTAGAATTAATTTTTTCCCCTAGTTTCATAATTAATTCCTTTTCATTTTAGGTTAATATGAATTTCATGCTAGAATTAATTAAATTATACCAAAACAAAATAAAATTTAAAAGCACATTAATATTATATATTAAAACGCACATGACGTGCATGATGTAATGGCTGGGGCGGATGGCTTTCACACCCCCCACCCAAGTTCGAATCCTGCCAGGTTGTAAAAAGTGGAAAAATGAGAAGTTGTAAAAAAGTGGAAAATGAATGGGTCCTACCGAAGCTTACAAAAAAAAAAAAATATTATATATTAAAACAAATTAATTTTTAAAAATTAATATAAAATTATATAAACATAAAAATTAAATATAATATAATAAAAATTAAAAATTATTATTTCAAGCCGACAGTAGGTTTTTCCAAATGTTTCATCCTCATCACTATTTATTATGATTTCTTAGCTGCTCTTCTGTCAATCATCATTCTCTTATCCTGAAGATGGATCCCATTTGGGATTCGAAACGTTGGTACAAAAATACAAAAATTGTGGACTCTCCGATCAATAATTCAAAATATTCAAGCCACAGATCTCTGAAATCCAAGTGAAAAATAGTTACTATTATATGATTCAACCTCCTATATCACCTTAAGGAAGTGGAATCAGCAAACCAAAACCTTACTGACTTCCCTCAGGTGCTATGGGACCCCCAAGGGCTATACCACCCTTCCAGGTGCCCAAACCCTGAGCTAACTTTACTTTTCACTTACCTAAACTCCCAATCACATGAAAAATCCTGCATCCATGAGACTAAAAGCCTCCAGTTGCATGCATAATCTTGCAAGGGAGAGACTGTAGTCTCAAAGTCACAATTTTCTGCCTGCTACGGTGAAATTTGTGCCACCTTTTCAAGGCTAGACTACAGGTCACCTCCTAGAACTTGAAGAAACTTTTCAAAACAATGAAATACACAAGGAAAAATCCTTCCATACAAAACTTATACAAGAACTTGACCTAGCAAGGCCTAGCCATGACATACATTTTGTCAAACACATAATGAACATGTAATGTACATGTCATAAAAACACATCCGAACATAGGGGCCTCATACTTATCTAATATTCATGAATAAGGTATGATTCCCTCTCACAATATTTTCATTATCATCTATTAGGTCATTCATTCATTAACACTTCATCTACTAATCAAAACATGATGAGATCCATAACTCAAATCCATCATTAACCATGCTTGTAACCAACATAGAACCAGATTAAAAATGATAATAGAACAACCATCGTAGCCACATAATAACAAGTACATTTACATATATAACACAAGAAGAAAATAGCTCTCATTAACATATGAAAACCCAACCAAATCAGGGACTTCCATGTACCACTCGACCATAGATTGGGTTGAACCAAATCTCTCTTTTAGCCAATCACCCTCGTTCCATATTCCAAGCATGAATGTGGGAGTCACAACAAAATTGACCATGATTCTCAGGCTTTACCGCATATCCCGCCAAAACGGGTCAAATATTTCTAGGCCCAAAGAAAGCACCTATACAACCAGGCTTTACTGTATAACCTACCAAGGGATTCCTAGGCCCAAACAGAAAGCATACACTACCAGGCTTTACTGCAATCCCACCACATACAAGTCAAGGGATCACTAGGCCTATACAAGCATGGATGCCTCTGGATATCTCCACCTAAAATGTGAGGAATTTTTCCATCTCCACCCTCAGGATTTACTGTATATCCTGCCATTTACCTGTTAAGTATTCCTAGGCCCAACGAGGGTATATAAAACTAGGCTTTACCACAATCCTACCTTTATCGATCCAAGTATTCCTAGGCCTTGTGATTTTTCCTAAGACCACCTCACTCAGTTTCGAAACCATCCGATAATCCAGTTCAACCAAGTAAAAGAACCCCATCACACCATGGCTATCTGTAAATGGCAAGGCATGACTGAAAACCACTATCACAACTGGTAAAACCCATGCCAATGACAACAAGAGAACCAAATACACATATGCATATACCATTCATGCCAAAACTAGCAAGGAAATCATACATGCAACTTGATACCTGTAAGTAATCCCATTGTAGTAGCTTGATCCAACCCTTCCTTACTTGATCTTTGCTTTCCTTTGCCTTCCTTGCCCTTCCTTTTCTTTCCTTTCTCCAATGCTAGAGTGCTCCAATAAATGCTCTAAGTGTCCAAGAGTACGAGAGAATATAGAGAATAGCAATATATCTAAGCTAAAATTGGCAAAAAGACATGAGCTGGTCCTCAAAATCCTTTTTATCATTGAGGCCTATAGTTTCTTCATTTTCCTGCACTTTTCTTTCAGTTTCCTCCTCATGCAAATCTGTGAACTTTCACCTTCCTTTTCTCCTATTTTCTTTTATTTTCTTAAATAATTACCAAATAATGCCCTTTCCTTTTCAAATGCCTTTTCCATTGCCTTTGCCAATTTCCCCTTAGTCATAATAAACCAAATGAACACCTTCTAGGATGTTTTCCCAACATTCAACTTGGAATACATGTCCCATGACCTTGGTCCTATTTTGCCTTTATTAACTTTATTACTTTGATTTTTAACCTAGGGTTGTTAACTCTTGTCCATTTAAGAGGGACTCCTCTTTAACAAGCTCGCCCTTTTCTTACCCCTCATAGTCAAGTACAAGCTCCTTCACCTAGGACTCCTCTTTTTAATTCACCTTTAAATTTCCCTTGGAAAAATCCTTTGTGAATTTTAACCATGACTGAGTCAGCAATAGTCTTTCAACTCGTGTTTGCTATCATGAGTGATTTCACCGAAGAAACAACCACTTCTATGTCGGTAACTTCACTAGAAACTCATTTTTATGGTGGTCCATCAGTATCACATGGCTACTAGTCATTCTCTGGAACATTTTCATGTGCATCAACTAGTCCATGGACTTCTCCTTTATCATCTTCATCTGGAATACCGTTTGGTCCCTCTTTGATGAGTACCTCATAATCTATTCCACCTATTTCACCCCAACCTTCTTTGGAGCAGTAATATGGTCCATTTCTCAGTGGATTGGGACACCTACAACAACCTACTCCATCCTACACTAGGTACCCCCCTCCTAGGGGGCAGTTACCTCCATACACTCCTTATCCTCCAATAAGGGAGCAACCTATTGCTAGAATTTTCCCATATGTTGAACACATGTTATAATTTTGTGCTCCACACTATTCAAGTCATTCATATAGGTCCTCCATTTCTAGGAATGGTTGCTAGTACTTGGCATCCTATGTTTCCCATTAAGCCTGGTTTGGCTATGCCTCAAATTCCTACTTGTCAATACGTTCAAACTATACCTCAACCTATCCAAGTTTCACCTCAAATGAGTCAACCTGTTCAGGTTGTCTCTCAGATACAAACTACTCCAACGGTATCTAGGATTTCTCAAATCCCATCTACCTAGCCTCTTCAAGGTGCATTACAAACTCCATCACTTGGTCAATCCATACCTCAGATGCAAGTGAACCAACTTTTGCATGGAATGTCATGGGTGCCAATGAATCAACCCAATATTGGACTAATATAAATTCCATCCAGACAACCATTCCAAAGCATTCCACAAATGCCTGTTGGTAAAACTATTATACCAAAAATACGTTTTCAAGGCCAACAAATTCAAAATCAATCGTTCCAACCTTTTTTAGAAAACAGTCTTTCAGATTAATGACATTGTAAGGATTCCTCACCAACAGCTAATTCTGAATGGCTAACACTGTACTATGATGCATCCATACTATTTATTCTCTCTTATCGATTGATTTCTCACCTTGTACTGAGGATGAACCACATTATTTGGTTCGAAACGTTGACCCAATCCTTACAATGTGATTAATCCAAAAGATTGTTTTCTAAATTATGGATCACAAAAGTATTCGATATAACATTCCAACCTTATCAAGTTTTTCATGGAATTGGATAACCTGGTTATCGTTATCTTAGTTATCAAAATACTCCTTACCTTGGAATGTAAATACCAGTTTCTTAACCCATTCCATCATACATAGGATACCCTCCACCACAGGTTAACCTTTATCCACAAGGTCAACCTCCATAAAGTACTTTAATAGACAGTTTCCATTTTTTGCAACAATTGAGTTACCATATTTATCTCGGCTAATGAATGATCCCATTTTTAATTCTCCTTGGAGGTCAACCATTCCTACCAAATTATTGAGTGACACTCCAAAATTTAACGGAAATCCTGGAGAAGACCTATCCACTCACGTTATGACATATCATTTATGATGTTCATTCAACTCCTTAAAGGATGACTCCATTTGTTTATGGCTTTTCCAGAGAACTCTTACTAGTATGACAACTAAGTGGTATGTTGAATTTCCATGAGATTCATTCAACAACTTTAATGCCTTAGAAACCACGTTTCTTACCCATTTTCAATTTCCAATTCATTACGAAATCGAAACCAAGCTTGTGACCTCGTTAAAATAGTGTTATTCCACCCACATATCAGATCATATACATGAGTGGAGGTGTCAATGCTGATTGGTCAAAACTTACATTCCCAATTAGTTATTGGCAGAATGGTTTATCAAATCTTTGTTGCCATCTATAACTGAGGATGTTGCTAAAGGTTGGGTTGTTACTAAAGAGCAAGTCATTGCTCGTGCTCAATATCTGGATTTGATTTACACCCAGTCTGGCATGCTCTATGACAAGATACCCAATGCTTCGCGACCCCAACATACTATTCCACTTGTTCCTTTGAAGGAATCACACATTGTTGGTGGTGTGGTTGGTCCCATTGGTCAACAGTCCGCGAGCAAACATTCTGATCAAACTAATTCGAAATATGTTCCCATTGTGACCAATCAAAACCCTCCCAATCCTACTCCTATGAGTACTTCTGAGATAAATGTTGCTCAATATAATAAAGGAAATCTCAGAAACTTGGAAGTAATAAAAAGGGTAAAGGAAAGTGTTGTAGCGGCTACAACCACCCTCCAAAATTCTGGCCTACACCAATTTCGGAGCCTCCCTTGAAGAGTTTTACTTGATGACTGCACACACTCGAGTTCACTCCATGAGCTCATGTGAGTCTTTACATCTACCTTGCTTGTTCATTGCATTCAAGTCTCTGCTCATGCTTGCAACCATGTTCTGGTTATGCTCAAAGTCTTCGCCTCGTATGTGCTTGTTGTCTTCGCTATGAAAGCATCTATCGCACTCACACATGAAGTCACATTCACTGTCACACAAGCGTCGTCTCGACCAATGAAATATCAATCATGAGTGTCACGCTTGTCACTTACACCATCGGTCAGTCTTGTTGAACATGTGTGTCTGGATGGTTTGGTCGTTTCGTGGTCAAGTCATGTGAGTGTGTGTTCGTATGATCACCTATGCATCTTTTGATTGTTCACACACTTAGCCATTTTTTCTGAAATTTCTGACAACTAGAGTTCCCTCTAACAGCCAGACCATTACCCCGCCATCGACTCGATCGATTGTCAACCAGAATAGCACAGAAGCACCAAGCTAGTATTTTCAAGTTGCGCTACCCACAATCAATCCAATCAACTCTCATGTTGGCCACCTTGCAGTCACCCCGAGACTGAATCCCCTCAAAAATTGCATAGAGACCACTAACCTCACCAAGTGTCCATCCCTGTCTCCCTCGGAAAATTGTGCAATTTTCCTAGTCAGTCACCCTGACAGTCGACCGACTGTTCAACTGTTCATCTCGGAAATTGTGTAGTGCTCATGAGTAGGCCTTCTGCAGCCCATCAGTCATCTCAGCTGATAAATTGCACAGAGATGATCAACAGGTTGGCCTCCTAGCCTTAGTGCATTTTTCCTAGCCAACAGCTCCTAGTAGCGGACTGCCAGTTCCCTCCAGGAATTGCGCAGTTACTGCTACCAGAGACTGAGCAGCCAACTACAAGCTCCCTCTGGGAATTGCATAGTTTTGGCTACCAGTGACCCCAACAGCCAACTTGTAGTTCCCTTTGGGAATTGTGCATTTTTTGCTGCCAGTCTCCTGGGCAGTTCCCCAAAAAAACTACACAATCCCTACCTGCTGACCCATCATGCAGCCCGGCCTGTTCCTCTAGAAAATTGTGCAAATCTGGTTGTCCAACCCCGCTGCCCATTCATTCTTAAAAATGTGCAAAGCATGCCTACCTTGCCTTCCAACAGCCCGGACTGTCCCTTCCAAAATTTGTGCAATTTTTTCTTCCAGCAGAGCCAGACCTTGCAAACAGTCACTATTGTCTCAGATTGCCCGTCTCCATCACTCAGTGACTCTTGCGCAGTTTTCATCAGTTGTGCCTGGAACCATCATCCCACTTCACAACCTTGTTGCCTCTCCTGGTCACCTGCATCCGAAATGATCATGTGTCATGGTAGACTAGGAGGGTTTGGATTTGATGTCGTCTCGTCATGAGTGACTGCAGGTACAGGTGCACCAACAAACATGGAAAGACAACGAACGGGATGAAAAAAGGAAGCCCATACAGAAGGACAGGTTCACCAACAGACAAATGAACGATGCATGCGAAACGGATGAACGCAATGAACATGCACCTTCATGAACAGATGAGCTTGTCAAGCCTTCCAACATGCAAGCAAGAAACATGTTGAAGCTTCATCAAGCGAACCAAGGACCGTCAAAGACTCTGCGCACTTCGCCATGTGGAGGTGAAGTTGTGATACACCATGAAGACATCCATCACCCAACAACATTGTAGCTCGACATGCACTCTAGTAGTAACACAAATGTCCCATCATTGTCATGACAAGTCATGTCAAGTCACGTCATGAGTCATGTCACCCAAATCTCCACTATGGGCTTGTTGTCAATCAATGTGATGTAACGTGGAAGTCCAAGAGACCCACTTGTTGAACAAAGAGTCATGTAAGTCAAAAATTCATGGAAGTCAAATGGTCGTGAGGGTAGTTAAACAACCACAAGGGTCAGTTTCACCCTTGGCTATAAATACCCCCTCATTTGTACATGTAAAGGACTTTTCACCTCAGCTCCTCCCACATAGCCAAGTGATTTGAAAATGGGGCACTTAGGCTTCTTGTCTAACTTACAAGAACCTCTCCCACTCCCAAAGCTTTAAACATTCCCAAGTCTTAATGATTAACCAATGCGGAATTAAATATGTGCTTGAAAATATGGGTGTATGCTTGTATTTGTTTTTAACTGATTATACCTTAAATTCTGTTGTTGTGTTGTAAGTTGATGTGCTCAAACTGATATACAAATATACATAACAGTAAATAAAGCAGTAGAGGCAATGTAGTAATAAAGCAGACACATGAACAGTAATATTAATTTGGAGTTCACCCACAACTCTTGGGCTACATCTCTGTGAGCTCTAACTAATTCAACTAGGCTCTCTGCGATTATGGTATAAGTCCTTTTTACAAGCTCTTGGCTCAACTCCTATTGTTTTTACATAGAAATAGTGGGTTCAGACACCATGTTATCCCCTGGCTCTTGAAGCTCTAACTCTTGGCTCTGGCTCTTTGACTCTGACTCTGGCTCTTCGGCTCTGGCTCTAGCTTTGGATCTTCGGCTCTAGCTTCTTTCTGCCCTCTATTAGTTTACAGCCCTCTTGGCTTTTCACTTGGCTTCCAAGTGACTCCCTCAGCTGCTCTTTTGCTTCTGCACTACCTCTTTTGCCTTAGCTTCCTGATTTGGCTTTGTTTCAGCAACAAAATCCCCAAAAATCAACAACAGCAACCAACCTCCTACTGTCTCTATTGTTCTGTGACTTTTTAAGCCAAATCGGCATTGTTGGTTCATTTCCGCTTCTCGGCTTTCTATCTTCTAGCCACAGTGCACTCAAATCCCTTCTCTAAGTGTTAGCAATCATTGTTAAACGCCCTCGGGGATGGATGCCACCTATACTGTAATGGAATGGGTAATCAGTGCTTGAAATCCCTCAATATAGCCATTCTCGGCTTACATAGGAAAACATACCAAATAGAAGAAAAATCCGCAGAGGGCAATGTTCACCGGACTTTAGATTTCCATAATCGTGCACTATATTCCTATCAGGTTTGCCCGTAAGTCGCCATCGCATGTCACAAGGGCCTGCCCCTTTGTATTTTAGAATTGCATTAAAAATATTGAAAATACACACAAGACTGTAGTTGGGCAGATCTCAAAACATATGGAATACCGTTTATAATCTTATCAGGTCTGAAAAATCGCATCGCATATATATATAACATATAGCCGCTCCTCTGTAATGCGCTGATGCGATATTGCGATATCGCAATCGCAAGTCACCCGGTCTCCGGTCTCCATAAGCCTTCCCTTTGGTGTTTCACCGATGCGATATTGCGATGCGACTTGTCGCAATCGCACATCACACATACCCCAGCCGTTTAATATGTGCTCCACTGTAATCACCAATTGTGATATTGCGATCGCACTAAACATATACCATGTGCTGATATCCGCCGACTGCCACCGCCGATTACGATTGCTGATCGGATCTGGACCATTGATTGGCCAAATCCGACGGTTCCTGTTAATTATTGGTTTAAGCCTCCGATGGGCTCGATTTTCGTTGTTTTCTCATATTTTTTCCTCTTTCCCAAAGAACAATAGGGGATCTTCTTTTTATGATAACTTCTTCATCTAAAGTCCATTTTCACCCATTCAAGTTGTGTTGGATTCAGAATGAGGAGATCTTTGCAATGAGACTATTTCCAAGAGCAGCCTGTGATTTTAAATTTCCTCTAATTTACAAAGGATTTGTGCCATTTAGCACCTTTTACCCCTTATATGAAGTCTTTTAGCCTTAGAGGTTTATCCAGGATCCATTTTTGGATCACCAAGAGAGTCTGTAATCTTTTCTTTGAGGAGTAAGTAGTGGCTCCAAGGCCCCCCTGACGGGGTTAGTGATGTATGGTGTAACGATGTGTCTTGGAACTTTCGCTTAATTTAGAAGCCTGTTAATAGGCCAGCATGTTTTCACACATGTATTGTATCTGTTGTAAGACTAATCTTTAACACTTGTAATGCATGTTGCTTTAAACTATGTTCTACATCCGAACTGTTTCATTTGTCGTAATGCATAATCTATTAATGGAAATGTGTTGTATATTTTGTTAATGTTGTCCCGTTTCTGTCAACTGCTCTATCGGACATCAGATAAACCTTTCACCTAAACCTTGTTGTAACAACCGTTGCACTCGTTTGGACTATTCTGTGAGTGATGTATGTGTTATCTTACCTTGTATATTGTGACTGTTGCATCTGAGTGGACTGCTCCGCCAAAAGCTGTGTATGCCCTTTTGTGTTGTGTGTTCCTAGCCAAGTTGGGACTAATCCCTTTCAACCTGGAACTCACCTTCATCTCCTTCCCCTCACAGTGAAAGAACCATTGACACAAGTACACTTACACTCACTAGGCATGCGAACCTCACTTCTCGAAGACAAAGCAAATGTTATGAAACCAGCACACAAAAAGATAGAAAAGAGAGATCCACGCCTTAGAATTCAGCCTCTTCGAGGGGGAAACCTCCTTTACATTACATAAATGAGTAATTCTTGGATGATAAAAATGACAAAACCTCCTTTCTATATATAGGAGTCTAAGGAGTCACAATATAACCCAGCCGACCTAACAATAATAATATAAAGCCACAAAAATAACAATAGAGGGATTCTATGGGGCACAATAATAACAATATGGGGACAATAGGGGCACAACAATATTAATAAGGGATACAACTACAATAGTAATGGGGTAATCACTAGTATTATAGGGACCTAACATTCCCCTCTCCTTCAAAAAAGTGTTGTCATCAACGCTTCAGTAGTTCTGGATGCTTCTGTATAAAATTCTCATCCTCCCATGTGGAATCTTCAGCGGATAAGTTCTTCCACTTGATAAGATACTCCGAAATTGATCGATTTCGTAACTGTCGAGTTCTTGTTTCTGTGACTGCTTCTGGTTCCAATATAATTTTTCCTTCCTCGTCAAGTTCTAGAAATATTGTTTGAACTGGGAGCTTGTCGTCTATAACCTTCTTTAAACATGAAACATGGAAAACTGGGTACAATCGAGAAGCTGCAGGAAGCTCCAATTTGTATGCCATAGTACTAATCTTTTGCAACACCTTGTATGGACCATAATACTTTGGTGATAATTTATTTTCCTTCTTAGCTTGCTTGAGGGACATTTGCTTATATGGTTGTAGTCGTAGGAATACCCAATCACCTACATCAAAACTTCTTTCGCTGCGATGTTGATCTGCCTGTGGTTTCATTCTATTCTATGCCAACACAAGGTTATCCTTTAAGAGTTGGAGGACATGTTGTTGATGTTCGATGTGATGTTCCACTGCTTGAACCTTAGAATTTTCTCTTAAATATGATGTGACGGATGGTGGCTGATATCCATAAAGTGCCATAAATGGGGTCATTTTTGTTGTTGTATGGAAGGAAGTGTTATACCACCATTCAGCCAGAGGCAACCATTTGACCCATTGTGTCTGTTTATCAGATACAAAGCAACGAAGATATCCTTCCAAACATTTGTTTACTATCTCAGTTTGCCCATCAGATTGAGGATGATAAGATGAGCTATGAGCTAACTGAGTACCAAGACAGCAAAATAATTCTGTCCAAAAATTACCAGTGAAAATTGGATCTCAGTCACTTACAATAATCTTTGGGTTTCCATGTAGCTTTTGAATTGTTTCCATAAATGCAGTAGAAACTGTACTGGCTTTAAATGGATGTGATAATGCACAAAAGTGTGCATACATGGTAAGTCTGTCACTACCACCATGATAACACTCTTTCCCTCAGACTTGGGTAAACCTGTGATAAAATCCATTGAAACCTCCTCCCAACGTTGGCTTGGAATGGATAAAGGTTGTAATAGACCCGGTGTCTTAATTGTTTCAACTTTATTTTGTTGGGAAACCAAACGTTCCGCCACAAACTTTTGAATATCTAATTTAACGCCCTCCCAAAAAAATTCCTTCTTAACCCTGTGGTAAGTTTTTAAAAATCCTGAGTGCCCTCCTAAGGGAGAAGTGTGCAATTCTATAAGAATCTTTTGTTTTAGCTAGGAATTCTTACAGAGGTATAAGCGAACTTTGTACCATAGTGAATCATTTTGCCAGCTAAATGTGTCAGACGTACCGGAGTCTTGTTGTAACTTTCGAATAAGTGCCCACACTTCTTCGTCATTCTTCCATTCCTCCCTTGTTTCGTTTATCCAATCTGGTTGGATAATAGAAATGGCGCACAACAATGGTTCCACATCCTCATCCTTTCTTAAGAGTGCATCTGCCACCACATTTTGTTTCCCTTTTTTGTAGATGATTTCAAAGTCATAACCCAACATCTTTGTGACTCACTTTTGTTGCTCTTCAGAGGATAATCTTTGTTCTACAAAGTATTTAAGGCTATCATGATCCGTTTTTACCTTGAAGTGTCTTCCCATTAGGTAGGGTCGCCATTTCTTAAGTGCATGGAGTATTGCCAACATTTCCTTCTCATAAATAGCTTTGTGTAAAAACTTTCCCTTGATTGGACGACTTTCGAAAGCAATGGGTCTTTCATCTTGCATTAAAACAGCACCAATTCCATTTCCTAAAGCATCACATTCCACAATAAAGGTTTTTGTGAAGTCTAGTGTAGCTAAGACCGGTGCTTGGCACATTGCCCCTTTAAGATGCTCGAAGGCCTTTGTTGCTTCTGGAGTCCATGAAAATGCATCTTTCTTCAATAATGTTGTTAGAGGTGCTGCTATTCTCCCATAATTCTTAACAAACTTGGGATAATACCCTATCAACCCGAGAAATCCTCGCAGATGCTTTATGGATGTGGGGATTTTCCATTCCTTAATGACTTTAATTTTGCTAGGGTCTACCTTAACTCCTTCATGAGATACAATATGACCCAGATATTCCACCTCTTGTACTCCAAAGAAACATTTGGATCTTTTTGCATATAATTGTTTCTTCTCCAATAGTTGTAGCACCCTATCAACATGTTCAACATGATCCTTCCAAGACTTGTTGTAGATTAGTATATCATCAAAAAATACTAACACAAATTTTCTAAGGAATGGTTTGAAAACGGAATTCATCAAACCTTGAAATGTTGAAGGTCCATTGGTAAGGCCAAAAGGCAGGACCAAAAATTCATAATGACCCTCATGAGTTCTAAATGTTGTTTTCGGAATGTCTTCAATCTTCATTCTGATTTGATGATATCCTGAACGAAGATCCAACTTGGTGAAGTAAATTGATCCATGCAATTCATCCAGTAATTCATCAATGACAGGAATGGGAAACTTATCTTTAATAGTGAGTTTGTTGAGTTCCCTGTTAGCCTCCTGCTGCAGCAGGTATTCATCTTTCATGATTGACATTTTTACATGCCAAATATGTCATACTTTGCAAGCTGCAGTGTTCCATATTTCCACAAGAAGCCATGAAAGTGTGCTGGTCCAAATGCCACTGCTGTATTCCATTTTTGATGAGCTTTTCAGTTAAGGGAGGGCCAAACAGCTTAATCTTGGTCTCCCTAAGTTTCAATTTCCTGTTTTAGAATATAGAGAATGTATCTGTCCAAACAGTTTAATCTTGGCAGATTTATAGATAGGTAGAGAATCAAAGGGACCCAACTGCTTAAACTGGGCCCTGGCAGAAATAAGTGTAGATTTAGATAGGAAAAATCCAAAAGAAAAATTGTAAATCTGGGTTTGCAAGTCTAAGTGCACCCACCCAAAAAAGAAGAAAAAATGTTAGGTGAATAGGCTGGGTAGGTAGCTGTGGTTACAGAATGGTGATTTATGATCAATTTTGTGGTGCAAAATGTTTACCTTTCCAGATCACAGTCATCAGGCAGTTTCATTCAAAGGAGCTCAAAGGTGAACATAACTAACTCCCCCTTCTTCTAATTCCCCAAAGTCCCTTACTAACTTCCCAAAGAGGTCAAGATCTGCTTGATTCCTCTTAGTTTCTTCATCATCCATATCAGCTGCCTTGGTGAAGATCTGCTTCACTCAAGGATTTTATTCTTTTCAAAGTCTTTTTCCCCAAAATTAGCCTAAGGTCCCTGACCTTGGCGCCTGCTTATCCCCTTCATATTAACTACTAACAGTATTATATAACTCCCTATCAGTTTTCCCCTTTCCCCTATTACAACTTTGTATATAAAATTCCCCTATGTGAATATCCCCTCCCTGGCAATATAGCCATATTTTTATAAGTCCGGGAAAAAACGGTCCATCCGAGGCTGTTTTTAGCCCATCCGTGTCCAAGTAGGGATTAATCCGACACCTGGCCAGATTAATAACCTATCCCCTAGCCCTAAACCCTCAAAAACCCCCTTTTCCGCCCCTAAACCAAAGTTTTGTGCACAAATACATTGACCCGCGCATATTAAACCCATATAACCCCCATAACCCACATAAAACTAAGTTTTAAACCCACCGCACGTTATATTTAAAAGGGAATATTTTGCGCATATTCCCCGCCCTAACCCGCCGTCGCCTCGTCCTTCCCGCCAGCCGTCCGATCGTCCGCCCCGCAGATCGATGGTGGGCGGGCCATCCCATCTCCAAAACGCCCGAGCGTTAGCGTCCAAGAGATGGGCGGTATTACCACCGTACCTCCCGCCACGCGTCAAATCTTGGGCTGTGGCTGAGCCCCCTCTGACAAAACCGCTTCCCCCCCAAAGGTGGTGCGCCACAAAACCACTTACCGCCTCCTGCCCGGTGACGTCACCGCTTACGTCACCCCCTACACAGTCACCGCTTACGTCACCCCCTGCACAGTCACCGCTTACGTCACCCCCTACACAGTCACCGCTTACGTCATCCCCCTCTGCCCAGTCACATGTCGAGTCATCTGCCTGTGTGGCCCCTTGCCACGTGTCATGCCACGTCACCATCCGTACATGATGACATCATGCTGACATCATCCCACCACGTCATCATGCTGATGTCATCGCTGACGTCACCCGCCGTACAACGTCACGTCATGCTGACATCATCAGCACTTTTTTGGCGCGAAGGGCAAAAGTCGCACTTCGGAGCCCCGGAATCAGTTTCTGAGGCAGTTTTTGATGAACGTTTTGCTAGATTTTTTGAGCCTGAATGGGGAATCTTCAGGGAATCTTTTCATTCTGCGGCCCCCAGCAAGCCCGAAAGGCGCCGAATGACCCATTTTTCTTCGCGAAGCTTGCCGGAAGGAGCAGAAAACAGTTTTGAAGGAAGCAGAGGCCGAACAGTGGCCATTAAATGATGATTTAACCCACAGCACGTCAGAACAGCATCAATTTATTGCCAAAGAGTATCAGAGGAAGAAGAAGAGCCAAAGAGTATCAGTCAAGATTTTTAGGGGCTCAAAGCACCTGAACATTGATGAGCCCCCCAGAAAGTCAAATCAAGAGGAGTAAGCCCATCCTAGCTCTCAAATCACAGTCAAAAGCATTCAATACCGCCGAACAGCAATGGTGCAAAGACCAATGCACAGTTATGACAGACGAACAGCACAGAGCCACCAGGACAGACATTAACTCATTTTGATACAGCTGCCCCCAGCATAGCTCAAAGATATTTTCTGGCATTTATTTCTGGATAAGATTAGGTTAAAGTAATCAGTTTTCTGTCAGACCTGTTAGGTCGGCTGTAATAGATAAATTTGGATAAATCTTCCCTATATATACCACCCTCTGTATTGTTTAAAGGGTCGGTTGGTTGATAGTCTTCAGTGGAGACTCGCACTGTATACCTGATATGTTTTCTGTAATCAAAGACTGCTGAAAGGCTTGGAGGAAAGACTGTCTGCTCTGTGTCCAATGGTTTTGAAGAAGTGAATTTGGAATTCTTGTGCTGCAACATGACTCAATAAGTTTTCCTACCTCTCATTTTCCATTGATATACCGTCTAAAATAGTAGAAAGAAAGAATAGTCTAGAATTGGTTTAACTGCCCTCTATGCTCATTTTCTGTTATTTCTTTATGTTTTCATCTGGGTTAGTAATGAATATGAATTCCCTATGGCTCATGTTTCCCCTAATCCATTCATCTTTGACAGTTATCTAGGAATTCTTAATTGCTCCTAGACAGAGCTCACTCACCTTCCCCCTTTTAAGCCGAGTGAGAGATTCTTTGTTGCCTCTCATTCCTTATCCCTCATTCCATCCTTTTAAGCTTTAAGTGTTGTTTCATGAGTAGCTACCTTTCTCCTTATTTCTCTTGTGACCATGAAAACGCACCAGCAGTCCGACTCCTTGACTCCACGCCCAATGGTTTGAAAACATCCAGACTATGCCTTGCCTCTCTGTCTGAAAACATCAATTTTCCCACCAAAAACAAAACAAAACCCTCTGAACCCAAGACCTAGCCTAAAATCCTTTTCAACAAAGTTAAATCATAAAGAGAGAGCCCTCTCTGATTGCAGGTTGGCTAGAACCTACAGTCCAAAGTTGGTCTGTGTTTACCTCGGCTGTATCCTTTTCCGGAGCTTAAGGACAACCTGAGTGATAACACTCCCTATAATTCGGACACATGCGCCATGATCCATCCTTCTTGTGCACCATTACTACTGGAGCAGAGAAAGAACTTTGACTTGGTTGAATTATACCAGCCTCTAGAATTTCTGCAACCATACGTTCAATTTCACTCTTTTGGGCATAGGGATATCTGTACGGCCTGATGTTTGGAGGAACACTTCCTGGAATCAGATGAATAGCATGATCATGATCACGAATAGGCGGGAGACCTTTGGGAGTCTCAAATACCTTGGAATGATTGTCCAAGACTTTTTGAAGATCTGGAGAAATAGATGATTCCAATGTGGAAACATCTAGCGAACATAATTGTGCAATTACACCTCTTTGTTCCTTTTTTAGAAGCTTTGTCATACCGTTAGAGCTTATTATCTTTCCTGGTTTCCCTGCAATACCCCTTAATTCAAATTCCTTTCCTTCCATAGAAAATTTCATGAAAATTTCTTGAAAATTAAAAGCTACTGTACCCAAGGATTGTAGCCATTGGACTCCTAGTACAACATCAGCACCTCCCATTGGAATGGAAAGCATTGGGCTAGTCAATACATATTCTCCCATGGATAGCTTGATATTATGGCACTTTCCAAAGCAATTTATTGTTCCTCCATTTGCAACCATCACTTGACACTCTGGTGCTAGATATAAGAAGCAATTCAATTCTTTTGCTACCTTACAATGAATAAAATTGTGGGTACTTCCTGAATCAATCAACACTATTACCTTTTTCTTCTTGATTTGTCCTTCTATCTTGATGGTTTGAGGAGTGGTAATTCCTGCCAATGCATTACAAGATATGGTCAGATTCATTTCTTATTTATCTAGGCTTTGTTCCTGGAGTATATCCTCTTCTTTTGACCTTTCTTACTCCTTTTCTTCTTCCTCTTCACAATCTATGTAGAATAATTTCTTCTCAGCACACTTATGACCTTTAGTGTATTTGCTATCACAACTGTAACAAAGCCCTTTTGCTCTATTTTCTTCCAATTGTTGTGGTGTCAACCTTATAGGTTGTGGAAGACTACGGGCAACAACACTTCCATCTTTATAGTTGTGAGTGGTATGCTTCCTGGTTGCCATAATTTTTCTTTCCATTTTTCTTGCTAACCTGAATGCCTTCTCTAATGAATCAGGTTCCCAAAGGTGAACATCATGTTGGATATTATCCTTTAAATTCCCTATGAACACATCAATCCTATGCTCCTCTGGAATATTTTTTACCCTTATGTTCAATTTTTGGAACTCCTTAATGTGCTCCATTATTGAACCCTTTTGTTTGAGACTTATCAATTGGCTAAAAAAAGTGTTGCTTTTTATATCCTCATAATGTGTTGTCAATTCTTCTGTAAAAATTTCCCAAGTGATAATTTGTTTACGAGAGCAAAGCCATTGATACCATACAAACTGATTTGGTTCCAAATATAAAGTTGCAATACATATCTTTTGTGTGTTTTTCACATTATTGAGATCAAAAAATTGTTCCATCTGTAATATCCATGTTACGGGATCCTTGCCATCAAACTTCCTCATATTGATTTTTGGAATATGGTGGGTCTTCGATCCAACATTAGATTCTATGGAATCATGATTAACATTTTTTTTGTTCTCATCATGAGTTTCCTTTACTACCCTTTCACCATTAGTGACCATTTCTTGTAGCAACTTATTCATATTTATCTTCAATTCTTCCATCTTATCATCCATGCCATCAATTTTAGCGTCCATGCCATTCATATTAGCTTCCATGCCATCCATCTTAGCTTCTACACCTTTCTTTAAACAATCCATCTTAGCTTCTACACCTATCTTTAAACCATCCATCTTAGCTTCTACATCTTTCCTTAAACCATCCATCTTAGATTTTGTTGCTTTTTGTGCAAGTGACACTTGTTGCACTTGGTCTCGTAATTTTGATATATCATGTTGCATTTCTTCCTCTTCTTCATAAGTCATGCTAGAGCTTTCAGGTTGCTTACTAGGTGTTTGCATTTTCTTTCCTCGGGGCATCAATTACTGATTCAAACTAATTTTTCAAACCAAGCTTATGCAAAAATTTGAAAAAAAACTACACACCTTTTTTCACTTTGTAGAAGCTTGATATTAAATCTAATGTATCTTTGCAATTTCAGATCATCCAGTTCTGAAAGTGCGACCTGTAGTATCCCATTATGTCCTCTTTCCAATGCCACCAGTCTGATCCAAGTTGGATTCTCCAAGGAAGAGTTATGCACAATCTCCCAAGATGACCTGATTATAGACTAGTTCAGTAGAGCGAACTTGTACGACGTGCCACAAGTCACTGTTTCGACCTTTGGATCTGGAAAAGATATACAAGAAACTAAAGTCCGTCCTCGTTCTATACCTTCTTACGAAATTTCAATCCGATGCTCAGAGAGAAATTCATGACGATTTTCCCCAGGTCACCAGTTTGGAATGTAATTCAGGAGTCTGCAAAAAGACCAACTTACTCAGATCATATCTCTGCAAATGTAGCATGAAAAGCTCTGAAATTCGTACGCGAGATTCAGCGCGATTTCTTCTCAAATGGGTTTTTTTTTAGCTTCTAAAATGTCGCCAAAAAAAATTTATAGTGAAAATGCCACGATGACCTGTTTGGAGCAGCAAAACCCTAGAATCCAAAGCTCTGATACCAAATGTTATGAAACCAACTCACGAAAAGATAGAAAAGAGAGATCCGCGCCTTAGAATTCAGCCTCTTTGAGGGGGAAACCTCCTTTACATTACATAAATGAGCAATTCTTGGATGATTCAAATGACAAAACCTCCTTTCTATATATAGGATTCTAAGGAGTCACAATATAACCCAACCGACCTAACAATAATAATATAAAGCCACAAAAATAACAACAGAGGGATTCTATGGGGCACAGTAATAACAATATGGGGACAATAGGGGCACAACAATATTAATAAGGGATACAACTACAATAGTAATGGGGTAATCATTAGTATTATAGGGACCCAACAGCAAACCACTCTCTTGTGCTGACAATCAAGAGTTGAGGCAAATCCTTAAGACGATGGTAACCTAGCCATCATACCAGATGGGACTCCCACACCAAACGGTGTAAGGTCTAGTTGGGACTTCATACCAAGGTGATCCCTTGAATGTGGGTGCATCTATCACCATCAACATTTCTGGCGCTAGAAGGAGGGCAGCCAGTTGTACATGGCTGAAATTCCCCTCACACTCACTCATCAACCATCTAGTCAAGGCAGTAATTCGCACTCCCTCTCACCTACACGTGACTCTACAGTTGTTTACTCCTCACCTCCCAAAATTGAACACGAGATTCCATATCAACTTCACTTCGTCTGTCCCATCACTCACCAGTTCGCAAAAGCAGACAGACTGATCCCAGGCATACCACAACTTCCATACGCATCAAAGAAGTCAAAAGCCACTCCCATGGGAGTTTTTGTGTCATCGGTGGAAGAAGCAGTCCTTGCCACACTTAAAGGTTTGGCAGAAGTTATTGAAGATGGAGAGGAACCTTCGGTCTTCCAGTAAGGCGAACAAGACACTCTTGTGATCTTGGGATCAGACTCCGGTACAGGAGGTGGAGGGGAAGGCAGCGGAGGAGGTGGAGGTGGAGACAAACCAACAAACTCAGAGCCAGAACCATCAGACTCTAAAAGACAGGAAGAGGACGGAGAAGAAGAATATATGTTTGACCCAAATCTTGAATGGATGACTCAGGGAACATTGGCTCTCCCGGTTGTTCTGCACAAGATGCCAAAGCGAACGGAGAGAATGAACATCAATTTCAACCCTGACAGCATGATGAAGGCAGAAGATCATTTGGACAACTTCTACCTACAGCTGTAGACCCTTGAGGTACGACATGACGACGTAGCTTGTAGATTGTTCCCATGTACCTTGGACGGTTGCGCAGCTATGTGGTATCACAGCCTTCCACCAAACTCCATACAGAACTGGGGTGCATTCAAATGCATGTTCCTTGAAAATTTTGCTGATGACAAGACCCCAGCTATGTTACTGAAAGAATTGGGTAGCTTGAAGAAAAGGTAAAAGATTTAAACCAGAGGTTTACACGCACATTGAAAAAAATTGCAGCGAACACCAAACCTCATTACTCCATCACTATTGATTACTACACGCCCGCACTGCCAACCAGCATTGCATAGTTTGTCAAGCGAGCTACGAAACCAACACTCTTGGAAAACTGCGAAGAGGCTATTGTTGTCGAAAAATACCTGCGTGCGATTGGACTCATCAAGGATGATGAACCAGCAAAGGACTCCAAAGACGCGAGCAGGAAGTCCCAAGCAATGGCGAGCAAGGGTAGAGACAAGGAAGCAAATGATATTGAAACCCTCACTCGCCTCGTCAAGAACTTAACAACTGAAGTGTCTAAGCTTAAACAATGGAAAATGGACACATTTGCAAGGAGCTATCCGCCTAGATAGAGACAGGGAAGCAACTCATCAGGCAGCAACTGGTCCACTCAAGAAAATGCGCAGAGCTCTGTGTTCAATGTCGATCAGTGTGCAGATCCTGAGTTCTATTCGTTCCATGAAGAACATCACCCCGAGAACTTTTGTTCGGACTGGAAGCGAGTCGCAAACTCGGTATACAGTCATACACTCGATGCAGAGAGTGGTATGCAGAAGCAGCTGGATGACAGAGATTATGATGAAGGTATTGCACCTGTTGAAGCATCAAGTTCTAGGCATGTGGTGAATGCATATCAGTGCTCGCAAGCAGTGCCGAAGACAAACACCGAGAAGCATCCCCCAAGACAAAATGACCATTACAATCTTAGGAGTAAAGGGGCTCCCCCTACACTTGGGGAAATGCAAGAGAATATTAGACTGCTGATAAGGAAGGTTGATCCACCGACCGCCCCAAAGCAGAAAACACAAGACAAGTCTAGGAAGATAGCGGCGGGCAAGAGTACTTCCATGAGCAGCAAATTGAAAAACACTACGCTAGACAACACGAACATCTATTCTACCCCTGACACCTGTTATATAGGAAAATGACCTCCTCATTAGCTCATAGGAGAAAGACATGATGACTGAAGGACTGGCCAAGTTCACAGGCCGAGTTGTCAACCTAACATTGTCTAAACACTAGCAACCTGCTTTATAAAGCTTCCTAGCAAGGCTAAGGGTGTGTTAGTGCCTAGGGTAACTCTGTCTGTTACCTCGAGAAGAGTGTTAGTGAACCCTAATGAGTTTCTATGGGTCAAGAGAACGAGTTGACTGAGAAATATCCCAAGATTCTCTCCTATGTCAACTCATAAAAGCAGGGAAACATCAGAGCTCAACTTGTTTGGGGGAATTACTAATTCCTAATGGAGTATGAAAATGGGAAAGAACACAAAGGCATGGAAACATCACTACTTTTGCCTAATGGAACTCATGAAGGACTTGGCAACCCTATCCTCACATGCTATATATGCAAGGCTAGGGTCGTTGTGAAAGAGGTCTAACCATTTGAAAGGATTTCATATTTGACTGTCAAGCAGAGTCTTAGACTAAGGCACCAGAAGAGGTTAAGAAGGGAGAGAGATAGAGGAGCTAGAGGGGTAAGGGAAGGCCGATACAACTGATGGTTGTAATCAGTCTTTCCACATCAATATAGAACTGCAATTGTGTTTTCCACTCCGAGATGTTGATAGTATGACTTATTTGTATGTTTATTCAATATCATTAGCATGAGTGGCTTATATATATGCAACTAGATATCTTTATATGTTCATGCATTGTTTATCAAGGTTTTATGCTATTATATTATGCTTGTCTTTGTTATGTGCAGGTTTTGATCTGGAGCTAGCTCAGGGGTCTTTCGTCTAGCTACATTTCACTCTCCAGCAACACCGCACTAAGACTCGAGGTGATAATTCCTTCTCACTTTGATATTCGTTTGTTAAACATAGATATGCAGGCATCTTTGTGACAGTTGCAACTAATCTGACTATCTTCCAAGGATCCCGGGAAGATCCTTCAGGGTTTCTACATCACAAAACACCCGTGCATTAATCCCTATAGAATAATTGGTGACTGTGCATACTTCATCAACCCACAATGAAGCAATGCAAGTATGCAAGAAAGATCGTTTTGCATCAGCAATTCTTTTCGGTCATGGGCCCATTCTCTCCATAGACTAGTCATAATGGCTCAAAACATGCACAAATCAACCCAAAAATCAGTGCAAATGGGGCAAAAAATCTCATTAAATCACTGCCTGGGGTTTTGGGGTGTGCCCTCATGCACTAATTCCCCCCTAGTGACAAATAGGGAGGATTAACACCCTCCCCCAAGTCGTAAAGGGCATTTAACGCTCCCTACAGGCCTAGAAGGGGGTGTTAGGTGCAATTAATGAACTAGGGCTCCCTAGATCTCCAAACAATCACCCCAAAAGCAGCTAAAAAAGGTTGAATAATGCAAGATCATGGTTTTTGCATCTACCTGGGACTGACGGCACATCGAATGGTCGCCCGGATCTCCCACAATCGTCCGTGGAAAATTTGCTCCTCTTTAGCTCCAAAACACTCTCACAGCTCTCAAATGATGCAAATGGTGAAAGTGGAGGCTCAAGAACTCCCTTATAGTCACTTTGGAGACATGAATTATCTTAATTGAAGTCATTAAAGTAGAAGTAGTCCATTTCCAATGATATTTATCATGTGCCATGACCCCATATTGACAAAAATTGCTCATGTTTTGATGAAAGAATTTTCAGGATTGAACAACAGAAATGACCATGTTAGATTCTCAATGAGCGCTTTGTTTTATGGGATGTTTTCTCACTCTAAAACTAAAAAATCCCAAAGTTTTTCATCATCGGGCTCGTTAAACACTTATGATGATGGTACTAGCAATTCTTTTTCCCTCTTTTTCTAGCTCACTAAACTGAAAAATATCTACTGAGCATTATTTTTGGGACTTTTTTCTCGCTCATAAAATTGAAAAAACCCTAAGTTCCTTCTTCAGGCTCATTAAAAACTTATGAAGAAGCTCCGAACATTCTTTTTAGGAACTTTGCTTGCTCGTTAAATCAAAAAAACCCTGAGTTTTCATCATTGGGCTCGTTAAACACTTACGATGACGATATGAGCGCTTTCTTTTTTGGGACTATTTCATGCTCTTAAATCGAAAAATTCCAGAGTTTTTCCCTTCTTCGGGCTTGTTAAATATACGAAGAAGGAATGAGCAGTTCTTTTACCTCTTTTTCCTCGCTCACTAAACTAAAAAAGATACGTCGAGTTTTCTTCATTTGAATCGTTAAAATTCGATGAAGGTCTATTGAGTTTTCGTTGCATGACTCATTAAAATTTCACGACGAATATCGAGTTTACTCTGTCTCCTTGTACTTGTAACAAAATGAGGCAAACATCTATTGAGAATAGGTTTCTCTTTATCCAGACTTAGTAGATTAACTTACAGAAAAGGAACCATTCCGGGTATACTATTAAATCTTTATTGCACCTGGTTAAAAACTATGACAAAGGGACCACCTTGGAGTCATTCTTTACGATCTTTTCAGACTCTCAAAATATGAAAAGACCACGAAGTTGTCTCGTCTAGACTCATTGCATTACACAAATGAGGAATAGAGTTGTTCTTTTTACAATCCTTTTCAGATTCTTAAAACATGAAAGGATTGATGAGTTTGTCTGTCTCGACTCATTAAACTAATCAGATAGGACATAGAGTCGCTCTTTTTATGGTCCTTTTCAGACTCTTAAAACATGAAAATATTGATGAGTTTACCCGTCTGGACTCACTAAACTAATCATATGGGGAAAGTGGACAATAAAATTGTGTTATGTTCCATATTATGAAAAGAGTTTTTTGGCAGCAGTCACTCCCTTGAACATGGCACTCCCTCAGATAAACCTTCCTTGTGATGGCCTCTCAATATGAATCTTACCATCCTATGAGTTTAGCCTATATACCCCGATGTTCTTGCATCTCTGTATCCTAACACTCTTTGGTGTTCATGAGTCTAGTGCTGCATGGTTAAAACCATTGTCGTGCCTTCTATTGTTCAAGGGAAAACCTTTATCTTTTGTTTCCTCCATCAAACCATCAAGCATATCCTATCATCATGCCCTCTATCGTTTTGACCCAATACTCAAAAGATTCCTCAAAAAACAATCATTCTTGTCATGTTTCGTGTCGACTAATGTAGGACACCTTATTGCCTACCTTTCGACAAGTCGCCTCCTATCAACTTCGACACTCTATCTAGGAAGAAGACCCAGAAATACTTCAGTGCCTTAGTACGTGCAGACATCAGTGGCAGGTCACCTTGCGTTTGGTCAGGGGTTTTCATTATTAGCTTCTGGTTAAACGATTCTATGAGTGTTGGATGACAAAAACATTATTCACACTCGCTATATTGTACTATGCATATTGGAGACCATCACCATTTGTGGACATCCTCATGTCTGTTAACAGTCTCCATTATTGACTAGTAATCAGACGATTCCGTGCATGTTTGACCTCAACGCCTATATTCACATGTATCGATCTATGTTGTTGCGGTGAAGTGGAAATCAAGACCTTGGGTAGAGGCTTGCATAACCCAGTCTTGTTTCCTCTCCCGAGTTGCGTTTATTGTTTTTTGGAGACAGCTCATCAGAATGATCCTATTATGACACAGGTTCTACATTGTGCTTATCAACGAATAGCATCATCATATCTCTTTATTGAGAAAATCACTCTGACATAGCTACTGAGCATGGAAATTCCCGACTTAGGACATGATTTTAGTTGTTTTTTATATATGTGTTGTATCAGGTTTCTCCTACCGCCCGAAGTTGCGATCCTTTCTCTCTTCTTTCCAAAGAAAAGGATAGTTAAATATAAAGTATTTCGGCCATCGTCATAGCCTCTGATCTCACACTTTAGGGGGCATCTATTATACAGGAAATGACCTCCTCATCAATTCAGAGGAGAAAGACATGATGACTAAAGAACTGACCAAGTTCATAGGCCCAGTAGTTAAGCTAACGTTGTCTAAACACTAGAAACCTTCTTTATAAAGCTTCCTAGCAAGGCTAAGGGTGCGTTAGTGCCTAGGGTAACTCTGTCTGTTACCTCGAGAAGAGTGTTAGTGAACCCTAATGATTTTCTATGGGTCAAGAGAATGAGTTGACTGAAAAATATCCCAAGATTATCTCCTATGTCAACTCATAAAAGTGTCAACTCATAAAAGTAAGGAAACAATAGAGCTCGACCTGTTTGGAGGAATTACTAATTCCTAATGGAGTATGCAAATGGGAAAGAGCACAAAGGCATGGAAACATCACTTCTTTTTCCTAATGGAACTCATGAAGGACTTGGCAACCCTATCCTCACATGCTATATATGCAAGGCTAGGGCCATTGTGAAAGAGGTCGAACCATTTGAAAGGATTGCCTATTTGACTATCGAGCAAAGTCTCAGACTAAGGCATCAGAAGAGGTTAAGAAGGAAGAGAGAGAGAGGAGCTAGAGGGGTAAGGGAAGTCTTATACAACTGATGGTTTTAATCACTCTTTCTACATCAATATAGAACTACAATTGTGTTGTCCACTTTGAGATGTTGATAGTATGACTTGCTTGTATGTTTATTCAATATCATTAGCATGAGTGGCTTAGATATATGAAAATAGATATCTTTATATGTTCATGCATTGTTTATCAAGGTTTTATGCTGTGATATTATGCTTGTCTTTGCTATGTGCAGGTTTTGATCTAGAGCTGGCTCAGGGGTCTTCCACCTAGCTACATTGCGCTCTCCAGCAACACCACACTAAGACTCAAGGTAATAATTCCTTCTCGCTTTGATATTCATTTGTTAAGAATAGATATGCATGCATCTTTGTGATAGTTGCAGCTAATATGACTGTCTGCCAAGGATCCTGGGAAGATCCTTGAGGGTTTCTACATCACCAAACACCCATGTATTAATCCCTATAGCAACACCTCGGTAAGTCTACACCTCTGGACTACAACTTTCTTGATGACAAGAAGAAAACTTGAGCAAACATCAGTTTGTTCGAGTTGGCTAAGATCCAGAGTTAGTGAGATATCCTGTTGTTTGCACTGGGACAGACAACAATAGACATTGCAACCTCTAACAGCAAGGGAGCAAGCACACCTCTCGGATCACTTTCCACTATGCTCAATACACTCTGAATGGAAGAAGCACACTTAGGTTTCCCCCCATTCCTGCTATCTTTTCAAATTTTCAACTGCAATGTTCACAACTGTCTGGTTGATTTCGGCGCAACGTCATTTTGTTGTCCATTGAGAAAAAGATCAATGCACAATGGAGTGAAACATCCACATGAATCATCTAACTTGATTGAACATCGGTACCAGCCATTGGTGAACTACGAGATGTGATCATCCGACTATCTCATGATGGTCAATTCCACCAATGAGTCAACATAGTGGTTGTATACATACCAGAAGCATAGATATGTCCAACAAGCTAGACGGATATTTTGCTACAGACTGGTCTCACATGTGGCTTCCGTAGAAGGGAAAATGCAACCAAATCCGGTTGAGTCCGAGAGGTACATGAAGAATAATGTCACTTCTCTTAACGGCAAGAATGAATTGTTGGCCTTCGTAGAACTAATGTTTGGCAACTACCCTTGGAAAAGACATTGGAGTGTTATCCTACACGGCCAGCTCCAACCTCATTAGACACGCAGTTGGGACTCCTTCCTTGCCCAACTGATGGTAATGAAACCTGTACAGTTTATTTCTCTGATAGTAGCAATAGTAGCAGCAGTAGTACTAGCACGCCAAACGGTCCGTGTATAAATGAGATGTGGGCCATGAGTCTTGACAAATCAAAAATACATGATGGCTCAAGGACCGAGTGTACCTCAATTGTCCAAAACAACAGACAATTCATTATTTTGAGTTGTGTCAAGTTTGAAGGCACAAACAATGATGTTGAGCATGAAGCACTCAGGTTGAACACAGAAAGGACCAACACTACGAACGAACGGAGCAACCTAGGAACCTATCATGATCCGAAGATAGCTAGTCTCAGTACAAGCTATACACCACGGCAGCGACAAAACTTTGATCGCTTGACCAAATAGTACTGGGATGGGTCTACACGAGTAGATGATGACCTAAGTACACACTACATGCAAGCAATCCAACTCGGCATTCTAGGTAAAGGAGGAGACCAACCATTGCAGCAAAGAATGGGTAACACATACATGTTGTTTGTACTCCTTTCACCGAAAATATTGACTAACATTTTAAGTCTTTGGATTACTTGCAAATTTCGTCATCATACTTGGTTTTCTAATTTAAATCCTTCACATAAGAAATCTGGGAAAATCCACTTACACATCAACTTTATAAACTTGAACCCTTCCCAAAATAAAAACAACTACCTCGTGCCATCGTCCGAGCCAATGTTGCACACAATACCTGAAATAGTGGTGTTTTCTTCACTTGAAGGTCTTCTAGAATGCCACCAGGTTCTGATAGTAGATTCGGTGGACTTGCACTGGTCTACGAGAAGCTTGGCCCACACACATATCATTTTCAATCACTGGGCAGGAGGATTGACAACCTTCCTGCCAATGGCCAAGACCTCAAACATTATTTTCAGTAGGTCGGGCCCTGCTTGTGCCATGTACATAATATTATTGCTGCTTTTTGTTTCATTTGGTTTGTTTTGCTTATTTTCTTTGTTTGGTTTTTCTTACTATTTTTTCTCACGTTCATTTTGTTTGTTTGATATATTACTATTTTTGTTTCCAAAAATAAGTGTTGCCAACTACTACGTCCTGGCTTTTGAATAGAGTATGTAGCTGAAATTTGAGGAAATTTGTGACATTGCAGCACTTGGCTAATCTTGTGTCTGCCTTTTCTATGCTTGGTTGTAACCTTTGGCCGATGAAGTCTTGACGGAAAATACGAATCGTCTGCAAGGGAATTTTCGGTCCAACCGTGATCCTATGTTCACACTAGGAATCCCCATGCATGTACTCAACCTTCTGCTCTATGTGTTCAAGCTTATCCAACTAGTAGAAACGAAGAAGGGGAAAATCTAAACGAGAAAACCTATGTCAGAGGTCTTACATGCTTCTCTGAAGGAACAACCTCTTCTACTCTCAATAATTCAAGATCCCTCTTCCGTCCCAAAAATAAATAAGTGCCTATGCATAGTCCTCTTGAGAAATATAAAGGTGAAAGAAGAAGAAGGCTTCCTACGCAGAGAGGTGAAGCATGCAACTCCACCGGGGTACTGACTAGGCTCATTGGAAATGGAGCAATATGTGTGTTCCTGCATGACTCCGCTAGGGTATTGTCCAGGCCTACTGGAAGCAGAGCAACACCAGAGATGAAAACTTATACTCTGAAAATCTTCAACTCGTGAGCTAAACTACCCTTCCCGGATTCGAAACAATGAGATTGAAGCTAAACTTTTGATTGTGTTTGACTGAGTTGGAAAAGGGTGAACCACGTATGTCCATGGGATAAGTGGGAAAATTGAAGTAACCCGCACAACAATTCAATACTCCCCGAAAGACCAAGGCCCTGTGCTAGAAATGAATCGAAACAGAGAAGTTGGAGTTCTACCAGTGTGTCACCAAGTGTTGTAGCAACTACAACCACCCTCCAAAATTCTGGCCTGCACCAATTTCGGAGCCTCCCTTGAAGAGTTATACTTGATGACTGCACACACTCGGGTTCACTCCGTGAGCTCGTGTGAGTCTTTACATCTTCCTTGCTTGTTCATTGCATTCAAGTCTTTGCATGCTGATGTCTAAGTCATGCTTGCGACCTTGTTCTGGTTATGCTCAAAGTCTTCGCTTTGTATGTACTTGTTGTGTTCGCTATGAAAGCATCTGTGCCCATCCCTGTCTCCCTTGGAAAATTGCGTAATTTTCCCAGTTAGTCACCCCGACAGTCGACCGACTGTTCATATTGGAAATTGTGCAGTGCTCATGAGCAGGCCTTCCACTGCCCATCAATCAGCTAAGCTCAGAAATTGCGCAGAGATGATCAGCAAGTCGACCTCCCGGCCTTAGTGTAGTTTTCCTAGCCAGCAGCTCCTAGTAGTGGACTGCCATTTCCCTCTAGGAATTGTGCAGTTTCTACTGTTAGTGACTGAGTAGCCAACTACCAGTTCCCTCTGGGAATTGTGCAGTTTTGGCTGCCAGCCTCCCAGGCAGTTCCCCATAAAAATTGTGCAATCCCTACCTGCCTGCCCTTCATGCAGCCCGGCCCATTCCTCTGGAAAATTGCGCAAATCTGGCTGTCCAACCCCGCTACCCATTCATTCTGAAAAATGCGCAGACCATGCCTGCCTTGCATTCTAGCAGTCTGGACTGTCCCTCCCAAAATTTGTGCAATTTTACCTCCAGCCGAGCCAAACCTCATAGACAGTCACTGTGATCTTGGTTGCCCATTTCCATCACTCAGTGACTCTTGCGCAATTTTCATCAGCAGTGCCCAAAACCATCATCCTGCTTCACAACCTTGCTGCCTCTCCCAGTCACCTACATCCAAAATGATCATGTGTCATGGTAGACTGGGAGGTTTTGGATTTGATGTCATCTCGTCATGAGTGACTGCAAGTACAGGTGCACCAAAAAACATGGAAATATGACAAATTGGATGAACAAAGGGAGCAAATGCAGAAGGATAGGTTCACCAACAGATGAACGAACGATGCATGCGAAACGGACGAACGCGGCGAACATTCACCTTCACGAACAAATGAGCCTGTCAAGCCTTCCAACATGCAAGAAAGAAACAACATGTTGAAGCTTCATCAAGTGAACCAAGGACCATCGAAGACTCCACACACTTTTCCATGCGGAAGTGAAGCTATGATACACCATGAAGACATACATCACCCAGTAATGTTGTAGCTCGACATGCACTCCAACAGCAGCGCGAATGTACCAGCATTGTCATATCAAGTCATGTCGAGTCACGTCATGAGTCATGTCACCCACATCTCCACTATGGGCTTGTTTTCAATCAATGTGATGTAACGTGGAAGTCCAAGAGACCCACTTGTTGAACAAAGAGTCATGTAAGTTGAAAAGTCATGGAAGTCAAATGGTCATGAGGGTAGTTGAACAGCCACAAGGGTCAGTTTCACCCTTGGCTATAAATACCCCCTCATTTGTACATGTAAAGGACTTTTCACCTCAGCTCCTCCCACATAGCCAGGAGTGTCTGTAATATTTTATTCGAGGAGTAAGTAGTGGGTCCAACGCCCTGTTGACAGGGTTAGTGATGTATGGTGTAACGATGTGTCTTGGAACTTTCGCTTAATTCATAAGCTTGTTAACAGGCTAGCATGTTTTCACACATGTATTGTATATGTTGTAAGACTGATCTTTAACACTTGTAATGAATGTTGCTTTAACCTGTGTTCTACATATAAACTGTTTCATTTGTTTTAATGCATAATATATTAATGGAAATTTGTTGTATATGTTGTTGATGTTGTCTCGTCCATGTTGACTGCTCTACTGGACATCAGACGGACCTTTCACCTAAACCTTGTTGTAACAACCATTGCACTCGTTCGAACTGTTCCATGAGTGTTGTATGTGTTATCCTACCTTGTATGTTGTGACTGCCACATCCGAGTGGACTACTCTACCGAAATCTATGTATGTCCTTTTGTGTTGTGTGTTCCTAGTCGAGTTGGGATTGATCCCTTTAAACTTGGAACTCACCTTCACCTTCTCCCCTCACAGTGAAAAAACCATTGACACAAGTACACTTGCACTCACTAGGCACGTGAACCTCACTTCTCAAAGACAAAGTGAACCACTCTCCTATGCTGACAAGAAAGAGTTGAGGCAAATCCTTAAGACAATGGCAACCGGGCCATCATACCGGATGGGACTCCCATAGCAAATGGTGTGAGGTCTAGTTGGGACTTCATACCGGAGTGATCCCCTAAATGTTGGTGCGTCTAGCACCATCAATAGAAAGAATAAACAAGAGAACCCTCAATAGGAAAAGTAGAAGAATTAGTCTCTTGACGAGAAGTGAAAGCCTCGTTACTCATGTCTTATCTATAATGATGACAATTTCATGAAATACTATCCACATCATGCAAAGATCAATAAGTTTTTAAAATTTGTGTCCATTGTACCTGTCATTTTGATAAATCCTTTCCCAAACCAGGACACAGATACAGTTGTGCAAAATCCATCCTCCTCTTCCTAGGTTATGATGTTATATGTTATTAGCAATAATAATAGTGTCATGGTGGCTACAAGGAATAAGGATTATGGAAACCTAAATCCTTCAACTGGAAAGGTTGATGATCCACCTTCCAACTCTACTCAACCTACTTTTGGTCCTCTTCAAATAGAGAAACCAGCTGTTGAATTGGCTATAAAACCTCCTAAAGGAATTATTCATAAGTTAGCTTTCAACCATCGCATGAGAGCTACACAAAATTACAACATAGTTTAGGACCTCACTCAAATTCCTTCAACCATGTCATCTCTCGAGGTGTTGTAAATTTGTCTTGCCCAGAAGAAATATTCACTAGCCGTGATTAGAGTAGCAGATCCTTCGGATTCAAATATTGTTGTATTTAATCATGAGAACCATACTCCTGATATTTCACCCAAGCTAGCTTTCATGATTCAAGTTGTCATTAGAAGCAAATCTATCCACTGCACCATCGCGGATGAAAGCGCCTCAACTTGTATCATGTCGCTTTCGTGTTGGCAAGCCATTGGCTCTCCAGAACTTAATCAATCACCAACCACCCTCAAATACTTTCATGGGAGAGGATTTAAACCATATTGGATCCTAAATTCATTACAAGTAGAATTAGTTGGCAAAATAGTCTTAGTAGAGGTCGAAGTCATTGACGGGCCTTTAGATTATAACCTCTTTATGGGATGAATATGAGTTTATGCCATGGCATCTGTGATATCAACCTATTTTAGGATGATTTCTTTCCCTCACTAGGGGGCATTGTGGCCATAGATCAACTTTCCTTTTCTGTCACCAATTCCCAACTCACTAGGATCATTCCACTTGTAGTTGAATCCCTACAACCTTATCAACATGTTGGGATAGGATTTCTTAAAGATTCATCATTAAGGGGAAATTTTACGCTCCCTCCTCCTGAGATTCCCAATATGGTTGCCTCTATTAATATGATTTTGTCTTGCACTATTCCATCTAAAACCTGGATAGTACTTGACAGCTCCAACATTGAATCATTTGGCGATGGTATGTCACTCAGTCCCATTGAGTTATAATATGACACTATCTTCTCAACCTGTTTGGAAAAACCTGATACTGATTCCTTAGTAAATTGGGTTAATCATACCCAAGATTCAGGTTTGAATTTTGACCGTTTTTACAACACATTTTCCACTGATGAAAGCATCATGGAGATCATCATTATAGATGAAACCCCATGGGACGATAATCATCATCGATCCACATTGCCTAGAATTCTTGAGAATAATCTTGAAGATTGTTATTCACCCAACATTACTGAGTCATTTTAGGGTTCTATATTTTTTCATGAGGTGAATTCTGATAAGAATTTAGCAAATATTGAGGAGACCATGCCTCTTGATATTTCTATCAAACTGAAGTTGTTGAAAATGTCCATAATGGTGCATCTTATTCTCCCGATGAGATAAAGATTTATAAGGACCTATTTCAAGATTTTTTTTATGTTTTCGCTTGGACATACAAAGAGATGCAAGGCATGATAAATAAATAAAGTGAGGCTCTGATGGGGATCGCGCGCCGCGTCCACGAAGGTCTAGGATAACCTAGCTGCAGGAACCGCAGGATCATAGGCCGCCTCAACTGATCAGCCAGCACAGAAGCGGACTACGGGGTTCAGGTTTGCTCAGCTCCTGAAGACGGTTATCGGCGGTTTGACCGAGATGGAAGACTTCGGTGTTACGGACCTCGTGGATTACTCCGAGGATCCACTAGAGGGGCATAAAATATTTGGAAACCCTAATGAGGTGTCCCCAGGTTTCTTTACACCAGTTGTTGAAGTGGCCTCCACACAGGACACCCCACCTGTGGTCTCCCTGCCTGATCCACTCTCCACATCGTATGATCTGGAAGCTCCACCTCTCTCGCCTGGGACTGCCCTTCTACTTTCCTCTCTCACACCAAACTCCTTGGCATTCGACCCGCTCCCATCGCCGCGTTTCGATCCAACATTAGCTCAAGCAGAGACTCGGGAGACAGCAGAAAAACCCCAACAAGAAGCTGGGATTAGGCCTTCCGGTTGTTTCAGTACTCCGGCCCTCAATGTACAGCCTACAAAACCCTCCCCTCCGGTTAGGGTTTCAAATCCACTTGTAGATCACCCAACGGCGCCTCGCACGAAGAAGCGGAAATCGAAGTGCATCAGAGCGACGGCAAAAGACATCTCCATAGCCTTTGGTGACCCCACCGAATTTGAGGATACTATGGCACTGGCTCGGACGGTCCTGGTTGGACATGTGCGGGGGCGTACCTTCTCGGCGGAAAGATTGACGCTATGGGTTAAAGAAATATGGGGTGCTCTTTTCTCAGAATTGCCAGAGGTACAAGAACTTCCAAGGGGATGGTTCTCACTCCACTTTGCGAACGAGGGCTTCACGGACACAGTACTGGCACATAGAAATGGCACATGTGCTATTGAAACGGTGGAGCCTCCTATTCGATCCTAAGCGCGAACAGATTGGAGCAGGCCCACTGTGGGTGCGACTGCCGAGGCTGCCTTTACAATATTGGACTGAGGAAGCATTCATCAGAATTGGGAACGCATTGGGTACGTATTTGGACCATGATCGTACGTATAAGGACACAAAGAAAAGAACCCTAGCTAGAATTCTGGTGCACCTGGACACTCAGGATGGCCTGGAAGAAAAAATCACTCTAAAATGGGGAAAATTCAGCAGAACACAGATTCTGGATTATGAAGGCGTTCCATTCCGTTGCAACCGCTGTCACCAAGTGGGTCACCTATTCAAGGAATGTCCATTGTACAAAAGTCAGGAAGGATCTCCAAAAATCTCGCATGCGGCATCCAGAGGTGTCTCCCCAATCATCCCCCGTCCTCCACAAAGCAGCGCGGTACCTCAAGGCGCCCCAGAGAAAGCAGACATGCTCAAGACAGCCCCGCCCTCGCCTCCACTGACTAGGGCTCAGGCAGAAGCAGCGGCAGCGCAAGCTTCGGGTACCTCACTTATCCCTCCCTCTAACTCTTTAGATCTCTCATCTGTATATGTGAATTCATTTGCATGTACCATGGCACAGTGCTCTATCCCTCCGCCCCCTCTGATCCCATCTACTACTCCGCCCTCATTGTCCCTCACTTCTTCGCCATCCTCGCTTTCATCTTCTAGATCGACTCCCTCCCATCCATACTCCCTTCGCCCTCGGTCTTCACATTTGGAGGCCTCTAATACACAATTCGGGTTGGGTTTAGTCCCTCTTGGTCCTAGTTTCCTATCTTCCCGAGGTCGTAAATCAAATCTCAATAAAGCCATCTGGCATGCAGGCGCGGAAGTGGCTGCTGGGTGCCAAGCCACCATCGATGGGGTCCTTAGAGCATCAAAACCCCCAAAGATTGGTCCCCCATGAAGTGCCTCTCCTTTAACTGCCGGGGCATGGCTAGTTCCCCAAAGAAACTAGCCCTCAAACGACTTTTTGAGGTCGAATCACCTGATATCATTCTTCTACAAGAAACCCTCAGCCCTGCAGAGTCAACTACTCACTCCCTCACCTCTTTGTCGGCAAGATGGAATTTCCTCGCTACTAATGCTATTGGCAGATCGGGGGGGGCTGGCGATTGGGTACAATCCCAAATCTATCAGATTGGACTCCTCTTGGGGAGGCCACGGCTATATGGGAGTGGACATATTCTCAATAGACCTTGGCCTCACCCTTCGCATCGTCAATATATATGGACCCTGTCAACAGCGGGAAATTTTTTGGAGACATCTACTCAACTGTAACCTATTGACACTTGATCGCATCATTTTGGGAGGAGACTTGAACTTTTCTCTGGGGTTCAGGGAGTCATGGGGTTCAATGGCCCAAGTAGATTCCATCACAGATTTCATGAGGAGCTTATTGGAGCAGCACGATTTCATTGACATCCCTATGCAGAAGCCCCTCCCCACGTGGAGAAATAGAAGGGTAGGGACCGCTGCTCTGGCTCGCAGGCTGGATCGTTTCCTGCTGAAAGGCCCTCTGATACAACAGTTACATTTCTATAAACAGTGGGTGGGTAATGGTGGTATATCTGACCACTCCCCTATTTTAATGGATATCCTGGGCCCTCATCAGAAGCCAAAAGCTCCATTTAAGTTTAATCACATGTGGCTTCAGGACCAGAGCTTCACAAAATTGGTCACAGATTTCTGGAGAGCACATCCCATTGACAGAGAATCTTCGATGGCTAGGGGATTCGTTAAAAATCTTACTGAACTTAAACATATTGTGATCAACTGGGCCAAAGATAAGAAGACAAGAGAAGACGTGCAGCTCACTACAGTGGAAGAAGAATTGAAAGCTCTTCTGGATGAGCGAAATCTGGGTTTCATTTCGCAAGAAGACAAGGCTCGTCTGGTGGAACTGGAAAACCAGAAGAATAATATACTCAAGAGTAGGGAGGAGTCTCTCAGACTGCGCAGTAGGGCAACTTGGCTTAAAGCCGGAGATGAAAACACAAGATTCTTCCACAATTTTGCCAAAGGAAGGAAAGTGGCGAACACCATTTGGAACCTCCCCCTTCCTAAAGGTGGACTGGCGGATTCCTTTAACAAACTCTCTCAACTCCGTACTGCACACTTCAGAGGAATATACAAGAGCCCTGCAGGCTCAAAACGGGCTGAAATCATCAATGTGGCCTCTCACTTCCCTAGATTTGTAGATGAGGAGGATTTTGAAGGACTATCGGCACCCGTCACTATGGAAGAACTGGAAAGTACACTCAAATGGTTTCAAAAGGAAAAGAGCCCTGGTCCGGATGGCTGGACAATAGAGTTCTACATCGCCTTTTTTGATCTCATGGGAGGAGATATCCTTAAGGTGGTAGAGGAAAGCATAACTTCAGGAAGTCTCTATAATGCTATTAACTCCACCTTCATCGCCCTCATTCCAAAATCTGATTCCCCATCCTCCTTTGACGACTTTCGCCCCATATCCCTGTGCAATTTTCTCTATAAAATTATCTCTAAGATCATTGCCAATAGGATCAAGCCCATCCTGTCTAGACATATCGCCCCTCAACAATTTGCTTTCCTGGAAGATAGGCAGATCCATGAAGCTATTGGCTCGCCCAAGAAGCGATACATTCCATTTGGACCAAACACCTTAAGTGTATTCTGCTGAAGATAGACCTATCCAAGGCATTTGACCGAGTCAGTTGGCTTTTTATCAAAATGATTCTTATTCATATCGGCTTCCCCCATGCCCTCATCAATTGGATCATGGCCAGCATTACATCTCCCACCTTCAGTATCTTGATCAATGGATCTGCCTCACACTTCTTTCACTCCGAAAGAGGGCTGCGACAGGGCTATCCTCTTTCGCCACTCCTCTTCCTATTGGTCATGGAAGCCCTAAGCCGGCTTATCATCTCAGCAAAAAGGGAAGGGACTATCAGAGGTCTCAAAATCACTGATGAATGCTTCCTCACTCACCTACTGTTTGTAGATGATGTCCTAATCTTATTGGATGGCATCATATAGGACACATCTACATTCACTCGCATTCTAGGTCTCTTCTCACATGCAACGGGTATGGAAGTAAATCAGTTGAAATCTACTATCACTCTGGTTGGTACTTCAGCAACCGAAAACCATGTGGCAAGGCAGGAATTCCCATACACTTCTCAGCCATTGGACAAGGGGCTAAAATATCTTGGATATTGGTTAAAGCCGACATGCCAAAAGATCGCAGACTGGGTTTGGCTGGTAGCAAAAGTGGAAAAAAGACTATCCTGCTGGAGCCATAGATATCTATCCAGGGCTGGGAGGTTAACCCTGATCAAATCAGTACTCGAAGCAATGTCGGTATTCTGGATGGCACTGGCCTAGATCCCTCGGAACATACTGGAAAAACTACAGCAATTATGCAATAGATATTTATGGGCAGGCAACCAAGACAAGCGTATCTTTCCCTGGATCGGCTGGAATAAGATAGCTTTACCAAAGAAATGGGGAGGCTGGGGGTTAAAGGAGCTCCCTATCTTTTCCAAAGCCCTGGCAGGGAAAATGGGCTGGGCTCTACTGACGACTCAAAGCTTATGGACTAGACTTACCTACCACAAATACATTTGGCCCCTCAGCATCATTGATTGGGTTAGACTCCCAGTATGGAACAAAATAGGCATATCATCTATCTGGAAGGCCCTATTACACTCTCTGCCACTGATCAGAGACTACTTGGTATGGCGTATCAGAGCCGGGAATAGAGCAAGGATTGGGCTCGATCCTTGGACCGGTAGTGGAGGGAGGCATATACTCCCTCGGGATCTGGTGGAATATCTCTCAGCACAAGATATCAAAGTAATCTCGCAGATCGTGGATCATGAACACTCTGATATATTCCACCAGGCTTGGAAATCCGTGCACCAGCTAAACCTCCCCAGAAGATGGCACCCGGCTTGGAGAGCATACAAAGAGGCCTTGATTGAATCACATATTTGAATAACAGAGGGGCAGGACTGTTGTAGGGAAAAGTATCCGATTCGGATGACCCTATCCCACTCTAAGGGTGATAGTACCTCAGCAACAACTGTAAAGAAAACTACTTAAGGTTTACTTCTTTACGAAAGCAAGAGAGAATGAGGAAATGCACTAACCGTTGCCTTGCGCTTAATGTCGAATCCAAACTCTTCTCTTCGCTGCTTGCTCCCAACTCCTTGCTCTTTTGCTGGCCCAGCTACAATGAGATCCTGCAAAATAACAAAGAAGGAAACTACAAGAAGCATGCAATCATAACTGATTCAAGGATTAGCATAAATCAAATATACAATTATCACAACACATCATTGAAACAAGTGCATATAGAAGAACCTCAATAGCTTTTATTAATGAAGAAGTAAAGTTCTAAGAGGGTTACAACCATTGAAGGCCCCAATCCAGCAACACCTCCCAGCAGAAAGAATTTCTCCTCTTCACCTCCTTCAAGCAATCACCCAATAGCTCTATAGTGAAACCAACAACATATCATTACTTTGCACAAAATTCCAGCCTCCTGAGCTCATAGGAGAGAGCTCAATATATAGATGAATTGAGAAAGGATGAGTCAGCTTGCAACTGATGTGTAGCTGCCTTGTGTCCTCTCTCTCTTCAGTTGATCTTCAGTTCTTGAGTCCACTTGGAGAACCTTGCTTCCACTTGGAGAAACAGAGCCTCTGACTCATCACAAGGCGAAATCCCTGATCCAAGTGTCATTTTTGGAAGATTCCAGAGCAATGACTCAGTGTGCCACTTGTCCCATCTCGCTCAGCGCAGGTGGCCTTTGTTCCACTTGCTTTGCAACGCAGGTACACCATGGAGGAGTTGAGTTTCAGCGCAGAAGCCTAGTGGAGCACCTGCTTTGATTTCAGGATTGCTTGTTTTTGAGTGTTTTCAGGTGGAGAACTGATCTGAGAGCTGTTGGTTTGCTGACCTTGTTCCTCTAGGGGTAGGAACATCATGTTTAGGGACTTTGGATCCCTTGGATTATTGACAATTCATGCCTGATGCTGCAAGGCACAAAATTGTCTATAACAGATGCCCCCTAAAGTATGAGGTCGTTTATCGGGTGAAATGCTTTATTAGGAGGATCCGAAGTTCATTCAATCTGCTGAGAAGTGTCCTGTAATAAGATACAATACAATACATTATTTTTCATACTTTTTCATGATCTAGCTGAGGCGGGCATTCCCATGCTCAGCTTTATAAATACATTTTGGTACATAGAACAGACGATTGTCTGATGATAGACTGATAATTCTCTGCTGAAATTATCATCCTTTGAGAAGGATGATCATCTGCTGCAATGATGTACATATCAAATGTCTTTATATCCTGAATATATATCGCAGCCCGGATGGATGAAACTAGATTTGGGGTCTTCAATCTCTTCCGATCTTCACTCGATGTACAAGTCGATCCATGTGAGAATTTCTTGAAGTCGAACATGGAAAGACATCGCTTGATTACCGGTCAATGATGTAAACCGTTAACAAGCGCGAGAGGAATCACCGATAAGGATGATGACCCTCAAGGTACGGCAGTACAATTCACATGGTGGGAATAAAGGACTTGGCGTCGACCACCATGCAAAATCTTCTGGTCGAAGGTCATTGATGTATACCTGTCGCCGGAAGTGAGAAACTTGCCATTGAGGCATGCAAGCTTCAAAGTACTGAAGGGGGTGTTCCTAGATCAACTCCTTGGATGATGAGCTGATGTCGACAAGGAGCGATCCGTCAAAGGAGGGCCTTAACGAATCCCACATCAGTGACACGGAACGGAGCTAGTGATTGTGATGAGGTGAAAACAAACTGTGATGTATGATTCAGGGTGGCGGTCATGAAATGGATGAAGGACAATGTATGGCAGTGGATGGGACACGGTTGACTCTTTGCAGAACAACATCTCTTGAACATATAACGACACTGATGTGATGGATTGGTAGCATTACCCCAAATGTGGATGGTGTGGTGAGGACCATGGTGATGAGACCGGTGAATGAAACAACCCAACCCGATGTGATACGGAAGACAAAGTGTCATGTTCAAGAGCGACTTGCTACCATTAAAGCTGTGATGTTCTCCCAATTTTTCCCCAGTCATTGTTGACCAGTACCTCTTTATTTTTATCAAGCTTTGAGGAGGATAACATATGCTTGTTCTATAACCTGTCCTTCGGGCAAGCCCATCGCTATGTTTTAACGAGCCTAGCGATAGGGAAACTCGTTCTCGTCTAAAGACAAGTTTGTCGCTATTTAATGAATTTAACGAGTCTAACGACAAGGATAACTCGGTCCTTTTCATTTTTAGAGAGTCTGAAAAGGTACATAAAGTCAACTCCAGAATTCCTTTTTCGTCATCTAATCCCTTAAGTCCGAAAAAATATAAAACATTACAGAAGGGATGAATTTTCGATCGTTTTAACGAGCCGAACAAAACAAGCGCTCGATCTTTTTGTGTAATAATCCCTCAAATCCAAAAAGATTAAAATCTAGAGGAGGGATAGCTTTCTGGTCGTTTTAACGAGCTGGAAGGCCAAAACTCGGCAAACTTTTCATATTTTACGAGTCAGTGAAAAGAGCTCAAAGAAGACTCGTCTTTTGAGGAACGAGTGATGAACAGGGCAGCAGCAGATTCCAGGTACAGGTTGGAATATTCCAATCACGGCAGTGTCACAAGGATGGCTTAGTGAAATCACTCTTCGCAGCTGTTCCTCAAAATGGGTAAACAATCATATGGAGATGAACGATTGGCCAAATGAACGGATGGAGGTGACGGTACACAAACACGACCAATGGTTTTTATATGGCTGTCAAAGGTTACATTTACCAAGGTTATTTACCGGGATGGGTTCGTTTTTTAACGAGCTTGAACACTGCTCAAACTTATGTTTATTTTTTAACGAGCATGAACTATGTGCTAAAACTGCTCGGACATAAGTTTGCATGCCCCCAGCATAATAATGCAAATCGAGGTGCATGCCCCCCAAGCTTCATTGCATCCAACTCGGTGGTTGGAATGAAGGTTTACCTCGGGGATTTGTTTCATTTTTTAATGAGGTTGACACAAGATAAGAACTATCCTCGATTCCTTGTTTCATTTTTTAACGAGGTTGACACAAGATAAGAACCGTCCTGGGAGCCGACAAAATATCTAGGAATCTTCCGAATCCAACCAGAAGATTGGATTAGATTTCATTTTGTAGGTTTCCACCGTGGCCACTCCCGCCAGATTACTTGGAGGCGGTAGGGCGAAAGTACCCATTAAGGCAGGGTCTTTTAGGAGACCTACTCCGATATTTTGGAGCAAATGATTCCTTCCATGGATCATTGGAATGCTTCCTGTAACTTGTGAACTGTCGTGGAGAAAAGTTTGTTGGTCAACGATTGTAATTCCTCCTTGGAAGGGGAATGCAATCTTCCTGAAGTAGGTTGACACAACTGCGGCCATGGCATAGATCCATGGTCTTCCAAGTAGGATGTTGTAATCGAGGTTTCCATCAATTACTTCAACATCAATTCCTACTGTTTTTCCCCCCAGTTCAACTTGCAAGTTACTTAAAATCCCGTATGGAGTGTATGATCGTCCATCAAATGCTTTTAACGTCGTCGACGATTTCAACAAGGGTGGTGAGCCTAAATCTTTCCAGCAACTCATCGACATAAGACATGTAGATGCCCCCTCATCAATAATTGTTCGATGAACAGTTTTGTTGAGGGCTTTCACTTGAATAAGGAAAGCTAGTTGAGCTGGTAACTGAGGGTCATATCCTTTATGATCAAAGGCCACAAGATTGGAATCCATTGGGTCAATCCCACCTATTGCTGATAATAAAGCTTGCTCTTGGGAGGGGCAATCTTGTGGTACCTCAAGTGTCGACATAGTGGACGGCGATTGGGCCAGGTCCTTTACTATATTATAATTCTGTGCTCCTTTGGCACGAGGATTAAATGTCGATTTTTGTACTACTCCCTTTGGCGACTTTATCATTGGCTCAGGAATGATGGGTGGCACAACTTCGGTCAAAGTTGTTGTTGAACTACTAGGTCGTTCATTAACCTTGTTGTTCGACAGCTTTGGATTCACGTAATCTTTACTCCTTGTCAAAGCATTATTCTGTTGCTTTGAGGTAGACAACATAAGCACTTGGGATCCGGAAGCATTTTGATTAGCAACCAGATTTTGACTTGGATTAGGAAACGGATCAGTCAATACTGCTGGGGTTTTTGAACTCTTGAAGAGTTTCTTAACTTCAGTTATATGTGGACAATATTTCGTCCAATGATCCTCATCGCATATATGACACCCTGCCGGGGGTTTCCTTTTTCTCCCTGTCTTTTTCTTCTTGCCCCCTGGTTGCTTCAGTTGTTTGCCCTTGTCAGTCGACATGGCATTTACTTCTGAGGCAAGAAGTTTTTCATTTGCATTTTGACTATAAATTTTGTGCTTGCCAATCACGCCCTCGCCGGCGTGAGAGTCATTGTTTGATTTAGGAGGAGGAGGAATTGAGAATTCCGGTCTAGGGGCGTCAGGTATTTTGTCGTAGAGCGTGCCAGACTGAGTATAAACCAAGTCTAGATATTGCGCACGAGCTATAACTTGCTCTTCTGTTATGACTCCCCCCTTGGCCACATCTTCCGTTATGGCCGGAAGTAATGACTTTATAAACCATTCAGCTAATAGCTGATCGGGAACATATGTTTTTACCATCCTACGACGACGTCGCCATTCATGTATATGATCAGATATATGAGTGGCCGTTGTCTGTTTGAAGTTGGTAAGGAGTTCTGTTCCCGTTTCATACCTTATCGGTAATTGAAAATGGGTTAAAAAGGTTGTAGCTAAGGCACTGAAGTTGTCGAACGAAGCTCTAGGCAATTCAATGTACCATTTTGCCGCTGGACCCGTTAACGTCCTCTGAAAAAGGCGAAGTCTTATCGAATCATCATTCAGGGTGTTTGATGAACACCATAGATGGAATGTCATCACATGATTCGACGGGTCTTCACCTGGATTTCCATTAAATTTAGGAATGTCTGATGGAAGTTTGTGCGGAATCGCTGGCCACCAAGGGGCATAAGCAATTGGATCATTCGTCAGCCGGTTTAGATCTGGTAATTCTAGAGTTGCTACAAAGGGCAACTGTTGATTCAGGTTAGGCGAAGCATATCCAGGATAAGATGGAATCGCCTGAGCAGTGGGTCTTTTCATACCAGCATAATGTTGGCAACTTTGACAAGGTTGATGGGCATAACCATTATAGTATGGTTGCCCATTACTTACAAAGACTTGTTGCTCAGGTCCTTGATATGATTGCTGGAAATGCGGTTGTTGAGTTCGAACCAGCTCTGGTTGTTGGACCATTTGCTGATGCCCAATACTCGATGATTGACCAAGATGAGGAGTCACAGTACTTGTTTGATCCTGAGTCGCTCCAGATAAGGAGGCACTGACCTGAGGTTGCGATTGAGATGTCGAGACAAGAGGCTGTTGTATGGCAACCTGAGAAACTTGGGATTGACATACAGTAGGTAGCGCTTGTACTTGCGACGCAATCACCATACCAGGTATAGTGGCAACATTCGACACAGGGTGGACTGGTTGCATTGAATATGCAACTCTTGGTTGCTGAGGCAGTATTGGTACCCATCCGCTGGATGTATTTCCAGTTTGACCTGAATTTTGTTGTAAACTCCCATATGGTTGTTCTCCAGGGGAGAACAATGAAAAGGCATACTGTCCTCCATATGGTGGCAACCCAGTACTTAAAGGGCAGATTGGCCTTTGAAGACACGTTGGATTGATTTGTTGAGTTTCAACATAAGAAATACCAGATGATAATCCGGACGAAGAAATAGGAACTAACCATGTCATCGTCCCTGATGGGGCTCCGGCTTGTTGTTGATAACTTGCCGGGACAGATGGTATACCATCGAACATTGTTGGGATAGCAGCAGGAGGCTCTGTCGCTGCTGTGTCGGATGACACAGTCCTGGATGTCGACGGTTGTTCAGACATATCTAGACTATCCAAGAGATTTTCTCGCGACTCTACAAGAACTTACACTTGTGGTAGACTAACTTCGAAGATCAACGAGGGAAAGGTGATGATTATTCCGCTTAAAATAAATTTATCAACGACGCTTTAGACACAACTTACTTTTTCATTTTTTAAGAGTCGAGAAAAAGCTAAAGATGACTCTAGTCTCCTTCGATGTATTAACGAGCCCGAAGTGACAAATGCTCGGTTGGACTTTTTCAGTTATAGAGTTTGAAAAAGGCCAAAAGAAACTGCTCTGGAGATCTAGGCAGAGGGTGTGCCAAACCTTTCGCAAAACCACAGAATACGTTTTATGGTACGGGTGGTCAATCTTCGTGAATGTTGTGTTCACTGCATTGCGATCAGTAGGGCGGCCGACACGGCTTCCTAAGGATAAAAGATATATGCCTATAGGGGTCTCCCAATATATACTCGACGGTACGTGGGAGCACAAGTCCGTATTAGTGCCACCGACTCTCAGGAGGAATCACCCACCTTCTTCGAGATCGACAGTCACTACGTTTAACGACGCCGGAACACGTCTCTAGCTTAGACCTCTATGTGTTTGCATTATGTTTCAAAGCGTTGTTAGGTTCATTCAGTATATTTTAAGTTGATCTTTTTAAAGTTTGCCTTTCAAGGTTCACCACGAGATGTATATGACAAATTCCTAAATTCAGCCTAAGATGAGAAGCAAGCTTTTTTCAAATCTTTTTGACTGATGAAAATATTAACTACTGAGGGAAAAGAAAGACATATCTTTTCACACAGATCATACAGCACAAACTAATGCACTTTCTCCTAAATCATCATGCAAACTTTTCAAATGCAAAATGCACAATGCAAGTATTTCTTTTCCCTTTCTTAATGTTGATGTATTACAAAAAGAAAGTTGTTATTTAACTTTGATTTCGATTTAAAGCGAAAACAAACAAGCTTGTCCAAAATCAAAAGACACCTTAAGATTTACTTGTTTAATCACTGGAAATACATGAAATCAAACCATAATGACGAAAGTAAAAAGACTAATCAGCTATGGACAGCAAACAAGTTAACTCTTTAGACCAGCAAAATGCCTAACACAGGTTCAGATCTAAGAGGCCAAAGCAAGACTAGTTCACTTTCGTTATGGGAAATTGTAAATGATGTAAGAAATACAAAAGAACAAGTACAATTTCGTTATATAACAGAGGCGGAATGATGGCAAGTAAGGTTGGTTTCAGAACAGGTACAAGACTGGTAACTGGCTGCAAAATCTATAGTGAAAACAGGCAAGAAAAAGGGAGGAAACCCCAAATGCACAAGGCAAAATTGGGCCAACGCAGGTGCTGCACAGCCAGTCTGGCTCTCAGCGCAGGTAGCCCCTTCGGGACCTGCGTTGCAAAGCAGGTAGCCTGTGTACTACCTGCTTTGGAAAACGAAAGTTGCGTTTTCTCAGTTTCCGGGTCACAATTTTCTCAAAAATTCACAGTTTTTGCTCAAATCAGAAGCTATCAGTCAAGCACACACTAAGGGATGACAAGGAAGATGAAAAGCTATCACTAAGAGCTTACAAGGATCCTTGCAGATCAGCTCTTCAAATCATGAACCTGCTCAGAAATGAGCTAGAGTAGCTGCCCTCTACTTCGCTTTTGATATAGTCAAAAGCTTTTCGATTTGGTACTCTTTTGTTCAGGAAATGAATAGCAAAATACTACAAACAATCAAACAGATACGATTCCCCAGCGGAGTCGCCAGTTTGTTGTAGGGAAAAGTATCCGATTCGGATGACCCTATCCCACTCTAAGGGTGATAGTACCTCAGCAACAACTGTAAAGAAAACTACTTAAGGTTTACTTCTTTACGAAAGCAAGAGAGAATGAGGAAATGCACTAACCGTTGCCTTGCGCTTAATGTCGAATCCAAACTCTTCTCTTCGCTGCTTGCTCCCAACTCCTTGCTCTTTTGCTGGCCCATCTACAATGAGATCCTGCAAAATAACAAACAAGGAAACTACAAGAAGCATGCAATCATAACTGATTCAAGGATTAGCATAAATCAAATATACAATTATCACAACACATCATTGAAACAAGTGCATATAGAAGAACCTCAATAGCTTTTATTAATGAAGAAGTAAAGTTCTGAGAGGGTTACAACCATTGAAGGCCCCAATCCAGCAACACCTCCCAGCAGAAAGAATTTCTCCTCTTCACCTCCTTCAAGCAATCACCCAATAGCTCTATAGTGAAACCAACAGCATATCATTACTTTGCACAAAATTCCAGCCTCCTGAGCTCATAGGAGAGAGCTCAATATATAGATGAATTGAGAAAGGATGAGTCAGCTTGCAACTGATGTGTAGCTGCCTTGTGTCCTCTCTCTCTTCAGTTGATCTTCAGTTCTTGAGTCCACTTGGAGAACCTTGCTTCCACTTGGAGAAACAGAGCCTCTGACTCATCACAAGGCGAAATCCCTGATCCAAGTGTCATTTTTGGAAGATTCCAGAGCAATGACTCAGTGTGCCACTTGTCCCATCTCGCTCAGCGCAGGTGGCCTTTGTTCCACTTGCTTTGCAACGCAGGTACACCATGGAGGAGTTGAGTTTCAGTGCAGAAGCCTAGTGGAGCACCTGCTTTGATTTCAGGATTGCTTGTTTTTGAGTGTTTTCAGGTGGAGAACTGATCTGAGAGCTGTTGGTTTGCTGACCTTGTTCCTCTAGGGGTAGGAACATCATGTTTAGGGACTTTGGATCCCTTGGATTATTGACAATTCATGCCTGATGCTGCAAGGCACAAAATTGTCTATAACAAGGACGAACTCGTATGGAACCTAGCTGAATGCGGTCTATACACCCCCAAGGCAGGCTACCTCCAGCTAATCTCTCATAAGAAGCCCGAAGTCCTAGCTAGCTGGTGGCAGAATATTTGGAAACATTCCGCTTCACCTCGATCAAAGCTCTTCACCTGGTGTATCCTGCGAAATAAAATACCCACCAGAGAACAGCTCATGAAAAGGGCACAGTATGGTCCTACCTGGTGCGTTCTTTGCAAAGAAGCCTCAGAATCTACAGAACATATATTCATGAGATGTAGTTCGACTCTGAATCTTTGGAAAAACCTTAAGAACTTCACGAATTACTCTGGTGAATGGAATGGAACAGACCTCATTAACGCATGGACAGAATGGGATAGGAGAAATAAAGGTTCAAAGAATATCAACCTGCCCATAATCGTAAACTGGTCCATTTGGAAATCTAGAAATCGGTTAATATTTGAGGACAAGCCGATTCACTGGCCATTGATTGAGGCTGGTATCATCACTGCCCTGAGAGAACTACCAGACCCGCCCCCTCCAAAATCTCGACATCCTACCCCTCCCCCACACATCGATCAAGGTATACCTTGGGCCTATTTCGACAGAGCTGCAAACATGCAGAGTTGTGGGGGCGGCATCATTATCCATTTATCTGAGCATCATCTATACAAAATCAAGGCTGGTCTGGGTGCCGGAACCAACAACTTCGCAGAGCTCATCACACTGTGTCACTTACTTCATTTTGCACTGAGTCACCACTGCACTAGCATCAACATATTCGGGGATTCTCAGATCATCATAAATTGGATCAATGGCACATCCACATGTCACATACACACACTCAGCATTATATTGAATGAAGTTCTCGAACTCAAATCAGCATTTAACAATATCACTGTCTCACACATCTACAGGGAACATAACAGCGGCGCTGATAAATTATCCAAGGAGGCAGCGATGATGGACAAAGGCATCTGGGAGATCACCGAGATCCAAGACCAGCAGGAACAAAAATTTTACCACCGTCCTTACATAGACCCGGGATATCCAACCACGGGTCATCTAACAGTTTAAAGGAATGTGCACGTCAATGACAGCAGTATATATATTGACAATTTTTGTAAATTTTTGTTTTTATTTTCAGCTAGATAGATGCCGAAAAGGCACACTGTAAACAGCACTATACAGAATACCCTGCGTGGTAAATCTATACAGCAACTCAAACTGATAATTTTTGAAAAAGATCAGATACAACAGAACGACTATGGCATATGCTTCAATGCATCTACATATGTAAATTTTCATATTAATGAAATTTACGGATTTTTCCAGTGGAAAAAAAAAAGAGATGTAAGGCATAGATCCAAACATTATGGTGCATGAGATTAAAACATATCTAGATGCTAAACCTGTTCGAAAACGTTTACGTCCAGTTCACCAAAAGAAAGTCGATGCCATTAAAGAAGAAGTTGAAAAAAATTTGCATGTTGGTTTTATATATCCTATTCCTTTAACAGATTTGGTTTCGAATAGTACTCTTGTTATGAAGAAACAAGATACGACTAGGTTATGCATTGATTATAGGGATATTTATTGAGATTTTCCAAAATAAAACTATCCAACCCCTTTTAACGACCAAATCTTTGACGATTGTGCTGGAAGTGAATTTTTTTCATTTATGTATGGCTTCTCCAGTTACAATTAGATCAAAATCCTACCATCAGAAGAGCATAATATTGCATTTATTTGTCCATGGGGTACATTTTCCTACTGCAAACTTCCTTTTGGTCTTGTTATACTCCTATACCAACAGGTGTCATATTTCATGATTGACTTATTGAGCTCTATAATATGTTCATCCCTTTCCTCATTGCAAAGGTTTCCATATTATCAAAAAAATCAAAAAATCAAAAGATCAAAAAATGTAAAAAATGTAAAGAGGGTATGCCCTAAAAGAAAAATCAAAGGGTAAAAAGAATAAAATGGTCAAAAGAAAAAATGAGAAGAAATGAACCCCAAATAAAGAAAGACCAGGAAAGTGTGCAAGTCCAAAATGCCACTACTTTTTCATTTTATGTAAATAAATCATTGTGTGCAGCTTGTTGAACTTTTTGCCACAATTGATGAATGGCCAAAACAGCTTAATCTTGGCCAGTTCATGTTTGAATTTCCTGTTTTATAGATAGTAGATAGGCCAAAGTTTAAGCTTGGCAGCTCAACAGTTTAATCTGAGCCCTTGGAAGTAATAAGTGTAGACTTAGGTAGGCTTGCCATGAAAAGAAAAGAAAGGTTGAAAAGGGTTTGCCAGTCCAAGTGCACCTGAATAAAGAAGAAAAAATGCTAGGCAAAGTAGGCAGGGTAGGCAGTTTGGTGTTGCAGAAACATACTTGTGATTGATTTTGTCTCTAAAAAATGTGTTGATCTTATCTCTATCACAAGTGCCATGGCAGATATTTTTTGATGCAGCTCAAGCAAGGCAGATTACATAACTAACTCCCCTTCATAATTTTCCCTAAATCATTCACTAACTCCCCCCAAAGGTATTAAGATCTGCTTAATATCACTAAAATCACTCATTTCATTTCATAAACATTTGCCTAAGTGAATTCCCATTTTACTTAGAAAAAATGCATAATCATTTCAAAACCCCTGTTTTTCCCCTTTTGCCTAAGTTTTTTTAACATTATGGCTTAACGCTTTCCATTTCATCTTTTCATATTAATTTTTTAACATTAATTATATAAATCCCTATAATTTTTACCCTATCCCGTATTATGAATATATTAAAAAAAAACCCCAAATATTAATATATCCCTCACCCGATTGAAATATAACCATAAGTGAGTTTTTTTGAAATTAATAAGTTTATTCGAAACTTATTAAGAACCCTCCCCGTGTGCTCAAAAGGTTAATTAACCTCTGGTTAATTAATAACTAACCCCGTAGACTAATCAAATCAGTCCCGGTATATTAAAAAAAAAAGCATGATTTATTTACGTCGGCCCCGCGAATTAACCTCCCGCCATGTCCATGCACCGTTCGCTGTCTGATCAAGCCTCGCCCATCCGATGGTTAGCATCCATTTCGTGACCCCCTCCATCGTCGAGCGTTAATGTGTGGGGAACTAACGGTTTTGGCGCCCGTACCAGGACACGCGTCATGTTCCTGGCCTGCTCGCTTGCCCTCCACCCGAAACCACCCAGCCCCAAAAGCGGTGCGAAAGAAACCGCTTACCACCGCCCTCCACTAAAGTCACCTCCACGTCAATGCCACGTCATCTGCCCCATACACCCACTGATTTCATCCGTCCTTCAAACCAAAAAATACCGCCAAACTTCATTTTGTTAATTAAAAGGGAAAAAAATGTGTTTTTCAGTGTTATACGCTGCATATAGCACTCCAGGCATTAAAATCGACCGAAATCAAATGTTCCAGTTTCAGCCGCCATCCGACCAGAAAGGCTACATCAACTAGCTCACAGACTCTGCCATCCCGCCATTTTACAGCTTCTTCCTGTTCAAACACAGTTGAAAGCAAACCGAGGGACTTCCGAGCTCACAGAAGACAGAAATAAAGATGAACAGGGATATTTTGCTACCCTAACCAGTGAACCTTCCAAAACATGAATTGCCAGAGAAAGGAGGTGAGGGGATGCATTAGCAGTTCTATTTTGCCAGACTGCGGTGAGCAGGGGTCGGTTTAGCAAGTTAAAGTGGATCAAACAAAGTCAAAGTGTATTAGACGAGCATTAAAGTGTATCATATCAGAATTGAAGAATGTCAGAGCAGAATTAAAGGCATCAAATCATAATTAAAGAGCACATTTAAGACATGCAGTCAGCGCAGAGCTACTACAAAGGACAGCTGCAAGCCGAACCCTAAGGGCCTGCCTCGAGCACAACATCAGTTAGTTGTTTCTATTTTACTTGTAAACTCTCATTAGTTAAACTTAGATATTATCTCACAGTTGTTATGAGATATAGGTTGTACATATTTTTTGTATAAATACCCTCTCCATTGGAGTATTGGGGTGGTTTTTGGTGTGTGAATTTTCTAGACTTTGCTGTAATACTAAATTTTGGAATAGAAAGCTATTGGAAAATAAACTGTTGTTTGGCCTACTGGATGAAGAATTGAAGCAGAGGACTTGTCACAGAATTCTTGAATCAACCTCCGGATCAATAAGTCCCCTATATCTTGTGTTTTACAGTTTTTTGGTTTATTATATCATCTCTGTCTCATAATCTGAATGATAAAGTAAAGGTCAATATCAGAATTTTCTTGATTGTACTCTGTATTCAGTCTTTATTGTTCTCTGTGTTTTCTTCAGAATTAGAATAAACGGTGAATTCTTAATTGCTCCTATTTCCTGATTCTTTCATGTTGATTATTTGCTAAAGAATTCTTAACTACTCTTTATCAGTAATCATCCATTTCCCCTCTTTCAATATGTTGAAGGATTCTTAACTTCCCTTCACCCATTTGAGCCCATTCCATCTGCTTTCAAACTCTTTATTTTGTTCCCTGTTTGACTACCTTGCTCTGTGAAGCCATCCTCTGTTAAGAAACCAAATCTAGAAAGCCTTATTCTTTGACTCCATCATGCCCAATGGACTGAACTATTCTGTTTTACCTCTCTTTTCTATCGAATCTCACCACCCAAACCCAAAACAAAACCCTTGAACTTCATAACTAGCCTAATACCTTTAAAAAACAAAGCTAAATCATAAAGAGAGGGCCCTCTCTGGATACAGATTGGCTAGATTCTATATCTAAAAGATTGTTTTGTGGTTACCTCGGCAGTATTCCCTTTCTTACAACTTTTGGGAAAAACCTGAGTGATAACAGGTCTAAAGAACATTGGTGAAACCTTTCAAAGGGAAATGAATTATGCTTTCCATGATATCAAGCATATAGTGCAACCCTATTTTGATGACTTGCCTGCCCACTCTAAACATCATGAAGATCATCCAATGCATCTTAGATCGATCTTCCTACGTTGTTGACATTATAACATACGATTTAATTTGCACAAATGTGTGTTTTTTGTCAAATCTAGTCCACTCCTAGGATTCATAATGTCTAGGAATAGGGTCCGCATCAATCCTATGAAAGTAGAGGCAATCATTGATTTTCTTGTTCCCTATTCACTCGTTTAGTTACAACACCTGCAAGGGAAGGCTAACTTTCTATGGAGATTCATCCCTAACTACACAGAACTTAAAAAAGGATTTACTCACTTACTGAAAAATGGGGTTCCCTTCCATTGGGATCACACTTCTCAAAGATCTTTTGACACTATGAAAGATGTGTTAGCTCGAGCATCTTTGCTATATCCCCCTAACTATCAACTAGGCTATTTCCTCTATTTAGCTACGGTAGTTACCATAATCACAATGGTTCTAATACAAGAAGATGATATAGGAAACAAACACCCTATATATTAATTAACCCAAAACTTGACCGAGACTGAAGCCAAATATTCGCATGTCAAAAAGTTAGCTTTGGAGGTTGTGCAAGCTATCCAGAGATTTTGTCACTATATCCTGCTTCGAAAGATTACTATTTTTTATGATTGCAACCCGATGAATTACATTTTATCACTTCAATTACTGGGGAGAAAGTACTCTAAGTGGATATTTACCCTCCAAGAGTTTGATTTGGAATTTATATATCCAAGTCTAAGAAATATTTAGTCTTCGCTGAGCTGATTTGCGACCTTCCCCCTTTGAATCAGAATCAACCACTGATGATTTTATTCCGGATGAAACGTTGTTTTGTATTGACTCTCCTAATCCTTAGTATGGATATATCATCATTGATCTCCAGACCCAAACTTTCTGACCTAATATTATTCGTTTTGATAATTTTTTAATATGATACCAAACTCACCAATACATCATAATTAGTGACACTCTTTACTATTGTGGTGTTGATTCAATTTTTGGATGTTGTCTTACTAATGAGGAGGTTGAGAAAGCCTTGAATGACTATCATGTTGGAGCTTCCGGCAGACACATGTTTAGCTACGCGATAGCCCAAAATATTTTACATCTGGGTTATTTCTGGTCGACCATGTTTCGAGATTGTATTTTGGCAGTTCAAAAATGTCAAGCATGTCAGATCTATAATAGGAAAGCTTGTGCTCCACCTGCTCCTAAGAATCCAATTATTGTCGTTGGACCTTTTTCCAAATGGGGCATTAACTTCATGGCCTGTAACCCTTGTTTGACGGGGGGACATGGCTACATTATCGTTGTTGTAAACTATTTTACTAAATGGACCAAAGTGATGCATGTGTTTGAGAACAAGGAAAAAAATTATTGCATTAGTCCTTTTCAATCATGTTAGTACCTAGTTTGTTGTGCCCCAAGCCATCATTATAGACCATGGCAAACATTTCCGAAATTACATGATGTGTGAACTTACTGCCAAGTTGGGCCTTCAACATGATAGTTCAAATCCCTATTATCAACAAGCTAATGAGAAAGTAGAAGCCACCAATAAGGTTTTGAAATACACAATCCATCACCATATATTGTGTAAGAGAGTATAATAAAAGTAGGATACATCCATAGATAAAAAAATGTATATAATGTTTAGTTTTACAAAAATTGTGTCCAAGACACATATGGACACACAACCTAGAATATCAAAATACATGCATATAACATATGGCTCAAAAGCCTCATAGGAAACTAATACCAATGATGCTCCGGATAGCATACAATCGCTTGAGAAACCTTTTAGAATAAATGACTAATACGATCTAGCACTCCTATGTTGTATCATTGTAGACAAATGGGGACCTCATTAATCCGTATGTCTGGTATACTATCGGTCAAACCCTCAATATGATTCTCAAACTCGATGAGTATCTCCGTCCTTTGCCCCTACAGCCTCAGCCTGAACAAGATGTGGCTATGCTCGTCGATGAATAAGAGACATGCCTATTGGTCACACAGGTCCAATATCTACATGTAAAAGCCAATATTTAGTATTTGATACATAAAAAACATAAAAAAGAAAATTATAAAATCTAAAAGACCAAAAATATTCAAAATGACATTGTTTTTACCTGCAGCACGCCATTGCTTGCCCTCAGGTAAGACAAGCTCTAGGTCTCGACGGAAATTAACTCTAGCATATGGGTAGTCCTCGACCATGATTAGATGATTTCAAAGCCATCTGAAGAAAGTAGGGGTAAAACTCATCGTAGGTGTGCCCCTATGACTAGACATCAAATCTACCCATTGCCTCATACGAGGCACTCTAGGTCCCAGAAACTCACAAGATATCCGTTGAGGACGAAGTAATGGTATCCTCTCTAAGGCAAAGGATACAATGATATAACCATATCCAAATTTCTTCATTCATCCTATCTTTTCTTGATTGAGTTGTTCCTTCAGGTTTATTATGACCCATTCACACTAGTTAAACATTGTAGGCTCCAAGCACTTTAACGCATATTGCATTTGGGTCCTGGTGGCTAAATGAAAAACAACAATGCCATCCAGCTAGGTAATAGTGAAAAGGATTCTCTTGAGAGGAATTTGTACTGCATCCTTTATCTCAATCTTCCCATCCTTGGTTATTTCAACATGAGGTTGAAAATGAACAACAATGTAATCCTTCACTGTCTCCCCACCTCTCCTAAATCCATATAGCGAAATGAGAGATCCTCTCCATGACAACCCTATCAGGAAATAGATGTCCTCAACATCAATCATGATAATGTGTGCCCCAAACCCAAAGTATTGTCCCTATACATCCCAACATTTGACCAACTACTCTAGTAACTCTAACTGGGCCCTCATGCCCGGAATCATGAAAAACTTGAGAAGCCCACAATTTCTCAAAGCTACTATTCTTGAGCCTCATGCTCTCTTTCACTCCTGGTCATAGCCATTTCTCTCCAGTGAATTTCTGTAAATGACATGAAAACACACATAAGTTTAGCCATTTAAAAAAAATTGAGAGAAAAATCACTCAAAAACCAATTTCTTGAAAACACTTTTCACCCATCGCACTATCTCTTTCTTGGATAGAGCAACCCATTTGTACTCACCCCCACTGGTGAGTGTGCTAGGTCACCCTTCCTAGTGTTAATTTTATTTACCCATCGCACCTCACAATATAGGGAGGGTGCGATGGGCGTGGGAGATTTTCTAAACCTAAAAACTCAAAAAAAGTCTCCTAAAACATGCATGAAATGATAAATGGAAACTGTAGAAAAGAAGAGAAAAGATATATCTCTTACCTGGAACTGACGGTACTCGAAATGGTCAGATTGACCGCAATCAGCTGCTAAATATTGAAGGTAAAAACCCACTCAGAGCTCACTCAACTTGGTAAAAATGAAAATGGTAAGAAATGAATTACATTTTCACTTTTTATGGTCAAAATTAGTTATTTTAATATTTTAACCCTATTTTTACCATAAATCATCATTTTTTAATATTTTCTTGGTGTTCTGAGAAATTTAAAAAGTAAATGGAGGATTTAATGTAGATTATAAGTTGAATATAAGTCATTTTGATTAATTACTACACTTTTATCACTTTTTCGAGCTCGTTAAACCTACAAAAAAGGAACCCCACGGAGTCCTCTTTCATCTCTTTTCAGACTCCCAAAACATGAAAAGATTGTCGAGCAATTGTCTTTTCTAACTCGTTAAAGTAAATGAAAAGACATCTACCCAGTATAAGTTTAACCCTTTTCCAGACTGGGATAAACTATTTACGAAAAGGGAATACATTAGTGAAACATGACTAAAAGGTTCTCTGGGGCATTGTCTTATGCCTTTTTGGTCCCAAGAGACTAAATTTACGAAAAGGAACATCTTGGAGTTTTATTTTTCACCTCTTTTTCAAACTCTCTAAACATGAAAAAAGATTCAAGTTACGCCTTCGATGGACTTGTAAAAATATTGAATAACGATGGACTCATCAAGCATGACGAGATCAAGCCACTCCTTCTCAAGGTTCATTAAAAATACTCAGAAGGATTCATCCGAAGGATGAAATTATAGATCAAGCATATGTTATCCGCCTCAAGCTTATAAAAAATAAAGAGGTACTGGCAAAAAAAGGTTGGAAAATTTGGAAAACAATGCTTTTCACCTATTAATGGCAATGAGTCACTCTTGAACATGACACTCTTTCACTTCATCTTTGTGACTGCTTTGGGTTGGGGAATCTTCTTGCCTTATTGTTGATTACACCTCCATTAAGGGTATTTGATTATGTTGCAAACTCCATTCAGTGTCACTGATATGTTCAAGAGAAGTCCACCCTCAATTGACATGTGCTACAATACCCTTGAGCCTTCTTTCATGTCTGCCTCTCTTGAACCAACTCTACATTATTACATTCTGTCTCAAATATTGGTACCTATTTCGTGTCATTAATGGGGATTCATCAAGGCCCTCTTGTGACAGGTCACTTCCTGTTGACATCAGATCATTTTCTAGGAAGTTGACTTAGAAACTCCCTTAAGTGCCTTGGAACTTGCATGCCTCAATGGAAGGTCTCCTTGATTTCGGCAATAGGTTCTCATCATTGACCTTCGACCAAAATATTTTGTGTGGTGTTTGACTTCAAATCATTTATTCGTGCCACATGGATTGTACTCTAGTACATTGAGAGCCATTATCATTATCAGTGATTCCTATCATGTCTATTAATGACTTACATCATTGGTCGGTAATTAGATGGTGTCTACCATGTTCAACTCCAAGTAATTTATTCACATGGTCAGACTCGTACTATCGAGTGACGAGGTAGAATACCCTTGATCTAGTTTCACCCATTCGGGTTGCATTTTCAGGATTCATACCAGATCACAAAATATGATGGCTATGATTATTCAAAAATTCATCTGAGCATGGATCCACCATTCATCATCAGTGGATGAGACTTTTTGAACATTATACATTTAATATTGGCTTATAGGATGAGTATGGGTGTTCCAACCTCAACTATGATATCATGATGATTATGTATTGTAATAGATGATTATCTCAACCAACCTTTTCTTCATCTGTACTTGTCACAAAGTAAAGTGCTTCAGTCCTCAACCACTGCTTCTGACTTTGTAATTTAGGGGGAAATCTGTTACAAGTCATTTTGTCGCATTCATTCAAATGTCCTGAAAACTAGACCAATCAATGTCCTTGACACCTTACAATCATCCCTTTACAAAGCCTTAAGCATTATCTCTCCAAAGAGTCCAAGAATTATGGGTTTATCAGCTTAAAAACTCAATTTTGGACCCAAAGCACCTTGTCTTCTATGCCACCTGCATTGGTTGCATGTTTCATAATTGGGCACCTGCACTGACCAACGCATGCTTCCTTTACCGCAGGTGTGATGGTTCTAGAATTTTGGGAAAAATAAAAAATAATTACAAATATTCTCTTTCCAAAATCTTCTAAGGTGGTTTTAACCATTTACTATTGATTGAGATCTCGAACTCCTATCCTATCATATCCTAGAGGTCTTATCTCTTATCCCTAGAGCTTATCCTCCCTCATATGTGGATCTAAGTCCTAGATTGGTAAATCCTAAACTACCCTATTTACCCTATAAATTCACTGCCTCCCATAGAGTTTGGGTTGGCTTTTGGAGACTCTTAGTTATGCCCTAATGTTGTTTCTTTTTACCTAAGGATCCATTACCATCCTTGATTTGTGATTGAAGGCTTGCTTTGTGGCTAAGGAAGGACAAGTTTGGTGGGAGACTTCTACATTGTCAAGATTTGTAAAAGGGTTGTAATCTTCTCCTACATTTCATTAATACAAAATTCTTTGTTTTCCTATACTTATGTCTATTTGATGCATATGTATTTCAATGTCTTCTTGACTCATTGATTAGAGATATTAGTTTATGCTATGTGTATCTTGTAGTTCTTGTGCTTGTTATAGTTGTTTTGCAGGTTCCATTTGTAGCAATTGGAGCTAGAGCTAAAATTCACAAGTAGGGAGAAGAGGAGAACTTGTGTTGGACTCAAGGTAAGTCCTTCCTCCATATTCTAATTTCTCTAAGGAAAGCACAAGTTTTTTGTTTATGTGTTTCTAGATCAAGCCACTAGATCTAGGGAATTCACTTATGTTTGCAAGAGAGAATTTTCTGTCAAACACTCCACAAAATATTCAAGAATATTTTTAGTAGTGGTCACATATCAAATGTTGAGATTTATCTCAAACATAGGTATGCCCTTTTATTAACATAGATAGGGGTGTCTATTTGGAATAGGGATTTCAGAATTTTAATTTAAATATAAATAATTAGTAGGTAGATGCTAGGGATGTAACTTCCAAGAATATTCTAAAACTTTATTATTAGTAGTAGCCACACATCAATGGTTGAGATTTATCTCAAAAATAATTATGTCATTTTTGCCATTTTAATTAAATTGATTAACATGGATAGACATGTCTATTTCAAATAGGGCTTCTAGATTTTTAATTTAATTATCAATAATTATTAGGTGGATGATAAAGATTTAACCTCCATAGAATATTCTAGAATATTCTTAGTAGTAGTCATAGATCAAAGATTGAGAATTATCTCAAAAGTAATTATGCCCTTTCTACCTTTTTAATTGAATTGATTAATTAAAAAATGTCACATTGGTATGTGTCATATGAACATGAATATGGTTTTTTAGACATGTGTTATTAGTATCCTATGTGTTGGCACATGATTATAACAAAGTCTATTTATAGTTCAAAAATCGCAATGGTAAAGTGAGAGTGAATCTCCATGGCTGAAAATGTTGTTACATGTTTTTAAATGTATATATGTTTAGTTCATGTATTAATTATTTTTATAGCTAATAATTATTATTATTATCTAATATATAGCTATGATTTAGTTAACTTTTTATTCTTTCTTCTTTTTTTCTTTTTTCTTTTTTAATTTAATTTTGGCAATGCGAAATGTATATGAGTTGAATGTTATGATGCATATGGGAGTTTACCAACCATTTAATTTATATGGTTGTGATTGTTCGTATATAGGCTATTGGATATACTCTTGATGTTGTAGTGCCATAAGATAGGTTTGATGTTTGATCTTGTCCAAGTTACTCTCACTAAGTTATCATCCCACCATAGTTTAAAAGAAAAAGCACACACATATGAGAAAAGTGTTGTGCTTTGTTTGTTCTTCGGGGTGAACTAGCACCCCCAACACTACTATCCATATTTATAAATAAAACATTTATTATAACTAACCAATTAAATAAAACCATTACATGTCTATTTTAGAATAGTTCTTCCATAATTTTAATTTAATAATCAATAATTATGCTGATACACATGTCTATTTCAGAATACATCTTCCAGAATTTTAATTTGATTATCATTAATTATTAGGTGGATGTTAGACATTTAACCTCAATGGAATATGCTAAAATATTCATAGTAATATTTACAAATGAAGTTTAATATTTATCTCCAAGTTAGTTATGCTCTTCTAATGGATTTATCTTAAATTAATTAATTAAAGAAAATGTCATATCAACATGTGACAAATTGGTGGGATGTGGCATTGATAAGCTATGGTATTGTAACAAAAGTGATTTAGAAGTTAAGAATTTTCATGGTAGAGTGGGGTGAATTTGTTAATTTTCAGATTGTTCTATGTTGTATCAATTACTTTAGCCCAATTCCAAAATTCAATTAGCAATATTTCCAATTACAATTAGTCTTTCCATTCATCAACAATAATTAAAGATAGAACAATATATGCAATGACAAAGAAGACAATCAACACATCAACAAGAGACACCATATTTGGTCAAAGACCAGGGAAAAACCCCACTAGGGGGAAAACCCTTTGAAATTCTTATTTTATTAGATTGTCATAAAAAGTTTAGCAGAGAGTACAATGAGCCCAATACAATATGATTAGCAATACAACCCAACAACTTTAGAAACTAGTATTGATCCAGGTGGATGTTGGTGGCCACCCACCAACCCATTTGGACCCCCACAACTGTCTCTTTCAGTCTTTTCAGTTTCCTTAATTGTAGCACAACTTACTATTTTTAGCAGTTTTTCGGGTCCTGAACTTCCGGAGCCGTTTTGAGGCCCTAAACAACGTTTTTTTGGAATTCTGGGGCAATCGAGCCCTATGTTGCCTCCCAAAGTGGTAGTACTCGGATAGATCTTTCTAACGAGCTATCGTACGCGTCAAACGGAGATCGTATGCCAAAGTTACGACCCCGGGAAATTGATGTACCAATTTACCCAAACGGGGCCCACAATTTGGCGTTTCATCTTCTAGGGTTAGGTTTCGGTATGTGAAGGGTTTTCCATTGTTTCTCAACAATAAATAGGCCTTCGAGCCTCATTGTAATACAGTTCGGAACAGTTCAGAGGCATGTAGCCGCACATCTCTTCTCAGAGATAGCTACCATCGCCCCAGCTGGTTTCTTCCCATTTCTGTTTGTAAGCATATTTCAGTATTTTACAGTAATGAAATGAAGTATTATTTCCGCTGCATCTCTGTTTTTATGGTTATCGCATCTCTGTATTTATGGTTATCTCTGTAATCTATTGCGTTCCTGTTTAAATCCGGATCAAGTATACAATGGAAAAATATATCAGTGACAACTTGATTCAGACTACTGACAATTTTAGACAACTTTGGATGATGGTCAACTGTGGTCAAACCCCTGGACGCTCCCTTCAAGTTAGCATGGGAGCATCTTTAGCTCTTGGATGTTATCTTGGCCATAGTATGGGTGTGTCTGGAGATGAAATTTCCGAGTTATGTTCCAGCATCCAGAACATAAACCCTAATTTTGTGGGAGCTTCATATCTAAGACTTTGGACCTTCGTACGACCTTTTCCTTTGCCAATGCGCCAAACCAAATTAGATAGAAGAGAAGAAGATGTTTGATGTTGTGTGATGAGGCTTATCAATGCGTAAAATATATGGACCTTAATGCACTCCAGCTTACTAGAATCAACTCTTCTCATAATTCTTTACATATTTTAATTATATTTTACTTAATGAGATGAGTAAAAGTAAGATGTCATGTCTAGTGGTCTAATGTGCATTGATTGCAGGTTTTGGGAGCAAATTGTGGCTAATTAGGGTGCAGGAACTCGAATGAGACAAGCAAGAGAGATTATAGGAGATAGGATCTCCCTCCTTAACTCCTCACTCACTCGAAGATCCCTCAATCAAATCACACTAGCTTAGAGTTACAAGCAGTCAAGTCATGAGGATCATTGGCAGCCAAGCCAGTGATAGTTAAGAACTAGTTAATCTCAAGATTGGGAGCCAAGCCTCCCTAGATTTAGGGAATTTATTGGAAAATTCAGTTGTATAAATAAAGAGGCCTAGAGCCTCATTAGGATTCAGATTTTTTGGGAAAGATAGCTAGGTCGTTTTCGAGTTGAAGGATTGTGACCAAACACTTTTATGTATTTTTAATATGGTAATGAAGATGAGCAGCATTCCCTTGATCCAGCACTAAGTTTACTCAGAGGGCTGAAGCTCTTGGGTTTGGGCCCAACCGTAGCAGCAGAGGTTCCTCTTACTGTATATGTATGCTTAGGTTATCTCATAGCTAATTGTTAGACTGATTTTGGTGTTGTTAATTTGCAAGTATTGTTAGATTTGATTAATTTTCTTCCATTTGTGAATAGCTTTAACAGTAGCATTATAGAGATAAGAAAATATTCAAAAAAGGCCTATAATGGGTGGATCTTACCTCATTCCTCCCTTCCAGGGACCATGGCTTGAGGAACAATTCCCATTTAGCCCAAAAAAGATAGAATTTTTGTTTCTTATGAAATTTAGGGTTTTTTCTGCTAATTAGGTCATCACCTTTCAGTTTTAGAAAGTAGGTTACAATTGAAATTTATCATATCTTAGGTGTTGCATTAAAATTCATGTTTCTTTCCTAATGGTTTCAAGCATTCACATGCATAAACTTGGCAAATAAATGATGAAAATTTTGTTTTCTTCTATTTTACAAGGAAAAATTGCCATGCTTATTGAGCAAATCCAACCATCGTAAAGCTTTAGTTTGAGTTCTGACTAAGTGCCTACCACTCCCTTGCCTTATTTCCTCCTTACTCACCTTCTCCAAGTTCCATACCACCTTTCAAACCACTCCCTATGCTTTTGGCCTGTTCTTGTAGGAAAACAGGGGATCATGTAGGTGAACTAGGACATCTTGTAGACATCCTGTAGGAAAACCTGTAGTGGCCTGTTTTGAGCCCGAATTGTAAAAAAAACATCACTAAAGCTAGGAGTAGACCCCTGATTGCCTCCCAAGCCATCTAAACTATTACACTCATCTCCCTCCACACCTATCTCACCTACCATGCAACCAAGAAGGATTAGAATTTACATTTTTACAAAAAAGATAAATATATATATATATATATATATATTCATTCATGCACACAATAGTTAAGTGCTTGTTTAGATCAGACTTCATGCTTAGGCTAGTTAAGTCTTCACATGTGTTAAATTAGAGTTCTTTTGCAAGTAATGTATATTAACAAATAGCTATATGAGTTATGTGTTTTGTAGGAATTTCTTTCAATATTTCATTACTGTAGTAAGTAACATTGAAATTCTCTCAATTAGGGTAAGATTATCCTCTCTCAATTGGTATTCAGACTTCTTCTAATCAATAGAAGGTTGGTTTTAGAAACCCTAGTGGTCTATCGCCCCAACTCAGCAGTGACAAAGAGTGGACCCATTACATCTATTTGTGTATACAGCACTGTCACCTCCAAGTTTGTACAAACCCCGGGTTGATGAAGTAAAGTTGGTAGCCCCAGGAGTTGCAGCATCCTTGCTGCAATACTGGTGCTCATCACTTTTTGGCGCCATTGCCGGGGAGGTGTCTGAGTAGATGTGATTTCTTCTTTCTTTCTTCCATTTCTTATCTCTTTCATTCTGCTATTAGTTCCATTCTACAAAGTAGTTGTAAGTTGGTTTGATTTCCTTTCCATTTTGCAATTGATTCCATTCAGCAGTTAGTTTCAATTCAGTTTGTCTTTTCAATTTTGTAATCAGTCTTAAAGCTTGAAAAACAAAACAAAAACACTCCTTTCATGCCTTGTAGGAATAGGGATAACTTAGGAAAATTTCTACCAAATACCCCCACCACTTCAAACAGCCAACCTTCCCTCTTCTTCGGTGGCTATGAATTAGAGGACCCCTTAGGCAAACAACTAGAGATTTTTGAAGAGCCTATAGGGGAAGAAGAAGAAACCATTCCAACTGACATAATGGCTGAAAATAGAAATGAAAGGGGAGATAGAGAAATAATTGAGGGTGATTTTCCCATCAGAGAAACTAATGGGGATGCCAAGATGAAAAACATAATCCCCTCTACTCTTCCTCACTTCCATGGCCTAACCTCATAAGATCCCGATACTTTTTTGTTTGAATTTGTTGTTGTATACAGAACTTATGATTACACCTCTGATGATCAGAAGTTGAAATTATTCCCATCCACTCTCAAGGATGCAGCCCTACGCTGGTTCATGGGTTTACCTGGGGATAGTATCACCACCTGGGCTCAGATGCAGCAAGCTTTCAAGAACAATTATAGGGACTACTACAGGTCCAAAGATACTAAAGAGGAAATTTTTAGAATGACCTTGGGACATGATGAGTCCTTAGAGGATTATGAGGAAAGATTCCATCTCAGCTATAAAAGGGCCAGGTGCACACTTGATCCTGAGTCACTTAAGTTAGTCCTTCTTAGGGGGATCATGGAAGATCTCCTAGAAACCCTAAACATGCTATCAGGAGGGGACATCTACTAGCTACCTTATGAGGATGTCAAGACCGTTTTTAATAATCATTCTAGGGAAACTAGAAAAAGGAGTAAGGTCAGTCAAACAGTGGCCAGCTCATCCTCTTCCAACACATCTATAAAAAGTGAAATTGGGAACATGTTGGAAGATTTTAAGAGTGAAATGTTGCAAACCCTTGCCTTGCATATGGACACTATGCAAATCAAGAGGAAGCAGGAGGAAGTAGAGAGAGAATTAGCCATCTTCTACCCTAGATGCACAAGGAGGCACCTTAGGAATGAATTTCCATTGAACCTTATAGAAATATGCTCGGTCTGTGAGGAAGACCACTCCACATATAAGTGCCCTTATTTGCTTGGACTAAAAGTTGTGTATCAAGGAACTGAAGGGGTGACTGAACAGCTCTGCTACATAAATCAAAGGAGGCCTCATGGGCCTCGACCATACCAGCAGGGCATGCAAGGGTCATCCTATTCATATTACAACCCTAATCAAAACACATACATTCCCTCTTGGTGCCCCCCTGCTCATCCCTCCTGGTATACACCTTCTCCCTAGTCTTTTTCACCTCAATACCATTCCTAGCCGACCAACCAACCATTTCAACCATATACTCCTCCACAACCTCAGTGGAATGCACCATCCTAGGGGTGGAGGCCCCCATACAACAACGCTCCAGCTTTATTGCCTTCACCTCCATCTCAACCACAACTTTTACACCCTACTCCACCTAAACAACCTCAGATGCCTACCCAACCAAACCCGAACCCGAACAACAGAAAGGCACAACAAGTCTACAGTGGAGAGACATCCTACCCTGCTTATGCTGTGGAAATTCATGAAATCAACCTTAGGTCTAGGAGAGTGCTCCCAGATAACCAACCTCCATCTCCACCTAGGGAGAGTGAGGAGGAAAGAGAGGAAAGTATGCCTAGAGTAAATCCACCACCCTTTCCTGAAAGATTAACCCATCCAGTCTAGCATACCCCAGAAGAGAATGAACTTCTGGGTGAGTTGAAAAATCTATGTGTCAAAATCCCACTTCTCCAAGCTATTAAATATGTACCCATTTACAAAAATATGATTAAAGAGAAGTGTTTCAAACATCTAGGAAGGCGAAAAGAGACACCCATACCATTAATGTCATTGGACAGTTATCCGACGTAATGTTGGGACGGGTAATTTGCCCAAAGTATTTAGACCCTGAAAGCCCTGTAGTAGATGTACACATCAATGACACCATTTTCCCCCATACCTTGATTGATCTTGGGGCTTCCATCAATGTAATGACTAAGGACACTATGCTCAAGCTGAATCTACAGGGATCATTAAGAAAGACCACGACAGTCTTGCAGCTTGCAGACCGATCCATAGTAGCCCCTAATGGGATTGTTGAGGATGTGATGGTATCCATTGATTCCTGGGAATACCCTGCGGAATTCTTAGTTCTCCAGCCTAAGACCAAATTTAATGGTTATCCTCTCATCCTTGGGAGGCCTTGGTTAGCCACTACCAATGCCTACATAAGCTAAAGGGCTGGAAATATGACTATAAAAATGGGCATCTATCCAAGCAGTTGGTCATGTATCCTCCTACTCAGCCATCTATATAACATGACTTACCTTTATGGCTATAAGAGGAGGAAGAAGATGAAGTCTACTCCTCTCAGATCTATACCCTAGTAACTGCCATAAGAGGAGGGAAGCCTGATCAAGATGATTTTATTAAACACATCCTCCAAAGTCAAGCTCCCAACACCAAGTCTCTGGAGGAAGTAGTGAAGGAAACCATCGACAAACATTGTAATTATCTATTCTTAGCTGACTCAAACCCTACTCGTGTCAAGACAATAGAATTCAGCCCTGAAAGAGCATTGAAAATCAACCCCTCTCTCTTTGTACACCAAGAAGAAGAGTTATGTAATATGCTAAAAGTGCATTTGGATTCCTTTTCTTGGAATTACAAAGAAATGAATGGAGTGCAACCCTCGGTGTGTACTCACCACATTTAAATCAAGGAAGGTTGCAAACCAGTCCAACAAACCCAAAGGAGAATGAATCCAACTCTCAAGGATATAGTCAAAGAAGAGTTGCAGAAGTTGTTGGATGTAGGATTCATTTACCCTATCTCGGATAGTGAGTGGGTGTCTCCTTTGGTGCTGGTTCCAAAGAAAAATGGAAAGTGGAGGATTTGTGTTGATTACTGAGAGCTAAACAAAGCCACAAAGAAGGACCATTTTCCTCTACCTTTCATTGACCAAGTGTTAGATGGTCTGGCAGGAAAGAAGTTCTTCTCTTTCTTGGATGGGTTCAGCGGGTACAATAAAACCCAGATCAGCCCAGAGGACCAGGATAAAACCACCTTCACCTATCCTTGGGGTACTTTTTCTTATAGGGTCCTCCCTTTTGGTCTATGCAATGCCCCTACCACTTTCCAGAGAGCAGTCCTGAGTATCTTTGTAGAGCTAGTCCATGATGCAGTAGAAATTTATATGGATGACTTCACACCCTATGGGTGTGATTTCCAGGAGGCTCTCTCTAACCTGGGTAAGGTGCTAAACAAATGCATTGAAATGAACTTATCCCTTAGTCCTAAAAAATGTGAGTTCTTGATGACTACAGGGACTATTCTAGGTCACTCAATATCCCAGGAAGGACTGCAGGTAGACCCAAATAAGATAGCCATCATCAAAAGGGTCCCGACTCCATAGAAACAGAGGGATGTTAGAAGCTTTTTAGGTTTAGCTAGATACTATAGGAGATTTATAAAATATTTCAGCAAGTTAGCTTCTCCCTTATTTGGGTTATTGGCCAAAGACTCTGAATTTTTATGGTCAGAAAGTTGCCAAGAAGCCCTGGACACCCTAAAGGACAAGTTGACTACTGCACCTATTCTCTGAGGCCCAAATTGGGCTCTTCCTTTTCATATTCATGTCAATGCCTCTCACAAAGCTATAGGAGCAGCTCTAGGCTAGATAGATGACAAGCTACCTTATGATATTTACTTCATTAGTAAGAATCTATTGAAAGCTGAGTTAAACTACACAGTAACTGAAAAAGAGATCCTAGCTGTCTTGCATTCATTAATTAAATTTAGACATTACATTACTGGTTACCAAAAATTTATACATACCGACCATGCTGCAATTAAAAACTTGATGAATAAACCTGATGTAAATGTCCATATTATTAGAGGTTACTTTTATTGCAACAATTTGATTTAACTATTATTGATAAGCCTAGCAAGGAGAATATAGTTGTAGATTTTTTATCCAAATTCACTTTGCCTACAGGGGAGGAAGGAATGGTTGATGATTAGTTACCAGATGAACATGTATTCGCCATTTCAGTTCTCTCTCCATGGTTTTCTGACATAGAAAACTACTTGGTATCTGTACAGTTCCCTCCAAATTTGTCCTCCAAGGAAAAGAGAAGAATCATAAGAAAAAGTGCCCCATTCACTTGGATTAGGGGAAATCTCTTCAAGCTAGGTCCAGATCAAATTCTGAGAAGATGTGTCAAGGAGGAGGAAGTCGTTAACATCCTTTTGGCCTGTCATGATGGGCCTTGTGGAGGTCACTTTGCAGCCAAAAGAACAACATTCAAGGTATTACAAGTTGGTTATTATTGACCTACTCTTCACCAAGATGTAAGGAGGTATACTAGCTAGTGTGATCGGTGCCAAAGGATGGGGAAACCTACCCTAATGGATGAAATGCCTATGAAACCTCAAGTCACTTTTGAGCCATTTGACAAATGGGGCATGGATTTCATCGGGCCCATTGACCCTCCATCCAGATAGAAGCAGTACATCATTGTGTGCACTGAATACTTAACAAAATGGGCCGAACCCGATGCCATCAAAGTAGAAACAGAAGAAAAAGTGGTTGAATTCTTAAGGGAAAATGTGTTTTATAAGTTTGGGTACCCTAGAGAGTTGGTCACTGATCAAGGCAGTCAATTTACATCTCACATGATTAAAAATTTGTTAAGCCAACACAAGATCAAGCACAGAAAATCCACCCCTTACCACCCACAGGCTAATGGTCAAGTGGAATCAACCAACCGAGCATTGGAAGGCATTCTGACCAAGGTGATTAGCAGCAACAGAAAGGATTGGGCAGACAGATTAGTTGAGGCCACTTGGGCCTACAATACCACCTGGAAGACCACCACTGGCTTCACTCCTTATGAGTGAGGAGTGCCAGTATTACAGCAAGGATGCTGCAACTCCTGGGCTACCAGCTTTACTTATCAACTCGGGGTTCGTACAAACTTGGAGGTGACAGTGTTGTATGCACAAGTAAAAGTGAAGGTCCTGCCTGTTGTCACTATTCGTCCGACGAGAGACCCCAAGGGTTCCAAGCTAGACTTCTATAGAGTCAGAAGAAGCTTGATTCTTTGATGGAAGAAGAGAAAATCTACTCTAAGAGAGCTACTCTACTGCAGTAATGAAGAAAACAACATGTAATGCTAAATCACACCATATCTTAATTAACCATTTAAATAGCTATGCTAAGCAGAATTGCTAAATCAACACTAAACAAATGCTACTATCTAAGCTGCAAAAGTAAAGAGCATCAAACCATACTAGTGTGTAAGCAAAAAAACTAAACTAAATCTGTTTTCACTTTTTTTGTTTTTTTTTTAAGGCAAAATCAAGTATGCAAATTAATTGTTCTTGTGGATGTGACAGGTGAATGGAAGGTGATGGAGGATGGCTAGAAGGTTTATGAAGTGGTTGGATGGTGTGGAAGGGTCCTAGGAGGCTTTGTGTGACTTCCTAGAGGTTTCCCATCAATTCGGCCTCAAAACAGGTCGTTTCAGGAAAACCTACAGGATGTACTAGAAACCTACAGGATGATCCTATAGGAATTACAGGAAACCTACAGGATACAACCGAGAGCTAATTGTGAGGTGTTGGAGGTGTTGGGAAGCTTGGAAAAGGTGGGTGATGAGTGGAATGGGGTGTTAGAAGGTCTAGGAGCACTCAGGAGTCAATATCCAAGATAAGAGATGGCTAGATTCACTCAATGTATCTAGGGGAATTTCAATGAAAAATGATAAAAAAAAAACTAGTGGGGGTGATGGTGGAACAAGAGATGGCTAAGGTGGATGAAGTGGAAGGTGGCTACTGGTGATGAAGTCTGGGTCTCCTCCTGAAGTACCTTCTTTGCTTAAAACATGTGTGTCTTCCAAGAACTATGCAACAAGATACATTTTCATAAACTAGAAAAGCATGAATCAATTGCCTATATTATGCATGAAGAAAGTTGTTGAAGGGAATGAAAGCACGAGTGAGATCTTATTGCATAAATGGAGATGGAAAAAGATGACAATGAAATCTTCCTTGCAACATGAACCAAATACTGAATCAAAGACAACAAACTCCAAAGCTCATGCAAGAACTAGAAATCTATGTTTTTTGGGCTGCTGAAGGGTCCCTTCCTCAAGTCATGGTCCCAGAGGGAGGAAGTGAGGCTGAGACACCTGCTGACAACCTTATGGTGATCCTTTTTCTCCTTGCTAACCTGCTACTTGAAAGAAGGCACAAATGGAAGCAAACTATCACACAACCAATCTAATCTACATTGTTGTAATGGAAATGCATCTACTAAGCAAATGAACAATTAAACTATGAATCTATACTAGCATACATGTACAATAAAGAGGAGCCTTGGCTACTAGGGTTGGGCCCTAACCCAAGAGCTTCAGCCCTCTGAGTTAACTCAGTGCTAGCTCAAAACAAAACTCATTCTTATTACCAAAACAATGGATTACATCAAAAATTGTCACAAGTCTTGCAACTCGAAAATAGAGTAGAGTTTTACAATCAAAAATCTGAATCCTACTGAGGTCCTAGGCCTCTCTACTTATACATCTGAAGTATCCAATGACTTCCTTAAAATTAGGGAGGCTCAGCTCCCAAACTCGAGATAAACTAGTGCTTTGTCTTTCACTTGCTCGGTTGCCTTCTAGTCCTCATGATTTGGTTGTTTGCACTCTGAGCTAATGGAGGAATATTCGAATGGAGGGGTAGTAAATGAGGAGGATTTACCTCCTATAATCCCTCTCCCTTGTCCCATTCGAGTTTTGACCATGGTCTTTGCCAAAATTCCTTTCTTTTATCCTTTAATCCTGCATTAAATGCACATTAGACCACAAAGAAAAATATCCAACTCTAACTCATCTCATAAACAAAATATAATCAAAAGTATGCAATAAGTTATGAGAATAGTTGGTTTGACTAAGCTAGGAGGTGAATTAAGGCCCATATAATTACCCAATGATGAGGCTCATAAATGAGCTAGCCTATGGGAAGAAAGCCTTGTTGTCCATTGAATTTTAATACAACACCTTAAGGATGCAAACACAACTGGATCTAGATATCACAAGGGTACAACAAGAAAGATTGCTCCAACTGAATGTGTTAGATGAATTTAGGATGCATGCCCTCCTACACATAGAAGTGACTCAAGTACAAAGCAAAATCTGGCACGACAAGAATATAAAGACAAACAGTTTCAAGAAGGCGATTGGGCTTTGCTGTATGATTCCTGGTACAAAGATTTCAAAGGCAAGTTAAGGACTAGATGGTTAGGGCCTTATGTAATAGAAAAGTGCCATGATAATGGTGTTGTTTAAATAAGAACCATTGGTGCAGAGGCTATCCATTTTCTTGTCAATGGGTATAGAATAAAAATCTACAAAAATCCCTTATCAAAGCAATAATTCATCAATAACATCAGAAAGACAATGATGGTGGTCGAGAAAGTCTCAGCTTCCACCCCACAAAGTCCCTGAAGAAAAAAAAAAACAAAAATAAATAAGTAAAGAGACTCAGGTGAAAACCTCCATGAGGCACCTGAGTACAACTGTTGGGTTGAAAACCTCTTGAGGCAGCCCAAGAGTGTTCAAAAAGAAAAAATAAGAATAAAATATCTCTGGGTGAAAACCTCTTTTGAGGCACCTAGGGAAGGAAACTAGGATGAAAATCTCCTTGGAGGCAAACTAATTGTTCTTCAAAAACAAAAAACAAAAAAGATACAAAGATACAAAGATGACAATTCTAGTTTGCAGGTTTGCAAGAGGAAGATAAGCACAGCATATAGAGGACAACAGGACCTACAAAAACTATGTTTTACTTCACCCATCTCATATCCTCCATTATCCCCCTAGTCTTCCATCTATACTCCACTCCAGATCATTTCAAACAGTTCTGTGTTTTCTACAGGATTCCCTATAATACTACAGGAGTTTCCTGTAGGAATTACAGGAGGTCTTGAAAACCACAAGAAGAGCAGTCCAATGGCAAGGTGGTGACACAAACCTGTGTCTGAATGTAAAAAAACCATTTACCTCACCACATCACAGCCAATACCTTTCATAACCATGTCACCCCTGTATCCATCAAAGAAATCAAGTTCAAAGAAAAAATTACAAAAAAAAAGAAGGAAAGAGGAGGCATACCCAAAAGCAGCATCCCTCACCTGCCATTCCATAACCCCATTCTCCACTCATTTCAACACCCCTTCTACTTCAAAGCTGAGGAAAAATGCGAGAGTTTAAGGGAAAGGCAGCTACAGGACATCCTGTAGGAAATCCTGTAGCAGCCTATCCCACAAAAGAGACCACAAAGACTGTAGCCATCTTCAACACAGGGACTACAAGGATGAGAAATCTCCTCCAGAGCTCAGCAACAGCAGGAAGATCAACAGCAACAAGGTCCAACACTTGTACATCATCAAAAGGAACAAGTCATCAAAAGAGGAAATATACAGTTGAAAACATGCAGCTCGAAAAGAACAGCAAATTGGCACCACTATCCAACATGCATCATCAACAAAGCAAAGGATCCACAGGTATGTCATCTTACCAACACTCCCTCATAAGTATGATATGATTAAAATTGTAGGAATAATGCAGGAGTTGATTTTATAAGTGAAGGTGGCCAGTTAACTTGGCCACCCTCAGTCAGATAACGAGAAGAAAAGGGTTAGTCCACTACACACGTGGTAAGGTCAAATCAAAGGAAAAAGGGGAATGAATCCAAAAATGGTTAAGATATGGAGAATAAGAGTGGGATATGATTACAAGGCAAGGTGATATGATGAACTGGTAGTGGGACCAACGGTCCAAAAGAAGGCACTCGTACTCGGCCAGCCAACACATCACCCAACACGATCATCCATGAATAGAAATAGACATTGACTCCCATGCGAAGAAGGCAGAGGAAACTTCGAGGAGACATCAAACAAAGAGGTTACTCTCAGCATTCCTTAAATAGCACCTACAGGGAACAGTCAACACCTACAGCAAACAGGACACCTACAGGACAGGATACAGGGAGATTAGCATACAGAGCTATCAGTGGACACTAAAGGAAATCAAATCAAGGGTTATCATCACCAGAACATAGAAAAGGGAGGTAGGTGCCATACCTTCTATATTTTCCATTTAAAAAGAAGAAATCCTCAATTCGATTAAGAATTCACAATGCATTTAAGGATAGAAAGATTGCATTGCATGTCAGTTAAGGTTAAACTCCAAAACGTCCTCACCTACTAGAAGTCTTGAACTCTATCCACCCAAACCTCAAGAATTACCAGGGAAATATGACAGGAGGTTTCAATAAAAGAGAACCCACCAACACAGCAAGAATCCACCAGCATCCTCCTGTGGTGGAAATTTTTACAAGGCATCAATGGATGGGGTTCTTTGAGAAGATGAGAGGATACGATGATGATGTGGCCAGAGAATTTACCATGTCACTCATACCCCTCACTAGATTCAGTGCCACTGTTGTAGTGAAGCGTTTTTCAGTAGCAATTACCCCTGAGGTTATAAGCAAGATAACTACACTCCCCCTAGGGTTACAATGGAGAAAAGAGGACAAGACTAACAACACCCTTGCAAAGAAAAGTTTATTTTTGGAAGGAGAAGAACCAATTGAAGACAAAAATAGGGTTAAAAGGGAGAGCATTACATACCCTTGGAATGAATTCAGTTACCACATCATCAAATATATTTCGTGTGAAGGTAGCACTACAAGAAAAAAGGTCATTGGTGAGGGTCATGCTTGTGATGGACATTTAAGGTCCGTCACCAATGTCGCATATGGTGACGGTCTTTAAAAAAGCATTGTTGTAAGTGTATATAGTGATGGTTCTTTAAGGTTTGTCACCAAAGCCATTTTCAATGACACTTTTGTTGAGGGTTGTTAAAGGCCTGTCACTAATTCTCTCTTTGGTGACACTTTTGGTGAGGGTCATTAAAGGCCCATCACTAATTCTCTCTTTGGTGACACTTCTAGTGACAATATTTTATTGACCGTCACCAATGATCTTTTTGGTTACTTTTGGTGACGGTCAATAAATTTTCGTCATAATTTATCATTCCAATGAGTTTTTGATGACACTTCATGCCTGTGACAGACCTTTAAGGTCCATCACCAATGTCTCATATGGTGACAATCTTTAAAAAATCGTTGTTGTAAGTGTATATAGTGATGGTCCTTTAAGGTTTGTCACCAAAGCCATTTTCAATGACACTTTTGGTGAGGGTCGTTAATTTCCCATCACTAATTCTCTCTTTGGTGACACTTTTGGTGAGGGTCATTAAAGGCCCATCACTAATTCTCTCTTTGGTGACACTTCGAGTGACGATATTTTATTGACCCTCACCAATGCTCTTTTTGGTTACTTTTGGTGACGGTAAAAAAATGTTCGTCATCATTGATCATTCCAATGAGTTTTTGATGACGCTATGTACCTGTTACTATATTTTTTGTCAAAATATAATGATTTAAGACCATTGTTGTGGAGTCTTTTTCATTATGTGTCCAAGTTCATAGTGGTTATAATAGCTAATCAATTTGTTAAGAAGTAATTAGTGTGTATCATTTCCCTCAAGTCATAAGAATATAGTCTTCCTATGAGTCAACACATGATTCATCTCTATTAGGTTTATTATCTAGAAAATTTCCTTTAAATAAAGTTCCACTAGTGTGTGTAGGAACTATATTATTTAATACATAATCAAGCTCTGTCAATTCTATTAATGAGAGAGACCTATCACTCCTCAACACTCATGGCACACCTTAACATGCTTTGGAACAATACACTAACATTCCTTGGCACCTCACATGTCTTGGAACATCTTTGTACTTGGAACATCTTTGTACCTAGAACATCTTGCCATGAGTAGGACACCAAAGCACATGTTGGCATGCCATAACATAGCATATCACTCCCCTATCATGTGTTGACATTCCCTGTAGTCCTTAGCATGCCCTAGAACTCCTTGGCATAATATTGCATTGACAAAAATTAGCACTTGGCATGTATTGGAACTTATTATTAGTGTGCCTAGCATGCCCCTTTTGAAAAAGATAAAGTCCCAACTTATTAACCCTCTTATGTGTTCATTTCCTTTAATTTTAGCTTGGTTATTCCTTTTGTTTCCTTGAAACTCCTTGACGCATATTGGCATACTCTGGCACCCTACACATCCTAGCATGTCTTAGCACCTAGAATGCCTTGGCACTATTTGGCACATGTTAGCACACCCCAAAACTACCTATCACACTCTAGCACTTCTTGACATTCCTTGATATTCCATGGCATGCCTTACTCATTCTTAGCATACCTTGTCACTCCCTCCTTGGCATGACAACTAGCACTGATTGACACTCCCCAACACACCCTCATATTCATTCACTTCCATGCATTTTGACCTAGTTCTCCCTTGTGTTGTCCTAGTAATCCCTAACACTCCTCAGCATGCATTGGCACTATCTAGCACACCTTAGCACTCATAAGTGAAGAATGAAACTTGTAACCAATGTTACCAAACTCGGAATAGACAATAAATCGGCGAGGCAAAAGAGCTAAAAGTTTTAATCAGATTGGGGAAAAAGCAGAAAAAATAGAGAAAAAATTAGTGAATTCAATAAATAAAAATATACACATATATTAAATTAAAAAAAAAAAAAAAAAACATTTATCATTGATATTCAGTAAAGCCATGTCCAAACAATTCATAATATCAATAGATGTCCAAAATATCATGAATAAATAAGCATGTCATATATGTTATGAGTCCAAACATGATCCAAAGTATTGAGTCATGACTCCTAACTAGTGACTACACAGAACTAGAAGCAACTACTTCTAAAAGTTTACAAACAACTGCATACTAATTAGAAAAGATCAGTAACTAAGAGTCTAAGACTCTTAAGAGTGAGAACTAGAAGTGATTCCTCCCACTCCTCCACTTTCTTGACTCTCAAAGTTCTTCAAGTCATGTAGGCTTAAAAGAGGAGCCTCCTCTAATTGGACCTAATTTGTTGCATTTGTAGTTTGCAAATCTATCTCTTCAAGGTCTATTGGTGAATGATCCAAACCTATCATTATCATGAGACATTGAAATGTGAATTTAAGTTTGACTTTGAACTTTAAAGTTTAAACTTTAAATTCCAAATCAGATTATGAAACCTTCAAATTCAAGCTCTCACCTAGTATTTTCTTGTTGTGAAGTTGTAGATTGTAATGGAAAAATACAAGGTCATTTAAGCTTGTGTCAATTGGTTGCACTTCTTAGAATGTATTTTCTCAAACATGCTCCAGTTGCACTCACAACTTGAAGCACTGCATGCTTGGTTTAATATTTGAATGGCAAATCTCTTCAAATATGGCGTATCACTACAAAATTTTTGTCACCAAAGACCTAGAAAGTGGCAAGGGTTCGTGAGTAGACGTACTAAATACTAAATAGTAAAAACTTAAAAAGACAAAAAAATTTAATAAAACATTTAACATACAAAATAAAGTTTAAACAAATTTAATGAACTGATAAAGCCTTCAAGCCTCAAAGGGTACCTGGCAACACCTTAGACCTTTCTCGTATAACACTGGTATAGGAAAATAATTTAGGTGGTACTCTATAATCATATAGTTGGGAAAAGACATGACTTTGAAATTCTGGATCAGGGAAGCACCTTTCCATGCATTTCATAAGTCCTATGTGAACCTCCCCATCCTCATTAAATTTGCTCTTATCATAAAAATACTATGGGTTTAAGAAGTACCTAGCAACATGTAAGGGGGAATGCAATTTCCTATCCCAATGTGCACCAATAATGTCCAAAAGAGGCATATACTTTGCCTCCTCATCCCCATATCTTCTATTGATGGACTCCTTTGTGAGATCCATCACCTCATAAATGTAACCCATAGCAGGTTTGTCACCATCAACCATCTTGAAAGTTCAAGCTTTCAAATTTAAATTAATATGAAATATTGAAAATAAAAAGAAGCTTGAAATGAAATTTAAAACATGAAAAGGTTAAAAGACTTGAAGTACCTGAGAACTCTAACAAGGGACTCCATCACAACAATAATCTCTTTGGCATCTTTCCAAAAACCATCGTTAAACACAAGTGCAGCAACCTCAATGCATTCAAGGGTCTTGGAATGTTTAGATGCCATCCACTCAGGTCCCAAGGACATCCCCTTCAGATTTATCTTTTAATCAACCACAAATTGCAAAGATATGAAATTTTTTGCAAATCTAGTCACTATAGGTCGAACAATTTCTTTACCTTCAGTGTATTTTCTCATGGTGTTTAGGACAACAATGTGGTTGTATAGGTATTTGGTTATGGATTTTTCCTTCTCCACAACCTCATGTATCCAATGAAGCTTACCAATGTCCTCAAGAATTAAATCTATACAATGGGCAACACAATAGGTCCAAAAAATAGTGGGGTGCCTAATCTCAAAAAGTCTCCCAGCAACCATATAATTAGCTGCATTTTTGGTGAAAATTGTACAACATGTTCTTCTCCCACTTCTTGAATGAATTCCTCCATCATTTCACAAATAAGTTGTGCAGTATTAACCTTGTCTGAGGCATCCACTGATTTGAGAAACATTGTACCTACTGGACAAGATACAAGGAGATTTATTAAAGTTCTATTCCTCTGATCTGTCCATCCATCACTCATGATCGTGCACCCTGTTTCTACCCATGATGAACGAAACTCAGATAGCACAAGCATGGAATCTTCAACACTTTCTAATAGAAAATTTGTCCTAATGCTCTCTAATGAAGGAGCTTTGAACCCTAGACCTGCAACAACAACTGCATCAATCATAGCTTGCCAATAAGGACTTATGGCATAGTGGAAAGGTATGTCAGAATAGTACCAAAAGTTAGCAATGGCCTTCCTTGCCTGACTATGGATATTTTTTTTCCAACCAGTGGTATCCAAGGTAGGTTGGGAACCAAGTTTTGTGCAGGGAGAAAAAAAGGTGTTTATGTTTCCACCTCCAATGTTGAATACAGGAGGATTCATTTGGCCTTGAGTTTGACTTGGACTTGGAGGCATGTGTGGGAAACTTGGGAACTGCATTGAGGATTCAACAGAGGGAGATGACAATGGGGTAGTGGAAGAAAAATTGTCAACTCCAGGAGTTCCTATTTATTTTTTTTGCTTTTATTTCTTTGCATTATGCTGACTCAACATATCAATGGCCAAGGTTGCTTGGTGTTTGACATTTTCATCAACGTTTTTGCAGAGACCTATATCATGGCCGAGTATTTGTGCAAGGTGGTACTTGAATCTATAAATGCCTCCACTACATTTCGCTTTGCAAAATTTACAAAGGAGCTTAGGGTCTCCAAGAATCTTGTCACAATAAGCCCAAGCAAAGTCCTTCTCCCTCGGCATTGTTGTTGTTTTTGACTTGTGTTTAAATTGCAGCTTCTGTTTAGATTTGGAGTTGTGCCTTCTATTTAATTTGGCTCCTGTAAAATACAATAAAAAATAAAATAAAAAATGCCATATATAACTTCGCAAAAAATAGGGTTGGTTTTAAAGGATATGAGGTTTTGTTAAGGATCAAAGAGGAGTTTGTCCAGCAACACAAGCACATTTCAACCTAATATATCATTATGACCTTGAAACACAATTAGGTATATATGAGGAAATTCTACCTAAAGGAAATATTATCAACATATATTGCATTGTAATCTTGAATTTGCAAGTTCATTTAGCATAAGACAACTGAACCAATACATCAATAACAGATTCTGGAAGAACAAAAATACCCAAAGTTGTGAATGCATGGTTAAAGCCTTTGAAGTCGGCAAGACATTGACCAAGGAAGGAATGCTTGATGACTTGGTCGATGGTTGGTATGAAACCATTTCTTAGTGCATTTTTTAAATCTATTTAAGCCCCATTTATACGGTTGAAAAGTCATAACCAAAGGAATACGCCGAACATTCGATTGCTGAACAGTGAAACTTGAAAATTGCCATTGAAAATGACATTGAAACTTCAATATAGTAATATACCTATTATTTAAGCCAAATGCCAATGTACCTCGGTTGTTGAATAGTGAAGCAGTTAAGCATAAAGGTAACACACGTTGAATGTGACGCACGACTGCCCGAGGGTCGATATGGAGTATGGATAGAGCACACATTGGCGACTGCCCAATATGGAGTCCAATATGGAGTCTGGACTTAGGCTCACCTTGGCGGTTCCCCGATATTGAGTCTGGACTATGTAATAGTGAGTAGTGATTGATTACTGAAGGTCTTGACATATGAGTTTTAGGCCTGAGAAATGAGAAATAAATTTTGGAACGACTGACGTTTAGTTTTTAGCAATGCAGCATACCTAAACTTGAAAAACTCATGCTTGTCGAGTCAAGGCTGAAAAATCAAATAAATTGGAATCAATCGCAGGAATCTGCTTTAATCATAAAGTCTCAAGTCAAACTCTCATTGACCGTGAGTTAAACTTGGTCAACGTGAGTTAGACTCGCAAATATTTAGATCGGATCATTTGGAGAGCGAGCAAATTCCAACTCGTGATTAATCGCGATTGATCAGAGAGTCTTGTTTCACTACTTGTAACTGAAATCTGAATTGAAAATAGGAGATCTTACAATTGAAACTAATTGTGAATTTTCTAAACTGAAATTGGCCCATCGGCATCGTTTCTATTTGCGGTTGGGCGCGTCAACGGAAGAGATTCCTTTTAAATCAGGTTCATGGAGAAAATATTTTATGGAAGATGTTTCTTTTATGTCGAGGAAGACATAGTAATATTTTTTATTAAATTTGAATAACAATAGTACCTACTTTGTATCTCCCGTATCTCATTATTTTTATCTCCTGTAACTCATACAGAAAGTGGGGTAGTAGTGGACATGTAGCATCAAGCTCCACTCCTTTTAATCCAAAGTTTTGCATGCAAACCTTTGTGTCACTTGTGCCGCAAAGCCTTCATTGTAGAGTGTGGAGTTAACACCTACCTTTGCATGACAAAAGCTACACATACCTTTTGACTTGGTTTTTTCACCTTTTTTCCATTCTTTGTTTGGAGTCTGGGACAACAAGCTCCACATACTTTTTTTCCATACCTCTATGTGAGTGTAACTTTGCACATTTTCTTTGCTTCAACCAATATCAAAAGCATTTGTGAGCTTCTTTCAAGGCATGAATACATGCTTTAATCATGGAAATTAGCAAAGTTTCTAAAGCAAAAAATAACGATGGAGTTATCCTTTTCCATTTCAAATATGTTAGGATTCTATTGAGAGTTTTTTAGAGATAATTATTAATTGGCCCTCTACTTTTCCCTTTTCCTTAATATAAACTGCATCTCTTATTACATTTCTAATCAAGAGATTTACATCGAATACTGGACCAAAGGGCCAAGGACTTTTCATAAATGGTTCCTTGTCCAGTAGAAGAATAAATGGTCAACATGTCAGCTTGGCTCCAATTTCTTGGGAATTAATAATTGTTTTGAAAAATGACTACTCTTGTTTGAATATAAAACTATGTTTAAACTTTGAAAATGGATTTTCCTCCAAATTGATCTTGGAAAGGTCCTTATTAAAGGCTTCTCTATATCTCCTCCACTAGAATGAATGGCTTGTATGTTGAAAAGTATAGCAGAGCTCCCTTCTGAAAAGCCTGATCATCCCATTGTCACCAAGAGCTCCTCCTTTTCCCCAAATTGAACCCAAAACAACGTTGAGTACTTAATTATGATCCAACCTAAGAAATTTTGATTGACACTGCAACTCAAGAGCTATTAAATTTGAAGTGCGCTAATATGATTTGTCATTCTTTCATTGAATAAGTATATTGTTTTTGAATTTGTCATTTGTGCTTGTAGTATGTGGTACTGACCTTGTTTCACTTGAAAGGGTTTTTATTCTTCGACTATGACAATGCTAGTAAGATTTAGGCCTTTTGTAGTATTTGTACCCCATGATCAATTTTGCAAGATGTATGTCCTATGTGGAAAGAAATAAGCATTTAGTTATTACTTCCTAAACTAAAGCACTGTTTCTTTTATTATGTTCCATGTAACGTCATCTACAAATTGACGACGAATGGGACGTAATATCCTATCCATCCCCTTAGACTTAGTCCTCCATAAAGGGGAAAAGACCCCAAAATACCCATTGTTGGGAAATTTTGGGGGAAACTGGGCTTAAAAAACCCAAATTTGGGGTTTGGAGTAAGGTTTACTCAATCACTTAAGAATATGAAACCCCTCTGCAAAATATATAAATAAAGAAGGATTGAATTCATTTTGGATCACCAAGTGTGGATTAATTCATTTGTTCTTGAGCATTAGGTCTGATAGTTTTTTACCCCTTCTATCTCTTGTCAAATTCGTTGGTGAAATATTCCACCCTAGTTGACATTCCCTTATTATCTCATTGTTTGAGCACAAGGGTCTCTGGCTGGTCAGCGAATTCTGTTGGATATTGATCTCTTGTCTTTTTCTGGGCACAAGATTTTTGTTAAAGGTGAATGAATTTGGAGGATAGTACATGATAGATTAGTTCTGTTTGGCATACACCTCTCTTGAATGAAGCAACAAAGTTTCTGAGTCCTTAATATCTTGTTCTGGGCAAAGCACTTATTTTAGGCAGTGGATTCGTTTCTGGCACCTGGAGTAGCAAAACTCTTTCCTTTATTTAGTTTTGGCATGCATAGTTAAAAGGAGCACTTCCCTAGTTATTAATTCTCAGCCTTAGCTAAGGAAGCATGTTTGCATATCTCATATCATATTCACTAGCGGCAGACTTTAATTGTCTTATCTAACCATGCAAGGAAGGTGCATTAGGATTAGGAGTGAAGAAAGTTGAGACATTGTTGTACATGTTTCTAGATTCATTGTACCTTCTAGACTAAAGCAAAAGTGAATAGTAGTGTTTGAAATTTTTAGTTATTTCTTGTTTCAAAGAGTAATAAATAATGATGTGATTTGAGTTTCAAATCTGTGTACTTGCTATTACTTTCTTCAGTGGCATGTCTTCTCTGTTCAGAACAAGGGGTTTTTCTGCAATATCTAGCCTCCAAAGCTTCTTCAATGCAAACTAAATATCAAATAATGCCCTCATACTCAAATCATCTAAGGCATCACCCTAGAGAAGTTCCAAAGTAGACCAATGAGCTTTGACAGACCAACTCCAACCCCATGTCACTATACAAGTGTTGACATCACTGCTACAAAAATTATTCTGAAGTGTTGCATCCGACACCAATTCCTAAGATGGACACCCAAAGGGGTTCTAGAACGAGGCTCAACCTTCATTACCACATTTCAGACTTTTCAAAGGGATTGGTCCCTTTAAACCATACCAATTTTTACACTTTCACAATTTGGCCATGTTCCTATCAATTTATATTTTGTATTGAAAAGTCAGTCCTATTTTATATGTTTATTAAATTTAGGAACAATTACAGCTTAGCTCCAGCAAAATGTCAATAAATTTGTGGGTTAGGTTGGAATTTCTCCAAATACTATCACACATGTATATATAATCACACATTTTCCTTTTTAGATCTTGATTGGTTGAACAAAAAGGTTCACTTCCTGTGTAATTTTGTCCCATACCTCCATATCAGCACTCATAGATAACAATATTCTTAATTCTTCATCTGTGTGCACAGTAAGGTCCCTTTTGGTTGCTATTTTTGATGGAGCAACCTCTGACAGTACACCTTTTACCACAGAGATGTTGTTGTTGGATAGAAATCTCCAAAGGAGTCTTACACCAGACATATAAATGGCTATTGTATATCACAATAATAAGCATTAACATATGAAGATGTGCAGACCCTAAACTATGTGCAATTAATCCATTACTTTTTCTTTCATGGAAGATTTCGTTCTGCATAGTCTATGTGTTGTGGCACTTGAGTGTGTTCGCATAAAAAATTCTAAGGCCAAACCCAGATTCTCATGTGTCATGGAAATTCAACATATGCCTTGTTCACCTAAGAACTATTTGTAACTCATCTTAGGGTACTCATGTACAATCTCACTCATCCCACTTAACAAGTTACCAAGATAACGCTCATCACATCCAACCTTGTCCTAAAACAATTAAGCAACACAATTTACATCTTGACATGACATAGCACCTGACATGTCTTAGAATTCCTTGGCACTATGTGGCATGCGTTAACATCCCCTACATTCCTTGGCATGCTTTGACACTCCCTAGCACACCATGGCACTTCCTAACATGCCTTGGTAGTTTATCATACCTTGGCATTACCTAGCATATAACCTTGTCACTCCCTCCTTAACACACCTAGAACTCATTGAAACTCCCTCTGACACACTCTTATTCATTAATTTCCATGCATTTTGAACTAGTGCTTCCTTATGTTTCCTTGACACCCCCTAACACTCCCTAGCTCACCCTAGCACCTGACACATCTTGGCCTACTGCCTTAACACTCTAGCATTCCTTGGCACTACATAGTATACCTTGTCACTCTCTCCTTAGCACACCTAGACATCGCTGACACTCTTGGTCACAAACTCTTATTCATTCATTTCCATGCATTTTTACCTAGTTCTCCCTTGTGTTTCCCTAGCACTCCTTATCACTCCTTGACACGTGTTGTTACACCCTAGCACCTATGACATCTTGGCATGTCGCCCTAGCCTCTAGCATGCCTTAACACTACCTAGCATACCTTGTCAATTTGTCCTTAGCACACCTAGAACTCACTGAAACTTCTAATCACAAACTCTTATTTGTTCATTTGCATTCATTTTGACATAGTTATCCCTTGTGTTTCCCTGGCATTCCCAGATAACACTCCCTTACATGTGTTGGCACATCTTGGCCACATGTCACCCTAGAACTCTAGCATTCCTTAGCATTGCCAAGCATGCCTTATAACTCCTCCTTAACACAGTTGGAACTCACTAAAACTCCATGCCACATGTTATCACTTAAGAATACTAATGCCAAAATTTCTCATACTAGCTTGATGGTAAAGATTCGGTGCTAGTCTAAGTTTTAGTTTTTGTTTGCCTTAGAGTCTGAGTCTTAGGAGTCCACTATGCATTCTCATTCATCACTGGTCTCATAATTCACACAATTTCCATGTGTCAGCTCTGTTCAAAGGTTATTATGTGCTACAAAGCTCTTTAGGTGATTTCAACAGTTTAATCTGAGCCCTTGGAAGTAATAAGTGTAGACTTAGGTAGGCTTGCCATGAAAAGAAAAGAAAGGTTGAAAAGGGTTTGCCAGTCCAAGTGCACCTGAATAAAGAAGAAAAAATGCTAGGCAAAGTAGGCAGGGTAGGCAGTTTGGTGTTGCAGAAACATACTTGTGATTGATTTTGTCTCTAAAAAATGTGTTGATCTTATCTCTATCACAAGTGCCATGGCAGATATTTTTTGATGCAGCTCAAGCAAGGCAGATTACATAACTAACTCCCCTTCATAATTTTCCCTAAATCATTCACTAACTCCCCCCAAAGGTATTAAGATCTGCTTAATATCACTAAAATCACTCATTTCATTTCATAAACATTTGCCTAAGTGAATTCCCATTTTACTTAGAAAAAATGCATAATCATTTCAAAACCCTGTTTTTCCCCTTTTGCCTAAGTTTTTTTAACATTATGGCTTAACGCTTTCCATTTCATCTTTTCATATTAATTTTTTAACATTAATTATATAAATCCCTATAATTTTTACCCTATCCCGTATTATGAATATATTAAAAAAAAACCCCAAATATTAATATATCCCTCACCCGATTGAAATATAACCATAAGTGAGTTTTTTTGAAATTAATAAGTTTATTCGAAACTTATTAAGAACCCTCCCCGTGTGCTCAAAAGGTTAATTAACCTCTGGTTAATTAATAACTAACCCCGTAGACTAATCAAATCAGTCCCGGTATATTAAAAAAAAAAGCATGATTTATTTACGTCGGCCCCGCGAATTAACCTCCCGCCATGTCCATGCACCGTTCGCTGTCTGATCAAGCCTCGCCCATCCGATGGTTAGCATCCATTTCGTGACCCCCTCCATCGTCGAGCGTTAATGTGTGGGGAACTAACGGTTTTGGCGCCCGTACCAGGACACGCGTCATGTTCCTGGCCTGCTCGCTTGCCCTCCACCCGAAACCACCCAGCCCCAAAAGCGGTGCGAAAGAAACCGCTTACCACCGCCCTCCACTAAAGTCACCTCCACGTCAATGCCACGTCATCTGCCCCATACACCCACTGATTTCATCCGTCCTTCAAACCAAAAAATACCGCCAAACTTCATTTTGTTAATTAAAAGGGAAAAAAATGTGTTTTTCAGTGTTATACGCTGCATATAGCACTCCAGGCATTAAAATCGACTGAAATCAAATGTTCCAGTTTCAGCCACCATTCGACCAGAAAGGCTACATCAACTAGCTCACAGACTCTGCCATCCCAGCTTCTTCCTGTTCAAACACAGTTGAAAGCAAACCGAGGGACTTCCGAGCTCACAGAAGACAGAAATAAAGATGAACAGGGATATTTTGCTACCCTAACCAGTGAACCTTCCAAAACATGAATTGCCAGAGAAAGGAGGTGAGGGGACGCGTTAGCAGTTCTATTTTGCCAGACAGCGGTGAGCAGGGGTCGGTTTAGCAAGTTAAAGAGGATCAAAACAAAGTCAAAGTGTATTAGTTCAGCATTAAAGTGTATCAGATCAGAATTGAAGAATGTCAGAGCAGAATTAAAGGCAGCAAATCAGAATTAAAGAGCACATTTAAGACATGCAGTCAGCGCAGAGCTACTACAAAGGACAGCTGCAAGCCGAACCCTAAGGGCCTGCCTCCAGCACAACATCAGTTAGTTGTTTCTATTTTACTTGTAAACTCTCATTAGTTAAACTTAGATATTATCTCACAGTTGTTATGAGATATAGGTTGTACATATTTTTTGTATAAATACCCTCTCCATTGGAGTATTGGGGTGGTTTTTGGTGTGTGAATTTTCTAGACTTTGCTGTAATACTAAATTTTGGAATAGAAAGCTATTGGAAAATAAACTGTTGTTTGGCCTACTGGATGAAGAATTGAAGCAGAGGACTTGTCACAGAATCTCTTGAATCAACTCTAGGATCAATAAGTCCCCTATATCTTGTGTTTTACAGTTTTTTGGTTTATTATATCATCTCTGTCTCATAATCTGAATGATAAAGTAAAGGTCAATATCAGAATTTTCTTGATTGTACTCTGTATTCAGTCTTTATTGTTCTCTGTGTTTTCTTCAGAATTAGATAAACGGTGAATTCTTAATTGCTCCTATTTCCTGATTCTTTTCATGTTGATTATTCCTAAAGAATTCTTAACTACTCTTTATCAGTAATCATCCATTTCCCCTCTTTCAATATGTTGAAGGATTCTTAACTTCCCTGAACCCATTTGAGCCCATTCCATCTGCTTTCAAACTCTTTATTTTGTTCCCTGTTTGACTACCTTGCTCTTGTGAAGCCATCCTCTGTTAAGAAACCAAATCTAGAAAGCCTTATTCTTTGACTCCATCATGCCCAATGGACTGAACTATTCTGTTTTACCTCTCTTTTCTATCGAATCTCACCACCCAAACCAAAACAAAACCCTTGAACTTCATAACTAGCCTAATACCTTTAAAAAACAAAGCTAAATCATAAAGAGAGGCCCTCTCTGGATACAGATTGGCTAGATTCTATATCTAAAAGATTGTTTTGTGGTTCACTCTCGGCAGTCCTTCCCTTTCTTACAACTTTCTGTAAATGACATGATAACACTACATAAGTTTAGCCAATTTAAAAAAAATTAGAGAAAAATCACTCAAAGGCAACCAATTTCTTGAAAACACTTTTCACCCATCGCACTATCTCTTTCTTGGATAGAGCAACCCATTTGTACTCACCCCCACTGGTGAGTGTGCTAGGTCACCCTTCCTAGTGTTAATTTTATTTACCCATCGCACCTCACAATATAGGGAGGGTGCGATGGGCGTGGGAGATTTTCTAAACCTAAAAACTCAAAAAAAGTCTCCTAAAAAATGCATGAAATGAGAAATGGAAACTGTAGAAATGAAGAGAAAAGATATATCTCTTACCTGGAACTGACGGTACTCGAAATGGTCAGATTGACCGCAATCAGCTGCTAAATATTGAAGGTCAAAACCCACTCAGAGCTCACTCAACTTGGTAAAAATGATAATGGTAAGAAATGAATTACAATTTCACTTTTTATGGTCAAAATTAGTTATTTTAATATTTTAACCCTATTTTTACCATAAATCATCATTTTTTAATATTTTCTTGGTGTTCTGAGAAATTTAAAAAGTAAATGGAGGATTTAATGTAGATTATAAGTTGAATATAAGTCATTTTGATTAATTACTACACTTTTATCACTTTTTCGAGCTCGTTAAACCTACAAAAAAGGAACCCCACGGAGTCCTCTTTCATCTCTTTTCAGACTCCCAAAACATGAAAAGATTGTCGAGCAATTGTCTTTTCCAACTCATTAAAGTAAATGAAAAGACATCTACCCAGTATAAGTTTAACCCTTTTCCAGACTGGGATAAACTATTTACGAAAAGGGAATACATTAGTGAAACATGACTAAAAGGTTCTCTGGGGCATTGTCTTATGCCTTTTTGGTCCCAAGAGACTAAATTTACGAAAAGGAACATCTTGGAGTTTTATTTTTCACCTCTTTTTCAAACTCTCTAAACATGAAAAAAGATTCAAGTTACGCCTTCGATGGACTTGTAAAAATATTGAATAACGATGGACTCATCAAGCATGACGAGATCAAGCCACTCCTTCTCAAGGTTCATTAAAAATACTCAGAAGGACTCATCCGAAGGATGAAATTATAGATCAAGCATATGTTATCCTCCTCAAGCTTATAAAAAATAAAGAGGTATTGGAAAAAATGGTTGGGAAATTGGGAAAACAATGCTTTTCACCTAGTAATGGCAACGAGTCACTCTTGAATATGACACTCTTTCACTTCATCTCTGTGACTGCTTTGGGTTGGGGAATCTTCTTGCCTCATTTTTTATTACACCTCCATTAAGGGTATTTGATTCAATGTTGCGAACTCCATTCTGTGTCACCGATATGTTCAAGAGAAGTCCACCCTCAATTGACATGTGCTACAATACCCTTGAGCCTTCTTTCATGTCTGCCTCTCTTGAACCAACTCTACATTATTACATTCTGTCTCAAATATTGGTACCTATTTCGTGTCATTAATGGGGATTCATCAAGGCCCTCTTGTGACAGGTCACTTCCTGTTGACATCAGATCATTTTCTAGGAAGTTGACTTAGAAACTCCCTTAAGTGCCTTGGAACTTGCATGCCTCAATGGAAGGTCTCCTTGATTTCGGAAATAGGTTCTCATCATTGACCTTCGACCAAAATATTTTGTGTGGTGTTTGACTTCAAATCATTTATTCGTGCCACATGGATTGTACTCTAGTACATTGAGAGCCATTATCATTATCAGTGATTCCTATCATGTCTATTAATGACTTACATCATTGGTCGGTAATTAGATGGTGTCTACCATGTTCAACTCCAAGTAATTTATTCACATGGTCAGACTCGTACTATCGAGTGACGAGGTAGAATACCCTTGATCTAGTTTCACCCATTCGGGTTGCATTTTCAGGATTCATACCAGATCACAAAATATGATGGCTATGATTATTCAAAAATTCATCTGAGCATGGATCCACCATTCATCATCAGTGGATGAGACTTTTTGAACATTATACATTTAATATTGGCTTATAGGATGAGTATGGGTGTTCCAACCTCAACTATGATATCATGATGATTATGTATTGTAATAGATGATTATCTCAACCAACCTTTTCTTCATCTGTACTTGTCACAAAGTAAAGTGCTTCAGTCCTCAACCACTGCTTCTGACTTTGTAATTTAGGGGGAAATCTGTTACAAGTCATTTTGTCGCATTCATTCAAATGTCCTGAAAACTAGACCAATCAATGTCCTTGACACCTTACAATCATCCCTTTACAAAGCCTTAAGCATTATCTCTCCAAAGAGTCCAAGAATTATGGGTTTATCAGCTTAAAAACTCAATTTTGGACCCAAAGCACCTTGTCTTCTATGCCACCTGCATTGGTTGCATGTTTCATAATTGGGCACCTGCACTGACCAACGCATGCTTCCTTTACCGCAGGTGTGATGGTTGTAGAATTTTGGGAAAAATAAAAAATAATTACAAATATTCTCTTTCCAAAATCTTCTAAGGTGGTTTTAACCATTTACTATTGATTGAGATCTCTAACTCCTATCCTATCATATCCTAGATGTCTTATCTCTTATCCCTAGAGCTTATCCTCCCTCATATGTGGATCTAAGTCCTAGATTGGTAAATCCTAAACTACCCTATTTACCCTATAAATTCACTGCCTCCCATAGAGTTTGGGTTGGCTTTTGGAGACTCTTAGTTATGCCCTAATGATGTTTCTTTTTACCTAAGGATCCATTACCATCCTTGATTTCTGATTGAAGGCTTACTTTGTGGCTATGGAAGGATAAGTTTGGTGGGAAACCTCTACATTGTCAAAATATGTAAAAGGGTTGTAATCTTCTCCTACATTTTATTAATACAAAATTCTTTGTTTTCCTATACTTATGTACATTTGATGCATATGTATTTCAATGTCTTCTTGACTCATTGATTAGAGATATTGGTTTATGATATGTGTATCTTGTAGTTCTTGTGCTTGTTATAGTTGTTTTGCAGGTTCCATTTGTAGCAATTAGAGCTAGAGCTAAAATTCACAAGTAGGGAGAAGAGGAGAGCTTGTGTTGGACTCAAGATAAGTCCTTCCTCCATATTCTAATTTCTCTAAGGAAAGCACAAGTTTTTTGCTTATGTGTTTCTAGATCAAGCCACTAGATCTAGGGAATTCACTTATGTTTGCAAGAGAGAATATTCTGTCAAACACTCCACAAAATATTCAAGAATATTTTTAGTAGTGGTCACATATCAAATGTTGAGATTTATCTCAAACATAGGTATGCCCTTTTATTAACATAGATAGGGGTGTCTATTTGGAATAGGGATTTCAGAATTTTAATTTAAATATAAATAATTAGTAGGTAGATGCTAGGGATGTAACTTCCAAGAATATTCTAAAACTTTATTATTAGTAGTAGCCACACATCAATGGTTGAGATTTATCTCAAAAATAATTATGTCATTTTTGCCATTTTAATTAAATTGATTAACATGGATAGACATGTCTCTTTCAAATAGGGCTTCTAGATTTTTAATTTAATTATCAATAATTATTAGGTGGATGATAAAGATTTAACCTCCATAGAATATTCTAGAATATTCTTAGTAGTAGTCATAGATCAAAGATTGAGAATTATCTCAAAAGTAATTATGCCCTTTCTACCTTTTTAATTGAATTGATTAATTAAAAAATGTCACATTGGTATGTGTCATATGAACATGAATATGGTTTTTTAGACATGTGTTATTAGTATCCTATGTGTTGGCACATGATTATAACAAAGTCTATTTATAGTTCAAAAATCGCAATGGTAAAGTGAGAGTGAATCTCCATGGCTGAAAATGTTGTTACATGTTTTTAAATGTATATATGTTTAGTTCATGTATTAATTATTTTTATAGCTAATAATTATTATTATTATCTAATATATAGCTATGATTTAGTTAACTTTTTATTCTTTCTTCTTTTTTTCTTTTTTCTTTTTTAATTTAATTTTGGCAATGCGAAATGTATATGAGTTGAATGTTATGATGCATATGGGAGTTTACCAACCATTTAATTTATATGGTTGTGATTGTTCGTATATAGGCTATTGGATATACTCTTGATGTTGTAGTGCCATAAGATAGGTTTGATGTTTGATCTTGTCCAAGTTACTCTCACTAAGTTATCATCCCACCATAGTTTAAAAGAAAAAGCACACACATATGAGAAAAGTGTTGTGCTTTGTTTGTTCTTCGGGGTGAACTAGCACCCCCAACACTACTATCCATATTTATAAATAAAACATTTATTATAACTAACCAATTAAATAAAACCATTACATGTCTATTTTAGAATAGTTCTTCCATAATTTTAATTTAATAATCAATAATTATGCTGATACACATGTCTATTTCAGAATACATCTTCCAGAATTTTAATTTGATTATCATTAATTATTAGGTGGATGTTAGATATTTAACCTCAATGGAATATGCTAAAATATTCATAGTAATATTTATAAATGAAGTTTAATATTTATCTCCAAGTTAGTTATGCTCTTCTAATGGAATTATCTTAAATTAATTAATTAAAGAAAATGTCATATCAACATGTGACAAATTGGTGGGATGTGGCATTGATAAGCTATGGTATTGTAACAAAAGTGATTTAGAAGTTAAGAATTTTCATGGTAGAGTGGGGTGAATTTGTTAATTTTCAGATTGTTCTATGTTGTATCGATTACTTTAGCCCAATTCCAAAATTCAATTAGCGATATTTCCAATTACAATTAGTCTTTCCATTCATCAACAATAATTAAAGATAGAACAATATATGCAATGACAAAGAAGACAATCAACACATCAACAAGAGACACCATATTTGGTCAAAGACCCGGGAAAAACCCCACTAGGGGGAAAACCCTTTGAAATTCTTATTTTATTAGATTATCATAAAAAGTTTAGCAGAGAGTACAATAAGCCCAATACAATATGATTAGCAATCCAACCCAACAACTTTAGAAACTAGTATTGATCCAGGTGGATGTTGGTGGCCACCCACCAACCCATTTGGACCCCCACAACTGTCTCTTTCAGTCTTTTCAGTTTCCTTAATTGTAGCACAACTTACTATTTTTAGCAGTTTTTCGGGTCCTGAACTTCCGGAGCCGTTTTGAGGCCCTAAACAACGTTTTTTTGGAATTCTGGGGCAATCGAGCCCTATGTTGCCTCCCAAAGTGGTAGTACTCGGATAGATCTTTCTAACGAGCTATCGTACGCGTCAAACGGAGATCGTATGCCAAAGTTACGACCCCGGGAAATTGATGTACCAATTTACCCAAACGGGGCCCACAATTTGGCGTTTCATCTTCTAGGGTTAGGTTTCGGTATGTGAAGGGTTTTCCATTGTTTCTCAACAATAAATAGGCCTTCGAGCCTCATTGTAATACAGTTCGGAACAGTTCAGAGGCATGTAGCCGCACATCTCTTCTCAGAGATAGCTACCATCGCCCCAGCTGGTTTCTTCCCATTTCTGTTTGTAAGCATATTTCAGTATTTTACAGTAATGAAATGAAGTATTATTTCCGCTGCATCTCTGTTTTTATGGTTATCGCATCTCTGTATTTATGGTTATCTCTGTAATCTATTGCGTTCCTGTTTAAATCCGGATCAAGTATACAATGGAAAAATATATCAGTGACAACTTGATTCAGACTACTGACAATTTTAGACAACTTTGGATGATGGTCAACTGTGGTCAAACCCCTGGACGCTCCCTTCAAGTTAGCATGGGAGCATCTTTAGCTCTTGGATGTTATCTTGGCCATAGTATGGGTGTGTCTGGAGATGAAATTTCCGAGTTATGTTCCAGCATCCAGAACATAAACCCTAATTTTGTGGGAGCTTCATATCTAAGACTTTGGACCTTCGTACGACCTTTTCCTTTGCCAATGCGCCAAACCAAATTAGATAGAAGAGAAGAAGATGTTTGATGTTGTGTGATGAGGCTCATCAATGCGTAAAATATATGGACCTTAATGCACTCCAGCTTACTAGAATCAACTCTTCTCATAATTCTTTACATGTTTTAATTATATTTTTCTTAATGAGATGAGTAAAAGTAAGATGTCATGTCTAGTGGTCTAATGTGCATTGATTGCAGGTTTTGGGAGCAAATTGTGGCTAATTAGGGTGCAGGAACTCGAATGAGACAAGCAAGAGAGATTATAGGAGATAGGATCTCCCTCCTTAACTCCTCACTCACTCGAAGATCCCTCAATCAAATCACACTAGCTTAGAGTTACAAGCAGTCAAGTCATGAGGATCATTGGCAGCCAAGCCAGTGATAGTTAAGAACTAGTTAATCTCAAGATTGGGAGCCAAGCCTCCCTAGATTTAAGGAATTTATTGGAAAATTCAGTTGTATAAATAAAGAGGCCTAGAGCCTCATTAGGATTCAGATTTTTTGGGAAAGATAGCTAGGTCGTTTTCGAGTTGAAGGATTGTGACCAAACACTTTTATGTATTTTTAATATGGTAATGAAGATGAGCAGCATTCCCTTGATCCAGCACTAAGTTTACTCAGAGGGCTGAAGCTCTTGGGTTTGGGCCCAACCGTAGCAGCAGAGGTTCCTCTTACTGTATATGTATGCTTAGGTTATCTCATAGCTAATTGTTAGACTGATTTTGGCGTTGTTAATTTGCAAGTATTGTTAGATTTGATTAATTTTCTTCCATTTGTGAATAGCTTTAACAGTAGCATTATAGAGATAAGAAAATATTCAAAAAAGGCCTATAATGGGTGGATCTTACCTCATTCCTCCCTTCCAGGGACCATGGCTTGAGGAACAATTCCCATTTAGCCCAAAAAAGATAGAATTTTTGTTTCTTATGAAATTTAGGGTTTTTTCTGCTAATTAGGTCATCACCTTTCAGTTTTAGAAAGTAGGTTACAATTGAAATTTATCATATCTTAGGTGTTGCATTAAAATTCATGTTTCTTTCCTAATGGTTTCAAGCATTCACATGCATAAACTTGGCAAATAAATGATGAAAATTTTGTTTTCTTCTATTTTACAAGGAAAACTTGCCATGCTTATTGAGCAAATCCAACCATCGTAAAGCTTTAGTTTGAGTTCTGAGTAAGTGCCTACCACTCCCTTGCCTTATTTCCTCCTTACTCACCTTCTCCAAGCTCCATACCACCTTTCAAACCACTCCCTATGCTTTTGGCCTGTTCTTGTAGGAAAACAGGGGATCCTGTAGGTGAACTAGGACATCTTGTAGACATCCTGTAGGAAAACCTGTAGTGGCCTGTTTTGAGCCCGAATTGTGAAAAAAACATCACTAAAGCTAGGAGTAGACCCCTGCTTGCCTCCCAAGCCATCTAAACCATTACACTCATCTCCCTCCACACCTATCTCACCTGCCATGCAACCAAGAAGGATTAGAATTTACATTTTTACAAAAAAGATAAATATATATATATATATATATATATATATTCATTCATGCACACAATAGTTAAGTGCTTGTTTAGATCAGACTTCATGCTTAGGCTAGTTAAGACTTCACATGTGTTAAATTAGAGTTCTTTTGCAAGCAAGGTATATTAACAAATAGCTAGATGAGTTATGTGTTTTGTAGGAATTTCTTTCAATATTTCATTACTGTAGTAAGTAACATTGAAATTCTCTCAATTAGGGTAAAATTATCCTCTCTCAATTGGTAATCAGACTTCTTCTAATCAATAGAAGGTTGGTTTGAGAAACCCTAGTGGTCTATCGCCCCAACTCAGCAGTGACAAAGAGTGGACCCATTACATCTATTTGTGTATACAGCACTGTCACCTCCAAGTTTGTACGAACCCCGGGTTGATGAAGTAAAGTTGGTAGCCCCAGGAGTTGCAGCATCCTTGCTGCAATACTGGTGCTCATCACTTTTTGGCGCCATTGCCGGGGAGGTGTCTGAGTAGATGTGATTTCTTCTTTCTTTCTTCCATTTCTTATCTCTTTCATTCTGCTATTAGTTCCATTCTACAAAGTAGTTGTAAGTTGGTTTGCTTTCCTTTCCATTTTGCAATTGATTCCATTCAGCAGTTAGTTTCAATTCAGTTTGTCTTTTCAATTTTGCAATCAGTCTTAAAGCTTGAAAAACAAAACAAAAACACTCCTTTCATGCCTCGTAGGAATAGGGATAACTTAGGAAAATTTCTACCAAATACCCCCACCACTTCAAACAGCCAACCTTCCCTCTTCTTCGGTGGCTATGAATTAGAGGACCCCTTAGGCAAACAACTAGAGATTTTTGAAGAGCCTATAGGGGAAGAAGAAGAAACCATTCCAACTGACATAATGGCTGAAAATAGAAATGAAAGGGGAGATAGAGAAATAATTGAGGGTGATTTTCCCATCAGAGAAACTAATGGGGATGCCAAGATGAAAAACATAATCCCCTCTACTCTTCCTCACTTCCATGGCCTAACCTCAGAAGATCCAGATACTTTTTTGTTTGAATTTGTTGTCATATACAGAACTTATGATTACACCTCTGATGATCAGAAGTTGAAATTATTCCCATCCACTCTCAAGGTGCAGCCCTACGCTGGTTCATGGGTTTACCTGGGGATAGTATCACCACCTGGGCTCAGATGCAGCAAGCTTTCAACAACAATTATAGGGACTACTACAGGTCCAAAGATACCAAAGAGGAAATTTTTAGAATGACCTTGGGACATGATGAGTCCTTAGAGGATTATGAGGAAAGATTCCATCTCAGCTATAAAAGGGCCAGGTGCACACTTGATCCTGAGTCACTTAAGTTAGTCCTTCTTAGGGGGATCATGGAAGATCTCCTAGAAACCCTAAACCTGCTATCAGGAGGGGACATCTACTAGCTACCTTATGAGGATATCAAGACCGTTTTTAATAATCATTCTAGGGAAACTAGAAAAAGGAGTAAGGTCAGTCAAACAGTGGCCAGCTCATCCTCTTCCAACACATCTATAAAAAGTGAAATTGGGAACATGTTGGAAGATTTTAAGAGTGAAATGTTGCAAACCCTTGCCTTGCAGATGGACACTATGCAAATCAAGAGGAAGCAGGAGGAAGTAGAGAGAGAATTAGCCATCTTCTACCCTAGATGCACAAGGAGGCACCCTAGGAATGAATGTCCATTGAACCTTATAGAAATATGCTCGGTCTGTGAGGAAAACCACTCCACATATAAGTGCCCTTATTTGCTTGGACTAAAAGTTGTGTATCAAGGAACTGAAGGGGTGACTGAACAGCTCTGCTACATAAATCAAAGGAGGCCTCATGGGCCTCGACCATACCAGCAGGGCCTGCAAGGGTCATCCTATTCATATTACAACCCTAATAAAAACACATATATTCCATCTTGGTGCCCCCCTCCTCATCCCTCCTGGTATACACCTTCTCCCTAGTCTTTTTCACCTCAATACCATTCCTAGCCGACCAACCAACCATTTCAACCATATACTCCTCCACAACCTCAGTGGAATGCACCATCCTAGGGGTGGAGGCCCCCATACAACAACGCTCCAGCTTTATTGCCTTCACCTCCATCTCAACCACAACTTTTACACCCTACTCCACCTAAACAACCTCAGATGCCTACCCAACCAAACCCGAACCCGAACAACAGACAGGCACAACAAGTCTACAGTGGAGAGACATCCTACCCTGCTTATGCTGTGGAAATTCATGAAATCAACCTTAGGTCTAGGAGAGTGCTCCCAGATAACCAACCTCCATCTCCACCTAGGGAGAGTGAGGAGGAAAGAGAGGAAAGTATGCCTAGAGTAAATCCACCACCCTTTCCTGAAAGATTAACCCATCCAGTCTAGCATACCCCAGAAGAGAATGAACTTCTGGGTGAGTTGAAAAATCAATGTGTTAAAATCCCACTTCTCCAAGCTATTAAATATGTACCCATTTACAAAAATATGATTAAAGAGAAGTGTTTCAAACATCTAAGAAGGCGAAAAGAGACACCCATACCATTAATGGCATTGGACAGTTATCCGACGTAATGTTGGGACGGGTAATTTGCCCAAAGTATTTAGACCCTGAAAGCCCTGTAGTAAATGTACACATCAATGACACCATTTTCCCCCATACCTTGATTGATCTTGGGGCTACCATGAATGTAATGACTTAGGATACTATGCTCAAGCTGAATCTACAGGGATCCTTAAGAAAGACCACGACAGTCTTGCAGCTTGCAGACAGATCCATAGTAGCCCCTAAGGGGATTGTTGAGGATGTGATGGTATCCATTGATTCCTGGGCATACCCTGCGGAATTCTTAGTTCTCCAAACTAAGACCAAATTTAATGGTTATCCTCTCATCCTTGGGAGGCCTTGGTTAGCCACTACCAATGCCTACATAAGCTAAAGGGCTGGAAATATGACTATAAAAATGGGCATCTATCCAAGCAGTTGGTCATGTATCCTCCTACTCAGCCATCTATATAACATGACTTACCTTTATGGCTATAAGAGGAGGAAGAAGATGAAGTCTACTCCTCTCAGATCTATACCCTAGTAACTGCCATAAGAGGAGGGAAGCCTGATCAAGATGATTTTATTAAACACATCCTCCAAAGTCAAGCTCCCAACACCAAGTCTCTGGAGGAAGTAGTGAAGGAAACCATCGACAAACATTGTAATTATCTATTCTTAGCTGACTCAAACCCTACTCGTGTCAAGACAATAGAATTCAGCCCTGAAAGAGCATTGAAAATCAACCCCTCTCTCTTTGTACACCAAGAAGAAGAGTTATGTAATATGCTAAAAGTGCATTTGGATTCCTTTTCTTGGAATTACAAAGAAATGAATGGAGTGCAACCCTCGGTGTGTACTCACCACATTTATATCAAGGAAGGTTGCAAACCAGTCCAACAAACCCAAAGGAGAATGAATCCAACTCTCAAGGATATAGTCAAAGAAGAGTTGCAGAAGTTGTTGGATGTAGGATTCATTTACCCTATCTCGGATAGTGAGTGGGTGTCTCCTTTGGTGCTGGTTCCAAAGAAAAATGGAAAGTGGAGGATTTGTGTTGATTACTGAGAGCTAAACAAAGCCACAAAGAAGGACCATTTTCCTCTACCTTTCATTGACCAAGTGTTAGATGGTCTGGCAGGAAAGAAGTTCTTCTCTTTCTTGGATGGGTTCAGCGGGTACAATCAAATCCAGATCAGTCCAGAGGAACAGGATAAAACCACCTTCACCTATCCTTGGGGTACTTTTTCTTATAGGGTCATCCCTTTTGGTCTATGCAATGCCCCTACCACTTTCCAGAGAGCAGTCCTGAGTATCTTTGTAGAGCTAGTCCATGATGCAGTAGAAATTTATATGGATGACTTCACACCCTATGGGTGTGATTTCCAGGAGGCTCTCTCTAACCTGGGTAAGGTGCTAAACAAATGCATTGAAATGAACTTATCCCTTAGTCCTAAAAAATGTGAGTTCTTGATGACTACAGGGACTATTCTAGGTCACTCAATATCCCAGGAAGGACTGCAGGTAGACCCAAATAAGATAGCCATCATCAAAAGGGTCCCGACTCCATAGAAACAGAGGGATGTTAGAAGCTTTTTAGGTTTAGCTAGATACTATAGGAGATTTATAAAATATTTCAGCAAGTTAGCTTCTCCCTTATTTGGGTTATTGGCCAAAGACTCTGAATTTTTATGGTCAGAAAGTTGCCAAGAAGCCCTGGACACCCTAAAGGACAAGTTGACTACTGCACCTATTCTCTGAGGCCCAAATTGGGCTCTTCCTTTTCATATTCATGTCAATGCCTCTCACAAAGCTATAGGAGCAGCTCTAGGCTAGATAGATGACAAGCTACCTTATGCCATTTACTTCATTAGTAAGAATCTATTGAAAGCTGAGTTAAACTACACAGTAACTGAAAAAGAGATCCTAGCTGTCTTGCATTCATTAATTAAATTTAGACATTACATTACTGGTTACCAAAAATTTATACATACCGACCATGCTGCAATTAAAAACTTGATGAATAAACCTGATGTAAATGCCCATATTATTAGATGGTTACTTTTATTGCAACAATTTGATTTAACTATTATTGATAAGCCTAGCAAGGAGAATGTAGTTGTAGATTTTTTATCCAAATTCACTTTGCCTACAGGGGAGGAAGGAATGGTTGATGATTAGTTACCAGATGAACATTTATTCGCCATTTCAGTTCTCTCTCCATGGTTTTCTGACATAGAAAACTACTTGGTATCTGCACAGTTCCCTCCAAATTTGTCCTCCAAGGAAAAGAGAAGAATCATAAGAAAAAGTGCCCCATTCACTTGGATTAGGGGAAATCTCTTCAAGCTAGGTCCAGATCAAATTCTGAGAAGATGTGTCAAGGAGGAGGAAGTCTTTAACATCCTTTTGGCCTGTCATGATGGGCCTTGTGGAGGTCACTTTGCAGCCAAAAGAACAACATTCAAGGTACTACAAGTTGGTTATTATTGGCCCACTCTTCACCAAGATGTAAGGAGGTATACTAGCTAGTGTGATCGGTGCCAAAGGATGGGGAAACCTACCCTAAGGGATGAAATGCCTATGAAACCTCAAGTCACTTTTGAGCCATTTGACAAATGGGGCATGGATTTCATCGGGCCCATTGACCCTCCATCCAGATAGAAGCAGTACATCATTGTGTGCACTGAATACTTAACAAAATGGGCCGAACCCGATGCCATCAAAGTAGAAACAGAAGAAAAAGTGGTTGAATTCTTAAGGGAAAATGTGTTTTATAAGTTTGGGTACCCTAGAGAGTTGGTCACTGATCAAGGCAGTCAATTTACATCTCACATGATTAAAAATTTGTTAAGCCAACACAAGATCAAGCACTGAAAATCCACCCCTTACCACCCACAGGATAATGGTCAAGTGGAATAAATCAACCGAGCATTGGAAGGCATTCTGACCAAGGTAATTAGCAGCAACAGAAAGGATTGGGCAGACAGATTAGTTGAGGCCACTTGGGCCTACAATACCACCTGGAAGACCACCACTGGCTTCACTCCTTATGAGTGATGAGTCCCAGTATTGCAGCAACGATGTTGCAACTCCTGGGCTATCAGCTTTACTTATCAACTCGGGGTTCGTACAAACTTGGAGGTGACAGTGTTGTATGCACAAGTAAAAGTGAAGGTCCTGCCTGTTGTCACTATTCGTCCGACGAGAGACCCCAAGGGTTCCAAGCTAGACTTCTATAGAGTCAGAAGAAGCTTGATTCTTTGATGGAAGAAGAGAAAATCTACTCTAAGAGAGCTACTCTACTGCAGTAATGAAGAAAACAACATGTAATGCTAAATCACACCATATCTTAATTAACCATTTAAATAGCTATGCTAAGCAGAATTGCTAAATCAACACTAAACAAATGCTACTATCTAAGCTGCAAAAGTAAAGAGCATCAAACCATACTAGTGTGTAAGCAAAAAAACTAAACTAAATCTGTTTTCACTTTTTTTGTTTTTTTTTTAAGGCAAAATCAAGTATGCAAATTAATTGTTCTTGTGGATGTGACAGGTGAATGGAAGGTGATGGAGGATGGCTAGAAGGTTTATGAAGTGGTTGGATGGTGTGGAAGGGTCCTAGGAGGCTTTGTGTGACTTCCTAGAGGTTTCCCATCAATTCGGCCTCAAAACAGGTCGTTTCAGGAAAACCTACAGGATGTACTAGAAACCTACAGGATGATCCTATAGGAATTACAGGAAACCTACAGGATACAACCGAGAGCTAATTGTGAGGTGTTGGAGGTGTTGGGAAGCTTGGAAAAGGTGGGTGATGAGTGGAATGGGGTGTTAGAAGGTCTAGGAGCACTCAGGAGTCAATATCCAAGATAAGAGATGGCTAGATTCACTCAATGTATCTAGGGGAATTTCAATGAAAAATGATAAAAAAAAAACTAGTGAGGGTGATGGTGGAACAAGAGATGGCTAAGGTGGATGAAGTGGAAGGTGGCTACTGGTGATGAAGTCTGGGTCTCCTCCTGAAGTACCTTCTTTGCTTAAAACATGTGTGTCTTCCAAGAACTATGCAACAAGATACATTTTCATAAACTAGAAAAGCATGAATCAATTGCCTATATTATGCATGAAGAAAGTTGTTGAAGGGAATGAAAGCATGAGTGAGATCTTATTGCATAAATGGAGATGGAAAAGATGACAATGAAATCTTCCTTGCAACATGAACCAAATACTGAATCAAAGACAACAAACTCCAAAGCTCATGCAAGAACTAGAAATCTATGTTTTTGGGGCTGCTGAAGGGTCCCTTCCTCAAGTCATGGTCCCAGAGGGAGGAAGTGAGGCTGAGACACCTGCTGACAACCTTATGGTGATCCTTTTTCTCCTTGCTAACCTGCTACTTGAAAGAAGGCACAAATGGAAGCAAACTATCACACAACCAATCTAATCTACATTGTTGTAATGGAAATGCATCTACTAAGCAAATGAACAATTAAACTATGAATCTATACTAGCATACATGTACAATAAAGAGGAGCCTTGGCTACTAGGGTTGGGCCCTAACCCAAGAGCTTCAGCCCTCTGAGTTAACTCAGTGCTGGCTCAAAACAAAACTCATTCTTATTACCAAAACAATGGATTACATCAAAAATTGTCACAAGTCTTGCAACTCGAAAATAGAGTAGAGTTTTACAATCAAAAATCTGAATCCTACTGAGGTCCTAGGCCTCTCTACTTATACATCTGAAGTATCCAATGACTTCCTTAAAATTAGGGAGGCTCAGCTCCCAAACTCGAGATAAACTAGTGCTTTGTCTTTCACTTGCTCGGTTGCCTTCTAGTCCTCATGATTTGGTTGTTTGCACTCTGAGCTAATGGAGGAATATTCGAATGGAGGGGTAGTAAATGAGGAGGATTTACCTCCTATAATCCCTCTCCCTTGTCCCATTCGAGTTTTGACCATGGTCTTTGCCAAAATTCCTTTCTTTTATCCTTTAATCCTGCATTAAATGCACATTAGACCACAAAGAAAAATATCCAACTCTAACTCATCTCATAAACAAAATATAATCAAAAGTATGCAATAAGTTATGAGAATAGTTGGTTTGACTAAGCTAGGAGGTGAATTAAGGCCCATATAATTACCCAATGATGAGGCTCATAAATGAGCTAGCCTATGGGAAGAAAGCCTTGTTGTCCATTGAATTTTAATACAACACCTTAAGGATGCAAACACAACTGGATCTAGATATCACAAGGGTACAACAAGAAAGATTGCTCCAACTGAATGTGTTAGATGAATTTAGGATGCATGCCCTCCTACACATAGAAGTGACTCAAGTACAAAGCAAAATCTGGCACGACAAGAATATAAAGACAAACAGTTTCAAGAAGGCGATTGGGCTTTGCTGTATGATTCCTGGTACAAAGATTTCAAAGGCAAGTTAAGGACTAGATGGTTAGGGCCTTATGTAATAGAAAAGTGCCATGATAATGGTGTTGTTTAAATAAGAACCATTGGTGCAGAGGCTATCCATTTTCTTGTCAATGGGTATAGAATAAAAATCTACAAAAATCCCTTATCAAAGCAATAATTCATCAATAACATCAGAAAGACAATGATGGTGGTCGAGAAAGTCTCAGCTTCCACCCCACAAAGTCCCTGAAGAAAAAAAAAAACAAAAATAAATAAGTAAAGAGACTCAGGTGAAAACCTCCATGAGGCACCTGAGTACAACTGTTGGGTTGAAAACCTCTTGAGGCAGCCCAAGAGTGTTCAAAAAGAAAAAATAAGAATAAAATATCTCTGGGTGAAAACCTCTTTTGAGGCACCTAGGGAAGGAAACTAGGATGAAAATCTCCTTGGAGGCAAACTAATTGTTCTTCAAAAACAAAAAACAAAAAAGATACAAAGATACAAAGATGACAATTCTAGTTTGCAGGTTTGCAAGAGGAAGATAAGCACAGCATATAGAGGACAGCAGGACCTACAAAAACTATGTTTTACTTCACCCATCTCATATCCTCCATTATCCCCCTAGTCTTCCATCTATACTCCACTCCAGATCATTTCAAACAGTTCTGTGTTTTCTACAGGATTCCCTATAATACTACAGGAGTTTCATGTAGGAATTACAGGAGGTCTTGAAAACCACAAGAAGAGCATTCAAATGGCAAGGTGGTGACACAAGCATGTGTCTGAATGTAAAAAAACCATTTACCTCACCACACCACAGCCAATACCTTTCATAACCATGTCACCCCTGTATCCATCAAAGAAATCAAGTTCAAAGAAAAAATTACAAAAAAAAAGAAGGAAAGAGGAGGCATACCCAAAAGCAGCATCCCTCACCTGCCATTCCATAACCCCATTCTCCACTCATTTCAACACCCCTTCTACTTCAAAGCTGAGTAAAAATGCGAGAGTTTAAGGGAAAGGCAGCTACAGGACATCCTGTAGGAAATCCTGTAGCAGCCTATCCCACAAAAGAGACCACAAAGATTGTAGCCATCTTCAACACAGGGACTACAAGGATGAGAAATCTCCTCCAGAGCTCAGCAACAGCAGGAAGATCAACAGCAACAAGGTCCAACACTTGTACATCATCAAAAGGAACAAGTCATCAGAAGAGGAAATATACAGTTGAAAACATGCAGCTCGAAAAGAACAGCAAATTGGCACCACTATCCAACATGCATCATCAACAAAGCAAAGGACCCACAGGTATGTCATCTTACCAACACTCCCTCATAAGTATGATATGATTAAAATTGTAGGAATAATGCAGGAGTTGATTTTATAAGTGAAGATGGCCAATTAACTTGGCCACCCTCAGTCAGATAACGAGAAGAAAAGGGTTAGTCCACTACACACGTGGTAAGGTCAAATCAAAGGAAAAAGGGGAATGAATCCAAAAATGGTTAAGATATGGAGAATAAGAGTGGGAGATGATTACAAGGCAAGGTGATATGATGAACTGGTAGTGGGACCAACGGTCCAAAAGAAGGTACTCGTACTCGGCCAGCCAACACATCACCCAACACAATCATCCATAAATAGAAATAAACATTGACTCCCATACGAAGAAGGCAGAGGAAACTTCGAGGAGTCATCAAACAAAGAGGTTACTCTCAGCATTCCTAAAATAGCACCTACAGGGAACAGTCAACACCTACAGCAAGCAGGAAACCTACAGGACAGGATACAGGGAGATTAGCATACAGAGCTATCAGTGGACACTAAAGGAAATCAAATCAAGGGTTATCATCACCAGAACATAGAAAAGGGAGGTAGGTGCCATACCTTCTATATTTTCCATTTAAAAAGAAGAAATCCTCAATTCGATTAAGAATTCACAATGCATATAAGGATAGAAAGATTGCATTGCATGTCAGTCAAGGTTAAACTCCAAAACGTCCTCACCTACTAGAAGTCTTGAACTCTATCCACCCAAACCTCAAGAATTACCAGGGAAATATGACATGAGGTTTCAATAAAAGAGAACCCACCAACACAGCAAGAATCCACCAGCATCCTCCTGTGGTGGAAATTTTTACAAGGCATCAATGGATGGGGTTCTTTGAGAAGATGAGAGGATACGATGATGATTTGGTCAGAGAATTTACCATGTCACTCATACCCCTCACTAGATTCAGTGCCACTGTTGTAGTGAAGCGTTTTTCAGTAGCAATTACCCCTGAGGTTATAAGCAAGATAACTACACTCCCCATAGAGTTACAATGGAGAAAATAGGACAAGACTAACAACACCCTTGCAAAGAAAAGTTTATTTTTGGAAGGAGAAGAACCAATTGAAGACAAAAATAGGGTTAAAAGGGAGAGCATTACATACCCTTGGAATGAATGCAGTTACCACATCATCAAATATATTTCGTGTGAAGGTGGCACTACAAGAAAAAAGGTCATTGGTGAGGGTCATGCTTGTGATGGACATTTAAGGTCCGTCACCAATGTCGCATATGATGACGGTCTTTAAAAAAGCATTGTTGTAAGTGTATATAGTGATGGTTCTTTAAGGTTTGTCACCAAAGCCATTTTCAATGACACTTTTGTTGAGGGTTGTTAAAGGCCTGTCACTAATTCTCTCTTTGGTGACACTTTTGGTGAGGGTCATTAAAGGCCCATCACTAATTCTCTCTTTGGTGACACTTCTAGTGACAATATTTTATTGACCGTCACCAATGATCTTTTTGGTTACTTTTGGTGACGGTCAATAAATTTTCGTCATAATTTATCATTCCAATGAGTTTTTGATGACACTTCATGCCTGTGACAGACCTTTAAGGTCCATCACCAATGTCTCATATGGTGACAATCTTTAAAAAATCGTTGTTGTAAGTGTATATAGTGATGGTCCTTTAAAGTTTGTCACCAAAGCCATTTTCAATGACACTTTTGGTGAGGGTCGTTAATTTACCATCACTAATTCTCTCTTTGGTGACACTTTTGGTGAGGGTCATTAAAGGCCCATCACTAATTCTCTCTTTGGTGACACTTCGAGTGACGATATTTTATTGACCCTCACCAATGCTCTTTTTGGTTACTTTTGGTGACGGTAAAAAAATGTTCGTCATCATTGATCATTCCAATGAGTTTTTGATGACGCTATGTACCTGTTACTATATTTTTTGTCAAAATATAATGATTTAAGACCATTGTTGTGGAGTCTTTTTCATTATGTGTCCAAGGTCATAGTGGTTATAATAGCTAATCAATTTGTTAAGAAGTAATTAGTGTGTATCATTTCCCTCAAGTCATAAGAATATAGTCTTCCTATGAGTCAACACATGATTCATCTCTATTAGGTTTATTATCTAGAAAATTTCCTTTAAATAAAGTTCCACTAGTGTGTGTAGGAACTATATTATTTAATACATAATCAAGCTCTGTCAATTCTATTAATGAGAGAGACCTATCACTCCTCAACACTCATGGCACACCTTAACATGCTTTGGAACAATACACTAACATTCCTTGGCACCTCACATGTCTTGGAACATCTTTGTACTTGGAACATCTTTGTACCTAGAACATCTTGCCATGAGTAGGACACCAAAGCACATGTTGGCATGCCATAACATAGCATATCACTCCCCTATCATGTGTTGGCATTCCCTGTAGTCCCTAGCATGCCCTAGAACTCCTTGGCATAATATTGCATTGACAAAAATTAGCACTTGGCATGTATTGGAACATATTATTAGTGTGCCTAGCATGCCCCTTTTGAAAAAGATAAAGTCCCAACTTATTAACCCTCTTATGTGTTCATTTCCTTTAATTTTAGCTTGGTTATTCCTTTTGTTTCCTTGAAACTCCTTGACGCATATTGGCATACTCTGGCACCCTACACATCCTAGCATGTCTTAGCACCTAGAATGCCTTGGCACTATTTGGCACATGTTAGCACACCCCAAAACTACCTAGCACACTCTAGCACTTCTTGACATTCCTTGATATTCCATGGCATGCCTTACTCATTCTTAGCATACCTTGTCACTCCCTCCTTGGCATGACAACTAGCACTGATTGACACTCCCCAACACACCCTCATATTCATTCACTTCCATGCATTTTGACCTAGTTCTCCCTTGTGTTGTCCTAGTACTCCCTAACACTCCTCAGCATGCATTGGCACTCTCTAGCACACCTTAGCACTCATAAGTGAAGAATGAAACTTGTAACCAATGTTACCAAACTCGGAATAGACAATAAATCGGCGAGGCAAAAGAGCTAAGAGTTTTAATCAGATTGGGGAAAAATCAGAAAAAATAGAGAAAAAATTAGTGAATTCAATAAATAAAAATATACACATATATTGAATTAAAAAAAAAAAAAAAAAACATTTATCATTGATATTCAGTAAAGCCATGTCCAAACAATTCATAATATCAATAGATGTCCAAAATATCATGAATGAATAAGCATCTCATATATGTTATGAGTCCAAACATGATCCAAAGTATTGAGTCATGACTCCTAACTAGTGACTACATAGAACTAGAAGCAACTGCTTCTAAAAGTTTACAAACAACTGCATACTAATTAGAAAAAATCAGTAACTAAGAGTCTAAGACTCTTAAGAGTGAGAACTAGAAGTGATTCCTCCCACTCCTCCACTTTCTTGACTCTCAAAGTTCTTCAAGTCATGTAGGCTTAAAAGAGGAGCCTCCTCTAATTGGACCCAATTTGTTGCATTTGTAGTTTGCAAATCTATCTCTTCAAGGTCTATTGGTGAATGATCCAAACCTATCATTATCATGAGACATTGAAATGTGAATTTAAGTTTGACTTTGAACTTTAAAGTTTAAACTTTAAATTCCAAATCAGATTATGAAACCTTCAAATTCAAGCTCTCACCTAGTATTTTCTTGTTGTGAAGTTGTAGATTGTAATGGAAAAATACAAGGTCATTTAAGCTTGTGTCAATTGGTTGCACTTCTTAGAATGTATTTTCTCAAACATGCTCCAGTTGCACTCACAACTTGAAGCACTGCATGCTTGGTTTAATATTTGAATGGCAAATCTCTTCAAATATGGCGTATCACTACAAAAATTTTGCCACCAAAGACCTAGAAAGTGGCAAGGGTTCGTGAGTAGACGTACTAAATACTAAATAGTAAAAACTTAAAAAGACAAAAAAATTTAATAAAACATTTAACATACAAAATAAAGTTTAAACAAATTTAATGAACTGATAAAGCCTTCAAGCCTCAAAGGGTACCTGGCAACACCTTAGACCTTTCTCGTATAACACTGGTATAGGAAAATAATTTAGGTGGTACTCTATAATCCTATAGTTGGGAAAAGACATGACTTTGAAATTCTGGATCAGGGAAGCACCTTTCCATGCATTTCATAAGTCCTATGTGAACCTCCCCATCCTCATTAAATTTGCTCTTATCATAAAAATACTATGGGTTTAAGAAGTACCTAGCAACATGTAAGGGGGAATGCAATTTCCTATCCCAATGTGCACCAATAATGTCCAAAAGAGGCATATACTTTGCCTCCTCATCCCCATATCTTCTATTGATGGACTCCTTTGTGAGATCCATCACCTCATAAATGTAACCCATAGCAGGTTTGTCACCATCAACCATCTTGAAAGTTCAAGCTTTCAAATTTAAATTAATATGAAATATTGAAAATAAAAAGAAGCTTGAAATGAAATTTAAAACATGAAAAGGTTAAAAGACTTGAAGTACCTGAGAACTCTAACAAGGGACTCCATCACAACAATAATCTCTTTGGCATCTTTCCAAAAACCATCGTTAAACACAAGTGCAGCAACCTCAATGCATTCAAGGGTCTTGGAATGTTTAGATGCCATCCACTCAGGTCCCAAGGACATCCCCTTCAGATTTATCTTTTAATCAACCACAAATTGCAAAGATATGAAATTTTTTGCAAATCTAGTCACTATAGGTCGAACAATTTCTTTACCTTCAGTGTATTTTCTCATGGTGTTTAGGACAACAATGTGGTTGTATAGGTATTTGGTTATGGATTTTTCCTTCTCCGCAACCTCATGTATCCAATGAAGCTTACCAATGTCCTCAAGAATTAAATCTATACAATGGGCAACACAATAGGTCCAAAAAATAGTGGGGTGCCTAATCTCAAAAAGTCTCCCAGCAACCATATAATTAGCTGCATTTTTGGTGAAAATTGTACAACATGTTCTTCTCCCACTTCTTGAATGAATTCCTCCATCATTTCACAAATAAGTTGTGCAGTATTAACCTTGTCTGAGGCATCCACTGATTTGAGAAACATTGTACCTACTGGACAAGATACAAGGAGATTTATTAAAGTTCTATTCCTCTGATCTGTCCATCCATCACTCATGATCGTGCACCCTGTTTCTACCCATGATGAACGAAACTCAGATAGCACAAGCATGGAATCTTCAACACTTTCTAATAGAAAATTTGTCCTAATGCTCTCTAATGAAGGAGCTTTGAACCCTAGACCTGCAACAACAACTGCATCAATCATAGCTTGCCAATAAGGACTTATGGCATAGTGGAAAGGTATGTCAGAATAGTACCAAAAGTTAGCAATGGCCTTCCTTGCCTGACTATGGATATTTGTTTTCCAACCAGTGGTATCCAAGGTAGGTTGGGAACCAAGTTTTGTGCAGGGAGAAAAAAAGGTGTTTATGTTTCCACCTCCAATGTTGAATACAGGAGTTCATTTGGCCTTGATTTTGACTTGGACTTGGAGGCATGTGTGGGCAACTTGGGAACTGCATTGAGGATTCAACAGAGGGAGATGACAATGGGGTAGTGGAAGAAAAATTGTCAACTCCAGGAGTTCCTATTTATTTTTTTTGCTTTTATTTCTTTGCATTATGCTGAATCAACATATCAATGGCCAAGGTTGCTTGGTGTTTGACATTTTCATCAACGTTTTTGCAGAGACCTATATCATGGCCGAGTATTTGTGCAAGGTGGTACTTGAATCTATAAATGCCTCCACTACATTTCGCTTTGCAAAATTTACAAAGGAGCTTAGGGTCTCCAAGAATCTTGTCACAATAAGCCCAAGCAAAGTCCTTCTCCCCCGGCATTGTTGTTGTTTTTGACTTGTGTTTAAATTGCAGCTTCTGTTTAGATTTGGAGTTGTGTCTTCTATTTAATTTGGCTTCTGTAAAATACAATAAAAAAATAAAATAAAAAATGCCATATATAACTTCGCAAACAATAGGGTTGGTTTTAAAGGATATGAGGTTTTGTTAAGGATCAAAGAGGAGTATGTCCAGCAACACAAGCACATTTCAACCTAATATATCATTATGACCTTGAAACACAATTAGGTGTATATGAGGAAATTCTACCTAAAGGAAATATTATCAACATATATTGCATTGTAATCTTGAATTTGCAAGTTCATTTAGCATAAGACAACTGAACCAATACATCAATAACAGATTCTGGAAGAACAAAAATACCCAAAGTTGTGAATGCATGGTTAAAGCCTTTGAAGTCGGCAAGACATTGACCAAGGAAGGAATGCTTGATGACTTGGTCGATGGTTGGTATGAAACTATTTCTTAGTGCATTTTTTAAATCTATTTAAGCCCCATTTATACGGTTGAAAAGTCATAACCAAAGGAATACGCCGAACACTCGACTGCTGAACAGTGAAACTTGAAAATTGCCATTGAAAATGACATTGAAACTTCAATATAGTAATATACCTATTATTTAAGCCAAATGCCAATGTACCTCGGTTGTTGAATAGTGAAGCAGTTAAGCATAAAGGTAACACACGTTGAATGTGACGCACGACTGCCCGAGGGTCGATATGGAGTATGGATAGAGCACACATTGGCGACTGCCCAATATGGAGTCCAATATGGAGTCTGGACTTAGGCTCACCTTGGCGGTTCCCCGATATTGAGTCTGGACTATGTAATAGTGAGTAGTGATTGATTACTGAAGGTCTTGACCTATGAGTTTTAGGCCTGAGAAATGAGAAATAAATTTTAGAACGACTGACGTTTAGTTTTTAGCAATGCAGCATACCTAAACTTGAAAAACTCATGCTTGTCGAGTCAAGGCTGAAAAATCAAATAAATTGGAATCAATCGCAGGAATCTGCTTTAATCATAAAGTCTCAAGTCAAACTCTCATTGACCATGAGTTAAACTTGGTCAACGTGAGTTAGACTCGTAAATATTTAGATCGGATCATTTGGAGAGCGAGCAAATTCCAACTCGTGATTAATCGCGATTGATCAGAGAGTCTTGTTTCACTACTTGTAACTGAAATCTGAATTGAAAATAGGAGATCTTACAATTGAAACTAATTGTGAATTTTCTAAACTGAAATTGGCCCATCGGCATCGTTTCTATTTGCGGTTGGGCGCGTCAACGGAAGAGATTCCTTTTAAATCAGGTTCATGGAGAAAATATTTTATGGAAGATGTTTCTTTTATGTCGAGGAAGACATAGTAATATTTTTTATTAAATTTGAATAACAATAGTACCTACTTTGTATCTCCCGTATCTCATTATTTTTATCTCCTGTAACTCATACAGAAAGTGGGGTAGTAGTGGACATGTAGCATCAAGCTCCACTCCTTTTAATCCAAAGTTTTGCATGCAAACCTTTGTGTCACTTGTGCCGCAAAGCCTTCATTGTAGAGTGTGGAGTTAACACCTACCTTTGCATGACAAAAGCTACACATACCTTTTGACTTGGTTTTTTCACCTTTTTTCCATTCTTTGTTTGGAGTCTGGGACAACAAGCTCCACATACTTTTTTTCCATACCTCTATGTGAGTGTAACTTTGCACATTTTCTTTGCTTCAACCAATATCAAAAGCATTTGTGAGCTTCTTTCAAGGCATGAATACATGCTTCAATCATGGAAATTAGCAAAGTTTCTAAAGCAAAAAATAACGATGGAGTTATCCTTTTCCATTTCAAATATGTTAGGATTCTATTGAGAGTTTTTTAGAGATAATTATTAATTGGCCCTCTACTTTTCCCTTTTCCTTAATATAAACTGCATCTCTTATTACATTTCTAATCAAGAGATTTACATCGAATACTGGACCAAAGGGCCAAGGACTTTTCATAAATGGTTCCTTGTCCAGTAGAAGAATAAATGGTCAACATGTCAGCTTGGCTCCAATTTCTTGGGAATTAATAATTGTTTTGAAAAATGACTACTCTTGTTTGAATATAAAACTATGTTTAAACTTTGAAAATGGATTTTCCTCCAAATTGATCTTGGAAAGGTCCTTATTAAAGGCTTCTCTATATCTCCTCCACTAGAATGAATGGCTTGTATGTTGAAAAGTATAGCAGAGCTCCCTTCTGAAAAGCCTGATCATCCCATTGTCACCAAGAGCTCCTCCTTTTCCCCAAATTGAACCCAAAACAACGTTGAGTACTTAATTATGATCCAACCTAAGAAATTTTGATTGACACTGCAACTCAAGAGCTATTAAATTTGAAGTGCGCTAATATGATTTGTCATTCTTTCATTGAATAAGTATATTGTTTTTGAATTTGTCATTTGTGCTTGTAGTATGTGGTACTGACCTTGTTTCACTTGAAAGGGTTTTTATTCTTCGACTATGACAATGCTAGTAAGATTTAGGCCTTTTGTAGTATTTGTACCCCATGATCAATTTTGCAAGATGTATGTCCTATGTGGAAAGAAATAAGCATTTAGTTATTACTTCCTAAACTAAAGCACTGTTTCTTTTATTATGTTCCATGTAACGTCATCTACAAATTGACGACGAATGGGACGTAATATCCTATCCATCCCCTTAGACTTAGTCCTCCATAAAGGGGAAAAGACCCCAAAATACCCATTGTTGGGAAATTTTGGGGGAAACTGGGCTTAAAAAACCCAAATTTGGGGTTTGGAGTAAGGTTTACTCAATCACTTAAGAATATGAAACCCCTCTGCAAAATATATAAATAAAGAAGGATTGAATTCATTTTGGATCACCAAGTGTGGATTAATTCATTTGTTCTTGAGCATTAGGTCTGATAGTTTTTTACCCCTTCTATCTCTTGTCAAATTCGTTGGTGAAATATTCCACCCTAGTTGACATTCCCTTATTATCTCATTGTTTGAGCACAAGGGTCTCTGGCTGGTCAGCGAATTCTGTTGGATATTGATCTCTTGTCTTTTTCTGGGCACAAGATTTTTGTTAAAGGTGAATGAATTTGGAGGATAGTACATGATAGATTAGTTCTGTTTGGCATACACCTCTCTTGAATGAAGCAACAAAGTTTCTGAGTCCTTAATATCTTGTTCTGGGCAAAGCACTTATTTTAGGCAGTGGATTCGTTTCTGGCACCTGGAGTAGCAAAACTCTTTCCTTTATTTAGTTTTGGCATGCATAGTTAAAAGGAGCACTTCCCTAGTTATTAATTCTCAGCCTTAGCTAAGGAAGCATGTTTGCATATCTCATATCATATTCACTAGCGGCAGACTTTAATTGTCTTATCTAACCATGCAAGGAAGGTGCATTAGGATTAGGAGTGAAGAAAGTTGAGACATTGTTGTACATGTTTCTAGATTCATTGTACCTTCTAGACTAAAGCAAAAGTGAATAGTAGTGTTTGAAATTTTTAGTTATTTCTTGTTTCAAAGAGTAATAAATAATGATGTGATTTGAGTTTCAAATCTGTGTACTTGCTATTACTTTCTTCAGTGGCATGTCTTCTCTGTTCAGAACAAGGGGTTTTTCTGCAATATCTAGCCTCCAAAGCTTCTTCAATGCAAACTAAATATCAAATAATGCCCTCATACTCAAATCATCTAAGGCATCACCCTAGAGAAGTTCCAAAGTAGACCAATGAGCTTTGACAGACCAACTCCAACCCCATGTCACTATACAAGTGTTGACATCACTGCTACAAAAATTATTCTGAAGTGTTGCATCCGACACCAATTCCTAAGATGGACACCCAAAGGGGTTCTAGAACGAGGCTCAACCTTCATTACCACATTTCAGACTTTTCAAAGGGATTGGTCCCTTTAAACCATACCAATTTTTACACTTTCACAATTTGGCCATGTTCCTATCAATTTATATTTTGTATTGAAAAGTCAGTCCTATTTTATATGTTTATTAAATTTAGGAACAATTACAGCTTAGCTCCAGCAAAATGTCAATAAATTTGTGGGTTAGGTTGGAATTTCTCCAAATACTATCACACATGTATATATAATCACACATTTTCCTTTTTAGATCTTGATTGGTTGAACAAAAAGGTTCACTTCCTGTGTAATTTTGTCCCATACCTCCATATCAGCACTCATAGATAACAATATTCTTAATTCTTCATCTGTGTGCACAGTAAGGTCCCTTTTGGTTGCTATTTTTGATGGAGCAACCTCTGACAGTACACCTTTTACCACAGAGATGTTGTTGTTGGATAGAAATCTCCAAAGGAGTCTTACACCAGACATATAAATGGCTATTGTATATCACAATAATAAGCATTAACATATGAAGATGTGCAGACCCTAAACTATGTGCAATTAATCCATTACTTTTTCTTTCATGGAAGATTTCGTTCTGCATAGTCTATGTGTTGTGGCACTTGAGTGTGTTCGCATAAAAAAATCTAAGGCCAAACCCAGATTCTCATGTGTCATGGAAATTCAACATATGCCTTGTTCACCTAAGAACTATTTGTAACTCATCTTAGCGTACTCATGTACAATCTCACTCATCCCACTTAACAAGTTACCAAGATAATGCTCATCACATCCAACCTTGGTCTAAAACAATTAAGCAACACAATTTACATCTTGACATGCCATTAGCACCTGACATGTCTTAGAATGCATTGGCACTATGTGGCATGCGTTAACATCCCCTACATTCCTTGGCATGCTTTCACACTCCCTAGCACATCATGGCACTTCCTAACATGCCTTGGTAGTTTATCATACCTTGGCATTACCTAGCATATAACCTTGTCACTCCCTCCTTAACACACCTAGAACTCATTGAAACTCCCTCTGACACAATCTTATTCATTAATTTCCATGCATTTTGAACTAGTGCTTCCTTATGTTTCCTTGACACCCCCTAACACTCCCTAGCTCACCCTAGCACCTGACACATCTTTGCCTACTGCCTTAACACTCTAGCATTCCTTGGCACTACATAGTATACCTTGTCACTCTCTCCTTAGCACACCTAGACATCGCTGACACTCTTGGTCACAAACTCTTATTCATTCATTTCCATGCATTTTTACCTAGTTCTCCCTTGTGTTTCCCTAGCACTCCTTATCACTCCTTGACACGTGTTGTTACACCCTAGCACCTATGACATCTTGGCATGTCGCCCTAGCCTCTAGCATGCCTTAACACTACCTAGCATACCTTGTCAATTTGTCCTTAGCACACCTAGAACTCACTGAAACTTCTAATCACAAACTCTTATTTGTTCATTTGCATTCATTTTGACATAGTTATCCCTTGTGTTTCCCTGGCATTCCCAGATAACACTCCCTTACATGTGTTGGCACATCTTGGCCACATGTCACCCTAGAACTCTAGCATTCCTTAGCATTGCCAAGCATGCCTTATAACTCCTCCTTAACACAGTTGGAACTCACTAAAACTCCATGCCACATGTTATCACTTAAGAATACTAATGCCAAAATTTCTCATACTAGCTTGATGGTAAAGATTCGGTGCTAGTCTAAGTTTTAGTTTTTGTTTGCCTTAGAGTCTGAGTCTTAGGAGTCCACTATGCATTCTCATTCATCACTGGTCTCATAATTCACACAATTTCCATGTGTCAGCTCTGTTCAAAGGTTATTATGTGCTACAAAGCTCTTTAGGTGATTTCGTAGTGCATAAGTCAGTTTTAGGTGTTTTCGCAGCGCAACTGTCTAGGTGATTTCGTGCTGATCCATAGAAAATCTCACCCAGCTGTCATATTTATCAGAATCCTCATCATTAGGTCATTAGCTGTCTTCGTATGCACAGGTTGCAAGTCTCAAAAAGAAGCAAAGAAAAGAAATACATTTATGAACTCCAAAGTTTTATTATGAAAAGGTAGTCAACTTCCAGGAGGTCTCTAAAGAAACTGAAAGCCTATTTTGGGAAATGGAAAGAGGTTTTTATTCCTAACAGACTGAAATAGAAAAAACTCCTTCAGTTTCCTCAAATCCATTACGATCTGAGAGAAATTAATGACCAAAGTTGTGCTACGAAACTACTGTAGGTGCAGTTTTTCATCTCCTGTTTTACACCTGTTTTTCAAATACACATTCTGGACGGTAGGGAAGGTTTTTCAAAAAACCAAGATAGGTTTTTGTTCAACATGGATTGGTTCACAAAAGCCTCCTTCAGTTTTTCCAAATACGTTTTTTGTGAGAATTTATGAGCTCTGTCCCAAGCCCTATTTTTCAGCCAGAATAGAAGCTTATATCTCATGTCATCTTCACTTATTGGCAATGCAAGAAAAAGGAAGCAAGGCATCATGATTTAGTTCCAGAAAGGGGTTGGGAAATCAATCTAGATCAACTTCATACAATTGCAGACAGCAACACAATGGCAATGGTTGTTATCAATCCAAGCAACCCATGTGGCACCACTTTTACCCATGATCATTTGGCTAAGGTTGCAGAGACAGCTAAAAGGTTAGGTTTGTTAATAATCTCAGATGAAGTATATGCTCATATTGTCTTTGGTAAGAAGCCATTCATTCCAATGGGATTCTTTGCATCAATTATACCAGTAATTACTCTTGGGAGCATATCGAAGAAATGGATGGTTCCTGGTTGGCAGATTGGTTGGTTTGTGACATGTGATCCAGATGGTATTCTGAAGAAATCTCAGATAACTGAAGGCATTATTGCAACCCATTTAATTGACTAGGCACTAGATAGGTTTGTTGCTGCAGCTGTCCAGAATCCTATGTGTAATCTCTCATTAATGGTTGGCACAACAGATGATTGGTGTTATGTGGAGGCATATGGAAAGAATGGGGTCTATATATATATTCAGTTTGAAAAGCTCCAAGGCACATGAAAAGAGACATTTCAAGATAGCAAAGGGCTCAAAATGGAAAAAAAATTGGTCGAAACTGTGTCGTTTGGAATAACATAGCAGTTTCGTAGAGCGCTACGAAACTGCTGAAGATGATGACTAAAACTCAGCAATTTCATAGCGCGCTACGAAACTGCTGAAGCTAAAACAATCTGATATCAGTCAACCGGTTTTGAGATACAAGCGGGAATTTTGAAAGGGGAATATATACAAGGCATTATCTGAAGCTATCAACATTCAACCATGTAAAGACAGGTGGAGAAAATATGGATTCGAATCCAGCTTTAAATTTTTGTCATAAAGTGAACACACTTACCACAGTTCAAGATATGTCAAAACGGTTTGAAAGAGTTTTTGCCTTTACACATGACAAAGGTGGCCAGCACATCAAGGACGTGGCAATCTGTTCTATTTTGGGTAATCAAATATAAATGGCATGTTTCTTTGGATTCGAACATTTGAGGAAAACCAAAGATGGGTAAAACAGCAGTAGTTTCCTATGTTTCAGGGCAATGGAGAGGATACGACATTAAAGGCCAACAAGCAGCTACAAACACCTACCACAGCCAAACTAAAAGAGACCACTTGTCAGGGAATAAATCCTGATTGTAATAAATGCTACATTCAGCATGATGTAGAATTAGAATCCTAATTGTTTTAGGATTCTAGAGCTGTCAATTAGTAGTCAGTTGTATTTACTAGTTAGTTAAAGGGTTAATAGGTGTCATTAGAAGTAGTTTTCGAGTTCCCTTAATGTTTAAGGAGGAATCTCGATCAGTTAGAATAAGAGCTCTATATATAGCTGAAACAGCAATGTAATCAGGGTTGGAAATTTTATGGAAAAGCTTGTATTTGGCCTATGTAAGACTCATTTTCAGTAATACATGCTTGACTTTACTTCTCAGGATTCATGAAGGATTTTTTATGTTCAGAATATGTGATGTTGTCCTTTTGTTAATTCTTACAGTGGTATGGATGTATAATCACTCAGAATTCACTGAATGTGCTCTGACTTCCTGTATACATTTATAAACTGTGTGGTCCCATATGAGTTTATGTTCTAAATGTTTAAATGTTGAATGCCCTGACTTCCATGTAGGGTTGAGTTCATTGTTATATTGAGGTGTTGTTGACTCCATAAGCCCAATGGATAGTTTTGTTTAATGTGTTTCCACCATTCATATTTTTCACAGTTGTTCTATAAGAGTTACCCATCTTATCTTTAATCAAAATCATTAATCCATCAAGAGAGAGCCCTCTTAGGTTGAGGAGGCTAAGCCTCAGCCTAAAGTAGGTTGAAATAGTTACTCAGAGTCAACCTGACCAGCAGCCTATCAGGATCTGATTTTGAGATAATATTTTGGTGCGTCTGCCGGGAGCCTGAAGTCTATTCATTCCCGAAATTAAGAGATTGAACAAACATCTTTTTGAGGCTTCAAAACTACCTTGGCGACTCCACACATCAAATAAGAAATTGGAAGGTGACTCCACTGATAGAAGATCAGTAGCTTGATGAAGTTTCAAGATGAGTTCCACTGCAAGAATGAATGCCAGGTATGCTCCTATGAATCGGTCTCATATCCCTGGCTTTCCAAATCCTATGCCAAAGGTTGATTGGTTAGATGATCTTCCAATATTCAAAGATGAAAAGAAGGACAATGCTGCTCTTCATTTGGTTAGGTTCCATATGCATGTACGCAGTCTTAAGGTTCATTTCCCTGAAGATTGTCTCATGAAGATGTTTATGACCACTTTAGAAGGAAAGGCATGGTCTTGGTATAAAGGTTTGGAAAATGGTTCAATATATTCGCTTGCTAATTTTCATGATGAATTCTATGAGATGTATAAAGAATGTCATCCTTCCTTATTGTTGCTCAAAGATTGCTGTAGACATTCTTTAAGTCTTATTCAGTACTTGGAGGATTGTTATGATGATGATGAATTTATGGATGAAGAAATTTTAGAGGCTCTTCATAACAATGCATTTCAACACCAAGAAGAAAGTATAACATCTCATGAAATGCAGCATGAAGATCAGCAGGGGTTTACTTATGAAAATCATATTACATCCTCTGAGATTGATGTAGAGATGCAGCAGATTTGTCAGGCTTCAGATCATTATGAGTATGAAATTGATTTCAAACACCAAGAAGAAATACTGGAAGAAATTTTTTATAATCCTCAGGCAGAAGAAAAGGTTGTTCATTTTTGTGATTCCTTGCAGCAGCTTACATCAAATAATGATCACAATAGTGAGGAAAATTACATTGTCTATGGGAATCATGCAGAAAGGCAGTTGGATAGCACATCAAAGGAATTTTGTGTGGCTAAGGATCAGCTGTCTAAAGAGATAGAATGTTATGATGATTATCAAAATAACCATGTTTTCTTTGACCCTATAAATGAATACATGGCAAAGTTTTGCACATCAGTATTTCAATTTCATTTGCATTATGAAGATCATATACATTATAGGTTGATTTGGTCATCTCACTACCATGGTTATTTTGAGGTTGAATGCAGTCAAGAGCCTCCAATATCAGAGAGGACAATTGATTGGCTTTATTGGAAATATCATGTTGCTTGAGCTACAAGTGGAGCTTGCAGTTAATAGGGTAGGTAGGTAGAAAAATGCAAATAAGCTCAAGGTTGACTGAGCATTTTTTTCAGTAGTGGTAGATTTCTTTCTCTCACAATGATCATCAAGTTTAAGCCCGAGGTGAAGGCCCAAGAAGTTGGAAAGGAATGCTCGTCAAGCAAATCTATGTTTTTCATAAAATGGACAAAGCACTGGACCTACGAGTTCTTAGTGTACTACAGGAGCACACTATCCCAAGTGGAGCCACTGTTATCACTTAAGAATACTAATGCCAAAATTTCTCATACTAGCTTGATGGTAAAGATTCGGTGCTAGTCTAAGTTTGAGTTTTTGTTTGTCTTAGATTCTGAGTCTTAGGAGTCCACTATGCATTCTCATTCATCAATGGTCTCATAATTCACACAATTTCCATGTGTCAGCTCTGTTCAAAGGTTATTATGTGCTACAAAGCTCTTTAGGTGATTTCGTAGTGCATAAGTCAGTTTTAGGTGTTTTCGCAGCGCAACTGTCTAGGTGATTTCATGCTGATCCATAGAAAATCTCACCCAGCTGTCATATTTATCAGAATCCTCATCATTAGGTCATTAGTTGTCTTGGTATGCACAGGTTGCAAGTCTCAAAAAGAAGCAAAGAAAAGAAATACATTTATGAACTCCAAAGTTTTATTATGAAAAGGTAGTCAACTTCCAAGAGGTCTCTAAAGCAACTGAAAGCCTATTTTGGGAAATGGAAAGAGGTTTTTATTCCTAACAGACTGAACTAGAAAAACCTCCTTCAGTTTCCTCAAATCCATTACGATCTGAGAGAAATTAATGACCAAAGTTGCGCTACGAAACTGCTGTAGGTGCAGTTTTTCATCTCCTGTTTTACACCTCCTTTTCAAAGACACATTCTGGGCGGTAGGGAAGGTTTTTCAAAAAACCAAGATAGGTTTTTGTTCAGAATGGAGTGGTTCACAAAAGCCTCCTTCAGTTTTTCCAAATACGTTTTTTGTGAGAAGTTATGAGCTCTGTCCCAAGCCCTATTTTTCAGCCAGAATAGAAGCTTATATCTCATGTCATCTTCACTTATTGGCAATGCAAGAAAAAGGAAGCAAGGCATCATGATTTAGTTCCAGAAAGGGGTTGGGAAATAAATCTAGATCAACTTCATACAATTGCAGACAGAAACACAGTGGCAATGGTTGTTATCAATCCAAGCAACCCATGTGGCACCACTTTTACCCATGATCATTTGGCTAAGGTTGCAGAGACAGCTAAAAGGTTAGGTTTGTTAATAATCTCAGATGAAGTATATGCTCATATTGTCTTTGGTAAGAAGCCATTCATTCCAATGGGATTCTTTGCATCAATTATACCAGTAATTACTCTTGGGAGCATATCGAAGAAATGGATGGTTCCTAGTTGGCAGATTGGTTGGTTTGTGACATGTGATCCAGATGGTATTCTGAAGAAATCTCAGATAACTGAAGGCATTATTGCAACCCATTTAATTGACTAGGCACTAGATAGTTTTGTTGCTGCAGCTGTCCAGAATCCTATGTGTAATCTCTCATTAATGGTTGGCACAACAGATGATTGGTGTTATGTGGAGGCATATGGAAAGAATGGGGTCTATATATATATTCAGTTTGAAAAGCTCCAAGGCACATGAAAAGAGACATTTCAAGATAGCAAAGGGCTCAAAATGGAAAAAAAATTGGTCGAAACTGTGTCGTTTGGAATAACATAGCAGTTTCGTAGAGTGCTACGAAACTGCTGAAGATGATGACTAAAACTTAGCAATTTCATAGCGCACTACGAAACTGCTGAAGCTAAAACAATCTGATATCAGTCAATCGGTTTTGAGATACAAGCGGGAATTTTGAAAGGGGAATATATACAAGGCATTATCTGAAGCTATCAACATTCAACCATGTAAAGACAGGTGGAGAAAATATGGATTCGAATCCAGCTTTAAATTTTTGTCATAAAGTGAACACACTTACCACAGTTCAAGATATGTCAAAACGGTTTGAAAGAGTTTTTGCCTTTACACATGACAAAGGTGGCCAGCACATCAAGGACGTGGCAATCTGTTCTATTTTGGGTAATCAAATATAAATGGCATGTTTCTTTGGATTCGAACATTTGAGGCAAACCAAAGACGGGTAAAACAGCGGTAGTTTCCTATGTTTCAGGGCAATGGAGAGGATACGACATTAAAGGCCAACAAGCAGCTACAAACACCTACCACAGCCAAACTAAAAGAGACCACTTGTCAGGGAATAAATCCTGATTGTAATAAATGCTACATTCAGCATGATGTAGAATTAGAATCCTAATTGTTTTAGGATTCTAGAGCTGTCAATTAGTAGTCAGTTGTATTTATTAGTTAGTTAAAGGGTTAATAGGTGTCATTAGAAGTAGTTTTCGAGTTCCCTTAATGTTTAAGGAGGAATCTCGATCAGTTAGAATAAGAGCTCTATATATAGCTGAAACAGAAATGTAATCAGGGTTGGAAATTTTATGGAAAATCTTGTATTTGGCCTATGTAAGACTCATTTTCAGTAATACATGCTTGACTTTACTTCTCAGGATTCATGAAGGATTTTTTATGTTCAGAATATGTGATGTTGTCCTTTTGTTAATTCTTACAGTGGTATGGATGTATAATCACTCAGAATTCACTGAATGTGCTCTGACTTCCTGTATACATTTATAAAGTGTGTGGTCCCATATGAGTTTATGTTCTGAATGTTTAAATGTTGAATGCCCTGACTTCCATGTAGGGTTGAGTTCATTGTTATATTGAGGTGTTGTTGACTCCATAAGCCCAATGGATAGTTTTGTTTAATGTGTTTCCACCATTCATATTTTTCACAGTTGTTCTATAAGAGTTACCCATCTTATCTTTAATCAAAATCATTAATCCATCAAGAGAGAGCCCTCTCAAGTTGAGGAGGCTAAGCCTCAGCCTAAAGTAGGTTGAAATAGTTACTCAGAGTCAACCTGACCAGCAGCCTATCAGGATCTGATTTTGAGATAACACCACACACTCTTATTCCTTCATTTCCATGCATTATGACCTAGTGCTCCCTTGTGTTTCCCTAACACTCCCTAACACTCCTTGGCACACATTGGCACACCATGGAACTTGTCACATCTTAGTAGGATTTCCTAGCACTCTATCGTCTATTGGCACTGCTTATCATACGTTTTCACTCCCTCCTTAGCACACTTATAACTTGTTAACACTCCCTATCACACACGCACATTCATTCATTTACATGTAATTGAAACGAGTCCTCCCTTGTGTTTCCTTGGCAATCCCTAGCATGTGTTGGCACCACATCCTGGAACCTAGCACAGATTTGCATGCCTTAGCACTTGGCATGTCTTGACATGCCTAACATTCCTTGGAACTTTATAACATGTGTTAGCACTTCCTGAAATTCCTTGCACACCTTGGCACTCCCTATTTTTCATGCCCTCATAGATAACCTTACTTTTTTTGTGACTTGGGAACCCAACCAAGTCATTGAAAAAATAGTGTTGTGCCTAGACCAAAGTTTCCCTTTGTCTCAAACTACTTTTTCCATCCTCTTATCAAAATCATAGGATTTCCTCCTACAAGTCCTAATATGAAATTCTCCTAACACACTTCGTCCATGAGACACCTAGAATTCACTGACACTCCCTGACATAATCTCTTATTCATTCATTTCCATGCACTTTGACCTAGTTCTCCCTTATGATTCCTTGACACTCCCAAATACTCCTTGACATACATTGACACTATTTGGCATATGTCAACACACCTTTTCGTTCCTTGGCATGCCATGGAACTCCTTAATTATCATTCCCTCATAACTACCCTTATTTTCTTTTAGACTTAGGAACCCAACCAAGTCCTGCCTCGACTACAACAACTTTACCAAGTTACATTTACTACAACTAGACTATGTCATGTTCCCCTAATGGACTATAAATCATCTTAGGCTTCTCATGTCCAATATTCCTCATCCCACTTAACAAATTACCAAGTCAAGTCTCACATCCAACAGTGCCCATAAAACAACTAAGCAACATAGTTTACATCTTCACATGCCATAACATCTGGCACGTATAACAATCCATTGGCACTACATGGCACACATTATCATCCCCTGCATTCCTTGGCATGGTTTTCCACTCCCTAACAGACCCTACCACTCCCTAACATGCCCTGACACTCTAGCATGACTTGGCACTGCCTAGCATATACCCTTGTCACTCCCTCCTTAACACAATTGGAACTTGCTAACACTCCCTATCACACACTCTTATCTATTCATTTCCATGTAATTTGAACTAGTTCTCCCTTGTGTTCTCATGGCACTCCCTGACACACATTGGCACACCCTAGGACTTGGCACATCTTGGCATGTCGCCCTGGCACTCTAGCATTCCTTGGAACTACCTAGCATACCTTGTCACTCCCTCCTTAGCACACCTAGAATTCACTGACAATCCCTATCACGCACTCTTATTCATTCATTTCCATGCATTTGAAACTAGTGCTCCCTTGTTTTTCCCTGACACTCCATAACTCACCCTGGCATGCATTGGCACACCTTAGCACCTAGCACATCTTGTCATGTTTCCCTAGCCTCTAGAATGCCTTAGCACTGCCTAGCATACCTTGTCACTCCCTCCTTAGCACACCCTGAAATCACTGACACTTCCTGTCACAAACTCTTAATCATTCATTTGCATGCATTATTTTCACCTAGTGCTCCCTTGTGTTTCCCTAATGCTCCCTAACACTTCCTAGCACTATTTGGCACACCTTGGCACCTAGCACATATTGGCTACATGTCGCTCTGGCACGCTAGAATGACTTAGTGCTGCTTAACATACCATGTCACTCCCCTCTTACCACACCTAGAACTCATTGACACTCCCTATCACACACTCTTATTCATTCATTTCCATGCATTTTGAGCTAGTGCTCCCTTATGTTTCCCTAGCACTCACTAACACTCACCACACATTGGCACACCTAACTGCAATGAGTTTCACTAAAAGTCAATCCAAAAACCCTTCCAGAGTCTAGCTAGTTACTTGTTCTTCACTAAGATATTAGGTTAAGTTTATTGTATAGTGTTCAGTGTGAAAATATTACTAAGTGCTTTTATCACATAGAGTAATTATGATCTTCCCCATGTACACAAGGATAACTGAGAAGTGTTTCCCATAATCATGCTAGTGGAACTTCAACATGTACATCAGGGTAACCACAAAATATTTATCATATTTACGCAATGCAAGGTGATAGGAAAATATTTACATTATATACGTGAATGTACTAAGATCAAGACCATTAGCATCATATCTACATATTTACCACAAGACGAGGGTCATTACAACCCCTTAAAAATAGCCATAAGGCCTTCCTCTTTTGCAGCTCCTTGACCACAAGGGTTTAATTGAAAAACACATAGTTCCTTTAAAGATTTGTAGGTTGAGGCAGCCACTTCAAGCCCTTGAACTTAAAGATAATCAAATATTTGCAGTTTGTTACAATAATAAGTCCATTATGCACACTCCTCATCTTAGAGTTGGGTAGAGAGGGAGAATACTTGATTGGTGCCAACCTTGTAAATGAAAAACTTTGCCTACTCATTGGTTGGACACTCCACCACTAGTTGACACCACTAACACACACCAAAAGTCCAAGATACCCATAATATGTGCCCTACACCCAAGGGCTTAGACTACACCTCCATAGAATGTACCTTCAACTTTAGATGTCCCAAAACAGTAATATCCTAACCCTAGCCTATTTTTTAGATTTTTGTAACTTTCTCCTTAACTAACATTTGTTTTTAACTATTTAATCCACTTACCATATACTTTCTCTTGTTTGCACCCACCTAGTATACAAGAACACTTATGTTTTTAATACAACCAAGTTAAGAGGGCATGTTTCTTTCTTACACTTAAATGTTTTCAATACAACCAAGTTAAGAGCACGTGTTTCCTTTTCAAATTCCAAAAGTATAACATGTCTATCTCTATAAACTAACAACAAAATCAATGCATAAAAAAGGTAAGCTTAAAATTAAATTAAAATTAGATTATTATTATTATGATAGATACACCAAATATGGAAAAATTGTTTTCAAACACAACCACAAAAAAGGTGTTAGTTTATCAAATACAACTACAAACTTTATTAAGCCAGCCTATATCCATCTTAACCCGGATCTATCAAGCGCCGATAGGGATCCAATCTCTCGATGTGCAAACCTCTTTTCTGGCGCTTGGTAGATCCCGGGTAAGATGGATCTAGGCTGGTTATATAATACTATATAATATCAATATTTGTATCTATGTGTCTCTTTCTTATTCCCTCTCTCTATCTCAGCCCCCAAACATACACACTCTCTCTCCATATCTATCTCTCTCTCCCTCCCTCTTCCTCTCTGCCTCTCTCTCTTCCCTCTATCTCTCCTCTCTCCATCACTCCCTTGTCACTCCCTCTCTCTCTCTACCTTTCTCCCTCTATGTCTTTCTTCTTCCTTCCCTCTCTCTCCCCCTCTAACTTCATCTCTCTCTCCTCTCCCTTAGTCCTCTCTCTCCCTTTCTCTCTCACCTCCCTCTGTCCCCCCCATCACTCTCTCTCTCCCCCCTCCATCTTTGTGCCTCCCTCTCTCTCTCTTTCCCTTCTCTCCCTATCTTTATCCCCACCTATTCTCTCTCTCCCCTCCTCTCTTCTCTCCCTCTCTCTCTATCCATCTATCCCTTGTCACTCCCTCTCTCTCCACCTCTATCTCCCTATGCCTTAGTTCTTTCCTCCCTCTCTCTCCACCTCTATCTCCCTATGCCTTAGTTCTTTCCTCCCTCTCTCTCCCCCTCCAACTCCATATCTCTCTCCCCCACTCTCTTCTTCTCTCTCTCCCCTCTCTCTCTCCCCCATCACTCTCTCACTCTCTCTCTCTCTCTCTCTCTCTCTCTCTCTCTCTCTCTCTCCACCCTCCATCTTTGTCACTATCTCCCTCCCCCTCTCTTCCCTTCACTTTGCTTGCTATCATCACTTGGATCCTTAGTTAAGATAGATATATGTTGGTTCTTACTAATATTTGTATTATATAAATTTCACATCTTTAAATACAAAAGTATTCTCATTTTTAATTTTATTAAAACCTTAATTTAATTTATATGGGAATAATTTTAGTAGTCGTGAGGATAGAGGGTTTATATATATCTCAAAAATAATTACAACCCTTTTCCTATTAGCTTCAAATAAAAAATGTTACAAAATTAAATTAAATTAAAATATTTTTATTGTGAAATAAGTTATGGTTTTTGGGCATGTGGTATTCATAAGGCATGATATTGGCCCATGGTATTGTAACAAAGCCTATTTACAAGTTAATAATATCCATGGTAAAGTGGGGGTGAATATCGATGGTTAAGAATCTTGTCATATTGTTATAAAATATTTAGATTGTGGAAGAAGATATGATTTTTTGGCATGTGGTATTGATAAGCCATGGTATTAGCCCATGCTATTGTAACAAAGTCTATTCACAAGTTCATAATATCAATGACAAAGCGGGGGTGAATATCCATGATTAAGAATACTGTCATATTCTTATAAAATATTTTGATTTTGAAATAAGTTATGTTTTTTGGGCATGTGATATTGATAAGCCATGGTATTGGCCCATGGTATTGTAACAAAGTCTATTTCCAAGTTAATGATATCCATGGTAAAGTGAGAATGAATATCCATTGTTAAGAATATTTTCATATTGTTATAAAATATTTTGATTGTGAAATAAGTTATGTTTTTAGAGCATGTGGTATTGATAAGCCATAGTATTGGCACATGGTAATATAACAAAACCAAATTTTTACAAGTTAATAATATCCACTATAAAGTGGGGGGTGAATATCCATGGTTAAGAATCTTGTCATATTGTTATAAAATATTTTGGTTGTGAAATAAGTTATGGTTTTTGGGCTTGAGGTATTGATAAGCCATGGTATTGACTCATGGTATTGTAACAAAAACCTATTCACAAGTTAATAACAAAATCAAAATATAACAAATTGAATTTTATTATTTTTATTATTAATTGAGCCAACATTTAGATTTTTGCACTCATCCCCATACTTTTGACTTTTATTATTATTATTACTATCATTCTTTAACTAAGCTCATATTTAGAATTGTTTACATACTTACATTACACCTACACATCTACTCTATACTCTATAAATATTGTATTTATTATTTTTTAGGGAGGGAAATTTTAACATTTTTGAAAAAATTCAACCTTAATTTTGATGCAACAAATCCCTCCTAATTCCAATCTTCATTTACTTTCTAAAACAAGTAGTATATTTTAACTTTTCATAGGGCGGAGGGAAAACTAGTAGATATTTTCACTTTTCATAGAGCGGGAGGGAAAACGAGATTGAAGAGAGTTGTGAATTAAATTTTCACTTTTCATAAGGCGGAGGGAGGGAAAACTAGTATCATATTTTCACTTTTCACAGGGCAGGAGGGAAAATGAGATTGAAGAGAGTTGTGAATTAAGGTTTTACTAGTAGCAGATTGATATTGAACCCCATCATTAGATCTTCAATCCATTAATGGTGCCCAGGTATGTTTCATTTCTATCCTCGGTGCATTTACACCCCACTTTTAGTCTTCTTCCACACAGGGAGGAGTACACACACCTCAGATCTCTTGTTCAAAATTCACTATTTTTTTCATCCTTACTTTTAAGTTTATGAGTAGCATATTTTCACTTTTCACAGGGCGGGAGGGAAAACGAGATTGAAGAGAGTTGTGAATTAAGGTTTTACCAGTAGCGAAACCCACCTTGGATATTCAATCTATTAATGGCCCCCGGGTATGTTTTGCTGCATTTCCACCCCACTTTTAGTCTTCTTCCACACAAGGAGGACTGATTCAAAATTCGCTATTTTTTTCATCCTTTCTTTTAAGTTTAAGAGTAGCATATTTTCACTTTTTACAGGGCGGGAGGGAAAATGAGATTGAAGAGAGTTGTGAATTAAGGTTTTACCAGTAGCAAACTAATATCGAACCCCACCATTGGATCTTCAATCCATTAATGGAGCCCAGGTATGTTTCATTTCTAACCTCACTGCATTTCCACCCCACTTTTAGTCTTCTTCCACACAGGGAGGAGTACACACACCTCAGATCCCCCACCATTGGATCTTCAATCCATTAATGGCTCCCAGGTATGTTTCATTTCTAACCTCGCTGCATTTACACCCCACTTTTAGTCCTCTTCCACACAGGGAAGAGTACACACACCTCAGATCTCTAGTTCAAAATTCACTATTTTTTTCATCCTTGTTTTCAAGTTTATGAGTAGCATATTTTCACTTTTCACAGGGCGGGAGGGAAAACGAGAATGAAGAGAGTTGTGAGTTAATGTTTTACCTCTTCAATCCATTAATGGCACCCAGGTATGTTTCATATTCACTATCTTTTTCATCCTTGATTTTAAGTTTACAAGTAGCATATTTTCACTTTTCACACGGCAGAAGGGAAAACAAGATTGAAGAGAGTTGTGAGTTAAGGCTTTACCTCTTCAATCCATTAATGGCGCCTAGGTATGTTTCATTTCTAACACCGTTGCATTTCCACCCCACTTTTAGTCTTCTTCCACACAAGGAGGACTAGTTCAAAATTCACTATTTTTTTCATCCTTTCTTTTAAGTTTAAGAGTAACATATTTTCACTTTTCACAGGGCGGGAGAGAAAACTAGAGAACATAGGTAAAATCATATGTATTTTTCCTTCTTTTATGGTTTGTCTCTATAGAGTTGATTTTACTGGGGGAACATAGGTAAAAGCATATGTATTTTTCCTTCTTTTATGGTTTGTTTCTATAGAGTTTATTTTATTGGGTGTACATTGTATACATCTCAAAATTTCTCTTTAGGAAATCCTATTTTTATTCTTTCCAAGAAAAACTCTATGGGGAATCCCAATGGATGTTTCCCACATTCATGGATGGCATCCCTGGTAAACCCATTGGCATTAACTAGTGCACCTCACCCAAGGGATTTCAAACAGGGCACCTACCAGCACAGAACTAGCCAAATACCTAGTAACATCAACTACACTATTTTCCATATTAACATATTGATCCTATTTAACATTTTGTTAGAGTAACCATAACAATCCAAGCCTGTTCCTATTTTTATTTTGGTTTTTAATTCCTTCTTTGGTGTGGTGACAACTTTATATGACTGTATAGATGTTTATTTTTGTCATAGTATATGTTGAAAAGTAGATGCTCTCTTACATTCTACCTTGTCTGTTATGTATTGATGGAGTTCAGTTTCATTAGTTGTGGCCAAAAAACTATGTCATGCATGTATACAAGGATTCTTGTATCACTATTTATAAACTGAACATTGTCCTTAAACGAGCAAAGTAGATCCTTAATGCTACATGTTTGTATCTCAGGGAACTTCCAATCCTAATAAATGAGGTGAAATTTAAGTGTTTCCATAATCCAAATGTCAGGTTTTGTGAATTCACTCATATATGGTCCTGGAAAAGCGAAGTGAAATTTAATTATTTCCAAATCTTAAGTTCTATGAATTCACTCATATTTGGTGCTGGAATCTTTTGAGCAAATGGGAAGAATTTCTTTTAGTTGCATTCAAATTTTCCAAAAATAATACTAAATTTCTCCCTGACTAAAATTCTCCCTGAAATGGCTTTGGGAATAAAAATTTTGTAAATATTTTTAGGGAAACAACCCAAAATACTTTTTCCAAATTAGAGTTTTATAACACTAGGTACTAAAACAATCTTCTATTTTCTGCTACAAATGTCTGATAGAGTCTTCCCAGAAACTGATCAGAAAAATAGGTAGATGTGCTGGACGGACTAAATAATTTTTAATGAATAATCACTTAACATAAATGATATATTAGGTTGCATAAATATATAACTTAGAAGCATGAAATGAAGAAGAAATATCAATGAGATTGACATATTCTTAATTGAGTTGAATAAGTCCAGGAATAACTTTGACTAGAGGGTGTTGAAAATGGCATAATTTTGTTCTGGTTGGATAGATTTAGAACTAAAAATCAGCAGTTTTCTTGCTTGCATAACTTGGGAAGATTTTTGTATCTCAAGTCGCAACCTTATTGAATAATATGATTTATGCCTTGCAATGTTGAGATATGTTGTGATACCACTTGCTAGTAACCTAAACACTTTGGATGAATTTTTAGTTGTGAATTTTACTTGCAAAAGATATAAGTGAAAATATAGATTAATTGTCCCTTGTGTAGAATTTCCTTGAAATTCTGCTACTACTTGAATGAATAAATCTGAAAATAATTGTTGCATGAAAACAAAAAATACCTCTACCAATTTGTAGTGTAATAGAATAGAAATAAAACACAGTCACACTATAGCAAAAAAAACAAAATTTTCTATGGAACCCAACTGGGAAAACCCTCTGCTAGCTGTAGAAATTTAAAATACTATCCATATTAGACTTTGAGATACCTTCTTCAAGACTAGGTTCATCGATGCTTATTGCTTTCCATATTCATTTTCATAAGAATTAGGGTTGTTGTCTGTCAAATCAGAGTAGGTAGAAAGTGTCTCTCTGATTTCAGAAAGCAGATCAGGATCAACTTCATCCAAGAATCCCCTAGAAGGCTCATCAATAGCAAGAAGAAAGGTCTTTTTTTATTTTATTTCATCACATGAATCCATCATAATCACTGGTTTGTATTCATTTCTTTCACAATAGTTTTCAATGTTAGATGAAAAAGGTAATTTAGTATGATATAATTCTTAGGTAACCAACCTTAGACATATTGGTTAATTTATGTTGTTTGAAGTTTATTGAGTTTGAGTTTTATCATGAAACTACTAGAAGCATACTAGAATGGGTGAGTTGATTATCTTGATAACAATGTTATTGTTTGATCTAGTCCTTGAAAGGAACTTATAGTTGATGGTCAAAATTTCACATTCCTTTCATTTTTTTATCTTCACATATAACAAATATCTTTATGTTATAGCCTCTAGCTAGATATATACAGTAACTGCCACTCAGAAGTTGGATGACATCATTTTGGAGCTTGAACTTACTCAACTTACCTTTGTTTGAGTTGAAAATGTCATTAGATCTCATTATATCATCTATTGCAGAGTATGAATCCAATTTACCTTTGTTTTAGTTAAAAATGTAATTAGATCTTATTATATCATCTTTTGTAGAGAATGAATCCAATTTATCATAGTCCATTTGCTTGAGGTATAACAAAGCTACCTTAATTCATTAAACTTACTTTTCATATTCTATTTGCTGATTGTGATTCTGCAGGCCACATCTGCATTGGAAAAGGGGCATATTAATGAAGTGTGGAAGGAGAGGGAAGCTTTAGTTGTGTCCTTTCAAACTTTCTAAGGTATGTAATAAAAATTTTAAAAAATTCTCCATAGAATGTTGTGCTTTAACTTTCTCTTTTGATAATGGATTATTTATGTGATCTCCCCTCTCTTACACACAACCAGAGTCCAGACATACATGGTTTTTTGGGATATGTGGACAATGGATAGATTTACGCTAACCATTTATCTAGAAATTTACACTGTAAAAGATCAAGCATTTATCAAATATTTCCTTGCCACTAAATTAGAGTTGAAGAGTCAGACTCCTATTTTTCAGGCATATACCTCACTTTTAAATCAATTTATTACTGACTCTGTATAGATCTTCCATGAGAGGGAAAAGAGTGATCACTACCATTTCTTAATCTTTCTGCAAACCAAGTAAAGATTCCAAATGTGTATAAATTAGTGGCTCCTTAGAGAATCCCAAGAGTGGCGCTATTGTAGCAATAAGAAATTCATTTATTTTGAGTTCTTCATTAGTGCATTGATAGTATATTGTGTATTCCATAAAATACCTCAATAGTGTATGATCAAATTATAGTTAGGCATGTCATAATATTTTGACTTACCCTCTTTTAGAGGGAAACTGGAGTGCGTGTCAAGCTTGCACATCACAATTGTATCATGCAAAGTTTACCTGGGACAAGTTTTGTGGATATAAGCAGCAAGATACCTGTTGGAATTCAAGAGGAAACAATACTACAAAGTGGGAAAGAGGTTTCACAGTTAACCTGGATTTCACATTATGGTTGGAGTCAGTTTGTTGGCAAGATGCTAGATACCCCAACTTCCTTTTTATGACTGAGTGCAAGATTGAATCCTTCGACATATTCCTCGCTCAATTGTCATTAAGTGATGGGTTTTATCAGAAGTGTTGCACACCTATAAACTTTACTAGAGTTGTTCTTGAGTCTTCGGAGGTGGTTAGCTTTTCAAAGAACACACGTACAAGAAGAGGAGAAATAATATGTCTGGCTAATTTGAAGTTATCTACCTGTGAATAGGGTGTTCCCATTCATAAAACTGACGACTCGCTATACTTCTTTCTAGTGAACAACTTTGGGACTTGCCATGAATCATGAGACAATTCCAACCCCATAACTATAAATTTCTTATTTAAATCTATACCCAATAGATTAGAATCTGCACAAGGAGAACTCCATTCTTGTTTCGAAAGAACCTGCAATCGACTTGTACCATGCTATTTAATATTTTCTGTATTTATTCGCATCCTTGGTCTGTGACATAAAGATGCAACAGGCTACCTTGCATTTTCTATACTAACACTCCTAAAAAATAATAAAGTATGCCCAAATATATCATTTCAAATGATCTATGTAGCTCACCTTTTGGTTTTTCAATTATCGAAGTTGTTACCTATATTGATGAGAACTTCTACAACCGATACCACAGTGACAATATATGTTATAGTTTTATCCATGTTTCTCTGAAGGTGTTTCTCCTTCAGTAGAGCAGCAATACACTGTAGTTTCCATTTAGGGGAGAAGTGTACCCAGTAGCAACCTTGGCCTATGTGCAGATGGGTTGAATGCACATTAGACTCTATCTATTGTTTTGAAGGTGTTTCTCCTTCAACAATACTTCATCTTAGTAGATACTTTTGGTCTGCACCTTTAGTAGATGCATGCAGCCTTGGGATACATGTTGTAGATTATAGTTTTCCTATGAGTAGCAGCAATGAAAGAAGTGCATCGATTTTAGGCATATTTAGTATGCTTTTATAGTTTGACTTAGATGCTCACTTTTCTTAATTTAGGTCTTTTTCTTAGTTCTGTTTTATGCACAGATTTATCTTTAAGAAAAGTGCACAGTAGAGAAGGGTTCTATATTTTGAGCGGGGGACACACTTCTAGGTAGGAGGTACTCTATTCTAGGAAGACTTTGCCATGCAGGTTAGGTGATTTATCCGAGAATCCCAAGAGGCGCTATTGTAGCAACAAGAAATTTGTTTATTTTGAGTCCTTCATTAGTGCATTGATAGTATATTGTTTATTCCATGCAATACCTCAATATTGTATACAACCATATTTAGTATGCTTTTATAGTTTGACTTAGATGCTCACTTTTCTTAATTTGGGTGTTTTTCTTAGTTTTGTTTTATGCACAAATTTATCTTTAAGAAAAGTGCACAGTAGAGAAGGGTTCTATAGTTTGAGTAGGGGACACACTTCTAGGTAGGAGGTACTCTATTCTAGGAAGCTTTTGCCATGCAGGTTAGATGCTTTATCTGACAATCCCAAGAGGCACTATTATAGAAATAAGAAATTCATTTATTTTGAGTTCTTCATTATTGCATTGATAGTATATTGTTTAATCCATGCAATACCTCAATATTGTATGATCAAATTACAGTTAAGATTGTCATAATATTTTGACTTACCCTCTTTTAGAGGGAAACTAGAGTGTGTGTCAAGCTTGTGCGTCACAATTTTATCATGCAGAGTTTACTTGGCACAAGTTTTATGGATCTAAGCAGCCAGATACCTATTGGAATTCAAGAGGGAACAATACTACAAAGTGGGAAAGAGGTTTTGCAGTTAACCTGCCTTTCACATTATGGTTGGAGTCGATTTGTTGGCAAGATGCTGGATACCCAAACTTCCTTTTTAGGACTGAGTGCAAGATTGAGTCCTTCGACATATTCCTCACTCAATTATCATTAAGTGATGGGTTTTCTCAGAAGTGCTTCACATCTATAAACTTTACCAGAGTTGTTATTAAGTCTTTGGATGTGGTTATCTTTTCAAAGCACACACGTACAAGAAGACGAGAAATAATATGCCCGACTAATTTCAAGTTATCTTCCTGCGAATAGGGTGTTCCCTTCCATAAACCTGACGACTCGCTCTACTTCTTTCTAGTGAACAAATTTCAGACTTTTCATGAATTATGAGACAATTTCAACCCCATAACTATCAATTTCTTATTTAAAGTTATACCCACTAGATTAGAACCCGCACAAGGAGAATTCCATTCCTATTTCAAAATAACCTGTAATCAACTTATACCATGCTATTTAATATTTTATGTATTTCTTCGCATCCTTGGCCTGTGACATAAAGACGCAACAAGTTACCTTGCATTTTCTATACTAACACTCCTAAACAATAACAAAGTATGCCCAAATCTGTCATTTCAAATTATCTATGCATCTCACCTTTTGTTTTTTCAATTATCGAAGTTGTTACCTATATTGATAAGATCATCGACAACCGAAGCCACAGTGACAATATATGTTAGAGTTTTATCCATGTTGCACTAAAGGTGGTTTTCCTTCAGAAGCACTACAATACATTGTAGTTTCCATTCAGCGGAGAAGTGTACCCATTAGCAGCCTTGGTTTGTGTGTAAATGGGTTGAATTCACAATAGACTTTATCTATTGTTTTGAAAGTGTTTCTCCTTCAATAGGACTTCATCTCAGCAGATCTTTTCAATCTACACCTTCAGCAAATGCATACAGCCTTGGGGTACATGCTATAGATTCCAGTTTTTTTGTGAGGGTATAACAACGATGAAATAATTTCATCGATTTCAGGCATCTTATTGTTGTTTTATGAAAGCATGCTTGTCTAGTGTTTCCCAAACTTATATAGAGACATATTTATTATAATTTTATAGTTTGACTTAGATGCTCACTTTTCTTAATTTAGGTGTTTTTCTTAGTACTATTTTATGCATAGATTTATCTTTAAGAAAAGTGCACAGTAGAGAAGGGTTCTATATTTTGAGCAGGGGACACTCTTCTAGGTAGGAGGTACTCTATTCTAGGGAGCTTCTGTCATGCATGTTAGGTGCTTTATCCTAGATAGAGTTCCAAGTCCTTGCCTCCTTGACAAAGTCCCTGCCAGACAAGACACCGGTGGATAGAGTTCCAAGTCCCTAAATTTTCCAAAAACCCACCTGACCCTAGCTATCTAGCCTAAAATCCTTTACATTCCAGTCATCTCTTGGCTATGATTTCATAGAGAGAGCCCTCTTTGGTTTGGTAGGGCTAGCTACCAAACTAAAAGCTTGGTCTATGGTTACCTCCATCGATCTCTTCATCAGCCTGGGACATTATGGAGGATAACAGAGGGCATGACAACTAGGGAGTGCCAAGGTGTTCTAGTGAATGTAAGGTTCCCAAGTCATGGAAAAATGCAATGCTAGTTGTGAGGTCATGACTACCAAGGTGTGTTAGGGAATGTTAGAGCATGCTAAGATGTGCCAGATAGTATGAAGACATGTTTAACAAGCTAAGATGTGCGAAGTGCTAAGGCATGCCAAGATGTACAATGGTTCCAAGTCCCTGCCTCCTCTTCTTCCATATGATATCCACTTATGACATTTTCTTTGCAATATTTGGTGCATTTGATAGTTATAGGTCATTTATAGGTTATAAATGTCTTCGGAGTTTCACTTCTGATTGAGTATTCAAGTGAACATATTGATTCTCTTATACATAACTATTTTTCCCTCCACCCAATTTTCATAACTTTAATAACCATTAGGTAGGGACCTACATCTTCGATGTTGCTTTTCTTGTTTAAAAAAATATTGTTGAGACTTTAATTTATTGAAAGTTGTAGAATTTACAATTTATGAAGTTTCAAGGTCTAATTTTAAAAAATATAATTCTTTAAAGGGTGCTAGCTCAATGGAAGAGTACCTTCTTGGTGGTTTGATTCCATCGTGCCCTGACATCCATATGGAATTTCGATGATCAATTTTTGGTGACGGAGGCTCTTTTGACCATCGCCAATGAGCTTTGGTGACATTTTGTGACCCTCACCAAAAATATGAAATGGTGACAGTCAACGAATGCCGCCATATATACGCATCAATAGTGACGACTCTCAAAGGTCTATAACCATTAATCGTTGTTGTTGATATGAAATGGTGACGGTCGTTGTCCATCATTATAGTCATTATTCGTGATGGACATTGAATGTCACCACAACACCTATACTTCTAGCAATGTGGCTTTTGGTGACGGTCAATGAACGTCACCATATATATGCACCAATAGTGACAGCCATTAAAGATCCATCACAATAAATCATTATTGTTCATATGAAATGGTGATGGTCACTATTCGTCATTATAAACAATATTTGTGATGGACCTTGAATGTCACCATAACACCTATACTTTTGGTGACGCCACCTTTGGTGACGTTCAGTTTTTGGTGATCGAGGCTATGGTCTGTCACCATTGCTCATATGCAATGGTGACATTCACTATCCGTCATTATAAATCATTATTAGTGATGAACTTTGAATTTCGCTACAACTCCTATACTTTTGGCGACGCCACCTTTGGTGACATTCAGTTTTTGGTGACGGAGGCTATGGTCCATCACCACTGCTCATATGACATGGTGGTGGTCATTATCTGTCATTATAAATCATTATTGGTGACAGAATTTGTATGTCACTACAACACCTATACTTTTGGCAATGCCACCTTTGGTGAAGTTCAGTTTTTGGTGACGAATGCTCTTTTGACCGTCACCAATGAGCTTATGGTGACATTTTTTGACCCTCACCAATGTCCTTTTTTCTTGTAGTGTAGATACAGTGTAGTGTATGGATACCACTTCAGACTCCTCCAAGAACTGAGATTTGGAGAGAAAACACCTCCTCATAACAAACTGAGTATACCCTATTTTCTATTACAATCCATGATAGACATGAGAATCAAGGTACAAGAGGGAAAGCATCAGCAACTAGCCCATCATGGGTTGATCAAACTCATCCTTGAAGATGCTCTACACAACTTAAGAATCCCTATTGCATGGACAACATTTGCAGACATGCAGGAAGAAGGAGCAATTCAAGCCATTGAGTATGACAGAAGCCCTACTACTAGTGAGGGAGAAGAAGAAACAAAGGATGTCAAGGAAGAAGAAATAGAGGAGGAAAATGAAGAAGAAATAGAGGAGGAAACAAAAGAAGAAACAGATGAGAAGAATGAAGAAACAGAGGAAGAGACAGAAGAGGAAAAAGGAGACAAAGAAGAGGATGAAAAATGAAGTGGAAAAGAGGATGAAGGACAGAAGGATGAACATAAGTCTACAACTCAAAGCAGGGAAGAAGAAGAATCACCAAGAGTGTCTCCAGAGCCTACAGAGAAAGAGGTAGCAGCTGCTCTAACTTCCCTAAGTACACTTGTCAAATCAAAGGGAAAGAGACAAAGACAAACTCCACTTTACTTCAGGACAAGAAAGAGCACCAGGATTAGATAAGGGAGACCTCAAACCCCTACCAAAACTCCAATTTTCATAGAGGACTCACCAAAACAACAAGAGAAAGCAGTCCCTCTAGGGAAAAAGGAAGGAGAAGGAACATCAAAACAAGCTTCTCCCAAGTCTCCAATCACCTATGTTAGGAGGCCTGTCACCAGGTCAGCCTCAACAAAAGGAAAAGGTCTCCTACAGGAGACACAGTCAGACCTACAGGAAGCAGAGACAATCCTACAGGAAACCCTGTCAAACCTACAGGAAACACAGAAAAGAGACCAAGAAGGAATTACTCAAGAAGAAACAGAGGAAGAGGCCCAAGAACTAAAGGAACCTAGCCCACAACCAAACCTCAGCTCCTACTACAGATTCATTGAAGGAGGTAGGGTGATACCACAGAAGTTTTCCATTCCTCTATTCTTTGAACTTGAAAAAGAGAGGGAAAGGACACATAGGTGGATGAAAATTGCTAAATCAAAAGGGGTAGAGGATGTAGGCCACATGGAAGAGAAATTGCAGGAAATGGGCAGAGAACTAAGTAGCATAAGAGACAGAGAAGCAATAATGAAATCTTAGTTAGAGGCTGAGAACACATGGTTAAGGAAACAACTACAAGAAAAGGAAGGCCAATTGGCAACTATGGCCAGTTTATCCATGGAGGCAATCCAGTGCAGGATGCTAGCAAAGTCATATGCCTTATCCCTCAATGAACAATGGCTAAAATTCTAGATAAAGACCCTAGCACAAAGAGGAAATATGCCTTTCCAAGGCTACAGAAAATTCATTGACCTTTGTGATCAAAGCACCCTAGAGGATAGAGAAAATATATCTGAGTTTTATCTACACAATTTAGCTTTGGCAGATTTAAATGTGTGGGGCCCAAATCCAAAGCTAGGGGACTTACAATTAATGGCCTTGGAATCTTGGATGAGTCATGAGGAGGCCATAGCTACATAAATGAAAAAAGTATTGGCAAAATAAGAAGCAGAACCCCTTATGATCATAGCATAACAGTTAACCCAATGGTTTTCATCAGCACTCACAACCTCATTGCAGATGATCCCAAGCTTGCACCAAGGTACCTTGTTGTACAAGAACAAGCAGTCACACATTTTGAATACATGCTAAGACTACTAGGAGATGAAAGCCATCAATCCTGCCAAAGGAGATGGAACACCTTACCTTACAGCCTAAAAATCAAAGAATATCATTCTCCTAACAGAATGAGGGAGGCACTAAATTGAACCCCAATGTATAAGCAAGCATTACAAAGACTCAAAGTCAGTTGGATTGGCTTGAAGGTCAATCCACCATTGCTTTTAGGTATGTTGGAAGGAAGAAAATAAGAAGAAGAAAGAAAGCAGTGGAAGGAGATAGAGAAGAATGCAGGGTTTTATTCACAGGAGGAAGAGACTATAGCAGAAGCATGGAATGTCAAGGAAGCCACCAAAGCAATGAAGGGCATGGACATAGATTGAGTTGCTCAGAGGATGAGCAACACTTTCAGTAGGGAGTTATGATGAGGCTCATCAATGGGTAAAATAATGGACCTTAATGCACCTCCAGCTTACTAGAATCAACTCTTGTCATAATTATTTACATGTATTAATTATATTTTGCTTAATGAGATGAGTAAAAGTAAGATGTCATGTCTAGTGGTCTAATGTGCATTGATTGCAAGTTTTGGGAGAAAAATGTGGCTAATTAGGGTGTAGGAACTCGAATGAGACAAGTAGGAGAGATATAGGATATAGGATCTCCCTCCTTAACTCCTCACTCACTTGAAGATCCCTAAATCAAATCACACCATCTCAGAGTTACCAGCAGCTGAATCATGAGGATCATTGGCAGCCAAGCCAGTGACAGTTAAGAACCAATTAATCTCAAGATTGGGAGCCAAGCCTCCCTAGATTTAAGGAAGTCGTTGGCAACTTCAGTTGTATAAATAAACAAGCCTAGAGCCTCATAAGGATTCAGATTTTTTGGGCAAGATAGCTAAGCAGTTTTCAAGTTGAAGGATTGTGACAAAACACTTTCATGTATTTTTGATATGGTAATGAAGATGAGCATCATTCCCTTGATTCGGCACTGAGTTGACTCAGAGGGCTGAAGCTCTTGGGTTAGGGCCCAACCCTAGCAGCAAAGGTTCCTCTTACTGTATATGTATGCTTAGGTTATCTCATAGTTAATTGTTAAACCAATTTTGGTGTTGTTAATTTGCAAGTATTGGTAGATTTGATTAGTTTGCTTCCATTTGTGAATAGCTCTAACAATAGCATTATAGAGATAAGAAAATATTCAAAAAAGGTTGATAATAGGTGGATCTTACCTCATTCCTCCCTTCCAGGGACCATGCCTGAGGAACAATTCCCATTCAACCCAAAAAAAGACAAAATTTTGGTTTCTTATGAAATTTAGGGTTTTTTCTGCTAATTAGGTCATCACCTTTTAGTTTTAGAAGGTAGGTTGCAATTGACATTTCTGATATCTTAGGTATTGCATTAAAATTCATGTTTCTTTGCTAATGGTTTCAAGCATTTCCATGCATAAACTTGGCAAATAAATTATGAAAATTATGTTTTCTTCTATTTTAGTAAACCCTTTTTGTTTTGAGATGAATTTATGGATAAATGTCAACAATGATGTACGTGTTGCAGGAGTTTCTACATTGCAGGAAGACCTTATATCATTAGCCTCCGCCAAACCATATCCACCCATGACCGCCAAAAGATACTAAGTTCTCAATTTGAGTTATCGTTTTACAAGGAAAACTTTCCATTTACTACAGCGTAAATGTGTCAGCATTGTCATGTCAAGTCATGTCATGAGTCATGTCGCCCACATCTCCACTATGGGCTTGTTTTCAATCAATGTGATGTAACGTGGAAGTTCAAGGGACCCACTTGTTGAACAAAGAGTCATGTAAGTCGAAAAGTCATGGAAGTCAAACAGTCATGAGGGTAGTTGAATAGCCACAAGGGTCAGTTTCACCCTTGGCTATAAATACCCCCTCATTTGTACATGTAAAGGAATTTTCACCTTAGCTCCTCCCACATAGCCAAGAGAGTTTGTAATCTTTTCTTTGAAGAGTAAATAGTGGCTCCAACGCCTCGCTGATGGGGTTAGTGATGTATGGTGTAATGATGTGTCTTGGAACTTTCGCTTAATTCAGAAGCCTGTTAATAGGCTAGCACGTTTTCACACATGTATTGTATCTGTTGTAAGACTGATCTTTAACACTTGTAATGCATGTTGCTTTAACCTGTGTTCTACATCTGAACTGTTTCATTTGTTGTAATGCATAATCTATTAATGGAAATGTGTTGTATATGTTGTTAATTTTGTCCCGTCCATGTCGACTACTCTACCGGACATCAGATAGACCTTTCACCTAAACCTTGTTGTAACAACCGTTGCACTCGTTTGGACTATTCCGTGAGTGTTGTATGTGTTATCTTACCTTGTATGTTGTGACTGCCGCATCCAAGTGGACTACTCCACCGGAAGCTGTGTATGTCCTTTCTTGTTTCCTTTTCCTAGCCGAGTTGGGACTAATCCCTTTCAACCTGGAATTCACCTTCACCTTCTTCCCCTCACAGTGAAAGAACCATTGACACAAGTACACTTACACTCACTCAGTACGCGAACCTCACTTCTTGAAGACAAAGCAAACCACTCACCTGTGCTGACAAGCAAGAGTTGAGGAAACTCCTTAAGACAATGGAAACCAGGCCATCATACCAGCTGGGACTCCCACACCAAACGATGTGAGGTCTAGTTGGGACTTCATACCAGGGTGATCCCCTGAATGTTGGCGGGTCCAGCGCTGTCCACATTTCTGGCGCTAGAAGGAGGGCAGCCAGTTGTACATGGCTAAAATTCCCCTCACAGTCACTCATCAACCATCTGGTCAAGGTGGTAATTCGCACTCCCTCTCACCTACACATGACTCTATAGTTGGTTACTCCTCACCTCCCAGAATTGAACATGAGATTTCATATCAACACCTTCGCTCCATCCATCCCATCACTTGCCAGTTCACGAAAGCAATCGGACTGATCCCAGGCATACAACACCTTCCATACGCATCAAAGAAGTCAAAAGCCACTCCCACGGGAGTTGTTGTGTCATCGGTGGAAGAAGCAGTCCTTGCCACACTTGAAGGTTTGGTAGAAGCTATTGAAGATGGAGAGGAACCTCCAGTCTTCCGGCAAGGTGAACAAGACACTCTTGTGATCTTGGGATCAGACTCCGGTACAGGAGGTAGAGGGGAAGGCAGCGGAGGAGGTGGAGGTGGAGATGAACCAACAGACTTAGAGCTAGAACCATCAGACTCCGAAATAGAGGAAGAGGATGAAGAAGAAGAGATGGCTAACCCAAATCTTGAATGGATGACTTAGGGACCATTGGCTCTCCCACCTGCTCTGCACAAGATTCAGAAGCGAATGGAGAGAATGAACATCAAATGCAACCTTGATGAAGGCAGAAGATCATTTGGATAACGTATACCTGTAGTTGTAGACCCTTGAGGTACGGCATGATGACGTAGCTTGTAGATTGTTCCCATGTACCTTGGACAGTTGCATAGCTACGTGGTATCACAGCCTTCCACCAAACTCCATACAAAACTCAGGTTCATTCAAATGCATGTTCCTTGAAAATTTTGCTAATGACAAGACCCTAGCTATGTTACTAAAAGAATTGGGTAGCTTGAAGATGGAGGGGAAAGAAAAGGTAAAATATTTCAACCAGAGGTTTACATGCATATTGAAAAAATTTGCAGTGGACACCAAACCTCATGACTCCATCACTGTTGATTACTACATGTCCGCATTGCCGACCAACATTGCACAGTTCGTCAAGCGAGTTGCGAAACCAACACTCTTGGAAAACTACGAAGAGGCTATTGTTGTCGAAAAATACCTGCATGTGATTGGACTCATCAAGGATGATGAACCAGCAAAGGACTCCAAATACGTGAGTAGGAAGTCCCAAGCGATGGTGAGCAAGGGTAGAGACAAGGAAGAAAATGATATTGAAACCCTCACTCGCCTCGTCAAGAACTTAACAACTGAAGTGTCCAAGCTTAAACAATGGAAAACAGACACATTTGCAAGGAACTATCTACCTAGACAGAGACAGGGAAGCAACTCATCAGGTAGCAACTAGTCCACTCAAGAAAATGCACAAAGCTCTGTGTTCAATGTTGATTAGTGCGTAGATCCTGAGTTTTGTTCGTTCCATGAAGAACATCACCCCGAGAACTTCTGTTCGGACTAGAAGCGAGTCGCAAACTCAGTATACAGTCATACACTCAATGCAGAGAGCGGTATGCAGAAGCAGCCAGATGACAGATATTATGACGAAGGTATTACACCTATTGAAGCATCAAGTTTTGGGCATGTGGTGAACACATATCAGTGCTCGCAAGCAGTGCCGAAGACAAACACCGAGAAGCATCCCCCAAGACAAAATGATCATTATAATCTTAGGAGTAAAGGGGCTCCCCCTACACTTGGGGAAATGCAAGAGAAGATCGGACTTTTGATAAGGAATATTGATCCATCGGCCACCCCAAAGCAGAAAACACAAGACAAGTCTAGGAAGACAGCGACAGGCAAGAGTACTTCCATGAGCAGCAAACTGCAAAACACTCCATCGGACAACACGAACATCTATTCTACCCCGGACACCTCAGTAAGTCTACCACCTCTAGACTACAACATTGTTGATGACATGAAGAAAAATCGAGCAAACATCAATTTGTTCGAGTTGGCTAAGATCTAGAGTCACTGAGATATCCTACTGAGTGCACTGGGACAGATAGGAACAGACAACGCAACCTCTAATAGCAAGGGAGCAAGCACACCTCCCGGATCACTTTCCATTGTGCTCAATACACTCCGGATGGAAGAATAACACTCAAGTTGCCCCCCATTCCTGCTATCTTTTCAAATTTTCAACTTCAATGTTCACAACTATCTGGTTGATTCCGACGTGGCACCCAACGTCATGTTGCTCTCCATTGCGAAAAAGATCAATGCACGATGGAGCGAAACACCCGCACAAATCATCCAACTTGATCAAACATCGGTACCAGTCATTGGTGAATTACGAGACGTGATCATCTGACTATCTCATGACGGTTGAGTCCACCAATGCATCAACATAGTGGTTGTAGACATCGCAGAAGCATACAGTCTACTACTCAACAGAGATTGGTCCAGCAAGCTAGACAAATATTTTGCTACAGACTGGTCTCACATGTGGCTTCCGTACAAGGGCAAATGCAACCAAATCCGGGTAGAGTCCGAGAGGTACATGAAGCATAATGTCACTTCCCTTAATGGCGAGAACGAACTGTTGGCCTTCGCAGAACTCATGTTTGGCAACTGCCTCCTGGAAAAGACATTGGAGTGTTATCCTGCATGGCCAACTCCAACCTCATTAGACACACAGTTGGGACTCCTTCCTTGCCCAACTGATGGTAATGAAACTTGTATAGTTTATTTCTCCAATAGTAGCAGTAGTAGCAACAACAGTAGCAGTAGTAGTACTAGCATGCCAAACAGTCTATGTATAAATGAGTTGTGGGCCATGAGTATTGATGAATCAAAAACACATGATGGCTCAAGGACCGAGTGTACCTCAGTCGTCCAAAACAATAAACAATGCATGATTTCGAGCTATGTGAAGTTTGAAGGCACAAACAACAATGCTGAGCATGAAGCACTCAGGTTGAACACTCAAAGGACCAACACTACGAACGGATGGAGCAACCTGAGAACCTATCATGATCTAAAGATAGCTAGTCTCAGTACAAGCTATACACCACAACAGCGACAAAACTTTGATCACTTGACCAAACAGTACCAGGATGGGTCTACACGGGCAGATGATGACCTGAGTACACACTACATGCAAGCAATCCAACTTGAGATTCCAGGTAAAGGAGGAGACAAACCATTGCAGCAAAGAATGAGTAACACATACATGTTTTTTGCACTCCTTTCACTAAAAAGATTGACTAACATTTTATGTGTTTGGATTACTTTCAAAGTTCGTCATCATACTTGGCTTTCTAATTTAAATCCTTCACGTAAGAAATCTGGGAAAATCTGCTTACACATCAACTTCAGAAACTTGAACCCTTCCCGAAATAAAAACAACTACCTCGTGCCATCATCCAAGCCCATGTTGCACACAATACCTGAAACATTAGTGTTTCCTTCACTTGAAGGTCTTCTAGAATGCCACCAGGTTCCGATAGTAGAGCCTGACAGACTTTCATTGGTCTACGAGAAGCTTGGCCCACACACATATCATTTGCAATCACTGGGCAGGAGGATTGACAACCTTCCTGCCAATGGCGAAGATCTCAAACATTATTTTCAGTAGGTTAGGCCACGCGCGTGCCATGTACATAGTCTTCTTGCTGCTTGTTGTTTCATTTGGTTTGTTTTGCTTATTTTCTTTTCTTTTTCTTTGTTTGATTTTGCTTACTATTTTTGTTCACGTTCATTTTGTTTGTTTGATATATTACTATTTTTGTTTCCAGAAATAAGTGCTACCAACTACTACATCCTAGATTTTGAATAGAGTATGTGGCTGAAATTTGAGGAAACTCGTGACACTGCAGCACTTGGCCAATCTTGTGTCTGCCTTCTCTATGCTTGGTTGTAACCTTCGGCCGATGAAGTCTTGATGGAAAATACGAACCATCTACAAGGGAAGTTTTGGTCCAACCGTGAACCTATGTCCACACTAGGAAGCCCCATGCATGTACTTAGCCTTATTCTCTGTGTGTTCAAGCTCATCCAACTAGTAGAAATGGAGAAGGGGAAATCTAAATGAGAAAACCTATGTCAAAGGTCTTACATGCTTCTCTAAAGGAACAACCTCTTCTGCTCTCAATAATTCAGGATCCCTCTTCTGCCCCAAAAATAAATAAGTGCCTATGCACAGTCCTCTTGATAAATATAAAGGTGAAAGAAGAGAAAGTCTTCCTACACAGAGAGGTGAAGCATGCAACTCCACCGAGGTACTGACCAGGCTCATTGGCAGTGAAGCAATGTGTGTGTTTCTGCATGAATCCACCGGGATACTGTCCAGGCCTGCTGGCAGTGGAGCAACACTAGAGATGAAAACTTATACTCTGAAAATCTTCAACTTGCGAGATAAACTACCCTTCTCGAATTCGAAACAATGAGATTCAAGCTAAAATTTTGATTGTGTTTGACTGAGTTGGGAAAGGGTGAACCATGTATGTCCATAGGGTAAGTGGGGAAACTAAAGTAACCCGCACAGTGAGTCAATACTCCCCGAAAGACCAAGGGCCTGTGCTAGAAATGAACCGAAATAGAGAAGCTGGAGTTCTACCAATGTGTCACCAAGTGTTGTAGTGGCTACAACCACCCTCCAAAATTCTGGCCTGCATGAATTTCGGAGCCTCCCAAGCAATCCAATCAACTCACATGTTGGCCACCCAGATAGTCGAACCTGGCAGTCACCCGGGGACTGACTCCCCTCAAAAATTGCGTAGAGGCCACTGACCTCACCTACTCAACTGACCAAGGAAATTGCGCAGACAGGTTGGACAGACACCAAGTGCCTATCCCTGTCTCCCTCAGAAAATTACACAATTTTCCTAGTCAGTCAACCGACTGTTTGACTATTCATCTCGGGAATTACGCAGTGCTCATGAGTAGGCCTTCCACTGTCCATCAGTCATCTTAGCTCAGAAATTACACAGAGATGATCAGCAGGTCAGCCTCCCAGCCTCACTACAGTTTCACTAGCCAGCAGCTCCTAGCAGCAAATTGCCAATTCCCTCTAGGAATTGTGGAGTTTTTGCTACCAATGACTCAGCAACCAACTGCGATTTCCCTCTGGGAATTGCGTAGTTTTATCTGCCAGTGACCCTAGCAGCCAACTGGTAGTTCCCTCTGGGAATTGTGCATTTTTTGCTGCTAGTCTCCCGGGCAGTTCCCCGGAAAAACTACACAATCCCTGCCTGCTGACCCTTCATGCAACCCAACCCGTTCCTCTGGAAAATTGCACAAATATAGTTGTCCATCCCTGCTACCCGTTCATTTTGAAAAATGCGTAGCGCATGCCTACCTTGCCTTCCAGCAACCCGAACTGGCTCTCCCAATATTTGCGCAATTTTGCCTCCCAGCCGAGCCAAACCTTGCAGATAGTCACTGTTGTCTCAGATTGCCCATCTCCATCACTCAGTGACTCTTGTGCAATTTTCATTAGCAGTGCCCAGAACCATCATCCCGCTTCACAACCTTGCTGCCTCTCCTAATCACCTACATCCGAAATGATCATGTGTCATGGTAGACTAGGAGGTTTTGGATTTGATGTCGTCTCTTTATGAGTGACTGCAGGTACAGGTACACCAACAAACATGGCAAGACAATGAATGAGATGAACAAACAATGCATGCGAAACAAACGAATGTGACGAACATGCACCTTCGCGAACAGATGAGCCTGTCAAGCCTTCCAACATGCAAGCAAGAAACAACATGTTGAAGCTTCATCAAGCAAACCAAGGACCATCGAAGAGTCCGCGCACTTCGCCATGCGGAGGTGAAGCTATGATACACCATGAAGTCATCCATCACCCAACAACACTATAGCTTGACATGCACTCCATCAGCAGCGTGAATGTACCAGCATTGTCATGTCAAGTCATGTCGAGTCACGTCATGAGTCATGTCGCCCACATCTCCACTATGGGCTTTTTGTCAATCAATGTGATGTAATGTCGAAGTCCAATAGACAAACTTGTTGAAAAAAGAGCCATGTAAGTTGAAAATTCATGGAAGTCAAACGGTCATGAGGGTAGTTGAACAGCGACGAGGGTCAGTTTCACCCTTGGCTATAAATACCCCCTCATTTGTACATGTAAAGGACTTTTCACCTGATCTCCTCCAACATAGCCAGGAGAGTCTGTAATCTTTTCTTTGAGGAGTAAGTAGTGGCTTCAATGCCCCGCTGATGTGGTTAGTGATGTATGGTGTAACGATGTGCCTTGGAAATTTCACTTAATTCAGAGGCCCGTTAACAGGCCAGCATGTTTTCACACATGTATTGTGTCTATTGTAAGACTGATCTTTAACACTTGTAATGCATGTTGCTTTAACCTGTGTTCTACATCTGAACTATTTCATTTGTTGTAATGCATAATCTATTAATGGAAATGTGTTGTATATGCTGTTAATGTTGTCTCGTCCATGTCGACTACTCTATTGGACAGTAGACAGAACTTTCACCTAAACCTTGTTGTAACAACCATTGCACTCGTTCAGACTGTTCCATGAGTGTTTTATGTGTTATCCTACCTTGTATGTTGTGACTGTTGCATCTGAGTGGACTGCTCCGCCGGAAGCTATGTATGTCCTTTTGTGTTGTGTGTTCCTAGCCGAGTTGGGACTGATCCCTTTCAACTTAGAGCTCACCTTCACCTTCTTCCCCTCACAGTGAAAGAACCATTGACAAAAGTACACTTACACTCACCAGGCATGCGAACCTGACTTCTCGAAGACAAAGCGAACCACTCTCTTGTGCTGACAAGCAAGAGTTGAGGCAAATCCTTAAGACAATGGCAATAGGGCCATCATACCAGATGGGAATCCCACACCAAACGATGTGAGGTCTAGTTCAGACTTCATACCGGGGTGATCAGCTAAATTTTGGTCGGTCCAGCACCATCAACAGAAAGAATAAAGAAGAGAACCCTCAGGAGGAAAGGTAGCAGAATCAGTCTCTTGACGAGAAGTGAAAGCCTCGTTACCCATGTCTTATCTGTAATGACGACCATTTCATGAAATAATATCCACATCATGCAAAGATCAATAAGTTTTTAAAATTTGTTTCCACTGCACCTGTCATTTTGATAGATCCTTTCCCAAACCAAGACACAAATACAATTGTGAAAAATACATCCTCTTCTTCCTAGGTTATAATGTTATCTGTTATTAGCAATAAGAATAGTTTCATGGTGGCTACAAGCAATAAGGATTATGGAAACCTGAATCCTTCAACTGGAAAGGCTGATGATCCACCTTCCAATTCTACGCAACCTACTTTTGGTCCTCTTCAAATAGAGAAACCAGATGTTGAATTGGCTATAAATCCTCCTAAAGGAATTATTCATAAGTTAGCTTTCAACCCTCACATGAGAGCTACACAAAATTACAACATAGTTGAGGACCTCGCTCATATTCCTTCAACCATGTCATCTCTCGAGGTGTTGTAAAGTTTTCATGCCCAGAAGAAATATTCACTAGCCACGATTGGAGGAGTAAATCCTTCGAATTCAAATATTGTTGTATTTAATCACTAGAACCATACTCCTAATCTTTTGCCCAAGCGAGCTTTCATGATTCAAGTTGTGATTAGAAGAAAATCTATCCACCACACCATCGTGGATGAAGGCACCTCAACTTGTATCATGTCGCTTTCATGTTGGCAAGCCATTGGTTCTCCATAACTTAATCAGTTACCATCCACCCTCAAATATTTTCATGGGAGAGGATTTAAACCTTATTGGATCCTAAATTCATTACAAGTAGAATTAGTTGGCAAAACAGTATTAGTAGAGGCCGAAGTCATTGACGGGCCTTTAGATTATAGCCTCTTGATGGGATGAATATGAGTTTATGCCATGGCATCTATGATCTCAACCTATTTTAGGATGATTTCTTTCCCTCACCAGGGGGCATTGTGGCCATAGATCAACTTTCCTTTTTTGTCACTAATTCCCAAGTCACTAGGATCATTCCACTTGTAGTTGAATCCCTACAACCTTATCAACATGTTGGGATAGGATTGCTTAAAGATTCATCCTTAATGGGAAATTTTACGCTCCCTCCTCCTAACATTCCCAATATGGCTGCCTCTATTAATATGATTTCGTCTTGCACTATTCCATCTAAAACCTGGATAGTGCTTGATAGCTCCAACATTGAATCATTTGGCGACGGTATGTCACTCAGTCCCATTGAGCTATAACATGATGCTATCTACTCGACCTATTCAGAAAAAAATGATATTGATGCCTTAGTAAATTGGGTTAATCATACCCAAGATTCAAGTTTGAATTTTGATCGTTTTGACAACACATTTTCCGCTGACGAAAGCATCATGGAGATCATGATTCCAAATGAAACCCCATGGGACGATAATCATCATCGATCCTCATTGCCTAAAATTCTTGAGAATAATCTTGAAGATTGTTATTCACCCAACATTACTGAGTCATTTCAAGGTTCTATATTTTTTCATGAGGTGAATTCTGATAAGAATTTAGAAAATATTGAGGAGACCATACCCCTCGATATTTCTATCAAACCCGGAGTTGTTGAAAATGTCCATAATGGTGCATCTTATTCTCCCGATGAGATAAAGATTTATAAGGACCTATTTCAAGATTTTTTTGATGTTTTCGCTTATACATACGAAGAAATTCCAGGCATAGATCCAAACATTATGGTGCATGAGATTAAAATGTATCCAGATGCTAAACCTGTTCGGCAATGTTTATGTCCAGTTCACCTAAAGAAAGTCGATGCCATTAAAGCAGTAGTTGAAAAAAATTTGCATGTTGGTTTTATATATCCTGTTCCTTTAACATATTGGGTTTCAAATAGTACTCATGTTATGAAGAAACAGGGTACGACTAGGTTATGCATTGATTATAGGGATATCAATCGAGCTTTTCCTAAAGACAACTATCTAACCCCTTTTATCGACCAAATCGTTGACGATTGTGCCAGAAGTGAATTTTTTTCATTTATGGATGGCTTCTCCAGTTACAATTAGATAAAAATCCTACCATTAGACCAGCATAAGATTGCATTTATTTGTCCATGGGGTATGTTTTCCTACTGCAAACTTCCTTTTGGTCTAAAGAACATTGGCGCAACCTTTCAAAGGGAAATGAATTATGCTTTCCATGATATCAAGCATATAGTGCAACCCTATTTTGATGACTTGCCTGCCCACTCTAAACATCGTGAAGATCATCCAATGCATCTTAGATAGATCTTCCTAGGTTTTCGACATTATAACATAAGATTAAATTCGCACAAATGTGTGTTTTTTGTTGAATGTATTCCACTCCTAGGATTCATAATGTCTAAGAATAGGATCCGCATCGATCCTATGAAAGTCAAGGAAATCATTGATTTTCTTGTTCCCTATTTACTCATTTAGTTACAACGCCTGCAAGGGAAGGCTAACTTTCTATGGAGATTCATCCCTAACTACGCAGAACTTACAAAAGGATTTACTCACTTACTGAAAATGGGGTTCCCTTCCATTGGGATCACACTTCTCAAATATCTTTTGACACTTTGAAAGATGCATTAGCTCGAGCATCTTTGATATATCCCCCTAACTATCAACCAAGCTATTTCCTCTATTTAGCTACGGTAGTTACCACAATCACAATGGTTCTAATAAAATAAGATGATATAGGTGACGAACACCCTATATATTAATTAATCCAAAACTTGACCAAGGTTGAAGCCAAATGTTTGCAAGTCGAAAAGTTAGCTTTGGAGGTTGTGCAAGTTATCCAGAGATTTTGTCACTATATCCTGCTTCGAAAGACTACTATTGTTTATGATTGCAACCCGATGACTTACATTTTGTCACTTCAATTACTGGGGGGAAAGTACTCTAAGTGGATAGTTATCCTCCAAGAGTTTGATTTGGAATTTATAAATCCAAGTCTAAGAAATATTTAGTCTTCGCTGAGCTGATTTGCGACCTTCCCTCCTTTGAGTCAGAATCAACCACTGATGATTCTATTCTAGATGAAACATTTCTTTTTATTGACTCTCCTGATCCTTGGTATGGATATATCATCATTGATCTCCGGACCCAAACTTTCCGGCCTTTTACTACTCGTTATGATAATTTTTTAATATGATACCAAGCTCACCAGTACATCATAATTAGTGACACTCTTTATTGTTGTGGTGTTGATTCAATTTTTGGATGTTGTCTTACTCATGAGGAGGTTAAGAAAGCCTTGAATGATTGTCATGTTGGAGCATGTGGCAGACACAAGTTTAACTACGTGACAGCCCAAAATATTTTACATGCTTGTTATTTCTGGTCGACCATGTTTTGAGATTGTATTTTGGCAGTTCAGAAATTTCACGCATGTCAGATCTATAATAGGAAAGCTCATGCTCCACCTGCCCTTATGCATCCAATTATTTTCATTGGACCTTTTTCCAAATGGGGCATGGAATTCATGACCTGTAACCCTCGTTCGATCGGGGGGCATGGCTACATTATCGTTGTTGTAAACTATTTTACTAAATGGACCGAAGTGATGCATGTGTTTGAAAACAATGAAAAAAATTGGTGCATTATTTCTTTTCAATCATGTTAGTACATGGTTTGTTGTGCCCCAAGCCATCATTATAGACCATGGAAAACATTTTCGAAATTACATGATGTGTTAACTTACTACCAAGTTGGGCCTTCAACATGATAGTTCAAATCCCTATTATCAACAAGATAACGAGCAAGTAGATGATCCAAGTGGCTCCAGATACACACACAGGACAAGGAAGACTCAGGGAAGCTCAAAAATCAAAGTGATCAGAATGCTTTCGAACCGGGACCAAAGTGTATTCCTCATCGTTCTGATCGTGGCGGTGCGAATGGTTTGTCAATCCGAGTCCGTATGCGAAAGTTAGAAGCAGTCAAAGTTGGGTTTACTTTTGATGACTGGCAGGATTAAGGAGGCCACAATTTGGACTTTTTCTGGCCACCAGATTCCAGGCGAAATTGTGGGATCGTTAAAATCACTCCTACGTCTAAAATTCAAATTTCTTAAAAATGGCATTTGTTATTATTAAAACAAAAAATATATATAATTAAAGGGGGTGGGGGCCACCAACCCCATTGTTTATTCAATTTAGTATGTCTTAAATTGCTACATTAATTATCAATCCGGGAGTCGTAAACTGATGAAGTGTGGCGCACTGTATGTGCAAGACAACCTCTTTTTTTACTTTTATTGTTTTCGGTTTTTATCTTGTTTTTGGGGTTTTGTTCTTGTTGGTCTCCTAAAGTGTCTAATGCAAATGGAAATCCTACTCTAAGGTCTTAAGAATACTTTTAAAGGTCAAGTATGGATGTAGATTTTAAGACAAGGTTTATGTCTCTTATGGTAATTTCCAAAGCTTAGCACTTCAAAAGATCTCAAAACATGCTATTGATAAAATCAGTACTTGAACAGAAATGTAAATATTCAGCTACTTAAGTCAAGCAAGAGATGAAATACTGATCATGAGGTCACTGTCTCTGCTACCCATCTAATTACAGAAATAAAATCTAAACTACTGCACTCAAAACCAAAAATTGCAGACTAATGAAAGCAAAATCAAATTACTTCACTTATAATCCGATAGCTCGCCAATTAACTTCTCGGGTTAAGCCATGGCACCGGAGATAATGTCAAATAACATGAAGAATTGATATCTAAATTACCTACTTGCAGATTAATGAAAGAAAAATCAAATTACTTCACTTATAATCCGATAGCTCGCCAATTAACTTCTCGGGTTAAGCCATGGCACCGGAGATAACGTCAAATAACATGAATAACTTGATATCTAAACTACCTATTTGCAAATTAATGAAAGCAAAATCAAATTACTTCACTTATAATCCAATAGCTCGCCAATTAGCTTCTTGGGTTAAGCCATGGCACTGGAGATAACATCAAATAACATGAAGAACTTGATATCTAAACTAGCTAATAGCAGCAAACAAATCTCACTGAAATCAAAGCATAACAACTGAAGTTTAAAAGCTTAAAAAGTTCAGCCGAGAAGAAAATCTCAAATCACTACTTGATGCAAAGATTATATTAAAAAGCTTGAGCATAACCTATCCTGAAACACACTGATCAATGTTAGTGAAAAATATAAAATGCTGCAAAATCATGTACAGGAATAAAAGCGATTAACACCATAAACAAATTATGAGAAATATACAATGGAAATAAGAGAAAAGATGCATGAAAACTTTACAAAAATGAAAAGCAAAACCTCAACCAGCAGGGGCCCTCTGCACAGCGTTTGGTTAACACGCTGTCACCTCAAAACCACGCTTTACACAGTCATAAGAAAATAGAGTTTTTATATTGCAAAACACAGGATATGTCTTCTTGCTACAATAGAAAAATGAAAGCTAAAACAACAACGTCAATCCTAATATCTGAACTAGCTACTTTCGTTGCAAATGCTTTATTTATAGCGAAAAATAGATAACTATTTTTCTGAGAAAAATCTTCAGCAGAGGACACATAAACAAGACAGAACCCGTAAGTTCAGCCTCTTGGTTGCCATAAACATTCAATCTACAAAAGGTGGGTGTTGGATTTGCATCATGGAGATGGCCTGCAGCTGTCAAAAGCAGATCCACGAATCTAGGAACGGTCTTGGACTTTTTTGACCTAGGACTCCTTGTTTGACCATCCTTTGACCGATGCCTTTCTTCACAAATTCGGCGGAACAGATAGGACCTTGTCCATGTGTAGATCATTTCTGATCTGCGCACATGCCTCGTTTCACCTGCCGACACCTGTAACCTACAGAACAATGAAAACAGCTGTAGAATTGTGAGTCAGCAGCGGAAAGTGGCTACATTCCATAGCTGATGAACAAAATCTAAATCCAATAGCACACACAAGGATATAGTTAGAAAGCCACTTAAATTCACTCCTAGAATCAATATGTAACAATCTTTGATAGCTTATGGGGCACTGATGTGGAAAAATGGGAGAAAAAAGGTCTAGGAAAGTATGTAGAAGAGAGGTAGTTCTGGGGCTCAACATACCCCCACTGTGAAGATGTTGCATGTCCTCATGCAACCAAAACTGTGACTATCCTTCCTTCAATTCATCTGCTCTGAGACTTCTGCTAATACATCTAGCCTTCTCTTCTTCTTCCTTGGTGTTACTGTCATCCTGGGCTTCATCATAAGGCACCTGTATTTGAGGTTGATGAGGGCTCTTCTCAACCTCCTATTCTTCCTCTTCAATTTCCTATTTTTCTTGTGCCACAATCCTAAATGCAACATGGTATTGTCATGGATGATTTTGTCCAACCTGTTCTGCTCTTTCAATGTTTCATTTTCCCTTTTGATATGTCTATTCAGGACTTCTAGTTCAAAAACTTCTTGTTTTAATGATTGGATCAAAATTTCCTGAGCTGTACCAGGCTGATTAGATGAAGTGCCCTATTCTGTTGCAGTCTTTTCCAATGATTCAATAAAATCATACATCTGTTGTTGAGTTGGATCTATTTCTGGTGTGGCCTTCCTTGGACTGATTTCAAAATCTGGTTGAGGAAAAGGAGAATGTTGTGGACTATGGTCAGGAGGAGTGATTGCTGGTGACTGTTCTGGTGTTTCCCCTCCTAAGTCTATGAAGTGAGCCCCTTTGATTTGCACTTTCTTCAATTTGCCTTTAAGTCTTGAGCTCCTTCTTAAATTCTGTGAGCTGGTATCTTCCTTTTCTACACTCTGTTTCTCCTTTCCTTTTTCTTTTGCCTTAATTGACTGTTCTTTAAGATGAATTAACCTTTCAGAAAGTATCTGTTCTTCTTCTGAAGAAGGTTCTGGGGTCTGATAAATATCTTCAATATTTCTTTTCCCTTTTTGTTTTGCTTGTTTTCTAACCTCAGTCAAAGTTTCAGACAACATTTCTTCCTTACTGGTTTCTTTAGTTATGCTAGTAGGAGTATCTTGAATGTTTACACTTGTTTTTCTTCTCCTACTTTTTCTTGTTGAGCTACCTTCAGGTGTTTCAGGTGGGTCCTGAAAGAAATTTCTAATCAGGAATTGTTCCCATGTGTCCTTTCTTTCCTTCAATTGATTTTTAACCAGAATCTTAACAAGGCCGTGATGATAAAGATGAGGCTCTACATCATCCATATTATTTTGTACAGTGGTAGACATCTTTTTCAAGCTACTCAACAAGAAATAAGGCAGATTCATGGTTTGACTCTCTATAAAATTCATTAATAACCTTATATGGTACATGTACATAGACCCATACCTTCCTTCACACGTAATGAACTTCTGAATTATCAACAACAAACTAGTCCATTTTTCCTTTAGGGCTGAAATAAGAATTCCACGTTTAAAAATGGATATATCCATACCTGGGTTACGCAAAATGATCCTCCAGGCCTTTTCATCGAAGTCTTTGTTTTTAAACCATCGTTCTCCTTCTTATGGGAGCTCTGTTGCTGCTGCAATGGATGCCTCTATTACCAAGAATTTGATATCCCCAATCTCGACTTCCATACCGTTGAAGGACCTTGCAAACATCTTTGTGAATTCTTTATTATGACCCCTGAATTTCTGGATAAACTGCAACCACCTTGCTTTCCTTAACGTGCTCTTTAACTGTGGATAACCCTCCATGAATTTAGCCCCATCCGGCTCTGTTCTTACCAGAAGGCCCATTCCTCCCTCTTGCTTCGAAAATACCTCTGTAAGTGATGGTTTCACAGAGGCAGAATGGTTATATGAGTGGAAGATGGAGGAGGATTGGAGAAAAAACCAGTGGTTACAAAATGGGAAGAATACGGAGCATGCAATGAAAACAAGTTCACGGAGCAGAGGCTTGTATAAACAAACCCTGAACTGGCAATCGTAAACTCGGTGTGAGAGTATGGAAACAGAGTGAGACTGGCAGAATTTTGAAATAAAAGGCTGCGGAGTGGACATTAGCAAATTCATAAAATGACTGCGGAGTGGTGCGTCAGAGGAGAGCCATGGTCAATTGGCTTACGTCTTCATGATTAACCGATTCAACAGGTGTAATGCGGATGTACAACTAAGTACGAGTTAGATTCGGAAGAGGATTATGAGGCCGTTAGAATTTGATGCGGAGATCGTGGTGAAGTTATGCAAAGGTCATGGACGAGTTAAGGAAGCTATCAATTTGAATCATTACACATGATGGTGCTTGTGATTTTATAACTATACAGATTATGTGTTTTAAAATGCTATTTGAAATTGATTTTGTTGATACCTTAGAATCTTACCACTTCTATTCGCTAACTTTTGATTGGCTGCCTCTTGTAGGTGCTCTTAGGTGCTGACATCTTCAAAGGATTTTCCTCTTCCATACCTACATCTGGTTTTCATCATTACTTGGCTAACATTTGATTGTCACTGCAGAGTAACAGAGTATTAGCTGCGGAATCAACAATCAGCTGCAGAATCAGAATTCGGCTGTGGAAACTGACATAGTGAATAACATATGACTTGGCGAAGTGAATGGAGATGGATGGAAATGAAAGATGACTGAATGAATGATATATGGAAAACTGAACATGAAAGGAATTTTATTGGTGGAATGTGATGGCGAAATGGAATGAAATGAAATGAAATGACATGAAATGACATGAAATGAAACAACTATGAGTGAAATGAGAGAGATTTTTTTGGAAAATATAGGGCGTCAGAAGTTTCTAATTTTTGCTCTGTATTTTATGTATAAGACTGCCAATCAGTGATTGGATTTCAGGCTTATACATTATTATTATTATTATTATTATTATTATTGTTATTGTTTTTAGATGATGATGAAAAGAACAAAGACTAGGCTGGTGGAGAAGAAGGATTCTTCTTCACCAGCCTTATTACAGAATTATCTTGAAAGATTTTGACAAATTCCTCCTTTGAGAGTGGCTTATGATAGATCTTCAATCTGTGACCATTCACAATGAGAGGAGTTTGATACTCATCAATTGTTTTGATTCTTACTACTCCATTGCTAAAAACTTTTTCAATCTCATATGGCCCAAGCCAATGAGTTTGAAATTTACCTTGGAAATCTTTGAACTTGGAATCAAATAGCAATGCCCAATCTCCTTCTTGAAACTTTTTCTCCTTGATGTATTTGTCATGCCACTTAACTCTTTGATATTGAACTAGATCAGTTCTTAGGATTGCTTCTTGTCTGATCTTATCTAGTTCATTCAACTGCTCCATTTTATGCTTTTGGGCTTATGATAGATCCATTCCCAATTGAACTGCCATCTTGAAGGTCTTAACTTGGGACTCAATGGGGAACAGAACTTCTTTCCCATAAACAAGTTCATAGGGATAATGTCATGTTGTGTTCCTCCATGTGGTTCTATAGGCCCATAAGGCTTCAGAAAGCCTTTCTACCCAATCTCTTCTATGTAGATGAACAGTCTTGGTAATGATGCCTTCAATTACTTTATTTGTGGACTCCACTTGACCATTTGCTTGTGGATGGTAAGGAGTGGATTTTCTGTGCTTGACCTTGTACTCTTCCATCAGCTTCTCCACCAGTTTGGATGTGAATTGACCTCCTTGATCTGTCACAATTTCTCTTGGAACACCAAAGCGAGTAAAAATATCCTCATAAAGAAAACTAACAACTGAATTTTCAGTAGCAAAAAATAATGCTTTGGCTTCTACCCATTTAGTGACATAATCAGTACATACCAATATATACTTTTTCTATTTAGATGGAGGATTAATAGGTCCAATAAAGTCTAAAGCCCATTTTTCAAAGGGTTCAATGAGTACCTGTGGTTGTAATGGCATCTCATTTGAGAGGGTAGGTTTCCCTACTCTTTGGTAGCTATCACACCTTTTGACATATTTTTTTGCATCTTTGAACATGGACAACCAATAATATCCTAAAGAAAGGATTTTATAGGTTGTCCTTTTGTCAGCCAAGTGTCCATTGCATGGTTCATCATGACATGCTTTGAGAATATCAGGCATTTCATCCTCCCTGACACATCTTCTTATCACAAGGTCTGGCCCTGTTTTACACAATTCGTTAGAAATCCATGAATATTTTGAACTCTCCTGAATAATCTTTCTTCTTTCACTAGGAAATAAATGTGGAGGTAGTTTCCCTGTAACCAAATAGTTAGCCATATCTGCAAACCAAGGAGTCTTAGTAGTTACTGCAAATAAGTATTCATCGGGAAACTTATCCTCTACAGGAGAATCGTCTTTGATATTCTGAATTCTAAATAAGAAATCAGCTACTGTGTTTTGTTTCCCTGGTCTATCTAACACAGTAATATTGAATTCCTGTAAAAGTAGGATCCACCTTGTAACTCTGCCATTAGTAACAGTTTTTTTCATTAGATATCTAATTGCAAAATGATCAGTATGAATAAAAGTTTCATAGCCTGTTATATAATGTCTGAACTTATTAATTGCATGAACAACAGCTAAGAACTCTTTTTCAGTCACAGTATAATTCAACTCAGTGGGAGTCAAATTTTTACTGGTATAGTAAATGGCATAAGGAACCAAGTCTTTTTGTCCCAACACAGCTCCTAGAGCTGTATCTGAAGCATCTGTAGAAATATGGAAAGGAAGTTTCCAATTTGGTCCTCTCAAGATAGGCGCTTCAGATATTCTTGTTTTCAAAGCTTCAAATGCTAATTGGCAATCAGGACTCCATTTGAATTCACAGTCTTTTGTAAGCAATTTGAAGAGTGGAGATGCTATTTTGGTAAAGTTTTCTATAAATCTTCTATAATATCCAGTAAATCCTAGAAAACTTCTAACATCTTTTTGACAATTTGGAATAGGTAACTTGGAGATGACTTCAACCTTTGATTTATCAACTTTAATCCCATCCCCTGAAATATGATGTCCTAAAACAATACCTTCAGTAAACATCATAAAGCATTTTTCATGGCTTAATGAAAGGTTTGTTTCTTTACATCTTATAAGTACTTTTTCCAAATTTTCTAATGCCTCTTCAAATGTATTACCATAAACTGTAAAATCATCCATATATACCTCTACACAATCATGGATTAGATCAGAAAAAATTCCTAGTACTGCTCTTTGGAATGTTGCGGGTGCATTGCATAATCCAAAAGGAAGCACTCAGTAAGCAAAAGCTCCCCATGGACAGGTAAATGTGGTTTTACCCTGATCTTCAAGTGCTACCTGAATTTGATTATAACCACTAAAACCATCCAAAAATGAAAAGTACTTTTTGCCTGCTAATGTATCTAATACTTGATCGATAAAGGGCAAAGGAAAGTGATCCTTCAAAGTTTCTTTATTCAATTCCCTGTAATCAATGCACACCCTCCATTTACCATTCTTTTTGGGTACTATAACCAAGGGAGAAACCCATCGGCTATCTGAAATTGGGTAAATGAAGTTCACATTGAGTAGTTTTTGGAGCTCTTTTTTCACAATCTCCCTAAGATTTGGATTCATCCTTCTCTGAGGTTGTCTGATTGGTCTACTGTTTTCCTCAATATAGATATGATGAATGCAAGTCTTAGGGTCAATACCTTTCATATCAGTATACTCCCATGCAAATGCAACAGAATGTTTTTGCAAGATTTTGGTTAGCTCTTCCTGTTGTAACTTTTCCAAATTTTTGTTGATATTCAATGTTTTACCTGGAAAAATTTCAACTGCAGAACTGCCAAACTCTTCCATAGAGTAGAGAGACATTTGCCTTGATGACAAATATTCAATATCAGAATCTAACTGAAATTATTTGTGGTCATATTCTGAAGATGTATCAAAATTTTCTAATGTATTCAAAATTTGTCTATCTTCACTAACTTCAGAGAGAGTAAAGACAGGTTGTATAGTATCTTCATCATCGACCCATTCATTGTCTCCTACTTCTGTAATTGCTTTTGTTGGAGGATACAAATTGAATTTCTTTGTTGAACTACCATCAGAAATGTACATGTCCCCAGATCTACAACTAATAAAAGCATCAGCTGTGGCTAGCCAAGGTCTTCCTAAGATGAGTGGGTGCCCTCCTAGATTACTCTTGGGAGTCAAAATCATGAAATCTACTAGATATTCCCAAGAATCTAAGGAGACCGAAATATCTTCTAGTACACCATCTGGTTTGATTACTGATCTATCTGCAAGTTGCAGTAAGGTAGGTGTAAAAAGAAGATTAGGAAGTTTAAGTTGTTCCATAGTCTGTCTACTCATAATGTTTATAGCAGCCCCTAAGTCAATCAATGTATTTGGAATTTCTATCCCATTTATGTGTGTCTTGACAATTGGACTACCTGGATCCACATATTTCTGCATGGTAATCTTTCCCATCATGATATCTGCTATTTTTCCTACCAAGTGGATTCTTTTTGTGTCCCTTGGTTTCCTCCCTGGTCTTTTGAAACTCAACTCCTTTATTGTTTTTGCTAGAATAGGAATCTTGATACAGACATTCTTTAATTCATCTAGGAAATCATAGTCAGGCAACAAGATTTGTTTTTCCACCCCTTTGTCAATTTGTAATCTTTCAGGAAAAGGAGGTGTGGATGTAGATGCAAGTTGCTCAACTATAGGAGTTGTGGGGGTTGACTCTTTTTGTTTTTCTTTTTGAATGATTAGGTTTTTAAGGGATGCTTCCTCAGAACCTTTATTGACTTTTAGAGAATCGTCCTTAGAGGCATCTTGCTCTTGGACATCTATAGAAGGTTTCTCCTTTTCTAAAATTCTACCAGATCTAAGTTGAACATCATTAAGATCAAGAGGAACAATCATATAAGTAGGAAATTGTTGTCCTTCTACCATGTAAGCATTCTGAGGGTTTTTGTTGTTGGGATTTGGTAATGGTTGGGCTGTTAGTTGATTTGGCTTTTGTTGAAATGGAAGCAAGAGTTGAGGATTTTGATTTTGTTGAGAAGGTTGTTGTTGTGGAAATGGAAATGAAATTTGTGGGCTTTGATTTGGAAGTTTTGGATTTTGTTGTTGATTTTAAAAAGATGGGGGATATTGATCAAATTGAGCAAATCTCCCAAAAGGATTTTGTACTCCTTGTGCCCATGATTGAGATTGATACGGATTTTGAGGTTGGGGCCAAGGTTGTTGCCAAGAATTCCAATTTGGTGGGAGCTGAAAATTCATAGGATTGTTAAATCCTTGACTTTGTTGCCCTTGCCATGGTCTTCTTGAAACAAAACAAAGGGATTCTACTGAATTTGGATCTTCCTGAAAGACAGCTTTAAGCCGAGGGATTGAAGGACAATCCTTGGTCTCATGACTTTCTGAGCAAATCATACATGTTTTGTCAACTTTTGCATCCAAGGGGCATTCCCTTAGAGCATGTTTCTTTCTACATTTTGGGCAAAAGATAGCTAAGGCATCATCTTCTATTTTCTACTTGTTTTGAATTTTAAGAGTGTCTAGTTGTTCACTAAGGCTCCCTAGAATGTCAGTTTTGAACTCATCAAGCATATTGCCAATCTCTGCCCTACTTACTGATCTAGTTGCAGATTTGTTTGCTCTAATAAGATAAGGATCTCTAGGCCCTTTTCCAGTTTTAGATTTTCCCCTTGAGAGATGAACACATAGTTCTGCTATATCATGTAGTGGAAGTTGAGAAATGTCTCCCTTCCCCATCATGTTTAAAATATCTATCCATTCATCTCTAATGGCTTTCAATAGAAGGGCTTTCAAAGTTTCCTCATCTAAATTGCTCATTTTTGCTCTTTTTAAGTTATATTGAAATCTTTCAAGTAGATCCTCCAAGTTCTCATCTTCTTTTTGCATCATTTTGAATACCCCATCCTTATGATTAGTGGGCATACAATAATCCAGATATCTATCCAAAAATGTTTGCTTCATATCATTCCAAGTCCTAATAGATTGAGTGACTAATCTCATGAACCATTTCAGAGTATCTCCTTTCAATGTTGAAGGAAACGGTTTGAGTTTTTGAGAGTCTTGCATATAATCATAGGTTCGGCACAAGACTTCAAACTCAAATAGAAATGTTTCAGGATCCTCACTTCGCAACCCATAAAAGTTTGGGAGGACAGATGGTGAAATTTTTTTCATTGTTGTATGGGTTTCCTCATCAACTATAGGGAATCCAAATGAGTTATCTCCTTTGCTATTTCCCCCATTATTACCTCTTCCTCCTCCATTTTTACCTCCATTGTTTCCTCTACCACCACCTCCATTATTTACTCTACCTCTACCTCTACCCCCTCCTCCAAATAGTGAAAATTCTCCATCTAGTACTTCTTCTGCCATGATAGTTTCCTCAGGGTCTTCTGGTTCTTCTATTAATGGCTAATGAGAGAGAGTCTCCTCCTCTCCTTTTTCTCTAGGTGATTCTACTTCTTTTACTGCAATATGTTCCCCTATAGAGGTGAAGAAGGGTTCTTCTCCTAGATCAAATTTAGTAGATAGTGTGGGAGAATATTCTAATTTAGCTGCTGCCCCTTGAATTCCAGGAATCCTAGGGCTGGAAGTATGAGTCTGGGATGGAGGTGTATCTTGTCTATGCCTTGAAGTAGTTGGAGTTGTAAAAATCGAACTTTTGCCCCTAGCTAGAAACCTTCCCCTAGAATCTCTTGCTCTATGCATGTCATTTTTTTTTATTTTTTAATGATTTTTTAGTTGGCCTAATAATCCTCTTTCTGATCTTCCAAATCACACTAGGTGCAAGAAGAGAGCATCCTCAAGAGATTATTGAACTAATGTTCTCTTTTCTGATCCCCCAGATCACATTAGGTGCAAGAGGAGAGCATACTTCAAGAAATTATCAATTTTTCCCTCTTTTTTTATGTAAGAGATAGGCTACCTAGTTACACTTCCTTGGCAATGGCGCAAAAATGTTTAGTCAATTTAGTATGTCCTAAATTGCTACATTAATTATCAATCCGGGAGTCGTAAACTAATGAAGTGTGGCGCACTGTATGTGCAAGACAACCTCTTTCTTACTTTTATTGTTTTCAGTTTTTATCTTGTTTTTGGGGTTTTGTTCTTGTTGGTCTCCTAAAGTGTCTAATGCAAATGGAAATCCTATTCTAAGGTCTTAAGAATACTTTTAAAGGTCAAGTATGGATGTAGATTTTAAGACAAGGTTTATGTCTCTTATGGTAATTTCCAAAACTTAGCACTTCAAAAGATCTCAAAACATGCTATTGATAAAATCAGTACTTGAACAGAAATGTAAATATGCAGCTACTTAAATCAAGCAAAAGATGAAATACTGATCATGAGGTCACTGTCTCTGCTGCCCATCTAATTACAGAAATAAAATCTAAACTACTGCACTCAAAACCAAAAATTGCAGACTAATGAAAGCAAAATCAAATTACTTCACTTATAATCCAATAGCTCGCCAATTAACTTCTCGGGTTAAGCCATGGCACCGGAGATAACGTCAAATAACATGAAGAATTGATATCTAAATTACCTAATTGCAAATTAATAAAAGCAAAATCAAATTACTTCACTTATAATCCGATAGCTCGCCAATTAACTTCTCGGGTTAAGCCATGGCACCGGAGATAACATCAAATAACATGAAGAACTTGATATCTAAACTACCTATTTGCAAATTAATGAAAGCAAAATAAAATTACTTCACTTATAATCCAATAGCTCGCCAATTAACTTCTCAGGTTAAGCCATGGCACCGGAGATAACGTCAAATAACATGAAGAACTTGATATCTAAACTAGCTAATAGCAGCAAACAAATCTCACTGAAATCAAAGCATAACAACTAAAATTTAAAAGCTTAAAAAGTTCAGCAGAGAAGCAAATCTCATATCACTACTTGATGCAAAGATTATATTAAAAGCTCGAGCATAACCTATCCTGAAACACACTGATCAGTGTTAGTGAAAAATATACAATGCTGCAAAATCATGTACAGGAATAAAAACGATTAACACCATAAACAAATTATGAGAAATATACAGTGGAAATAAGAGAAAAGATGCATGAAAACTTTACAAAAACGAAAAGCAAAACCTCAGCCAGCAGGGGCCCTCTGCATAGCCTTTGGTTAACACGCTGTCACCTCAAAACCACACTTTACACAGTCATAAGAAAATAGAGTTTTTATATTTCAAAACAGACGATATGTCTTCTCGCTACAACAGAAAAATGAAAGCTAAAACAACAGCGTCAATCCTAATATCTGAACTAGCTACTTGCATTGCAAACGCTTTATTTATATCGAAAAATACATAACTATTTTTCTGAGAAAAATCTTCAGCAGAGGACACGTAAACAGGATAGAACCCATAAGTTCAGCCTCTTGGTTGCCATAAACATTCAATCTACAAAAGGTGGGTGTTGGATTTGCATCATGGAGACAGCCTGCAGCTGTCAAAAGCGGATCCACGAATCTAGGAATGGTCTTGGACTTTTCACGCGCTGAAACAGAGACCTAATTGACATAGGACTCCTTGTTTGATCGTCCTTTGACCGATGCCTTTCTTCACGAATTCGGCTGAACAGATAGGACCTTGTCCATGTGTAGATCATTTCTGATCTGCCCATGTGCCTCGTTTCACCTGCCGACACCTATAACCTACAGAAGAATGTAAACAGCTGCGGAATTGCGAGTCAGCTGCAGAAAGTGGCTACATTCTGTAGCTGATGAACAAAATCTAAATCAAATAGCACAGACAAGGACATAGTTAGAAAACCACTAAAATGCACTCCCAGAATCAATATGTAATAATCTTTGATAGCTTATGAGGCACTGATGTGGAAAAATGGAAGAGAAAAGGTCTAGGAAAGTATGTAGAAGAGAGGTAGTTCTGGGGCTCAACACCCACCACCCCCAACTCACCATACGTATTAAATAAGGTGAGGCCGGTGGGAGTTGAACCCACCCGGCCATGTGGGCCGGCCCACCAGGCGGCCTCATAACTCACAACATACCATAATACCACATTGCCATATATACAAAACCGTATGCCATTAAAAACAAACCAACCGCACGGGGAGTTGAGGCAGGCCGCCCAATGCGGACCCGACCCCCCATTAAAACAAACCAAAAACAATATGCCGTTAAACAATGTATTAAAACAGGAGGGGCAGGGTTTGACCGCCCGACCCCTCCTCAACCAAACTTTAATATAGCCAATGCGCCAACGGATGACTTTGGAAAATCCACCCAACATTTTATATTAACCCAGGATTTCTTCAATGCACGAGAGGCAGAGGAGGAACCAGGAGCGGGCACACAAATCAAGACGAATTAATTAATTTTTAATGCAGGTGGAACCATGAATTTTGCAGGAGGGCCAAATTTCCACTTTGTCGAAATTTGAGAAATTTTATATGGATTCAGCACCTCTCGACGCCACGAATGCAATGACGCTATCTATTTCTCCATCAGAGTTCTGCATTTTTTGGCCATTTTTCAGTATGCAGGTGGAACCGTGATTGATGTAAAAATAGGGAGTGGAACCATGATCCTTGAAATATTCCCGAGGTAATTTTCTCCATGAAGGAATATAGTCAAGTTTATACTTGTTTTTCATAGTTTTCCACAGGGATCGCAATGGTGAGGTCAGATTCACCATTTGAGTTGCAAATTTCTAGTCCACCCATGGAGCAGAATCTTTGAGGAATCTAAGGGGAATCTAAAAGATTCCTTGAGCCCTAGATTCTCAATTTCTCAAAATTCAAAAATTGGACAGTCGATCTTTCACTACTCGACACCACAAATCTGATGGTGCATTCAGATTTTTTCATTTTTCTCATTTCATTTCTAGCCACTTTTCTAAGTGCCAGTGCAAATGTCCACATTCATGTGCGAGTAGTCATTTCATGCGATCGATGCCATGAGATCGATGGTCCAAACAGCTTCAGCACTTTGACATCCGCTTCTTCAGATGGCCCCTAGTTGTGAGGTATATGATGTGTTCATGTACTTCTTCTTTATGCATTGTGCTGCACAGATCCCTGTTGTGATGCTGATGCGGGATCCTGTTTCTTACATGTCTTCATGATTCCTGTTTGATGTGATGCGGAATCGTCTATGTGATGTACTTGTTGTCATGATTCATCATGTTGTGTTTTGAGATCCCTTTGTTGTATGTTGATGGGATACTCATGTGTCGCCATGCATGTTTGCTTTGAGATCCCTTCTATGCCATGTTGGCAGGATGCTCATCATGCATGAGTTTTGTGTCATACTGATAGGAGTCTTTTGATTGAGAGTTCCTGTAGTGGAACATCTCTTAGAGCCACTCTTGCGTGAGGGAATTTTCCTTGTATGATCGCGACATCATCTCTTATGTACATCATCATTACTGACAACACTTAATGCAGTGGCCTACACCATCTTAACACTGGGGCCTGGAGATGTAGTCCCTCCTGGACGAACTCCATTATCAACGTCTTGATTTTTTATGTTGCTGATGATTGACATGTTCTTCTTCTTTACAACATGCAGATGTATTCATTAATGTTCTTTTAAAAATGCAATTTAACACATCACGAAACTAAAAGGTCTTGGAAGGGTCCTTCGTCACACCCGGGCCTGGATCAGTAGAAGTCACCAATAAGGTTTTGAAATACACAATCCGTCATCATATATTGTGCAAGAGAGTGTAATAAAAGTAGGATACATCCATAGATAGAAAAATGTATATAATGTTTAGTTTTAAAAAAATTGTGTCCAAGACACTTATGGACACACAACCTATAATATCAAAATACATGCATATAATTTATGGTTCAAAATCCTCCAAGGCAACTAATACCAATGATGCTCCGGATAGCATAAAATCGCTTGAGAAACCTTGTAGAATAAATGACTCATACGATCTGGCACTCCTATGGTGTATCGTTGCAGACATATGGGGACCTCATTAATCCATATGTTTGGTATACTACCAGTCAAACCCTCAATATGATGCTCAAACTCGGTGAGTATCTTCGTCCTTTGCCCCTGCAACCTCAGCCTAAACAAGATGTGGCTATGCTCGTCGATGAATAAGAGACATGCCTATTGGTCACACGGGTCCAATATCTACATGTAAAAACCGATATTTAGTCTCTGATACATAAAAAAAAAAATAATAATAATAATAATAATAAAATGAAAAAAAAATAATAAATAAATAAAATATAAAAAAAAATCCAAAATACCAAAAATATTCAAAATGACATCGTTTTTACCTGCATCACCCCATTGCTTGCCTTCGAGTAAGACAAGCTCTGGGTTTCCATGGAAATCAACTCTAGCATATGGGTAGTCCTCAACCATGATTAGATGCTTTCAAAGCCAACTAAAGAAAGTAGGGGTAAAACTCATCGTAGGTGTGCCCCTGTGACTAGACATCAAATCTACCCATTGCCTCATACGAGGCACTCTAGCTCCCAGAAACTCACAAGATATCCGTTGAGGACGAAGTAGTGGTATCCTCTCGAAGGCAGAGGATACAATGATATAACCATATCCAAATTTCTTCATTCATCCTATATTTTCTTGATTGAGTTGTTCCTTCAGGTTTGTTATGACCCATTCACACTAGTTAAACATTGTAGGCTCCAAGCACTTTAACACATACTGCATCTAGGTCTTGGTGGATAAATGAAAAACAACAATGCCATCCAATTAGGTAATAGTGAAAAGGATTGTCTTGAGAGGAATTTGTACCACATCCTTTATCTCAAGCTTCCCATCCTTGGTTATTTCAACATGAGGTTGAAAATGAACAATAATGTAATCCTTCACTGTCTCCCCACCTCTCCTAAATCCATATAGCGAAATGAGAGATCCTCTCCATGAAAACCCTATCAGGAAGTAGATGTCCTCAACATCAATCGTGACAATGTGTGCCCCAAACCTAAAGTATTGTCCCTGTACATCCCAAATACTCCAGTAACTCTAACTGGGCCCTCATGCCTATAATCATGAAAAACTTGAGAAGCCCACAATTTCTCAAAGCCTAAATTATTTTTAAGCCTCATGCTCTCTTTCACTCTAGGTCATAGCCATTTCTCTCCAGTGAATGTCTGTAAATGACATGAAAACACACATAAGTTCAGCCATTTAAAAAAAATTGAGAGAAAAATCACTCAAAACCAATTTCTTGAAAACACTTTTCACCAATCGCACTATCTCTTTCTTGGGTAGAGCGACCCATTTGTACTCACCCCCACTGGTGAGTGCATTGGGTTACCCTTCCTAGTGTTATTTTTATTTACCCATCACACCTCACAATATAGGGAGGGTGCGATGGGACGAGGAAGATTTTCTAAACCCAAAAACTCAAAAAAAATCTCCTCAAACATGCATGAAATGAGAAATGGAAACTGTAGAAAAGAAGAGAAAAGATATATCTCTTACCTGGAACTGGTGGTACTCGAAATGGTCCATCAGATTAACCGCAATCAGCGGCTAAAGATTGAAGGTCAAAACCCACTCAAAGCTCACTCAACTTGGTAAAAATGATAATGGTAAGAAATGAATTACATTTTCACTTTTTATGGTCAAAATTAGTTATTTTAATATTTTGACCCAATTTTTACCATAAATAATCAATTTGTAATCTTTTCGTGGTGTTCTGAGCAATTTAAAAAGTAATTGGAGGATTTAATGCATATTATAAGCTAAATATAAGTCATTTTGATGAATGACTACACTTTTATCACTTTTTTGGGCTCGTTAAACCTACAAAAAAGGAACCCCGTGGAGTCCTCTTTCATCTCTTTTCAGACTCCCAAAACATGAAAAGATTGCTGAGAACTTGTCCTTTCCAACTCATTAAAGTAAATGAAAAGACATCTACCCAGTATAAGTTTGACCCTTTTCCAGACTGGGATAAACTATTTACGAAAAGGGAATATATTAGTCAAACATGACTAAAAGGTTCTTCAGGGCATTGTCTTATGACTTTTCGGTCCCAAGAGATAAAATTTACGAAAAGGAACATCTTGGAGTTTTCTTTTTCGCCTCTTTTTCAAACTCTCTAAACATGAAAAAAGAGTCAAGTTACGCCTTCGATGGAATTGTAAAAATATTGAATAACGATGGACTTGTCAAGCATGATGAGATCAAACCACTCCTTCTCAAGGTTCATTAAAAATACTCAAAAGGATTCATCTGCAGGATGAAATTATAGATCAAGCATATGTTACCATCCTCAAGCTTATAGAAAATAAAGAGGTACTAGCCAAAAATGGTTGGGAAATTGGGAAAACAAGGCTTTTCACCTAGTAATGGCAACGAGTCGCTCTTGAACATGACACTCTTTCACTTCATCTCTGTGACTGCTTTGGGTTGGGGAATCTTCTTGCCTCATTGTTGATTACACCTCCATTAAGGGTATTTGATTCAATGTTGCGAACTCCATTCAGTGTCACCGATATGTTCAAGAGAAGTCCACCCTCAATTGACATGTGATACAATACCCTTGAGCCTTCTTTCATCTCTTCCTCTCTTGAACCAACTCTACATCATTACATTCTGTCTCAAATCTTGGTACCTATTTCATGTCATTAATGGGGATACAATAAGGCCCTCCTATGATAGGTCGCTTCCTGTTGACATCAGATCATTTTCCAGGAAGCCGACTTAGAAACTCCCTTAAGTGCCTTGGAACTTGCATGCCTCAATGGCATGTTTCCTTGCTTTTGATGACAGGTTCTCATCATTAGCCTTCGACCAAAATATTTTGTGTGGTATTTGACTTCAAATAATTTATTCGCGCCACATGGATTGTACTCTAGTACCTTGAGAGCCATTATCATTATCAGTGGTTCCTCTCGTGTCTGTTAACGACTTACATCATTGGTCGGTAATCATATGGTGTCTACCATGTTCAACTCCAAGTAATTTATTCACATGGTCAGACTCGTACTATCGAGTGATGAGGTAGAATACCCTTGATATAGTTTCACCCATCCAGGTTGCATTTTCAGGATTCATACCAGATCACAAAATATGATGGCTATGATTATTCAAAAATTCATTTGAGCATGGATCCACCATTCATCATCAATGGACAAGATTTTTTTATCATTATACATGTAATATTGGCTTATAGGATGATTATGGGTGTTCCTACCTCAGCTATGATATCATGATGATTATGTATTGTAATAGATGATTATCTCAACCAACCTTTTGTTTATCTGTACTTGTCACAAAGTAAATTGCTTCAATCCTCAACCACTACTTCTGACTTTGTAATTTAGGGGGCAATCTGTTACAAGTCATTTTGTCGCATTCACTCAAATGTCCTGAAAACTAGACCAATCAATGTCCTTGACACCTTGAAATCATCCATTTACAAAGACTTAAGCATTATCTCCACAAAGATTCCAATAATTATGGGTTTATTAGCTTAAAAACTCAATTTTGGACACAAAGCACATTATCTTCTATGCCACTTGCAATGGTTGCATGTTTCATAATTGGGCACCTGCACTGACCAACGCATGTTTCCTTTACTACAGGTGCGATGGTTCTAGAATTTTGCGAAAAATAAAAAATAATTACAAATATTCTCTTTCCAGAATCTTCTAAGGTGGTTTTAACCATTTACTATTGATTGAGATCTGTAACTCCTATCATATCATATCCTAGATGTCTTATCTCTTATCCCTAGAGCTTATCCTCCCTCATATGTGGATCTAAGTCCTAGATTGGTAAATCCTAAACTACCCTATTTACACTATAAATTCACTTCCTCCCATTGAGTCTATGTTGGCTTTTGGAGACTCTTAGTTATGCCCTGATGATTAATAAGCCTCATCATTGAGTAATTATATGGACCTTAATTGTCCTTAATTCACCTCCTAGCTTAGTCAAACCAACTATTCTCACAACTTATTGCATACTTTTGATTATATTTTGTTTATGAGATGAGTTAGAGTTAGATATTTGGCTTTGTGGTCTACTGTGCATGTAATGCAGGAATAAAGGATGAATGCAAGGAACTATGGCAAAGATAAAGGATAAAAGGATACATGCAAGGAACTATGGCAAAGGCCTTGGTCAAAACTCGAATGGGACAAGGAAGAGTAACTATAGGAGGTAAATCCTCCTCATGTACTACCCCCCCATTCGAATATTCCTCCATCAGCTCGGAGTGCAAACAGCCATCACTTTGAAGACTAGAAGACAGCCGAGCAAGTGAAAAGGACAAAAACCAGTTTATCAAATGTATAAAAAAAGAGGCTTAGGACCTCATTAGGATTCAGACTTCTGTTGTAAAAACTCTGCTTTATTTATGAGCTGCAAGACTTGTGACAGTTTGTTCTATAATCCATTGTTTTCACTATGAGAATGAGTTTTGTTTAAGCCATCTCTGAGTTAACTCAAAGGGCTGAAGCTCTTGGGTTAGGGCCCGACCTGAGCAGCCAAAGCTCCTCTTTACTGTACATATATGCTAGCATAGAGTTCTGTTCTGTTTATTTGCTTAAGTAGTTTTATGGTTTTCACTGTTTATTTGCTTAAGTAAGTTTCACTTTCATTACAACAATATAGCGTAGATTATCCATGTTTTTCCTGTTCATCTGCTTCAGTAGCTGCATTTGTTGTAGTTTACTTCCATTTATGCCTTCTTTCAGTTCACAGGTTAGTCAGAGGAAAAAGATCACTATCAGGTTGTGCGCAGGTGTCTCGGCCTCATCTCCTCCCTCTGGGACCATGACTTGAGGAAGAAACCCTTCAGCAACCCCAAAAACACAGGTTTCTAGTTCTCGCATGAGCTATGGAGTTCTCTATTTGATGCAGTTATTTGTTTACCCGCACTGACTTTTCTGTCGTTTTCCTTTAAAAACCTCCTTCAGCACATTCTTCATGCATCGCTTCCTCGCCGTCCAATCTGCAACAAACCTTCACAATCACTATCCGATCCATTAGTTTTCCCAACTGCCACTTACTTTATGCACTTTAAGTCCCCACCGTCGATTTGCCTCGCCTAATCCGATGGTTGTCACTTCACCCGATCGCCAACTAGCTTGGCCGATCTCCACCGTTGATCAGCCCCACCTGATCCGACGGCTGTCGCTTCACCCGATCGCCAACTAGCTTGGTTGATCTCCACCATTGATCAACCCCGCCTGATCCAACGGCTATCATGCAATCTCGCGTGGATTAGTGCATGACTGTTATCCACCCGAGAGCACGCGAGAAAAGTGGTTTTCTCGCGATACATGTCGCGCAGTTAGGCTAATCACGCGAAATTTCAAAATACAACTTACAGCCTTAAGGGCACGTGAGAAACTACTTACCGCCTTAGAAACCCGCTCCATCATTTCCGCACATTTCTTTTTCCCACAATAAGATCTCGGCCATTCATCACATGCATTCATCTTGTTCACCCATCTAATCACTTAATCCGCGTGATAAGATCTCAACTATTCATCGTGTGCGTTCATTCTGTTCACCCATCTAGTCACTTAATCCGCGCGATAAGATCTCAGTCGTTCATCGTGTGCGTTCATCCTATTCACCCATCTAGTCACTTAATCCCCGTTATTAGATCTCGGCCATTCATCTACTTTATTACCTTCTTCATCCATCCATTCACTTAAGCCTTCGCGATACGATCTCCACCGTTCATCCTGTTCATTCACCCCGTTCATCCATTTATTCGCTTAAAGCCCCGTGATAAGATCTCCACCGTCCATCTTCTGTTCATTGATCGATCCAATGGTCCCTAGGCACTACTGCATCCATACGTCCTCCTTTCACCAATTTTGATCTCCGACTGATTTTTTCACTTGAAAACTGATTTAGCTTAGTTTCTTTGCTTACACCTTAGGATAGATTGATGCTCTTTACTTCTACAACTTAGATAGCAGCCTTACGATTAGTGATTGTTTTAGCAATTCTTCTTAGCATGGTTGTCTAATTGGTTAGTTAGGTTATGGTGTGGTTTATCATTACATCTTGTTTTATTCTAAACTGCAGTAGAAGTAGCTCTCCCTTATGATATATTTTCTCTTCTTCCATCAAAGAGTTAAGCTTCTTCTGACCCTATAGAGGTCTGGCTTGGAACCCCTGGGGTCTCTTGCCAGATGAGCAATGACAACAGGCAGTACCTTCACTTTTACTTGTACATATAGCACTGTCACCTCCAAGTTTGTACGAACCTCGGGTTGATAAGTAAAGTTGGTAGCCTTGGGAGTTGCAGCATTCTTGTTGCAATACCTAGGCTCATCACTTTTTGGCACCGTTTCCGGGGAGGTGTCTAAGTAGAAGTAATTACTACTTTCTTCTATTTTCTAGTCTCTAACCTTTTTTCTTCTACTTCTAGTCTTCAATTTTCTTCCATTAGTTTATTTCTGCAAAAGTAATCTAGTAGCTTCCTTTCTTTCATTTGTCATTAGCTACTTTCCTTTCCATTCTACAAGAACTTTCTAGATTTAAATAAAATCTTACAGAAACCAACCCAAAAACATTTCCTTTCATGCCTCATAGGAATAGGGACAATTCAGGGAAATTATTGTCAAATACCCCCATTGCATCCAACAATCAACCTTCTTTCTTCTTCAGTGATGGTGAATTGGAAGACCCTTTAGGTGAGCAACCCTACCTATTTGAGGAACTTACAAGGGAAGAAGAAGAGGAAGAACCCATTCCTACTGAACCAATGGCTGAAAACCAAAATGACAGAGGAAATAGAGAGATAATTGAGGGTGCCTTCCCCATCAGGGAGACCAATGGGGACACTAAGATGAAGAATATAAGCCCCTATGCTCTACCTCATTTCCATGGCCTGACCACAGAGGCCCCTGACACTTTCCTATTTGAGTTTGTTATTATATGTCGAACCTATGACTATACAGATGATGAGCAAAAGTTAAAATTGTTTCCATCTACCCTCAAGGATGCAGCATTGCGCTAGTTCATGGGTTTACCTGGAGATAGCATCACAACTTGGGCTTAGATGCAACAGACTTTTAACAAAAAATATAGGGACTATTGTAGGTCAAAGGATACTAAAGAAGGGATTTTCAGGATGACCATAGGCCAGGATGAATCCTTAGAATATTATGAAGAAAGATTCCAGCTCAGTTACAAAAGGGCCAAGTGCACACTTGACCCTGAGTCACTAAAGTTGGTCCTACTTAGAGGAGTAAGGGAGGTGTTAGCACCTAAATCTGCCCTAGGCTGAAGGAAGGAAAAATTCAGGGTAACCACAAACCACGCTCAGTCTGGTAGCTAGCCCTACCAGAACAGGAGAGGGCTCTCTCCGAGTCACGCTTAGTGAATAGATAATCGAAAACTGTCTGAGATGACTTACAATGAACTATTTACCTTAGGCTAGTAAGTGAATAGGGATTCGAGAAACAATTTTCATGAATGACTGAGCTTTCTGGGATGTTATGGGACCGGCGCTCAGCAAAGAATAGAGAATTTAATACAAAGGCACAGATTATTCCGTGAGGCAAGGTAGGCGGAAAATGTAACAATTTAGTTTTAGGTACCACAGCATGAATAGATTGCTGAAGAAAGTGAAAAGGGCATAGTGACATGAATCCTTTTCAACAGAAGAATAACACTAAACATGAAATTTTCCCACAGGCAGAGCAATAAAATTGAATTTTACCTAATCTCACTCAGAAAATTTCACTGGAAATGAACATGAATTGAATTATGAAACATAATGAAATACATATGAAAACATAAGAAACACATTTGCTACACTCACAACCACAAGAATCTCATGAAACAGAGCCGCTACCTTTCATTAATTCTCTGTCGAAAATACACAGTGAAGAAACAAAGTTTCTTTCCCACAGTCTCCCAAAAAGTTACAAGCAAACCAACCCTTTGCAAATAACTTGCATACAATATATAAAATGTGTGAGGAAGAGATAGAACGCCCAAGGGTTAGGGAGTTACTCAAATCATTGCGAAATGGAGATGGAGAGCCAACCATCAGCTACAGGTGCAGTGCTACAAACATGACATTTGGCTTTGGGTGACCGTTTTCCTTCCTTCGCCACTTGGATAGAAGCCAATCTGGAGAAAAAAACTCTTTAAATGCCTCCTTTGGTGCCAAAAAAACCAAAGTGTAGATGATCCGGCCCACTTGGAGAAGTCGTGAACCGAAATTTCGCGAAACGGAAGCAAATTGAGCAATTTTTCCTCTGTGCGCCGCGCCATTTTCTCTGTGCGTCGCGCTACTTTCGGGCCTATTTTGGGGCACTTTTAGGTGTCCGAAGTGTGCCCAAGTGGGCTTGATGGAAAGCCTGACCTGTCTTCTTTCTAAACCAACTAGAATTTTCAAATTTGGTGCTCATTTTCCCATCCAAATCTCCATTCTCCCAAGACTGCTTTCTGTGTGATAAAAAAGTGGTAGAGAGGCCATTTTTGGGTGTTTTTGGACCTTTAGGAAACCCAGATCTTGCCCAAGTCTCTTGCCTGGACACCACTAGTCATGATTTTCCATGCTGAATCCAAAACTGCAAGCCATTCCTCATTTGGAGCTCTAGAATTTTAGCGTCGCACCAATGACGCGGCACACAGGGAGAAAATCCCTGTTTTTTACCCAAAAAATTACCAAGTGACCAAAATTTCCCCAAATTTTTTGAAATTTGGGCTGGAGGATCTCTATGGGGTGTTATGATGGGCCAAGGAAGCCTCAGCCAAGATTCGAAGCCGATCTTGCTCTTTTTCCCTTTTTGCCCTTCTTGTTGCTTTCCTCAATTTTGCCTTCAAGTTCCTTATCCGGGCCTGTGCACTCATGTTTCACACCCTGTAACGGAAAGCCATATGTCTCAGTAGAGCAAGGTCCTTGTTAGCTTTGTCCAGCAACCTCTCCAAATGCATGTTGACCATTTCAAGGTTGGCCTCCCGACCCTCATTGATTGCTTGCTCCAAAGATGTGAGCGCAACCCTTCTTCTTTGAGCAGCTTGGCGAGTCTCACGAATGTTTTGCAGCTCCATGATCGTCTGTTGGTCCTCAAGCTGTTTGTTTCTCTGCTCCAGGTACTTCATGTTCCACTTGGCCCTCTCCAAGTCAAGGGATAAGGACTCAATCACTGACTATTGCTCCTGGATGATCTCTGTAAGCTCCGCATTTGTTGGTTCTGCATCTGTCTCATCATCCTGGAGGAGAACAAACTCGGTCTCTCACTCACCTGATGGCCCTTCCTCCTGCACTGGCTCCTTACCCTTACCCTGCTCCTGTGATGCTGATGTCGGAAGTGAGGCCCCTTCCACCCCGGGTGGAGATAACACTCGCTTTGCTGCTGCAAATAAGGGTCTACTGCCTCTCTGATAGGTGATGTATACTGGCATAGTAGCAGTCTCATGTCACTCATACTGATGAGATGGGCCCCCTATCTCATGCTCTGCCTCTGATACTACCTGTGGAGCGCTGAAGAAGTCACGGGAGATGAAGTCCTCCCAAGCAATACCCTGCAATCCCAACTGATGGTCCACCAAAATCTGGATAAGGGCAAAGTGATAAACATTGTTGAGCTGCTGTCGAGGGGTCTTGTGCTGCATGAAATTCTTCATCCTCTCTATGTTCCCGCAGATGAAAAATGGGAGGTTCATCATTCATACCCTGGTAAAGTGCATGAGCAACCTGATGTGATAGGCATAAAGGCGAGAAAACCTCCCCTCACAACTGAAATACTTCATGATCAATTTCATGAGCGGGGCATACTCATCTCTCAAAAATCTGAATGGAAAAACTCTCGTGAGGTGGCTCAAACAGCTGTCTTTGATGTAAGGCTCATAATGATGCCTCTCTACCTTCTTTTTCTTATGCCACTGCTCTCCAATGTTTGGTATGCCTGTTGCCACTAATATGGTTTCGGGTGTCAATGTGAAAGTGACCCCAGCCAAGATAGACTGTCCTCCATGTAGGTGAAGTGAAAAAAGACGAGCCAACTCATGATGAACTCTGACATTTGCCACCCTCTGACAAAATTCAAAACATGCTAAGTGCTAGAAACAAGACATAGCAAGAGGGCATGCCTGCAACTCGGTGAGGGTGTTTGGCTCATCTCTAAGATGTCTGCCACTCCGGTGATGTCTCCTGTGGGCCCTTTCTCCTGAAGCTGTGTCACTGTGGGTCTCCTCCTCATATTCTGATGAAACTTCGGATGCCATTACTATTGTTTGTACCTTGAGTTTTATGCTACCCTTTGATTCCAATGAAGCTGGTAGTTGCTCTAACAATCTGCCACCAAGGGGACAATAAAACAGGGAATATTAGGAAGGGAATGATGTAATGGGAATAGGGGTTAAAGGGAGAGATTTGTCAGGGACTTGGGAGTAGTTTGGGTATAGTGTTGATGGGGTAGGGTTTGAAACACCTTGGCAGCACTGTTACTGTAGCACAAACCCTAGGATCATGGTTTCTTTGTGTCTTCTTTTGTTTGCTTTATAAAAAAATTTGCATTTGATTTATACTCCTAAAACCATGCTATTCCTTTCAAGTTTGATGCAAGAGTGGAGGTAGGTTGCCTACCTTTCAAATTTGATGAGCATCCACAAAATTTTTGGGCGAATTAGTTGGTTTCTGGGCTTTATATCCCTGTGCGCCGCGCGCAATGCCCAGTGCGTCGTGCGCTCTGAGTGCGTCGTGCCAGTGGCGGATTTACACAGTGGATGGGCTCTGTGTGCGCCGCACCCAATGAGTGCACCACGCTCCTTTGTATGTGCGCCGCGCGCTCTGAGATCACCCTAAATTGCTCCTAATCGTTTGACTCTTCAACTCTTCGACCATGCACCTTTCTTCCACCTCCTTGCTTGCACAATGAGCTTGTCTTATGGTGATTTTGAGTTGACCGAATAGTGGAGGGATAGGGAGAGGGTTTGGTAGTGACTTAGGGCAGGGGTTTTAGGAAAAATGATAAAGGGAGGATGGGAAAAATGATAGGTGAGGGGAAAAAGGTGAGTGGAGTGAAACCTTGGCACTAACAACACATTTTAACAACCCTAGCCATCATTTTCTTGGTGATTTCTTATGGTTGACCTTATGCATTTTGGTGACATTCAAACATCTCTATAAACACCATATCATTGATAAAATTTGATGAACAGGTGATGTCGTAAGGCCTACCTCTCGATTTGATAGCATTCACCAAAATTCGGAGTGGTTTGGCAATGTTTTTCGGCCCCTAGTCTGTGTACGTCGTGCACAAATCCCTGTGCGCCACGCGCTGGGTATGCGCCACGCCCTTAGAAAATTTGAACTGGGGGCAAGCTGCGTGTGCGCCGCGCTCCTGGGTATGTGTGCCGCGCCCTCCAAAACCAGCTCCCACTCACTCAAACACTCACGATTTCGCCCTCAAACCTTTGTAATGTCTCTCCAAGGCTTGTAATAGCACAATGCCCTTGATTTGGATAAAAACATGTATATATAGCCTTGGAAGAGATGGGTTTAATTTTTGCTTCCTTGAAAACACATTTTTCTAATGTTGCGTTTTGCACTTTTTCACTGACTTTAAAACACACTGATTTTCACTTTCCCTTTGAAATTTTGGCTCAAATGATGAAATTTTCGATGCATCTTTGCAGGGACTGTATGACAGGGAATTTGGCCACGGAAACCATGACTGCATCTGAAAAAGTCAACTGGCGATTTTTTGGAAAATTTGGTCATAAATGACACTGTTTGACTTTTCTTCAAAACGAAGTTTTGAAGAAGAGTCGAAGTCTATCCACATGACGATGAAGCTCTCTGAACCATAGCTGTGTAAGGGCCTCCCTCTGGCCTGCATGGCTTTACTGGACATGTTTCAAAGACCAAATTGATGAATTCCTAGACCCAAACATAGAAAATGACTTTTGTCCTATAAAGGACCAGACCTTGACTGTCATGGACTTTGGTGATTATTGACAAAAGACCTGAGCCAGCAGGAGCCAGACATGAGGGGAAATGATTAGCATGACTTTCTCCATCAGATCATGGCATGCCCCTAGCGAAATGCAGCTGAGTGAATGGAGCGGGACACCTAAAATTGAAATGCACAAAGAGTTTTGATCTCTGACGGAGGGCTGACCAGACCGACTCTAACATTGGCTCCAATGGGGGATGGTAGCTCCTTGGAGGTGCCAAGAACAGCAGATCTCTGGAGGAGCTAGACAGTGCCTTTTTTCCATTGGGCTATGGAGTCATCATTTCGATAAACAGCACAGGACTCTGACTTATTTATGAAACTGAAATGACCAAGAAATTGACTCAAACTTGACATTGAAATAACTCAAAAACTAACTTTACAGACTGAAACCAAACTGAAATAAAATGGTATTTACAATGATAGTGGAAGCAGCGTTAATAAATCAGCAGTGATATCGCTTGATCAGCCGACCATTGATCGGCCCTCCCGGACAATCTTCCCCGTTCATTTCCTTCAGAAGAAAGGCATTCTGACCCCTATATGCTGCAATCTTGAAAGGACCCTTCCAAAGATTTTTGAACTTTCCGTGCTTGCCTTTCTCTTCATTCCTTGCATCCCACTTCAGCACCACATCATCCAACTGAAATTTATCTGCCTTTGCTTTTCTGTCATAGATTTTCTTTATTTTCTCCTGCAATTTGGATGTGTTCTTGAAAACTTCTTCTCTTGTTTGCTGCAAGTGGATCATTTGATTCAACCTTCTCTGCATGGGATCTTCTTCACTGCCGGTCTCCTGAAGAAGTCTGACTATCGGGGCAGCAAGAGAGGCGGGAAATACTGTGTCAACTCCATAAACAAGCTCAAACGGTGACATACCAATGGACTTTTTCTGACTGATCCGATCTGCCCAAAGCGCATGGACCAACCTCTTATTCCAGCTCTTTTTATTTATTTCCAGCAGCTTCTTGATGATGTTGACCAATGATTTATATGAAGATTCCGCCAATCCATTGCCTTGCAGATGATAGGCAGTTGAATGACCCAGAATGATATGATACTTATGACAAAATTCTACCATCCTTTTCGATTTGAAAGCTGCTGCATTATCGGTGATTAATTTGTTTGGACAACCAAAGCAAGACAAGATGTTGTTTTTGAGAAATGAAATGATTATCGTGTCTGTAGCTTGTCTGGTGGGAACTGCCTCAATCCATTTTGTGAAATAGTCTATCGCTGTAAGGATCCATCTATGCTGTCCGGAAGAGGCGGAATGAATTTCCCCAATGAAATCCAACCCTCACTGCTGGAAAGGAGCGCTCACCTCAATAGGCTTAAATGGAAAAGGCTGTAATTTCTGTTTTCCTTCGAAAATATGACATTTATGACAGTGCTTTATCATCTTATACACATCAGCAAACAAAGTAGGCCAGTAGTACCCTGCTCTCAAAATTTTGTTCGCTGTTGACTTCCAAAAAAGGTGACCACCACACTCTCCTCCGTGGAAATCCTCCATGGCTTTCTTTGCCTCCTCTTCCACCAAACAATTTAACAAAATGCCACCGGGATCTTTCCAATACAGTGAAGAATTCAAAATGCAAAACTTGGCAGCCTTCAATTTGAGTGTTCTCGCTTTATTTCTTGTCATGTCGGGCAGTGGTGATAGATTTTTAAGCACATATATTATATCTGAATACCATGGGGACAAAGCAAACATTTCAGATACCTGAATTGACATTCCTTCCTCATTCTCATCGGACATTGCAGCGATCAGATTTATGTCCAAGGCATGCAAGTTTGATTTGGCCATTAGCTTCGCCAACCCCTGTCCTTTGATCAGCTTTGTGGGCTTTATTTCCACATCATATTCCAGCAAGGCTGCAATCCATTTGCCTCTTCTTCCTTCCGGATCGGTCTGCACTAAAACATATTTTACAGCAGTATTAGGAACATAGGCCAGAATGTGAGAATGTAGGATATATACCCAGAAATCCTTCAATGCCTTCACCAATGCCAGGGCTTGCTTCTCAATGATGTTGTACTTTGAAGCTGCATCCCTTATAGCCCTGTTGAAGAATGCAATGGGTCTTTCATGATCATCTCTCTTTTGCAATAATACCGCTGCCATAGTGTGCTCAGAAGCAAATGAAAACAATATGAAACTTGAGTGTAGTCCGGGCTGACTAGAACTGGAGCTGAAGAAAGGGCCAATTTGACCAGGTTGAAAGATTTCACAGCCTCCTCTGTCCATTTCACCTGGCTGTCCTTCTTAAGCATGTTGGTCATTTCTCTTAAGTGTTCTGCAAGATTAGGCACAAAGCGACGCAGAAAATTCATCTTACCATTGAATGATTGTATCTCTTTTTTGTTCCTAGGCAGATCGATTTGCTGAATTGCTTGCACATGTGCTGGGTCTATACGAATGCCATCCTTTGAAATGATGTGCCCAAGTAATTTGCCTTCCTCCATGGTGAACAAGCTCTTCTTAGGATTCAGCAATAGACCATATTTCCTGCACTTTTGAAAGACAATTTTTAGGTGATGCATGTGCTCTTCATCAGATTTGGAAAATACCGTCAAATCATCCAGGTACACCACCAAAAACACATCCTTCTCATTTGCAAAAGCCAAGTCCATTGCCCGCTGAAATGTGGCACCTGCATTCTTTAAACCGAAGGGAATTTTGGCGTAGTGAAAGGTTCCCCATGGAGTGGTGAATGTTGTCTTGTCTCTATCATCTTCATGGACAGAAATTTGGTTATATCTGGAATAACCATCAAGCAGTGACATACGAGATGCCCCCACTACTCGCTGAAGTATATGGTCCATCTTGGGCAGTGGATAGTTGTCCTTCAATGAGACTTTATTTAGATTTCTGAAATCAAGGCATAGGTCGATCTCACTGGTCTTCTTGTGTATAGGCACTAAGTTAGATATCCAATCTGAAAATCTGATGGGCACAATGATACCTGACTTGTACAACCTGTTTACCTCCTTTTCGATAGATGGCAGCAACTTTGGATTTATCCTTCTCAGCTTCTGTCTAAATGGTTTTTGATTGGGCTTGATGGGTATTGTGTGCTGAATAATATTTGTATCATAGGTCTTTAAATCAGAATAGTCCCAAGCAAACACATCTGCAAATGAAGCCATCAAACTGATGTATTTGTCCTTGATCTTTGGCGGTAATGCTTTGGACAATTTTACCAACTTTGGATTGGCAGCTGTACCGATGTTGACCTCTTCTACACCCTTCTCTGTTGGCTGCAATGTTGGCTTGCAGGCTACATCATCCTGATCAAAAAGTTCCTCTAGAGGTATCAAGCCTTTAGGAATGATGTTATTTTTTAGCTGCAACACGTCCATTTCATTGATCTGCACTTCATCTGTACCATTCCCTTTGCCCTCATCGTTTTCTACATCAATTGAGGTTTCTTTGAACTTGCCTTTGTTTAGCAGAAAATCCTTAATCTCCTCATCATCTTGAAACACTTGCCAATATCGCTAATTGTCTGGAATGGTTGGACGATGCTTGACATGGATTTCAAATTTATTGTTGGAGTTCATGGAGATCTTCAAACTGCTTGCTGCTTTGGCAAGAGCATCAGCAATAATATTTTGTATACGAGGCACACATGTCAAGGTGTATTCTGAAAATAACTTCAAGATGTCTAAAACTGCATTACGATAGGCCCGCATCCTAGGATGTTTTGCTTGATACTCACCTATGACCTGCTTTATTACCAATTTGGAGTCACCATATACCGAAATCCTTTTTGCATTCAGCTTTCTAAGAATCTTCAGGCCAGCAATCAGAGCTTCATACTCAGCTTCATTGTTTGAACACTCAAAGGCCAGCTTGTAAGAGCAAACTCTCACGCTGTTAGGCACTTTGTTTGGGGCGGAGAAAGGACTGCGTACCCAAATACCAATTCCAGTGCCATCATTTCCTATTGCTCCATCGAAATCCATGGTCCACAAGCCTTCTTCCTCCTCTTGTAAGTGCTGGAAATCTATTTGTCGTGCCTTGTCTGCTTGTTGTCCATTACTTTCAGCTGCTTGCCCAACATTTTCCTGCTTTTCTTGTCCTTCTTTCTTCAAAATTTCTCTGAAATTTTCTGTTATTTCCGGAATGTCATCTGCTTCTACTATCTGACTATCTATATCATTTAAACTATCTGAAAAAAAAAACAAAAGACTCTAAATCTGTATGTACATAGTTAATAGGATGATTTATAGGTTTCTCCTTGCTTGTGATCATATATTTCATTTTTTGTTCCCAATATAACTTCCTCATTTGTCCAAAAACCGAGATTGTTGCATAGGAGAAATCCAGCTGTAGTGTCCCTTTCAATTTTGCTACCTAAGACCTGGAAAGAAGCATGCCAAACCTTGGAGGAATATCTGCTACCACCACATCCATCAAAACATTTTTCATAGGAAGCTGATCCAAACTCACAACCAAGTCTTGGATGAGTCCTATACATCTTACTCTGTTGGAATCGAATGAATAGAGATCATGATATTGCTAGGTGATGTCCAGACCAAGCTTATCCATGATAGCCTTGGGCATGAGATTGTGAGAAGCTCCGGAATCGAACATGGCCTTGTGTAACACAAAATCATGCAATCGTAAACTGATATAGAAGGGTGGCACATCGCTATCAGGAGACTCACCATTTGATGCTGGTCCAAAAATCATTTCGGGCTGATCATCTTCTACATTTACCATGTCAAACATTGGGTCCAAATTCAACATTTTAGAAATCTGTCCTCTATAACTGTTGTTCTTCATTATTTCAGTCAAGGGGATGGATACCTTTAACTTAGAAATCTCATTCTCTAAGCTAAAAGCGGGAGTCTTTTCTACCTCTTTGACTGGGATCTCTTTCTTTTCCTTTTCTCTTGATGTAGCTTGCTGCTGTGATTGTTCTGCTGATTTTGACTTGCTGCTCTCCGGACCAACTGCCTCCTTTCCTTTTCTTTGTGTAGCTGATGAATCGTTCTTTGCTGCTTCAACCTCCTTCTTTTTCTGAATTGGTTTGGCCGGAACATCTCTGTTTCTAAGTGAATATCGCTGCTATTGTGCAGACAAAGCATTCATATATCCCCTTTGATATTCTTCTGATTCTTCTTCCAAAACAGTGTCGCTAGCTAGAAGAAAATCTGTGTCTTAGTGTGTAGCTGAATTCACTGCACATTCTTCTTCTTCGGTAATGTAAGTAGGCAGCTCATCTGGTGTAAAGAGGTGGTTTTCTTCGCCTATTACATTCCCGTCCTCATCTGACTCCGATCCATGCACAAAATTTTTCTGCAAAGGTGTTTGTACCAGCTGTTGTGTTGTCTGCTCTTGAGTTCGTTGATCTCTTTGTCTTATTCTGTATTGTAGCTGCTGCTAGCCATGGAAGTTAGGATTCCCAACTTGTGGCTCAGGCTTGTCAACTTTTACCCTTTCAAGCATCTGCTCTACCTTTTTGAGTAGTTGGTCCATGGAAGAATACTCTTCTTTCACAGTGATTTTCTTTTCCGCTTTCGCTCTAGCTCTTTTGGACAACAGATTTGCTTCAACGCTGACCGCGATTTTCTGCATATCTTCCATTGTGGCCGGTTCTCTCTCTCTTAATTGGTATGCCATGTCAGCATCAAAACCATCTGGAAACTTCATCATTGCTAGTCCCACAGGTGGCTTTAGATGATCTGGAATTTTGTTATAGACTGCATTAAATCTAACACAATAGCCTTGGACCAACTCACCAGCGTTCCGTTTGATTTGTTCATATTCGGCCAGAATTTGAAGGGGATTCTTTTTCACTTCCCACCGGTTCAAAAATTGTCTTTGTAGCTCAACCAAGGTAGTGATACTTGCTCCTGGCAAACCTCTTAACCATTTCCTCACATCACCTGCAAATGTCTGTACAAAGAGCCTCATTGCCACGTTCTCCGCATCGATCTCATGAAGTTCATAGAAGTCTGCCATTTTGTCTACATGTTGCTGAGCAGTAATGCTGTTAGGAGTGCCATCAAAAAACGGGATTTTACTTTGATAATCCGTTGGCATGTCATCTAGAACTTGGGGTAGAACAAGGGGAGCAAAACGGGCAGCCATCATTCTCGGTGGATTTGGCCTTGGAGGTGTTGGAGGAGTGTGCACAGTTTGCAAGGGGCTTGCAATTCGAGTTTGGGGCTGTGTTGCAATATAATTATCAATTGACTTATTAGCTCTTTCTGTTTCCAAGTCTACAAGAAATTGCGGATTGGGGACAGTATAATCAACAGCCCTTTCAGATTTAGACTCAAACAATGATATCTCAAACCGTTCGTCAAACTCAAGCTCTTCAAGATACTCAAAAATATCGGGACATGAATGGGATTTGAACACGGGAGTTATGGTGCTTTCTTGACGAAGGATTCTTGGGATCAAATTGGGGTTTTCATAGATATGAGGAGGATCCGAGTCTGGATTGGCTCTGGTATATCATCTCAAAGCCAGCGTGCTATTGAGAAAAATCACAGGACACAACCAACTTACTTAGCCTTTCCAATCCTAAGCTCATCATCCGAAAGCTTAGAATTATTATGAAACTAGGGGATTTGATTTCAGTTTGTCCCCAGTGGAGTTGCCACTATGTTAGGACCTAAATCTGCCCTAGGCTGAAGGAAGGAAAAATTCAGGGTAACCACAAACCACGCTCAATCTGGTAGCTAGCCCTACCAGAACAGGGGAGGGCTCTCTCTGAGTCACGCTAAGTGAATAGATAATCGAAAACGGTCTGAGATGACTTACAATGAAATATTTACCTTAGGCTAGTAAGTGAATAGGGATTCGGGAAACAATTTTCATGAATGACCGAGCTTTCTGGGATGTTATGGGACTGGCGCTCAGCAAAGAATAGAGAATTTAATACAAAGGCACAGATTATTTCATGAGGCAAGGTAGACGGAAAATGTAACAATTTAGTTTGAGGTACCATGGCATGAATAGATTGCTGAAGAAAGTGAAAAGGGCATAGTGACATGAATCCTTTTCAACAGAAGAATAACACTGAGCATGAAATTTTCCCACAGGCAGAGCAATAAAATTGAATTCTACCTAATCTCACTCAGAAAATTTCACTGGAAATGAACATGAATTGAATTATGAAACATAACGAAATACATATTAAAACATAAGAAACACATTTGCTACACTCACAACCACAAGAATCTCATGAAACAGAGCCGCTGCCTTTCATTAATTCTCTGTCAAAAATACACAGTGAAGAAACAAAGTTTCTTTCCCACAGTCTCCCAGAAAGTTACAAGCCAACCAACCCTTTGCAAATAACTTGCATACAATATATAAAATGTGTGAGGAAGAGATAGAACGCCCAAGGGTTGGGGAGTTACTCGAATCATTGCGAAATGGAGATGGAGAGCCAACCATCAGCTACAGGTGCAGCGCTACAAACATGACATTTGGCTTTGGGTGACCGTTTGCCTTCCTTCGCCACTTGGATAGAAGCCAATCTACAGAAAAAACTCTTTAAATGCTGCCTTTGGTGCCAAAAAAACTGAAGTGTAGATGAGCGGGCCCACTTGGAGAAGTTGCGAACCGAAATTTCGCGAAACGGAAGCAAATTGGGCAATTTTTCCTCTGTCCGTCGCGCCATTTTCTCTGTGCGTCGTGCTACTTTGGGGCCTGTTTTTGGGCACTTGTAGGTGTCCAAAATGTGCACAAGTAGGCTTACTAGAAAGCTTGTCCTGTCTACTTTCTAACCCAACTGGAATTTTCAAATTTGGTGCTCATTTTCCCCTCCAAATCTCCATTCTCCCAAGACTGCTTTCTGTGTGTCAAAAAAGTAGCAGAGAGGCCATTTTTGGGTGTTTTTTGACCTTTAGGAGACCCAGATCTTGCCGAAATCTCTTGCCCAAACACCAGTAGTTGTGATTTTCCATGTTGAATCCAAAACTACAAGCCATTCCTCATTTGCAGCTCTAGAATTTTAGCGTCGCGCCAGTGGCGCGACGCACAGGGAGAAAATCCCTGTTTTTTACCCAAAAAATTACCAAGTGACCAAACTTTCCCCAAATTTTTTGAAATTTGGGCTAGAGGATCTCTATGGGGTGTTATGATGGGCCAAAGAAGCCTCAGCCAAGATTCGAAGCGGATCTTGCTCTTTTTCCCTTTTTGCCCTTCTTGTTGCTTTCCTCAATTTTGCCTTCAAGTTCCTTATTCAGGCCTGTGCACTCATGTTTCGCACCCTCTAATGGAAAGCCATATGTCTCAGTAGAGCAAGGTCCTAGTCGGCTTTGTCCAGCAGCCTCTCCAAATGAATTTTGACCCTTTCAAGGTTGGCCTCCCGATCCTCATTGATTGCTTGCTCCAAAGATGTGAGCGCAACCCTTCTTCTTTGAGCAGCTTGGCGATGCTCACGAATGTTTTGCAGCTCCATGATCGTCTGTTGGTCCTCAAGCTGTTTGTTTCTCTGCTCCAGGTACTTCATGTTCCACTTGGCCCTCTCCAAGTCAAGGGATAAGGACTCAATCACTGACTGCTGCTCCTAGATGATCTCTGTAAGCTCCGCATTTGTTGGTTCTACATCTGTCTCATCATCCTAGAGGAGAACAAACTCGGTCTCTCGCTCACCTGATGGCCCTTCCTCCTGCACTGGCTCCTTACCCTTACCCTGCTCCTGTGATGCTGATGTCGGAAGTGAGGCCCCTTCCACCCCGGGTGGAGATAACACTCACTTTGCTGCTGCAAATAAGGGTCTACTGCCTCTCTGATAGGTGATATATACTGGCATAGTAGCAGTCTCATGTCGCTCATACTGATGAGATGGGTCCCCTATCTCATGCTCTGCCTCTGATACTACCTGTGGAGCGCTGAAGAAGTCACGGGAGATGAAGTCCTCCCAAGAAATACCCTACAATCCCAACTGATGGTCCACAAAAATCCGAATAAGGGAAAAGTGATAAACATTGTTGAGTTGCTGTCGAGGGGTCTTGTGCTGCATGAAATTCTTCATCCTCTCTATGTTCCCGCAGATGAAAAATGGGAGGTTCATCATTCGCACCCTGGTAAAGTGCATGAGCAACCTGATGTGATAGGCATAAAGGCGAGAAAACCTCCCCTCACAACTGAAATACTTCATGATCAATTTCATGAGCGGGGCATACTCATCTCTCAAAAATCTGAATGGAAAAACTCTCATGAGGTGGCTCAAACAGCTGTCTTTGATGTAAGGCTCATAATGATGCCTCTCTACCTTATTTTTCTTATGCCACTGCTCTCCAATGTTTGGTATGCCTGTTGCCACTGATATGGTTTCGGGTGTCAATGTGAAAGTGACCCCAGCCAAGATAGACTGTCCTCCATGTAGGTGAAGTGCAAAAAGACGAGCCAACTCATGATGAACTCTGACATTTGCCACCCTCTGACAAAATTCAAAACATGCTAAGTGCTGGAAACAAGACATAGCAAGAGGGCATGCCTGCAACTCGGTGAGGGTGTTTGGCTAATCTCTAAGATGTCTGCCACTCCGGTGATGTCTCCTGTGGGCCCTTTCTCCTGAAGCTGTGTCACTGTGGGTCTCCTCCTCATATTCTGATGAAACTTCGGATGCCATTACTGCTGTTTGTACCCTGAGTTTTATGCTGCCCTTTGATTCCAATGAAGCTGGTAGTTGCTCTGACAATCTGCCACCAAGGGGACAATAAAACAGGGAATATTAGGAAGGGAATGATGTAATGGGAATAGGGGTTAAAGGGAGATATTTTTCAGGAACTTGGGAGCAGTTTGGGTATAGTGTTGATAGGGTAGGGTTTGAAACACCTTGGCAGCACTGTTACTGTAGCACAAACCCTAGGATCATGGTTTCTTTGTGTCTTCTTTTGTTTGCTTTATAAAAAATTTTGCATTTGATTTATACTCCTAAAACCATGCTATTCCTTTCAAGTTTGATGCAAGAGGGGAGGTAGGTTGCCTAACTTTCAAATTTGATGAGCATCCACAAAAATTTTGGGCGAATTAGTTGGTTTCTGGACTTTATATCCCTATGCGCCGTGCGCAATGCCCAGTGCGTCGCACGCTCTGAGTGCGCCGCGCCAGTGGAAGATTTACACAGTGGACGGGCTCTGTGTGCGCCGCACCTAATGAGTGCGCCGTGCTCCTTTGTGTGTGCGTCGCACGCTCTGAAATCACCCTAAATTGCTCCTAATCATTTGACTCTTCAACTCTTTGACCATGCACCTTTCTTCCACCTCCTTGATTGCACAATGAGCTTGTATTATGGTGATTTTCAGTTGACCGAATAGTGGAGGGATAGGGAGAGGGTTTGGTAGTGACTTAGGGCAGGGGTTTTAGGAAAAATGATAAAGGGAGGATGGAAAAAATGATAGGTGAGGGGAAAAAGGTGAGTGGAGTGAAACCTTGGCACTAACAACACATTTTAACAACCCTAGCCATCATTTTCTTGGTGATTTCTTATGGTTGACCTTATGAATTTTGGTGACATTCAAACATCTCTATAAACACCATATCATTGACAAAATTTGACGAACAGGTGATGTCGTAAGGCCTACCTCTCGATTTGATAGCATTCACCAAACTTCGGAGTGGTTTGGCAATGTTTTTCGGCCCCTGGTCTGTGTGCGTCGCGCGCAAAACCTAGTGCGCCGCGCACTGGGTATGCACCGCGCCCTTAGAAAATTTGAACTGGGGGTAGGCTGCGTGTGCGTCGCGCCCTCTGTGTGCGCCGCGCTCCTGGGTATGTGCGCCGCGCCCTCTAAAACCAGCTCCCACTCACTCAAACGCTCACGATTTCACCCTCACACCTTTGCAATGTCTCTCCAAGGCTTGTAATAGCACAATGCCCTTGATTTGGATAAAAACATGTATATATAGCCTTGGAAGAGATGGGTTTAATTTTTGCTTCCTTGAAAACCCATTTTTCTAATGTTGTGTTTTGCACTTTTTCACTGACTTTAAAACACACTGATTTTCACTTTCCCTTTGAAATTTTGGCTCAAATGATGAAATTTTCGGCGCATCTTTGTAGGGACTGTATGACAGGGAATTTGGCCATGGAAACCATGACTACATCTGAAAAATTCAACTGGTGATTTTTTGGAAAATTTGGTCATAAATGACACTGTTTGACTTTTCTTCAAAACGAAGTTTTGAAGAAGAGTCGAAGTCTATTCACATGACGATGAAGCTCTCTGAACCATAGCTGTGTAAGGGCCTCCCTCTGGGCTGCATGGCTTTACTGGACATGTTTCAAAGACCAAATTGATGAATTCCTAGACCCAAACATAGAAAATTACTTTTGTCCTGTAAAGGACCAGACCTTGACTGTCATGGACTTTGGTGATTATTGACAAAAGACCTGAGCCAGCAGGAGCCAAACATGAGGGGAAATGATTATCATGAATTTCTCCATCAGATCATGGCATGCCCCTAGCGAAATGCAGCTGAGTGAATGGAGCGGGACACCTAAAATTGAAATGCACAAAGAGTTTTGATCTCTGACGGAGGGCTGACCAGACCGACTCTAACAGGAGGATCTTCTGGTTACCTTACATAGGATAGTAGGAGGAGATGTATACCAATTACCCTATGAGGATATTAAGACTGTCTTTAGAAACCATTCTAGAGCAGCCAGGAAAAAGGGTAGGGGTAGTCAACCTATGGCCAGTACATCATCCTCCAACTTATCCATCAAGGGTGAAATTGGAAATATGCTAGAAGATTTCAAAATTGATATGCTGCAAAACCTTGCCTTGCAATTAGACACCATGAACATCAAAAGGAAGCAAGAGGAAGCAGAGAGAGCCTTGGCCATCTTTTGTCCTAAATGCACCAGGAGGCATCCTAGGAATGAATTTCCATTGAATTGTATTAAGATTTGCTCAGTCTGTGAAGAAAACCACTCCACAGACAAGTGCTCTTCTTTACCTGGACTCAAAGCTGTATATCAAGGAGCTGAAGGTGTCACTGAGCAGATTTGCTACATCAACCAAAGGAGACCTCCTGGGCCTAGACCATACCAGCAGGGTATGCAAGAGTCATCCCATGCATATTACAACCCCAACGAAACCACAGATATACCATCTTGGGGACCCCCTACTCATCCTTCCTAGTCTACACCCGCTCCTTGGTCCTATGCATCTCAGTATCAATCCCAACCAGCCAGCCAGTCATTTCAACCTTATGTTTAGCCACAACATTAGTGGAATACCCCACACCAGGGGTGGAGTCCCCAATTCAACAATGTTCTAGCCCTATTGCCTCCACCACCTACCCAACCACAACTCCTACACTCTGCTCCACCCAAGCAAACCCAGATGCTTTCCTATCCAAATCCGAACCCAAACAATAGGCAGGCTCAACAAGCATACAGTGGAGAGACATCATACCCAGCTTATGTTGTAGAAATCCATGAGATCAACCTAAGATATGGGAGAATTCTCCCTGGTAACCAACCTCCCTCTCCACATGGGGAGGTTGAGGAAGAAAGAGAGGAAAACAACCTTAAAGTAAATCTGCCCTTTCCTGAGAGATTAACCCAACCACTCTAGCCTACCCCAGAAGAAACTGAACTTCTGGGAGAATTGAAAAATCTATGTGTAAAGATCCCCCTTCTCCAGGCAATCAAAGATGTTCCCATTTACAATAAGTTGATTAAGGAGAAGTTCTTCAAGCATCCGGAAAGAAGAAAAAGGGATGGCCCTACCATTAATGTCTTTGGGCAGTTGTCTGACTTAATGTTGGGCCAGGTAATATGTCCAAAATATTTGGACCCTAGAAGCCCTGTAGTAGATGTGCACATCAATGGCACCATTGTCCCACACACTCTGATTAACCTTGGGGCTGCCATTAATGTGATGACAAAGGACACCATGCTCAAGCTCAACATCCAAGGGTCTTTGAGAAAGACCACAACAGTTCTACAACTTGCAGACCATTCCACAGTCACCCCCGAGGGAATTGTGGAGGATGTGATGGTCTCCATTGACTCCTGGGAGTACCCTGCAGATTTCCTAGTTCTCCAGCCTAAGGCTAAGCTTACTGGTTACCCTCTCATCCTTGGGAGGCCATGGTTGGCCACAGCTGATGCTTACATTAGTTGCAGAGCTGGGAATATGACCATCAAGAATGGGCATATGTCCAAAAAATTAGTCTTATACCCTCCTGCTCAACCTACCCTAGAGCATGATTTACGTTTATGGTTATAGGAGGAGGAGGAAGATGAGGTTTATTCTACCCAACTTTATGCTTTGGAAGCAACCATAGGAGGAGGACATCAAGATGAGGATGACTTAATTGAACACCTGCTCCAAAGTCCAACTCCTATTTCATTACCATTAGAAGAGGAAGTAAGGGAAACCCAGAGCAATCATCCAATTGACTTATGCTTGGCCAATTCCAACCCACTCCATGTCAAAACCATAGAATTTGGCCTAGAGAGAACTTTGAAAATTAACCCATCTCTTTTTGCTTTAGAAGAGGAAAAGCTATGCAACATGTTGAGAGAACACCTAGAAGCCTTCGCTTGGAGTTATAAGGAAATGAAGGGAGTACACCCCTCAGTGTGTACTCACCACATATACATCAAAGAAGGTTGCAAGCCAGTCAGGCAACCACAAAGGAGGATGAATCTAGCTCTTAAAGACATAGTCAAAGAAGAACTGCAAAAACTGCTAGATGCAGGATTCATTTACCCTATCTCAGACAGTGAGTGGATCTCTCCTTTAGTGTTAGTTCCCAAGAAAAATGGTAAGTGGAGGATTTTTGTTGATTATAGGGAGTTTAACAAAGCCACAAAGAAGGATCATTTTCCCCTACCCTTCATTGACCAAGTGCTAGATGGCCTGGCAAGGAAGAAGTTTTTTTCCTTCCTAGATGGATTCAGTGGGTACAACCAAATCCAAATCTGCCCAAAAGACCAGGATAAGACCACATTCACCTTTCCTTGGGGTACTTTTGCCTATAGGGTCCTTCCTTTTGGCCTATGCAATGCTCCTACCACCTTCCAGAGAGAAGTCTTGAGTATTTTTGCTAAATTAGTACATGATGCTGTGGAAATCTATATGGATGATTTTACACCTTATGGCTGTGATTTTCAAGAAGCCCTGACTAACCTAGGTAAAGTATTGCACAAATGCATTGAAATGAATTTGTCTCTCAGTCCAGAAAAATGTGAATTCTTAATTACTGAAGGGACTATGCTAGGTCATTTAATATCTCAGCAAGGACTGCAGGTGGACCCAAACAAAATAACAGTCATCCAAAGGGTTCCACCTCCACAAAAGCAGAGAGATGTCAGGAGTTTCTTATGGTTAGCTGGATACTACCGAAGGTTCATAAAGGACTTCAGCAAGTTGGCCTCTCCTTTGTTTGCGTTGTTGGCCAAAGATTATGAGTTTATATGGTCAAAGAGCTATCAAGAGGCCTCAGACATTCTAAAGGATAAGTTAACCACTGCACAAATTCTTAGAGGCCCAAACTGGGCCCTCCCTTTTCATATTCATGCTAATGCCTCACACAAAGCCATAGGAGCAGCCTTAGGATAGGAAGAGGAGAAATTGCCCTATGCCATCTATTTTATTAGTAAGAACCTGTCAAAGGCTGAGATGAATTATACTGTGACCGAAAAGGAACTCCTGGCTGTTGTGCATGCATTAAACAAATTTAGGCATTACATTACAGGTTATCAAGCATTTGTGCATATTGATCATGCTGCAATCAAATATTTAATGAAAAAACCAAATGTGAATGCTAGAATTATAAGATGGTTGCTTTTATTACAACAGTTTTATCTAACTATTGTTGATAAACCTGGTAAGGAAAATGTTGTTGCTGACTTTCTATCTAGGATGAATCTGCCTGCAGGTGAAGAAGGAATGGTGGATGACTAGTTACCAGATGAGCATTTGTTTTCTATTTTAGTTCTCTCCCCATGGTTCGCTGATATAGCAAACTATTTGGTATGAGCACAGTTTCCACCAAACTTTCCCTCTAAAGAAAAGAGCAAGATAGTCAGAAAGAGCGCCCCTTTCATCTGGATTGGACTTGGCCCAGATCAAATCTTAAGAAGGTGTGTAAGGGAAGAGGAAGTCTTTGACATCCTTTTGACCTGTCATGATGGGCCTTGTGGAGGTCAGCTTGTAGCAAAGAGGACAGCATTCAAAGTGTTGCAAGCAGGCTATTATTGGCCTACTCTTCATTAGGATGTGAAAAAGTATATTAGTTAGTGTGATCGGTGCTAGAGAATGGGAAAGCCTAATCCAAGAGATGAAATGCCCCTACAACCTCAAGTGACTTTCAAGATATTTGACAAGTGGGGCATGGACTTCATTGGGCCTATCAACCCTCCTTCAAAGAAAAAACAACACATCATTGTGTGCACCGATTATTTGACTAAGTGGGCTGAAACCAAGGCAATTAAGGCAACAACAAAAGAAAAGGTGGCTGAGTTCGTAAGGGAGAATATATTCTACAAATTTTGGTACCCTAGAGAGCGAGTCATAGACCAAGGCAGCCAGTTTATCTCCATCATGATTGAAGAACTTCTCAGCCATCACAAAATCAAGCATAGGACCTCCACTCCTTATCATCCACAAGCTAATGGGCAAGTGGAGGTGACTAGTAGGGCACTGGAGAACATCTTAACCAAGGTAGTGAGTAGCAGGAAGAAGGATTGGGCAGAGAGACTAGTCGAGGCCACCTAGGCCTATAATACAACATGGAAGACCACCACTAGATTTACAACCTATGAGCTAGTCTCTGGGAAAAAGGCTTTGTTGTCCATTAAGTTTGAATATAACACATTGAGGATGGTAGCCCAACTAGATTTGGATCTCAGTCATGCACAGAAAGAAAGGTTGTTACATTTGAATGGCTTGGATGAATTCAGAATGCAGGCCCTCCTACATACAGAGATAGTTCAGCTTCAGAGGAAGATATGGCATGACAAACTCATTAAGGAGAAGCAATTTCAAGAGGGAGATTGGGAATTTTTATATGATTCCAAGTATAAAGACTTCAAGGGCAGGCTAAGGACAAGATGGCTCAGACCTTATGTGGTGGAAAGATGCCATGAAAATGGTTCAGTGCAAATCAAAACTATTGATGAAGAAGCCATTCCATTGCTAGTTAATGGACACTAATTGAAAATGTACAAGAGGCCTTTATCAAAACAAGAGTTCATTGACAATATCAATAATACAGTGATGATGGTGGAGCAAGTTCCAGCTCCTCCCTCATCAGGTCACCGAAAAAGGAAAAAAAGAATAAGGATTCAGGTGAAAACCTCCATGAGGCGCCCGAGTCCCATATTTGGGTTGAAAAACTCATGAGGTGGCCCAAGGATGAGAAAAATGAAAAGGATAAGAAGATCCCTGGGTGAAAACCTTCCTTGAGGCGCCCAGGGCAGATATCTAGGGTGAAAACCTCTCTGAGGCAGCCTAGGTGTTTTTAAAATATATATATATATATATATATATATATATATATATATATATATATATATATATATATATATATATATATATATATATATATATATATATATATATATATATATATATATATATATATATATATATATATATATATATATATATATATGTATGTATATATATAGATATATAGATATAGATGTAATAATAAAAGAAAAAAAAAAAAACATAATTTTATTTACAGGTGGGTGAGAAAGACAAGCAAGGAGCAAAGAGATCCAAAGGGAACCATGCCTCACATATATTCATCTCCTTCACTCCTTACCATGCATCCCTCCATCAATCCCATTATTTTTCACTTCATTGCTTCAATTCAGGTGAAGATTGTGTTTTCTACCAGAATCACCTCAACCATTACCATCATCCCTGCATCCACACACACTCCTACTCCCTTTGTCCATTCATTACAGCATCCTCACAACACCAGCCAACAACATGATCAAGAAATTCTAAGGGAGACACCAAACATTGCCAAGTTGTGATCCAGGAGCTCCACAACAGCAGCATCAGATCTAGGAGCTCCACAACAGCAGCATCAGATCCAGGAGCTCCACAGCAACATCAGATCTTTAGTCACAGACACCTGTAAAAGCTAATAAACCATCAGCAGATAGCATAGGAGGAAGAAGAATGACCATCAGCAGCACCTCTAATCTTTGACAACTGCAGCATGGCATCAAGACCACAGGTAAGTATCCCACTCACTCACTCATATGCATCATTTGATCAAAAGTTGTAAAGGTTAAGAGGTAGTTGGTTTATAAGTGAAAAGGTGGCAAAAAGGAAGTTCTTTAATAAGTCAAAAGAGAACGCAAGATTCCATAGATACAGTATTGTTATGGCAACCATTTAAGAAGACTTGAAGAATTAAGACTTGGGGTAGAAACACCAGTTCATCAAAGACTCAACATACCCTATTTTCTAATGCAATCACTCATAGACTCCAGCAACAAAGTAAAGAAATGGAATTCCCAACAGTTGGTGTAGGTTTTAACCCCATACAGAAATTACCTGCATACGAATTCTAAAACACGGAAAATAAACAATCCGAGAGCATAACACATAAAACACATATACACAGAGATTTTCCCCTGGATACCAAAACCCAGACTACTAGCTTGATTTTTTTCATTATGTTCCTTTCAGTGTTACAATACATATTTATACATGTCGAAGCATCCAATACCATGGACCAAAAACCATCGTGTCCAAAACCATGTGCATAAAATCATGCACAAAACCATAGGTAGGTCCGCCCAACCTAATATAGGGTCCAAAAACAAAATTTTCTGGGGCACTGCCCTAGACCCCATAGAGTGGGGCTACCTGCACCCCTCAAACCTCCTGTGACCCCCCCGCTACACAATCGACGCAACGAAGGGGGGGCTCCGCCCCCCCCTCTAATCCCCTGGTTAACTACGTGGGCTAGTCATGGAAAGAATATAACACAACCCAACATTCTCCCACTTGTTGTTTTCTTTCCACAGGGGGCCACAAGAGAGCTTATTCATTTATCTAACCCTGCAACGCCCATTGTTTCTCTACACGAAGGGAACTTCTCAAAGCTCACAGATTTTATCAATGCATCTGCAGTATTCTTCAAAGTGTCCACCTTTACCAGCAACACCTTTTTGTCTTCTATCATATCCATCACAAAGTGATGTTGAACATCAATGTGCTTTGTCTTTAAATGATATGCAGGGTTCTTTTCCAAGAAAATTGCACTTTGGTTGTCACAGTCTATCCTTATAGCTCCCTGTACTAACCCCATACTTTAACACAATATCTGCAACCAAACTACTTCCTTGCTTGCATGAGTGACTGCCATGTATTCTGCCTTTGTATTTGATAGTGCCACTACAGATTATTTCTTACTCATCCAACTGACTGCACCTCCAAATAGGTTAAACACATACCCACTTGTAGATCTTCTCTGATCCAGATCTCCAGCCCAGTCTGCATCAACAAAGACACGAATATCCAACACTCTATCCAATATTGGTCTTCCTTGGTAGCACAAACCATAATCACTAGTACCACACAAATACCTAAAAACCCACTTCACTGTTATCCAATGCTCCTTCCCTGGTTTTGACATAAACCTGCTTAATACTCCCACATGTGCAATGTCTGGTCTAGTACAGACCATTGCATACATCAAGCTACCGACTACACTTGCATATGGAACACGGGACATGTCCTCTTCCTCTTCTTGTGTCTTGGGACACTGTTCAGCAGATAACTTCACACCTACAGGAATAGGAACCTTCACCAGTTTACTATCATGCATATTAAACCTCTGCAGTATTGTCTTGACATACTTCCTCTAGTTTAACCATAGCTTCCTCTTTGACCAATCTCTTTTAATTTCCATGCCCAAAATATAGTTTGAGGCACCAAGATCTTTCATGTTGAATTTGGAGGACAATTGGGTCTTCAAATCCTAGATAATTTCTTTGGCATTTCCAACCAACAACATATCATCCACATACAAGACCAGATAAATAACACGGTCACCAATTAATTTAAAATACACATAGTGATCTGCTTTGCTTCTGGTGAAGCCAAGTCCCCGTATAAATGTATCAAATTTCTAATACCACATCCTTGGTGACTGTTTTAACCCATATAGAGACTTCTTTAACTTGCATACCAGTTCTTTCTTACCCTTCACCGCAAAACCTTCAGGTTGCTTCATGTAGATCTCCTCTTCTAGATCCATGTGAAGAAATGTTGTCTTCACATCCATCTGTTCTACCTCAAAATCAAAAGCAGAAGCAACAAATAGAAGTAATGTAATAGAAGCTACCTTGGAAATAGGAAAAAAAACATCACCAAAATCAATTCCCAACACCTGGGAATAACCTTTTGCTACCAACCGAGCTTTGTATTTCTCCACCTTTCCTTTTGCATTTGTCTTCTTCTTGAACACCCATTTTCTGCCAATGGGTTTCCTTCCAGCCGGAAACTCCACCAGATCCCATGCCTCATTTTTGTGCAAGGATGCCATTTCATCAACCATGGCCTCTTTCCAGAGTTTGCCATCCTCTGAATCTACTGCTTCCTTCATAGTTTTGGGATCATCATCAGTAATAGATAAAGAAAAATTTGAACAGAAAGCAAATGGACTATACCTTTCTGGATGCCTTCTTTCTCGAACTGATCTTCTCACACCCGAAGTTTGTGGCTCTTGATCTTCTGATTCCTCCTCTACTGTAGAGTCTGAATCTTCCTCCTTAAGCTCAAACTGTATCTTCTCAGGTTCCTTTGGTTGGACTTCATGTTTAATAACATCTTTCCCCTCTCTAAACACCACATCTCGGTTATCAAACCTTCCTTGTTACTGGATTCCAAAGCTTATAACCCTTTAAACCATCCTTATACCCAATAAAGATGCACTTTTCAGATTTACTATCCAACTTTGTTCTTTTCTCCTTTGGAACATGTACATATGCATCACATCCAAATACCCTCAGATTTGAAAGAGATGATTTCTTACCAGTCCATACCTCTTGTGGAGTCTTATCCTCCAACGTTGATGAAGGTGATTTATTGACCAAGTAACATGTAGTCTCCACCACCTCTGCCCAGAATTCTTGTCCTAACCTAGCACCACTGAGCATGCTTCTTGCCCTTTCCATAAACATCTTGTTCATTCTTTCTGCAACTCCATTTTGCTAAGGTGTATATGGAGTAGTCTTCTATCGTGCTATACCACACTTCTTACAGAATTCTTCAAATTCATTACTGCAAAACTCTCCATTGTTATCTGTCCTCAGCACCTTGATCTTCTTTTCTTTCTGGTTTTCCACCAAAGCCTTAAATTCTTTAAACCTGTCAAAGACTTCAGATTTCTTCTTAAGGAAATATATCCATGTATTCCTTGAGAAGTCATCTATAAATGATACATAGTACACAGACTTACCCAGTGATGGAACCTTCACAAGTCCAAACACATCACTGTTCACAAGCTCTATTATCTGTTTCACCCTCTTACCACCAGAAAGGAAACTCACCCAATTCTGCTTCCCATATACACAATTTTCACAGAAATCAAAATCCATAGAACTATTACTCATACCTTCTACCATACCTTTACCATGAAGCATTCGAAGGCCATTCTCTCCAATATGTCCAAGCCTTTGATGCCACAGCATGGTCTTCTCTCCAGATGCCACTAGATTTTCTACTCCACTTTCAAGAACCACAGAACTATTGTACCCATCAACAACATTTCTACCTTGCATCTTGTACAGAGTTCCAATTCGAACTCCCCGCATCAATACCAGTGGCCCCCAAACCATCTTGCGGGTATCCTTCTCGAACACTGTTTTTACACCTGCATCATCCAGCTTGCTTACAAAAATCAAATTTCTGCTAATGCGGGAATATGCAGAACATGCAGAAGTGTTCTAACCCTTCCACCTTACAAATTCAACTTTACTTTTCCACGACCAACGATTCTAGCCTTCCTGTCATCCCCCAAGAAGACATCACCACCATCATATTTCTCATACTTGTAGAACCACTCTCTATGGGGAGTGAAGTGAAAGGATGCACCTGAGTCAATCAACCATGCCTCATGATCTACATGCGTACTTGAAGAAGCCAGGTACACATCCCCACTTTCATCTGAGGTGGTTTTCACCTCTACAGAAGGAGCATCATCAGATCCCTTTCCTTTATCAGGAGCTTTAGATTTACAGTCCCTTTTCTAGTGCCCTTCCTTTCTGCATTTCTAGCACACCACCTTTACAGGTTTTCCTAGAGATTTAGATCTCCCTCTAGATTTAGATCTCCCACTCGATGACTTATTCTTGTTTCTGTTCTGGGACTGTCCTCGTACAGACAAGGCATCACCATTTTGGCTCTCCATATTTTTCCGTCTCATCTCCTTCATCAGTAAGGATGAGACTATTTCATCAAACTAAAAGGCAGTTGTATTGCTACTTATTGCAATAACCAAACTATCCCACAAATCTGGTAGAGAACACAACAAACTGATGCACTTATCTTCATCTGAATTTTAATATCAACAGATAATAACTGACTTACCACAGTATTAAATGCGTTTAGATGCCCTATCACCGAGTCTCCATCTTTCATCCTCAGGTTATACAGAGTTTTCCGCAGGAGCAGTTTATTCACCAAAGACTTAGATTGGTACAAAGTCCCTAACTTGTCTCACAAAGCCTTCGTCGTAGCTTCCCCTGATACATTCAACAATACTGAATCTGAGACACACAATCGTATTGTGCTCTTTGCCTTCCGATCCAACTTCTTCCATTCTTCATCGGACACTCCCATTGGTTTAGTACCTGGATCTACCGTGATCCGTTGATCTTTATCCACCAACAGATCCTCCATCTTGAGTTTCCATAACTCAAAACTCTGACCATTAAATTTCTCGATCTCTATATTTCCACTGCTCGCCATCTCCTTTCACCACCAAAATCGATCTCGCAGATCTCCCACTGAACAGGGTCTACCACAGGCCCAAGCGAAACCCCTCAGCAACAAAGGCGTCACCTTGAAGCCAAAACAGCTCTGATACCAAATGTAGGTTTTAACCCCGTACAGAAATTACCTACATACAAATTCTAAAACACAGAAAATAAACAATGCGAGAGCATAACACATAAAACACATATACATAGAGATTTTCCCCTGGATCCCAAAACCGAGACTACCAACTTGATTTTTTTCATTATGTTCCTTTCAATGTTACAATACATATTTATACATGCTAAAGCATCCAATACCATGGACCGAAAACCATCGCATCCAAAACCATGTGCGAAAAATAATGCACAAAACCATAGGTAGGTCTGCCCAACCTAATATAGGGTCCAAAAACAAAATTTTCCAGGGTGCTACCCCAGACCCCATAGAGTGGGGTTACCTACACCCCTCAAACCCCTGTGACCCCCCCCCGCTACACAATTGACGCAACGAAGGGGGGGCTCCGTCCCCCCTCTAACACCCCAGTTAACTACGTGGGCTAGACGTGGAAAGAATATAACACAACCCAACAGTTGGCTCACCATGGGTTGATCAGGATCCTCATTAAGGATGCACTCCAAAACCTCAAGATCCCTATAAAATGGTCAGTCTTCAAAGACTTACTAGTAGAGGATGACATCAAAACCCTCATCTATGATGTTAGTCCTTCTGTCATGGAGAAAGAAGAAACTAATACAGAGGAACATGATGAAAGAGAACACAAGGAGGATGATGCTGAAACAGAGGAAGAAATTGATCGAGATGAGAAAGAACAGCAAGAGGAAGAAGGCATTGAAACAGAGATGAGAAAAATAGCAAAAGGAAGAAGATAAGAAAAACAGAGAGGACAGTTGCAGGAAAAGGAAAACTAACTAGCATATATGGCCAGCCCCTCCTTGGAGGCCATCCAATGTAGGATGCCAGCTAAATCCTATGCTCTTTACCTCAAAGAACAATGGCTGCAATTTCAGATTAAAACACTAGCACAAAGGGGCACCATGCCATTTCAGGACTGCAGATAGTTTATTGATCTTTGTGATCAAAGTGCACTAGAGGATAGGGCCAAAATGGCTGATTTTTACTTGCACAATATGGCCCTCACAGACATGAATATTTGGGATCCTAATGCAGAGCTAGGAGATCTACAATTAATGGTCTTGGAATCATGGATGAACCATGAGAAGTCAAGGTTTGCAGAGATGAAAATAATATTGGCCAGAGAGCAAAATGAATCTCTTTTTCATCAGAGCTGAACAATCAAATCCCATGGCCCTAATCAGCACCCATAATCTAATGGAAAATGATCCTCAGCTGGCACCTAGATATCTTGTTGCCCAAGAGAAAGCAATTTCACATTTTGAAAATATGTTTAGGCTGCTAAGAGATGATAATACACATGCCTGCTAAAGGAAATGGAACACACTACCACACAGCTTGAAGATCAGAGAATATCACTCCCCTCAAAGGTTGAGAGAGGCACTCAACAAGACACCTATATATAAGCAATCAATGCAAAGGTTGAAGGTCAATTGGATAGGCCTAAAACTCAGTCCACCACTACTCCTAGGGATGATAGAAGGGAGAAAAGAAGAAGAGGAAAAGAGGAAGTGGGAAGAAGTAGAAATAAAAGCAGGTTTCTATGAACAAGAAGAAGAGACCACAGCAGAAGCATGGGATGTTAGAGAGGCTACCAGAGCCATGAAGGACATGGAAATTGACTAAGTTGCTTAGAGGATGAGCAACACTTTCAGTAGGGGGGTGATGATGAGCCTCATCATTGAGTAATTATATGGGCCTTAATTGGTCTTAATTCACCTCCTAGCTTAGTCAAACCAACTATTCTCACAACTTATTGCATACTTTTGATTATATTTTGTTTATGAGATGAGTTAGAGTTGGATATTTGGCTTTGTGGTCTAATGTGCATGTAATGCAGGAATAAAGGATGAATGCAAGGAACTATGGCAAAGACCTTGGTCAAAACTCGAATGGGACAAGGGAGAGTAACTATAGGAGGTAAATCCTCCTCATTTACTACCCCTCCATTCGAATATTCCTCCATCATCTCATAGTGCAAACAGCCATCACTTTGAAGACTAGAAGACAATCAAGCAAGTGAAAAGGACAGAAACCAGTTTATCAAATGTATAAGTAGAGAGGCTTAGGACCTCATTAGGATTCAGACTTCTATTGTAAAAACTCTGCTTTATTTCCGAGCTGCAAGACTTGTGACAATTTGTTCTGTAATCAATGGTTTGCATAATGAGAATGAGTTCTGCTTAAGCCAGCTCTGAGTTAACTCAGAGGGTTGAAGCTCTTGGGTTAGGGCTTCACCTGAGCAGCCAAATCTCCTCTTTACTATACATATATGATAGAATAGAGTTCTGTTCTGTTTATTTTCTTAAGTAGTTTTATGGTTTTCACTGTTTATTTGCTTAAGTAAGTTTCACTTTCATTACAACAATATAGCGTAGATTATTCATGGTTTTCCTGTTCATCTACTTCAGTAGCTGCATTTGCCATAGTTTACTTCCATTTACACCTTCTTTCAGTTCACAGGTTAGTTAGAGGAAAAAGATCACTATCAGGTTGTGCGCAAGTGTCTCGGCCTCATCTCCTCCCTCTGGGACCATGACTTGAGGAAGAGACCCTTCAGCAACCCCAAAAACATAGGTTTTTTGTTCTCACATGAGCTATGGAGTTCGTTGTTTTATGCAGTTATTTGTTCACCTGCACTGGTTTTTCTGTCGTTTTCCTTTAAAAACCTCCTTCAATGCATTCTTCATGCATCGCTTCCTCGCCATCCAATCCACAACAAACCTTCACAATCACCGTCTAATCCATTATTTTTCCCAACTGCCACTTACTTTATGCGCTTTAAGTCCCCACCGTCGATTTGCCTCGCCTGATCCGACGACTGTCGCTTCACCCGATTGCCAACTAGCTTGGCCAATCTCCACTGTTGATCAACCCCGCCTGATCCGATGACTGTCGCTTCACCCGATCGCCAACTATCTTGGCCGATCTCCACCGTTGATCAGCCCCGCCTGATCCAACGACTATCGTGCAATCTCACGCGGATTAGTGCACGGTTGTTATCCGCCCCAGAGAATGCGAGAAAAGTGGTTTTCTCGTGCTACGTGTCACATAGTTAGGCTAATCGTGTGAAATTTCAAAATATAGCTTACAGCCTGAAGGGAACACAAGAAACTACTTACCGCCTTAGAAACCCGCTCCATCATTTCCGCACGTTTCTTTTTCTCGCGATAAGATCTCAGTTGTTCATCGCGTGTGTTCATCCTGTTCACCCATCTAGTCACTTAATCCACGCGATAAGATCTCAATCGTTCATTGCATGCATTCATCCTGTTCACCCATCTAGTCACTTAATCTGTGTGATAAGATCTCAACCGTTCATTGCGTGCATTCATCCTGTTCACCCATCTAGTCACTTAATATGCACAATAAGATCTCAGTCGTTCATTGCGTGCGTTCATCTTGTTCACCCATCTAGTCACTTAATCCCTGCTATTAGAACTTGGCCATTCATCTGCTTTATTACCTTGTTCATCCATTTATTCGCTTAAAGCCCCACGATAAGATCTCCACCATCCATCTTCTATTCGTTGACCAATTCAACGGTCCCTAGGTGCTACTATATCCCTATGTCCTCCTTTCACCAATTTCAATCTCCGACTGCTTTTTTTGCTTGAAAATCGATTTAGCTTAGTTTCTTTGCTTGCACCTTAGGATAGTTTGATGCTCTTTACTTCTGAAACTTAGATAGCAGCCTTAGGATTAGTGATTGTTTTAGCAATTCTACTTAGCATGGTTGTTTAATTGGTCAGTTAAGTTATGGTGTGGTTTATCATTACATGTTGTTTTCTTCAATACTGCAGTAGAAGTATCTCTCCCTTAGGATAGATTTGCTCTTCTTCCATCAAAGAGTTAAGCTTCTTTTGACCCTATAGAGGTCTGGCTTGGAACCCTTGGGGTCTCTTGCCAGATGAGCAGTGACAATAGGCAGTACCTTCACTTTTACTTGTGCATATAGCACTATCACCTCCAAGTTTGTACGAACCCCGAGTTGATAAGTAAAGTTGGTAGCCCTGGGAGTTGCAGCATTGTTGTTGCAATACCTAGGCTCATCAATGATGTTGCTTTTTACCTAAGGATCCATTACCATCCTTGAGTTCTGATTGAAGGCTTACTTTGTGGCTAAGGAAGGACAACTGTGGTGGGAGACTTCTACATTGTCAAAATATGTAAAAGGGTTGTAATCTTCTCCTACATTTAAGTAATACAAAATTCTTTGTTTTCCTATACTTATGTCCATTTGATGCATATGTATTTCAATGTCTTCTTGACTCATTGATTAGAGATATTGGTTTATGATATGTGTATCTTGTAGTTCTCGTGCTTATTATAGTTGTTTTGTAGGTTCCATTTGTAGTAATTGGAGTTGGAGCTAAAATTCACAAGTAGAGAGAAGAGGAGAGCTTGTGTTGGACTCAAGATAAGTCCTTCCTCCATATTCTAATTTCTCTAAGGAAAGCACAAGTTTTTTGCTTATGTTTTTTCTAGATCAAGCCGCTAGATATAGGGAATTCACTTATGTCTGCAAGAGAGAATATTCCATCAAACACTCCACAAAATATTCAAGAATATTTTTAGTAGTGGTCACATATCAAATGTTGAGATTTATCTCAAACATAGGTATGCCCTTTTATTAACATAGATATGGGTGTCTATTTGGAAGAGGGATTTTAGAATTTTAATTTAAATATTAATAATTAGTAGGCAGATGCTAGGGATGTAACTTCCAAGAATATTCTAAAACTTTATTATTAGTAGTAGTCACAAATCAATTGTTGAGATTTATCTCAAAAATAGTTATGTCATTTTTGTCATTTTAATTAAATTGATTAACATGGATAGACATGCCTATTTCAAATAGGGCTTCTAGATTTTTAATTTAATTATCAATAATTATTAGGTGGATGATAAAGATTTAACCTCCATGGAATATTCTAGAATATTCTTAGTAGTAGTCATAGATCAAAGATTGAGATTTATCTCAAAAGTAATTATGCCCTTTCTGCCTTTTTAATTGAATGGATTAATTAAAAAGTGTCACATGAGTATGTGTCATATGAACATGAATATGGTTTTTTAGACATGTTGTATTAGTATCCCATGTGTTGGCACATGATTATAACAAAGTCTATTTATAGGTCAAAAATCTCAATGGTAAAGTGAGAGTGAATCTCCATGGCTGAAAATGTTGTTACATGTTTTTTTAAATATATATATGTTTAGTTCATGTCTTAATTATTTTTATAGATAATAATAATTATTATTATTATCTAATATACATTTATGATTTAGTTAACTTTTCATTCTTTTGTCTTTTTTCTTTTTTCTTTTTTCTTTTTTAATTAAATTTTGGCAATGTGAAATGTATATGAGGTGAATGTTATGATGCATATGGGAGTTTACCAACCATTTAATTTATATGGTTGTGATTGTTGGTATACAGGCTATTAGATATACTATTGATGTTGTAGTGGCATAAGATAGGTTTGATGTTCGGCCTTGTCCAAGTTACTCTCACTGAGTTATCAACCCGCCATAGTTTAAAAGAAAAAGCACACACATATGAGAAAATCATTGTGCTCTATTTGTTCTTCGGGGTGAACTAGCACCCCTGACACTACTATCCATATTTATAAATCAAACATTTCTCATAACTAACCAATTAAATAAAACCATTACATGTCTATTTTAGAATAGGGCTTCCATAATTTTAATTTAATAACACTGATATGCATGTCTATTTCAAAATTCATCTTTCAGAATTTTAATTTTATTATCATTAATTATTAGGTGGATGTTAGATATTTAACCTCAATGGAATATGCTAAAATATTCATAGCAATATTTACAAATGAAGTTTAATATTTATCTCCAAGTTAGTTATGCTCTTCTAATGGATTTATCTTAGATTAATTAATTAAAGAAAATGTCAAATCAACATGTGTCAAATTGGCGGGATGTGGCATTGATAAGCTATGGTATTGTAACAAAAGTGATTTACAAGTTAAGAATTTTCATGGTAGAGTGGGGTGAATTTGTTAATTTTCAGATTGTTCTATGTTGTATCAATTACTTTAGCCCAATTCCAAAATTCAATTAGCAATATTTCCAATTACAATTAGTATTTCCATTCATAAACAATAATTAAAGATAGAACAATATATGCAATGACAAAGAAGACAATCAACACATCAACAAGAGACACCAAATTTGGTCAAAGACCAGGGAAAAACCCCACTAGGGGGAAAACCCTTTGAAAGTCTTCTTTTATTAGATTGTCATAAAAAGCTCAGCAGAGAGTACAATGAGCCCATTACAATATGATTAGCAATCCAACCCAACAACTTCAGAAGCCAGTATATAGTCGAAAAATATATCAATGACAACTTGATTCAGACTTCAAACAATTTCAGACAACTTTGGATGATGATCAACTATGTTCAAACCCTTGGACACTCCCTTCAAGTTAGCATGTGTTAAATTAGATTTCTTTTGCAAGCAAGATATATTAACAAATAGCTATATGAGTTATTTGTTTTGTAGGCATTTCTTTCAGTCTTTCATTATTGTAGTAAGTAACATTGAAATTCTCTCAATTAGGGTAAGATTCTCCTTTCTCAATTGGTAATCAGACTTATTCTAATCAATAGAAGGTTGGTTTGAGAAACCCTAGTGGTCTATCGCCCCAGCTCAACAGTGACAAAGAGTGGACCCATTACATCTATTTTTGTATACAACATTGTCACCTCCAAGTTTGTATGAACCCCGAGTTGATGAAGTAAATTTGGTAGCCCCAGGAGTTGCAACATCCTTGCTGCAATACTGGTGCTCATCACTTTTTGGCGCCATTTCCGAGGACGTGTCTAAGTAGATGTGATTTCTGCTTTCTTCTTCCATTTCTTATCTCTTTCATTCTGCTATTAGTTCCATTCTGCAAAGTAGTTGTAATTTGGTTTGCTTTCCTTTCCATTTTGCAATTGATTCCATTCAGCAGTTAGTTTCAATTCAGTTTGTCTTTTCAATTTTGCAATCAGTCTTAAAGCTTGAAAAAAAAAACAAAAACACTCCTTTCATGCCTTGTAGGAATAGGGATAACTTAGGAAAATTTCTACCAAATACCCCCACCACTTCAAACAACCAACCTTCCCTCTTCTTCGGTGGTTGTGAATTAGAGGACCCCTTAGGCGAACAACCAGAGATTTTTGAAGAGCCTATAGGGGAAGAAGAAGAAACCATTCCAATTGACATAATGGATGAAAATAGAAATGAAAGGGAAGATAGAGAAAGAATTGAGGGTAATTTTCCCATCAAAGAAACTAATGGGGATGCCAAGATGAAAAACATAAACCCCTCTGCTCTTCCTCACTTCCATGGCCTGACCTCAGAAGATCCAGATACTTTTTTGTTTGAATTTGTTGTCATATGCAGAACTTATGATTACACCTCTGATGATCAGAAGTTGAAATTATTCCCATCCACTCTCAAGGATGTAGCCCTACGCTGGTTCATGGGTTTACCTGGGGATAGTATCACCACCTGGGCTCAGATGCAGCAAGCTTTCAACAACAAGTATAGGGACTACTGTAGGTCCAAAGATACCAAAGAGGAAATTTTTAGAATGACCTTGGGACATGATGAGTCCTTAGAGGATTATGAGGAAAGATTCTAGCTCAGCTATAAAAGGGCCAGGTGCACACTTGATCCTGAGTCACTTAAGTTAGTCCTTCTCAGGGGGATCAAGGAAGATCTCCTAGAAACCCTAAACCTGCTATCAGGAGGGGACATCTACCAGCTACCCTATGAGGATATCAAGACCATTTTTAAGAATCATTCTAGGGCAGCTAGAAAAAGGGGTAGGGTTAGTCAAACAGTGGCCAGCTCATCCTCTTCCAACACATCTATAAAAAGTGAAATTGGGAACATGTTGGAAGATTTTAAGAGTGAAATGTTGCAAACCCTTGCCCTGCAGATGGACACTATGCAAATCAAGAGGAAGCAGGAGGAAGCAGAGAGAGCATTAGCCATCTTCTACCCTAGATGCACAAGGAGGCACCCTAGGAATGAATTTCCATTGAACCTTATATAAATCTACTCAGTCTGTGAGGAAAACCACTCCACAGACAAGTGCCCTTCTTTGCCTCAACTAAAAGTTGTGTATCAGGGAACTGAAGGGGTGACTGAACAACTCTGCTACATAAATCAAAGGAGGCCTCATGGGCCTTGACCATACCAGCAGGGCCTGCAAGGGTCATCCTATTCATATTACAACCCTAATAAAAACACATACATTCCCTCTTGGTGCCCCCCTCCTCATCCCTCCTGGTCTACACCTTCTCCCTGGTCTTTTACACCTCAATACCATTCCCAGCCGACCAATTAGCCATTTCAGCCATATACTCCTCCACAACCTTAGTGGAATGCACCACCCCAGGGGTGGAGGCCCCCATACAACAACGATCCAGCTTTATTGCCTTCACCTCCATCTCAACCACAACTTTTACACCCTGCTCCACCTAAACAACCTCATATGCCTACCCAACCAAACCCAAACCCGAACAACAGACATGCACAGTAGGTCTACAGTGGAGAGACATCCTACCTTGCTTATGTTGTGGAAATTCATGAAATAAACCTTAGGTCTGGGAGAGTTCTCCCAAATAACCAACCTCCATCTCCACCTAGGGAGAGTGAGGAGGAAAGAGGGGAAAGTATGCCTAGAGTAAATCCAGCACCCTTTCCTAAAAGATTAACCCATCCAATCCAGCATACCCCGGAAGAGAATGACCTTTTGGGTGAGTTGAAAAATCTACGTGTCAAAATCCCACTTCACCAAGCTATTAGAGATGTACCCATTTACAACAAGCTGATTAAAGAGAAGTGTTTCAAACATCTAGGAAGGCGAAAAAGAGACACCCCTACAATTAATGGCATTAGACAGTTGTCCAGCTTAATGTTGGGATGTGTAATTTTCCCAAAGTATTTAGACCCTGGGAGCCCTGTAGTAGATGTACACATCAATGACACCTTTGTCCCCCATACCTTGATTGATCTTGGGGCTGCCATCAATGTAATGACTTAGGATACTATGCTTAAGCTAAATCTCCAGGGATCCTTAAGAAATACCACGACAATCTTGCAGCTTGCAGACCGATCCATAGTAGCCCCTGAGGGGATTATTGATGATGTGACGGTTTCCATTGATTCTTAGGAATACCCTGTGGACTTCTTAGTTCTCCTGCCTAAGACCAAATTTAATGGTTATCCTCTCATCCTTGGGAGGCCTTGCTTAGCCACTGTCGATGCCTACATAAACTACAGGGATGGAAATATGACTATAAAAAATGGGCATATATCCAAGCAGTTGGTCCTGTACCCTCCCGCTTAGCCATCTCTAGAACATGGCTTACCTTTATGTCTAGAAGAGGAGGAAGAATATGAAGTCTACTCCTCTCAAATCTATACCCTAGAAACTACCATAGGAGGAGGGAAGCCTAATGAAGATGATTTGATTAAACACATCCTCCAAAGTCAAGCTCCCAACACCAAGTCTCTGGAGGAAGTAGTGAAGGAAATCAATGACAACCATCGGATTGATCTATGCTTAGCTGACTCAAACCATACTCATGTCAAGACAATAGAATTTGGCCCTGAAAGAGCATTGAAAATCAACCCCTCTCTCCGTACACCAAGAAGAAGAGTTATGTAATATGCTAAGAGAGAATTTGGATGCCTTTGCTTGGAATTACAAAGAAATGAAGGGAGTGCACCCCTCGGTGTGTACTCACCACATTTATATCAAGGAAGGTTGCAAACCAGTCCGACAACCCCAAAGGAGAATGAATCCATCTCTCAAGGATATAGTTAAAGAAGAGTTGTAGAAGCTGCTGGATGTAGGATTCATTTACCCTATCTCGGACAGTGAGTGGGTGTCTCCTCTGGTGCTAGTTCCAAAGAAAAATGGAAAGTGGAGGATTTGTGTCGATTAGAGAGAGATAAACAAAGCCACAAAGAAGGAACATTTTCCTCTACCTTTCATTGACCAAGTGTTAGATGGTTTAGCAGGAAAGAAGTTCTTCTCTTTCTTGGATGGGTTCAGCGGGTACAATCAAATCCAGATCAGCCCAGAGGACCAGGATAAAACCACCTTCACCTATCCTTGGGGTACTTTTTCTTATAGGGTCCTCCCTTTTGGTCTATGCAATGCCCCTGCCACTTTCCAGAGAGCAATCCTGAGTATCTTTGCAGAGCTAGTCCATGATGCAGTAGAAATTTATATGGATGACTTCACACCCTATGGGTGTGATTTCCAGGAGGCTCTCTCTAACCTGGGTAAGGTGCTAAACAAATGCATTGAAATGAACTTATCCCTTAGTCCCAAAAAATGTGAGTTCTTGATGACTGCAGGGACTGTTCTAGGTCACTCAATATCCCAGGAAGGACTACAGGTAGACCCAAATAAGATAGCCATCATCAAAAGGGTCCCGACTCCACAGAAATAGAGGGATGTCAGAAGATTTTTAGGTTTATCCGGATACTATAGGAGATTTATAAAAGATTTCAGCAAGTTAGCTTCTCCCTTATTTGGGTTATTCACCAAAGACTCTGAATTTTTATGGTCAGAAAGCTGTCAAGAAGCCCTAGACACCCTAAAGGATAAGTTGACTACTGCACCTATTCTCTGAGGTCCAAATTGGGCTCTTCCTTTTCATATTCATGTCGATGCCTCTCACAAAGCTATAGGAGCAGCCCTAGGCTAGATAGATGACAAGCTACCTTATGCCATTTACTTCATCAGTAAGAATCTGTCGAAGCCGAGTTAAACTACACAGTAACTGAAAAAGAGCTCTTAGCTATTTTTCATTCATTTAATAAATTTAGACATACATTACTGGTTACCAAACATTTGTACATACCGACCATGTTGAAATTAAATACTTGATGAATAAACCTGATGTAAATGCTTGGATTATTAGATGGTTACTTTTATTGCAACAATTTGATTTAGCTATTATTGATAAGCCTGGAAAGGAGAATGTAGTTGTAGATTTTTTTTTTCCAAATTGACTTTTCGTGCAAGGGAGGAAGGAATGGTTGATGATTATTTACCAGATGAACATTTATTCGCCATTTCAGTTCTCTCTCCATGGTTTGCTGACATAGAAAACTACTTGGTATCTGCACAGTTCCCTCCAAATTTGTCCTCCAAGGAAAAGAGAAGAATCATAAGAAAAAGCGCCCCATTCACTTGGATTGGGGGCAATCTCTTCAATCTAGGTCCAAATCAAATTCTGAGAAGATGTGTCAGGGAGGAGGAAGTCTTCGACATCCTTCTGGCCTGTCATGATGGGCCTTGTGGAGGTCACTTTGCAGCCAAAAGAACAACATTCAAGGTACTACAAGTTGGTTATTACTGACCCACTCTTCACCAAGATGTAAGGAGGTATACTAGCCAGTGTGATCGGTGCTAAAGGATGGGGAAACCTACCCCAAGGGATGAAATACCTCTGCAACCTCAAGTGACTTTCGAGCCATTTGACAAATGGGGCATGGATTTCATCAGGCCCATTGACCCTCCTTCCAGACAAAAGCAGTACGTCATTGTGTGCACTAAATATTTAACAAAATGGGTTGAAGCCAAAGCCATCAAAGGAGCAACAGAAGAAAAAGTGGCTGAATTCTTAAGGGAGAATGTGTTTTATAAGTTCGGGTACCTTAGAGAGTTGGTCACTGATCAAGGTAGTCAATTTGCATCTCACAAAATTGAAAATCTGTTAAGCCAACACAATATCAAGCACAAAAAATCCACCCCTTACCACCCACAGGCTAATGGTCAAATGGAAGTAACCAATCGAGCATTGGAAGGCATTCTGACCAAGGTAATTAGCAGCAGCAGAAAGGATTGGGCAGACAGATTAGTTGAGGCCACCTGGGCCTACAATACCACCTAGAAGACCACCATTAGCTTCACTCCTTATGAGTTGGCCTATGGGAAGAAAGCCCTGTTGTCCATTGAATTTGAATACAACACCTTAAGGATGGTAGCACAACTGGATCTAGATATCACAAGGGCACAACAAGAAAGATTGCTCCAACTGAATGGGTTAGATGAATTTAGGATGCAGGCCCTCTTGCACACAGAAGTGACTCAAGTACAAAGGAAAATCTGGCATGACAAGAATATAAAAGACAAACAATTTCAAGAAGGCGATTGGGCTTTGCTGTATGATTCCCGGTACAAAGATTTCAAAGGCAAGTTAAGGACTAGATGGTTAGGGCCTTATGTAATAGAAAAGTGTCATGATAATGGTGTTGTTCAAATAAGAACCATTGATGCAGAGGTTATCCCTTTGCTTGTCAATGGGTACAGATTAAAAATCTACAAAAAGCCCTTATCAAAGCAAGAATTCATCAATAACATCAGCAAGATAATGATGGTGGTCAAGCAAGTCTCAGCTTCCACCCCACCAAGTCCCTGAAGAAAAAAACAAAAATAAATAAATAAAGAGACTCAGGTGAAAACCTCCATGAGGCACTTGAGTACAACTGTTGGGTTGAAAACCTCTTGAGATGGCCCAAGAGTGTTCAAAAAAAAAAAAGAATAAAATATCTCTAGGTGAAAACCTCTTTTGAGACACCTACGGCAGGCAACCAGGATGAAAACCTCCTTGGAGGCAGACTAGTTGTTCTTCAAAAAAAAAGAAAGAGAAAAAGATACAAATATGACAATTATGTTTTGTAGGTCTGCAAGAGGAAGATAAGCACAGCATGTAGAGGACAACAGGACCTACAATAACTATGTTTTACTTCACCCATATCATATCCTCCATTATCCCCCCTATTCTTCCATCTACACTCCACTCCAGATCATTTCAAACAGTTTTGTGTTTTCTACAAGATTCCCTGTAATACTACAGGAGTTTCATGTAGGAAAGTCATGAGGTCTTGAAAACCACAAGAAGAGTAGTCCAATGGAAAGGTGGTGACACAAGCCTGTGTCTGAATGTAAAAAACCATTTACCTCACCACACCACAACCAATACCTTTCATAACCATGTCGCCCCTGTATCCATCAAAGAAATCAAGTTCAAAGAAAAAATTAAAAAAAAAAAAAAAAAAAGGAAAGAGGAGGCATACCCAAAAGCAACATCCCTCACCTACCATTCCATAACCCCATTCTCCACTCATTTCAACACCCCTTCTACTTCAAAGCTAAGGAAAAATGCGAGAGTTTAAGGGAAAGGAAGCTACAGGACATCCTGTAGACATCTTGTAGGAAATCCTGTAGCAGCCTATCCCACAAAAGAGACCACAAAGACTACAGCCATCTTCAGCATAGGGACTACAAGGATGAGAAAGCTCCTCCAAAGCTCAGCAACAGTAGGAAGATCAATAGCAACAAGGTCCAACACCTGTACATCATCAAAAGGAACAAGTCATCAGAAGAGGAAATATACAGTTGAAAATATGCAGCTCGAAAAGAACAACAAATTGGCACCACTCTCCAGCATGCATCATCAATGAAGCAAAGGACCCACAGGTATGTCATCTTACCAATACTCCCTCATAAGTATGATATGATTAAAACTATAGGAATAATGTGGGAGTTGATTTTATAAGTGAAGGTGGCCAGTTAACTTGGCCACCCTTGGTCAGATAACGAGAAGAAAAGGGTTAGTCCACTACACACGTGGCAAGGTCAAATCAAAGGAAAAAGGGGAATGAATCCAAAAATGGTTAAGATACAGAGAATAAGAGTGGGAGATGATTACAAGGCAAGGTGATATGATGAACTGGTAGTGGGACCAACGGTCCAAAAGAAGGCACTCGTACTCGGTTAGCCAACACATCACCCAACATGATCATCCATAAATAGAAATAGACACTAACTCCCATACAAAGAATGCAGAGGCAACTTCGAGGAGTCATCAAACGAAGAGGTTACTCTCGGCATTCCTGAAATAGCACCTACAGGGAACAGTCAACACCTACAGCAAGCAAGAAACGTACAGGACAAGATACAGAGAGATTAGCATACAAAGCTATCAGTGGACACTAAAGACAATCGAATCAAGGGTTATCATCACCAGAACATAGCAAAGGGAGGTAGGTGCCATACCTTATGTATGTTCCATTTAAAAAAAAGAAATCCTCAATTTGATTAAGAATTCACAGTGCATATAAGGACATAAATATTGCATTGCATATCAATTAAGGTTAAACTCCAAAACTTCCTCACCTACCAGAAGTCTTGAACTGTATCCACCCAAACCTCAAGAATTACCAGGGAAATATGACAGGAGGTTTCAATAAAAGAGAACCCACCAACACAGCAAGAATCCACCAGCATCCTCCTGTGGTGGAAATTTTTACAAGGCATCAATGGATGGGGTTCTTTGAGAATATGAGAGGATACGATGATGATGTGGCCAGAGAATTTGCCATGTCACTCATACCCCTCACTAGAGCTAGTGCCACTGCTGTAGTGAAGGGTTTTTCAGTAGCAATTACCCCTAAGGTTATAAGCAGGATAACTACACTCCCCCTACAGTGACAATGGAGAAAACAGGACAAGGCTAACAACACCTTTGCAAAGAAAAGTTTCTTTTTGGAAGGAGAAGAACCAATTGAAGACAAAAATGGGGTTAGAAGGGAGAGCATTCCATACCCTTGGAATGAATTCAGTTACCACATCATCAAATATATTTCGTGTGAAGGTAGATACAGTGTAGTGTATGGATACCACTTCAGACTCCTCCAAGAACTGAGATTTGGAGAGAACACACCTCCTCATAACAGACTGAGTATACCCTATTTCCTGTTACAATCCATGATAGACATGAGCATCAAGGTACAAGAGGGAAAGCATCAGCAACTAGCCCATCATGGGTTGATCAAACTCATCCTTGAAAATGCTCTACACAACTTAAGAATCCCTATTACATGGAAAACATTTGTAGACATGCAGGAAGAAGGAGCAATTCAAGCCATTGAGTATGATAGAAGCCCTACTTCTAGTGAGGGAGAAGAGAATAAGAAACAGAGGATGTCAAGGAAGAAGAAAATGAATAAGAAACAGAGGAGGAAACAAAAGAAGAAACAGAGGAAGAGATAGAAGAGGAAAAAGGAGACAGAGAAGAGGATGAAAAATGAAGTGCAAAAGAGGATGAATGACAGAAGGATGAACAGAAGTCTGCAACTCAGAATAGGGAAGAAGAAGAATCACCAAGAGTGTCTCCAGAGCCTACAGAGAAAGAGGCAACAACTGCTCTAACTGCCCTAAGTACACCTGTCAAATCAAAGGGAAAGAGACAAATACAAACTCCACTTTACTTCAAGATAAGAAAGAGCACTAGAATTAGATAAGGGAGACCTCAAACCCCTTCCAAAACTCCAATTTTCATAGAGGAATCACCAAAAGAACAAGTGAAAGCAGTCCCTCTAGGAAAAAGGAAGGACAAGGAACATTAAAAAAAGCTTCTCCCAAGTCTCCAATCACCTATGTTAGGAGGTCTGTCACCAGGCCAGCCTCAACAAAAGGAAAAGGTCTCCTACAGGAGACACATTCAGACCTACAGAAGCAGAGACAATCCTATAGGAAACCCTGTCAAACCTACAGGAAACACAAAAAAAGAGACGAGGAAGTAATTACTCAAGGAGAAATAGAGGAAGAGACCCAAGAACTTAAGGAACCTAGCCCACAAAAAAACCTCAGCTCCTACGATAGATTCATTGAAGGAGGTAGGGTGATACCACAAAAGTTTGCCATTCCTCTATTCTTTGAACTTGAAAAAGAGAGGGCAAGGACACATAGGTGGATGCAAATTGCTAAATCAAAAGGGGTAGAGGATGTAGGCCACATGGAAGAGAAATTGCAAGAATTAGGTAGAGAACTAAGTAGCATAAGAGACAAAGAAGCAATAATGAAATCTTAGTTAGAGGCTGAGAACACATGGTTAAGGAAACAACTACAAGAAAAGGAAGGCCAATTTGCAACTATGGCCAGTTTATCCATGGAGGCAATCTAGTGCAGGATGCTAGCAAAGTCATATGCCTTACACCTCAATGAACAATGGCTACAATTCCAAATAAGGACCCTAGCACAAAGAGGAAATATGCCTTTCCAAGACTATAGACAATTCATTGACCTCTGTGATCAAAGCACCCTGGAGGATAGAGAAAAGATATTTGAGTTCTATCTACACAATTTAGCTTTGGCAGATTTAAATGTGTGGGACCCAAATCCAAAGCTAGGGGACTTACAATTAATGGCCTTGGAATCTTGGATGAGTCATGAGGAGGCCAGAGCTACATAAATGAAAAAAGTATTGGCAAAAGAAGAAGCAGAACCCCTTATGATCAGACAATAACAGTTTAACCCAATGGCTGTCATCAGCACTCACAACCTCATTGCAAATGATCCCAAGCTTGCACCAAGATACCTTGTTGTACAAGAACATCAGTCACACATTTTGAATACATGCTAAGATTTCTAGGAGATGAAAGCTAGCAAGCCTTCCAAAGGAGATGGAACACCTTACTTTATAGCCTAAAACTTAGAGAATATCATTCTCCTGATAGAATGAGGGAGGCACTAAATAGAACCCCAATGTATAAGCAAGCATTACAAAGACTCAAAGTCAATTGGATTGGCTTGAAGCTCAGTCTACCATTGCTTTTAGGTATGTTGGAAGGAAGAAAAGAAGAAGAAGAAAGAAAGCAGTGGGAGGAGATAGAGAAGAATGCAGGGTTTTATTCACAGGAGGAAGAGACTACAACAGAAGCATGGAATTTCGGGGAAGCCACCAAAGCAATGAAGGGCATGGACATAGATTAAGTTGCTCAAAGGATGAGCAACACTTTCAGTAGGGGGTGATGATGAGGCTCATCAATGGGTAAAATAATGAACCTTAATGCACCTACAACTTACTAGAATCAACTCTTCTCATAATTCTTTACATGTTTTATTTATATTTTTGCTTAATGAGATGAGTAAAAGTAAGATGTCATGTCTAGTGGTTTAATGTTCATTGATTACAAGTTTTGGGAGAAAATTGTGGCTAATTAGGGTGCAGGAACTCGAATGAGATAAGTAGGACAGATTATAGGAGATAGGATCTCCCTCCTTAACTCCTCACTCACTAGAAGATCCCTCAATCAAATCACACCAGCTCGGAGTTACAAGCAGCCGAATCATGAGGATCATTGGCAGCCAAGCCAGTGACAGTTAAGAACTAGTTAATCTCAAGATTGGGACCCAAGCCTCCCTAGATTTAAGGAAGTTGTTGGCAACTTCATTTGTATAAATAAAGAGACCTAGAGCCTCATTAGGATTCATATTTTTTGGGCAAGATAGCTACGCAGTTTTCAAGTTGAAGGATCGTGACCAAACACTTTTATGTATTTTTGATATGGTAATGAAGATGAGCAGCATTCCCTTGATCCAGCACTGAGTTGACTTAGAGGGCTGAAGCTCTTGGGTTAGGGTCCAACCCTAGTAGCAAATATTCCTCTTATTGTATATGTATGCTTAGGTTATCTCATAGTTAGTTGTTAAACTGATTTTGGTGTTGTTAATTTGCAAGTATTGGTAGATTTGATTAGTTTGCTTCCATTTGTGAATAGCTCTAATAGTAGCATTATAGAGATAAGAAAATATTCAAAAAATGCTGATAACAAGTGGATCTTACCTCATTCCTCCCTTCCAGGGACCATGGCTTGAGGAACAATTCCCATTCAACCCAAAAAAGACAGAATTCTAGTTTCTTATGAAATTTAGGGTTTTTCTGCTAATTAGGTCATCACCTTTCAGTTTTAGAAGGTAGGTTGCAATTGAAATTTCTGATATCTTAGGTCTTGCATTAAAATTCATGTTGCTTTCATAATGGTTTCAAGCATTCCCATGCATAAACTTGGCAAATAAATGATGAAAATTCTGTTTTCTTCTATTTTAGTAAACCCTTCTTGTTTTGAGATGAATTTATGGATAAATGTCAACAATGATGTATATGTTGCAGGAGTTTCTACATTGCAGGAAGACCTTATATCATCAACCTCAGCCAAACCATATCCACCCATGACCGCCAAAAGCCACTAAGTTCTCAATTCGAGTTATCATTTTACAAGGAAAACTTGCCATGCTTATTGAGCAAATCCAACCATCGTAAAGCTTTGGTTTGAGTTCTGAGTGAGTGCCTACCACTCCCTTGCCTTATTTCCTCCTTACTCACCTTCTCCAAGCTCCATACCACCTTTCAAACCACTCCCTATGCTTTCGGCCTATTCCTATAGGAAAACAGGGGATCTTGTAGGTGAACTAGGACATCCTGTAGGAAAACATGTATAGGCTTGTTTTGAGCCCGACCCCTGCTTTCCTCCCAAGCCATCTGAATCATTGCACTCATCTCCCTCCACACCTACCTCACTTGCCATGCAACCAAGAAGGATTAGCATTTACATTTTTACAACAACAAAAAAAGGTCTTTATATTCATTCATGCACACATCAGTTAAGTGCTTGTTTAGATCAGGCTTCATGCTTAGGCTAGTTAAGACTTCACATGTGTTAAATTAGATTTATTTTACAAGCAAGGTATATTAACAAATAGCTAGATGAGTTATGTGTTTTGTAGGTATTTCTTTCAGTCTTTCATTACTGCAGTAAGTAGCATTGCAATTCTCTCGATTAGGGTAAGATTCTCCTCTCTCAGTTGGTAACCAGACTTCTTCTAATCAATAGAAGACTGGTTTGAGAAACGGTAGTGGTATATCACCCCAGCTCATTAGTGACAAAGAGTGGACCCATTACATCTATTTGTGTATACAGCACTGTCACCTCCAAGTTTGTACAAACCCCAGGTTGATGAAGTAAAGTTGGTAGCCCTAAGAGTTGCAGCATCCTTGCTGCAATACTCGTGCTCATCATTGTGATGTCCAAATGAGCTTCTAGGTCACTTATATTTATAGTCTTCTAGGGGGTGTCCAATGATGTCCATTTGATGTTGAGGCTGACCTGTCCAAATGTGTATTTGAGTGAAGCCAACCTGATCCAATATCCATGAGTGGGTGCATAAAATAAAAAACCAACTTCTGCTTATCTGGATGAGGTGATCTTTAGGTTGATTTTTGTCCTCTCGAGAAAAGGAACTCAATGCCATCATCATCTCCATAAAATGAGTATTCCAAAGTGGAATTTTACCATAGTTACATATTTTTAACACTCCCTCTCAACTAGGGATAATTCCACCTGTAAAACCTGTCCATCAATCAATGTGTCATCCTATCATCATGTTTACAAATATGCTCAACTCTATCTGTTGAAACATTCTTAAATATAAAGAAGAAGAATCATGGGGAGAAAAAGCTACCACCCTCTGTCCATCAGGCTACAAACTGAAATCTCTATCAGCAGGCTACTACCCAGAATATCTTTCAGCAGGCTACTACCCGGAAATATCTGTCACTGGGCTACTACCCAGAAATATCTGTCATCAGGCTACTACCTGGAATATCATGGGGGAGATCTAACTCAACCCATGTTGAGCAATAGGTGATGTATGGGAGCTACTACTCAACCCATCCTATTGCCTATTGATCTTCCCAATAATGACCCTTAAGAGTCATGTGGTAGAAAAATTGCATCATAATCCTAGCTTGGGCAAGATACCCGACTTACCAAAGGTAAAGATATCACGCCCCTAATCCTCCTCACCCCTTAGGTAGACAGGGAGGAATAATCCCAACAAGGCCAACTTGTGGGTATGATTCCAACTAGGGTATACTATGAAAATACCAAGATAGGGTGAGCTACTACTCCAACCATATGGGTGACATAGAGGGGTGATACCCTATTGTCCAGAGTTCCCTCAACCCGAGGAGCCCTCTATCTCAATTCCTCACCATGGAAGCTTAGATAGGGGGGAAGAGTATAGCTCAGTGTCCTTGATCAGTGGTGCCCCTTATCAGGAGGGGTCACATCCACCAATCCAAGTTATTCTTTGAAGATCAAGAACTTCCATTTCAACAAAGCCTTGGTGAGAATATATGTAATTTGCTCATCTGTTGATATGTGATGGAGTCGAACGACTCCTCTCTGTACCATATCACGAATGAAGTAATATTAGATCTCTATGTGCTTGGACTTTTCGTGGAACACATGATTCTCTGCCAGACTGATCCCACTCTTGTTGTCACAATATATCACTATAATGTCTAGGACCTACTCAAATAGCTCTCCAAAGAGCTTCCTCAACTAAACTGCTTCATAGTTAGTGGAAATATACTCTGCCTCAGCGGTACTCAATGCTACAGACTTATGCTTCTTGCTCATCCAAGATATCATGGAAGATTCAATACTAAAACAAAATCTAGATGTACTCTTCATGTCGATAACATTTCCCGCCCAATCAGCATCAATGTATCCATGAAGTCGAACATTTCCGACAGAGTATCTTAGACCAAGTGTAATCATCCCCTGCAAATATCTCAAAATGTGTTTTGTAGTAGTCCAATGTGCATGGAGAGGCTTGGTCATGAATTGACTCAACATGTTCACTGCATAGCATATGTCTAGATGGGTGTTCACAAGGAACATTAGAGCACCAATCAACTATATATACTCAGATGGATTTTCCAAATCGGGTTCTGCAGCTTATCTAGATAACTTTTTGAATTTCATTTCCATCAGTGTGAGTAGGGACTTGCATTATATCATTCCAAAAACTTCACAACGTATTTTCCTTGTGAAAGGAAAATCTCACCGGGCCTTTTCCACACCTCAAGGCCTAGAAAGTAGTGCATGAGTCCAAGGTCCTTCATCTCAAATTCAAAGGATAACTCCCTCTTACACTCAATCATCAGGGCTCACTACTTGTCAGGAATAGATCGTCAACATATAAAACCAAAATCAATGACATACCTTAGACTACCTTGAAGTAGAGGTTGGGATTGACATTTTTTCTTGTGAATCCCAGCTTCACCAAATAACTGTCTATGTGGGCGTACCATGCTCTTGGGGCTTGCTTCAAACCATACAATGCCTTCTTCAATCTACAAATGTGTGTCTTTCGATCTTCTACTTCAAATCCCTGTGGTTGTTCAACGTATACTTCTTCTTGTACCATGCCATGAAGTGTCCATCCTTGACTTGCGGCAAGGGAAACTATTGAACAAATGGTTGTATATCGAGCCATAGGTGAAAATATATCATCATAATCTTCTCCCTCTTTCTGGGAGAATCCTTGAGCCATGAACCTCACCTTGTATTTTTCAATGCTTCCATCAATTCCATGCTTGATCTTGAATATCCACTTCGAAGTTACCATGGATTTCCCCTTCAGTCTCAACACATCATACCATACATCATTCTTCATAATAGATTCATATTCCTTGGCCATAACATCTTTCCAAACTTGTTCTTTTATGACTTGTTGGGTGCAACCCAACTTGGCCCAAGTTTTGAGTCAAAGACTCCACATTTTAAGGAGCGGAGCACGTGAATTCGATGAAGTTATATTCATCGCGCAATGTTTTAGGGGCTTTAGGGCGGGGAAAAGCACCTTATTTTGTAACAGGTATTGGGTTTTAGTCATTATTTTTTCAGATCCATGGTATGTGGACCGTGGTCTTGTAGTAAGGATGTTTATTTAAAGAAGATGTAATACTTTTTAAATCACATCATGATAGAAGAACTAAGCATAAATTGTTCGTATTCTCTGTCTTGAGTCTCTATTTTTGGGAGGCTCCGTAGTTGAGTGCGCAGAGGCCTTGAAGAGTCTACAACTGAGTGCATAGACCACCTGTAGCTGGGTGCGCAGGTTAGGGAAGAGCATGTATTGAAGATCATTATTAATAAAGAAGAAGTTTTGGCGAAGTATTGTGTACCTTTTTGTGTTGATTCTCTATTGTTATTGATATTGTTATGCATATTGTTTACTAAATTATGTGAAAGAATACATGTTATACTATTTTATGTTATGTCTATGCGTTAAGAATCATTTTGTAAGATTAATCATTAGCATGAAGTTATTCATGTACGCGAAGTTGTAGGAAGGTAGAAAACATAAGTAAACACACGTACGTAACAACGCACATATCCCTCTGGCTGCAGAACCCTGGTTCTACAACCTCCCATAACCACTTCGGGTGAGACTGCGATCTACCTGCAGGTCATTGTTGAAAGGGTCAGTGGTTGAGAGTTTTATTGGTGCACAATACACTCTGAACTTGGGTCAAGCCCCCTTAAACCAACAAATGGTTTCGTTGTTGGGACCAAGATCTACTTAAGGGACATGTTTTGGTGCCCATCGAAGAAAGAAGTCCAGGAGTGGGTTGAACAGAGGAAAAGAGAATTTGCAGAAAAAGAGAACAAAACCCTCAATTATGAGCTGAAGATTGGTTGCAAAAATATATCTTCAAAGATCAATATGAAATATTCTTTGGTTCATTCCACATTGAATTGTACAAGTGGGTATCTAAGTTGACCGAGCATAAGACTTGTTTCAAGAATGACAAACCTAAGGAGTGGAATCCTGAATTGATATGGCGACTCAAGAATGTCAGTAACAATATCTCTAGGGCTGTTGATTTCTAGATCGATAGCATTTTGGGAGGATTTATCACTGAGTTTGTGATAGACACGATCATGTCCTATAGTGAAGCTGAACGAAGATTTTTCAAAGGACCACGAGGTAAGTTCTTAAGATATTTTAATCTCTAGATTAATATGTTATTGTGTGAAAAGGGGATTCTATGAATGCAGTCAGATTAATGTTTGGACGAAGAGGAAATAAGCTTGAACTAGGATCTACGCGAAGTGGAAAACGATACAAAACAAATCTGAAGAATTTTATTGAAACTGACTATAGCCCCTTGTTAGGAGGATCTGAGAGTGAAGAAGAAAGAAGTAACCCTACAACCCCACAACCCCACAACATTCCCCCGCCAATCCTGAAGGCGCGTCAAAGTTAGGAGTTGAGAAGAATCAGGGCATCTTTAGGATTCCCCATCCATCCACCCCCCTTACACCCCATCCCCCTCCCCATAATTCCCCTACACCCCCACCCCTCCCCCTCCACCTAGCCCCTGAGAAGGAGAATGGTTGATGACATTAAGCTGCCTATTTTTAAAGGACTAGGATCAGAGGATCCTGATCAGTTCTAGTTTGTAGCTGATGCAGTATGGATAACAAGATAGATCACTAGTGATGATTTAAAGAGGGCGCATCTTGTCACGTTGCTGTGAGAAAGAGTGCTAACCTGGTATATGAAATAATCCATGACTAACCCTACTGCTTCGTTGGATGAAATCAAGAAAGCATTCATATCAAAATTCAAGAAGCCGAAATCAGAATCGCAGTGTATCATGGAACTAAAAGAATCAAACAGACAACGACTGAATCTGTGTGGGAGTTAGATTAGTGATTCAAGGTGTTGATGGGTCAAGTAATCTTTGATATACCCCCAAAAAAGCATAAAGAGTGGTTCATAGCCATGTTACTGCCACATATTAAGTTACCTTTGACACAACAGAAGATCGTGACTCAAGTTGAAGCATTGGAGATTGTGATGAAGTTGGAAGCTTCACCGATTGGAGATACTCATGTAGGAGTACAACAGATACAGAGTCAGCTAGCCAATCTAACCTTGGAATTGTAGGATCTCAAGAAGGGTAAAGAGACCAGATCAGAAGTATGGTGTACAAAATGCAAAGCAGAGGGTCATTATAAGGATCAATGCCCCGTGTTTAGAGATTATATTGCAAGTGGAGCACCTAATCCAGTAAACCCAGGTCTGTGGTGTGATATTTGTAGAATGAGAGGCCAACATCGCTCTAAAGACTGCTACCTATTACAAAAGTATGTACAGACCCCGAAGCAGCTTTTTTGTAACTTCTGTAGATCAGTAGGCCATGACAAGAAAATTTGTTGAAGTTATGACTTAATGATGGAGCACACTACTGATACTTATAGACTGCAAGTTGAGGGACATACACATGAGGAGTCAGGAAAACACGTTGGTCAAGGAAAATTTCAAGGACGAGGATGAGGAGTTGGTCGAGGACATGGCTAGATTATCTGTTACAACTGTGGACAGGCTGGACACTTCGCAAGAGACTGTCAAAACCCTACGACAACCTATAGTTACTGTAAGTCTTTTGATCATGTGATAGAAGAATGCCCCATCCTTATTGTGAAGATGCAAGAGAAAAGAAACCAACAACCTGCAACAAATATCCAAATGATGACAGCTGAGCCAAGGGAGGATCAACTGCGCATTGACATTGTAACAAGAAGCAGAGTTGTGACTGGAAATGATAAAGCCAATGGGAAAAAGGAAGTTGAACCTACATGGGTAAGAAAAACTACTGAAAAAGATCCTACATTTGATATCTTGAAGGAAAAGAAAGTATTCATGGAGGTGAGGTGAAGCTTTATGGATGATGGAGCCTCGACCTCTACCACATAGTCGACACAGAAGGATAACCATGAGAGAGTATCGACACAAGATGTGGATCCAAAAATCTTGACGTCTTTTCTAAAGACTTTCATGAAGTTGTTGAGAAATTAGAATGTCGTCGAGGGATTACAAGAATTGCTAGACTCTTGTACTACTAGAGGTGTACCACAGAATGAGATTCACGCAGTAAATAATCTGCATAGACCCAAGAAACAAACTAGAAAGGAAATGAGGCTTACAGTGCAGATTGGGGAATACGACATGGATCTAGGATCTGATGCCAATATCTTGTTGTTGTGTGTGGAGCATGAATGTTCAGAGGTCTTTGTTTCAGCCACATGTATACCTCAGGAAGTTTGTACACCCCTCCACATGGGGGGGTGCGGGGGGGGACTTGTCCCCCCGCAAGGGTCCGGGGGGGCTGATCCCCCCCGGCTGGGGGGTTCGGGGGCCAGCGGTCCCCCAGCGGGGGTTCAAGGGCAGCGCCCCCGAAGCTAAAAATAGATGTAAAATTGCCTTGTAAAAGTATAGTAATTTCTAGTCAATCTGGGCCGTTCATTAGGCGGATGATCTGATGGTAGAACTTATGTTTAGTTTAGGGTTTTTTACCCTAGAAGGCAACCCCTCTCTTTGTATGAGGGCATTGTATTTGAGGTTGTGTAATAGATGTGTAGACTGTGAGCGAGAAACAGAAAGGTGAGACTGTGAGAGAAAACAGAGGATATTACAGCGGATCTGCTGTAGGTTGTGTCTCTTCATTTTGCTGGATAATAGAAAGGAAGGACTGGCTGTTCGGGGTGGACGTAGCCCAAATTGGGTGAACCACGTATATCTTTGTCTCTCTTGTTTTATGCATTTTCTGTGTTTATATTTCTGCAATATTTTATGTGTTCCATTGCTCCGTAATATATAATTCTCTGACACTTGCCAAAGCAAACTATGGAATTGATGGGTAAGTCGAAGTTGCAGTGGTCAATCATCCCATTGAAGATGGTGAATCAAAAGAAGATCGTCCCTCTAGGAAGATTTTCAGGTATCATAGTAGATCTTGATGGAGTGCACAATACCACTAAATTTGAAGTGATTGAGCTTGTGGACAACAGTAATCCCTACCCCGTGTTGCTTGGATTGGATTGGGAATTTGATAACATGGCTATAATTAACTTGAAGAAAAGGAAAATGATATTTGAAAGCAATAATATGAGAGTTATTATGCCATTAAATCCATCAAAGGGAGCAAGATACACTGACCTGTCAGAGAAGAATACAACACAGAAGACATCGACAACATTTATCAGATAACATCAAAAGAAGAAGAATGGATTAACCCTACTGCAGATGGAAAACTGACTTGGGAGCAGGATAGTTCCTGCACTTTGTTATATACCTAGGGGGGATAATATGGGGTACCAAGGGAGGTACCCAAGGTAATAATGTAATAATGGGATGGGCCATAGTAATAAATAAGGTGGTTAACCCATGTCATGTAAGGGACCACAAGTAGTTAATAATAATGTAATGGGCCCATGGTATTAGTTGATGGTATGAGGGAACCATGGTAATGACCCATGGTATTGTATGTATGAGGCCTATATAGAGGCTAGAGACTCCACATGGAGGATATGAAGTGAAGTATTATTGTATGAACAGGCATATGGCTTTTGGAGTGTTCTCCTTCCTTAAGGAGTGAATGTATGGTGTTTCCCTACCATAAGGGTTTGATATCAATAGAGAATCATTTCATATTATTTCTGGGTTTCTTTGCATTATCTTATACTTTTATATCAGATCTATAGTATTTCCGGGTGGGATCTACAACACACTTCATATTCAAAAGAGGAAGTGGAAAACTAGCAGAACATGTTGCATGAAGTGTCTACAAGGTGATGTGCAAGGATCACTAAAGTAGTGTGTTGTATGATAACTGAGGCACGTAATCTACCTTTGTATAATGGTTTGGGTGATGTAAATACTTTCTTTAGAGATTATGAAAGATGGGTACCCAAATTTCAGATATTTTTATCTCTGGATCAAGCATTGAGGGCTACTCCTGCTAGATGGTGGGGTACTGATAAGAAGAATATAGGAGATTGGCAAAAATGTAGAAGGTTGATGTGGGTAAGATTTGGTCAAGTAGAAATAGAGCTTGTATACAAGTATGATGGCCAAAATGATCCTGAAGACCACATACAGCTTTGTACGACATCTTGGGGGAGAAATTTTGTGAGAAGAATGGGCACATGGCTTCATCCATACCTTGGAGACAATTCCTTAGAATTGGTATCTGGAAATCGAGCTTCGACATGGTATTGCTAGCTGGGTAGAAATGATTGATGGATTTATGATGACATTCAAATTTGAAGATGATTATCCACATATAGATGCAACTCTGAATATATTTAAGAAGAATATTTTTGAAAATGAAGTTCCAGTTATCTGGAAAACTAATTGGGTTGCGCAGATACGTAATGTAATGGAACACTATAATCTGACTACCGAAGAGGATGAAGATCCTCGCAATATTGACATCAAAGAATCAAAAGGTCATCGTGAAGTAAATGGACTTGAGATCGAGATGCTTGATATACTAAAGCCATTGAAGATGAGGAAGGTGAATATAGGGCCAAAGGTTGAACCAAAGTATGCAACAATAGGAGATTATTGGGATGAAGACATAGTCAACAAGGTAACAGACCTCTTACATGAATATCAGGAGTTATTCCCTACTAAATTTTTAGATATGAAGGGAATATTAGGAGATTTGGGAGTCATGAGGATTCCTCTGAAGCTAGATGTGAAGCCTGTCAAGTAGAGCCCTTATAGACTAAATGTGAAATACAAGGAGAAGGTGAAAGAAGAATTAGACAAAATGTTAACATCTATGATAATTGAACTTGTCGAAGAGTCTAAATGGGTAAGTCCCATGGTGGTTCAAGAAAAGAAGGCAAAAGGGGAAATCATAATTTGTGTCGACTTAAGGAAATTGAATGATGTATTCCTACATGACCCCTTCCCTACACCATTTACAGATGAAGTATTGGATAATGTAGGAGGACAAGAGGCCTAGTCTTTCACAGATGGCTTTTTAGGATACCATCATATCAAAATTTCACCAAAAGATAGACATAAAACGACTTTTGCAATAGAGTGGGGCTCTTATCAGTACACGGTGATGCCTTTTGGATTAAAGAATGCACCTGCTATATTTTCCAGAGTTGTAATTGTGGCCTTCAAAGAATATATACACAAGTTTCTGGAAGTATACTTTGATGATTGGACAGTCTTTGGTTTATTAAAGAAGCATGTGGCAAGCTTAAGGTTGATGTTGGATACATGTAGGTAGTACAAGATCTCATTGAACTTGAAGAAGTGCATCTTTTGTGCACCATTTGGTATACTGTTGGGACATGTAGTTTGTAAACATGGATTAATGGTGGATCCTACGAAGATCATAATTATTGTGAACCTTCCAACACCAAAAAAATGAGACAACTGTGCACAACACTGGGACACACTGGCTACTACATAAAGTTTATAAAGGGGTACACATAGATAATTGCACCGATGGAGAAATTTCTGAAGAAAGATGTGACTTTTCAATGGAGCAAAGAGTTCCAGAAGAGCTTGGATGTACTGAAAGAGAAGATGGTAACTACACCTATTCTAGTTTTCCTGGACTGGAAGAAGGAGTTCCATGTACATGTTGATGCATCTTGCATAGCATTGGGTGTAGTGCTAACACATCTAGGAGCAGGGGAAATTGATCATCCCACAACATTTGCAAGTAGGAATCTTTCCAATGTGGAAAAGAACTATAGCACGACAGAAAGAGAGGGATTAGCTATGGTGTATGCATTACAGAAGTTCAGACACTATTTGTTGGGGGTGCATTTCAAAATGTTCACTGATCACTCTGCACTGAAATATTTGGTGAATAAGCCTGTTTTAGGAGGAAAGATCTGTTGATGGTTGTTATTATTCTAGGAATATGACTTCGAAGTTATAGTAAAGCCAGGGAAATTGAATGTTGGACCCAATCATCTATCAAGAATAGATATAGGAGAAGAACCCACAAATATCAAAGATAACCCGCTTGATGCACAATTATTTGCAATTAGAGTTGTAAATGATCACTTCGCAAATATTATTCAGTTTTTTACCACGGGAATGGCGCCTGCAGAGTACACTATGAATCAAAAGAAGGAGTTGGTCGTTCGAGCAACTGATTTCTCATTGATTACTGGACACTTGTACAAAATGGGATCGGATGAATTTCTGCATAGATACGTGCCTGAACATGAACGACAAAGTATTCTGACAAAAGCTCATGGAGGAGTCACAGGAGCGCACGATGTAGGAAAATCCATTGCATAGAAATTCTTGAGAGCTGGGTTATGGTGGCCCATAGTACATAAGGATGCAAAAGAATTTTGTCAAGAATGCGATGTATGTCAAAGAATGGAAAAGCCATCTAGAAGAGATGAGATGCCACTAGTGCCACAAGTAAATTGCATGCTTTTGACAAATGGGCGATTGACTTTCTTGGACCTATCAATCTTCCAAGAAAGAAGACTGGTGCGAGGTATATAATCACTACAACTGATTATTTGACAAGATGGGCTGAGGCACAACTAGTGAAGGATTACAGTGTAGAAACTGCTGTGAAGTTCATCTTTGAATATATACTGTCCAGGTTTGGTTGTCCGAAGATCTTGATGAGTGACCAAGGAACACATTTCTTGAACAAGACCATTGAAGCACTAACTGAGGAATTCCAGGTTTATCACTAGAAGAGCACTCCTTATCATCCTCAAGAAAATGGAACAGTGGAAGCTTTCAATAAGATTCTGGAGAATGCATTGACCAAGGTATGCAATGTGAACAAAGATGACTAGGATTTGAGAATTCCAGTGGTGTTGTGGGCATATAGAACAACATGCAAGAAATTGACAGGGCAGACACCGTTTAGGTTGGTATATGGACAAGAGGCAGTTATGCCTATGGAATACATTGTGCCAAGTTTGAGAATTGTAGTTGTCACAAATATGGCAGACCCTGACATTATGAAGGAAAGAATATCGCAGATACTAGCTCTAGAAGAAGATAGGTTCATACTAGGATTCCATCAACAAGTATAGAAAGCAAGGGAGAAAGCCTCACATGACAATCATATCAAGAAGAAGACATTCAAAGAAGGAGATATCATATTATTGTATGACAACAAATTCATGAAGTTCCCGGGAAAATTTAAAACACAATGGTTAGGACCATATATCATCAAGAACATCTCTCATGGTGGTGCAGTTCAGCTCACGAAGTTGAATGGTCAACTGATTCCGGGACGAGTGAATGGTAGTAGATTGAAGATATATAGGGACGACTCTATCTATGGAGCTTCACACTAAAAATTGAAGGGAAGGAAGTCTTAGTGCCACCTGCAGTTGAAAGTGGGCACGAGACTATAAACTACTCTACAGAAAGGGACTTCTTCGAAGGAAGATTACTATGCGATATTGAGGAATATGATGAAGTCTGAAGGAGATGCGACAAAGAAAAGGTGATTGCGCTTCGAGGGAAGGTTTGTCGAAGTTGGACGGAAATATGACTGTCGGAAGGAAAAATCTACCGTTAAAAGGAAATTGTCGTTATATTACTGAAGGGAAGAACCTCCAAAAGCAAATAGATGAGCTTCGGAGGAAGGAGAAAATTTTTCAGGCAAGGACTCATCCGTGGCAGGATGACGCCCTTAAATTATCACATGCAGTGGATGAAAGGCTCAAAGAATTGAAGAAAAGGGACGCAAAAATACTGCAGAAGGCTGTTGACCCAACCACAGAGACATTGCTGGAGGAAGCGTACAAACAGGAGAAACAACTGGCAGAGATAGTCCAGTAGTATAATGCAGTCTACAATGGAATTGTAGTGAAAATCAAGGGAACCGAAGCTGAGTGACTTGGGATGAGTCACCGATGATTGTTGGGGGCCTGTTGGGCGCAACCCAACTTGGCCCAAGTTTTGAGTCAAAGACTACGCATTTTAAGGAGCGAAGCCCGTGGAGCGACGAATTTATATTCATTGTGCAATGTTTTAGGGGATTTATGGCAAGTCAAAGCCCCTTATTTTATAATGAGTATTGGATTTTAGTCATTGTTTTGTCGGATCCATGGTATGTGGACTATGGTATTGTAGTAAAGAAGTCTATTTAAAGAAGATGTAATACTTTTTAAATCATATCATGATAGAAGAACTAAGCATAGATTGTTTGTATTCTCTATCTTGAGTCTGTATTTTGGGGAAGGCTCTGCAGCTAAGTGTGCAAAGGCCTTGAAGAGTCTGCAACTAAGTGCGCATACCACCTGTAGTTGGGTGCGCAGGTCAGGGAAGAGCATGTATTGAAGATCATTATTAATAAAGAAGAAGTTTTGGCAAAGTATTGTGTACCTTTCTGTGTTGATTCTCTGTTGTTATTGATATCGTTATGCATATTGTTTACTAAATTATGCGAAAGAATACATTTTATACTATTTTCTATTATGTCTATGTATTAAGAATCATTTTGTAAGATTAATCATTAGTGCGAAGTTATTCATGTACTCAAAGTCGTAGGAAGGTAGAAAACATAAGTAAATACATGGACGCAACAATGCAGATATCCCTCTAGCTACAGAAACCTGATTTTGCAACCTCCCATAACTGCTTTGGGTGAGACTGCCATCTACTTGCAGGTCGTTGACGAAAGGGCTAGTGATTGAGGGTTTTGTTGGTGCACAAAACACTCTGAACCTAGTTCAAGCCCCCTTAAACCAATACAGCTTCTTTGAATGTGGAAGGTTCGACTTGAATCATAGTCTTCGTGGCTACAACATATCCCTCGTACCTGCATGGCTTCTTCCTTTCTCTAAACGATCTTCGGACGGGCACATGACTATCAACATCCTGAAGAGTGTCATGGAGCCAAAGTGGTCTCTTCCTAGTAGGAGGATTACTAGGAGGAGAATCTAAGGGATCCATGGGCTCCATGGGATCATCAACAATATCAGTCTCAGATTCGGGCACGGACGAGCCATCCAAGATATCCATATCACCATTCTTCTCAGGAGGAGGAGGCAGAGGAAGTTCTCTTGCTTTCCAAGAGCGACATCTTCATCAAATGTGACATCCCTACTAATTTCAACCTTCCTTTGACCAAGAATATATATTTTAAATGCTTTAGAATTTTCAGAATACCCAACAAACATACCTTTTCTTCCTGTAGCTTCCAATTTTTTCCTTTTGTCCTTCGACACATGGAAATATACGGGACATCCAAATATGCAGAGATGAAAAATTTCGGGCTTCACACCAGTAAATACTTCTTTGAGAGTTTTTTTTTCCCAAGCTTGATGAGGCACCCTGTTTTGAACATATACGACAGCGTGTGAAGCTTCGACCCAAAGAAATTTAGGCAAATTTTGATCATGGAGCATCGCTCAAGTGGCTTCTACTATAGACCCCTTCTTCCTTGCAACTAGACCATTTCATTCGGGAGTATATGACACAATTGTTTCCTTCTTGATACCTTCCTTCTTGCAAAAATCAATGAATTCATTTGACATATACTCTCCACCATTATCAGACCTAAATATTTTGACCTTCTTCTCTGTTTGATTTTCAACTAATGCTTTGAACTCCTTAAATGTTTCAAAGGGTTCATCCTTATGATTCAAAAATTATATCCATGTCTTCCTTGAAAAAGCATCGATGAATGTGATATAGTAGAGATATAAACTAATAGAGTGCACAGGCATCGGTCCACATATGTTAGAATGAATGAGATGGAGGATGTAAGTGGTCTTGTTTTCACTATAGGGTAATGGTCCCCTTGTCATATTTCCACTAGTACATACTAGACATACTCCATCATGTTGAGCTTGAACCTTTGGAATCCCTGAGACCAAGTTCTCCTATTTCGGAAGCGCATCATAAAGAAGATGAGTTGACCTTCGGTGTCATAATTCACTCAGATGATTTATATTATGAACCAATGACAATAGTGGCCTTCCAGTGACCCTCTAAAGTCCTTCATATCTTGTTCCCAAAGTGAATGCATCTTTCATAAGTGATCCAACGAGCCAAATAATAACTTTTCCCTTGATGAAGGCAACCCTCATCCCTTTGTCTTCCAAAGCAGAGATTTATATCAAATTCTTCTTCAACCTATTGTAGCGGCTACAACCACCCTCCAAAATTTTGGCTCACATGCAAATTTCTGAGCCTACCTCGGATCCTGCGATTGATTATCCTTGGTCACTTGTTGGTAAGCTGATGATTTCAAGCTCCCCTCCTTGATCTTAACATTTGTCTGTGTTCTCATCTTCATGCAACATGTGTCGTATTTGGGTATAGGGGTTGTTGTTTGTCAGACAAAGGGAATTTTCTATTGCTTCAAGGGAATTGTATGCGTATGAGAGGTTGTCACACATAGACATGTTTCACACTCACCTCATGAACTCACGTCACACAGGTTGTTGCATCAAGCAAAGGATGTCTTATGTATTCTAGATGGTATACATTGTGTCACAAAGTGTTCGTGTGCAATCACAGTCGAGTCCTATCAATTTTTGCATATGCTTCATTGATCTCACACTTAGCATTTTCCCAAGAAACCTAGCCTCATCCAGCTTCCCAGAATTGTGCACTTTTCTTCTGCAACCATCAAGCTTCCTCCCTTGCCTACTGAAACCCTGTAGTGCGCAGAGACACCAACCTCCCTTACCTGCTGAAACCCTGCAGCTCGTAGAGGCCCCAGCCAGCACTGCTCTCCAGAAATGTGTAGAGCATTCCACTACATTGCACTCAGAAATTATGCAGAGGTGTCCTCCCAGAACCCTTGTTCCACAGCAGTGCTTTGAGCCTCAAAACTGCACAGTGGTGTCCAAGTTATCTTGTCGGTCTTGCATGCAGAAATTGCGTAAATGGGCCTCCCAAGGCCTCATTCCGGCAGCAGTCACTGTCCGCTGAAATTGTGCAGATCTACCTCTCAGTGACTACAAGAAAAGGTGACATGCTGAAATCGCTTCCAAGGAGTTGAGGAGAAGGACCAAGGAACCGAGTAATGGAAAAGATCAGGACCGCATGCAAACTCTATCAGATGCATGATCATCTTGAGGGTAAGTATGGTAAGTAAAGAACATCTTCCAAAGTACACCTCTTAGTTGAGTTTGCAAGACTGCTTTTCATTGTCATATCATCTTGTCCTCAGTAACATGCATGTGCGCAAACACGAAAAGTCATCTCATGTGTTTCTTCTACATGTCTTGCTTCTTTTTCACTTGTTTGACCAACTGTCGTCTTCCGCATGTTGATTGCTATGTCATGCTTGCGACCTCATTCTGGTGATGTTGAAGGTTATGTTTGAGTTGTGTTCACCATGTACACATCTATCACACTCACACACAATATTGTATGCACTGTCGCGCAAGCATCATCGTGGTCCTTCAATGATCCATCACAAGTGTCACTCTTATTGCTCACACCGTCGGTTAGTCATGTTGAGTATATGTTGTCTTGATGGTTTGAGGCGTCTTATCGTCAAGTCATGTTGAGTGTGTGTTCTCAAGGTCACATATGCACAAATTCACTCGCTCACACACTTAGTAATTTTTGTTGAAGTTTTGACGACCAAATCACCCTAACAGCGGGACCTCCACCCTAGAATCGACTCAACTGACTGTCACCCAGAACAACACAGAAGTGTCCAACAAGCCATTTCAATTTGGCCTGACTGCAAGATGATTAACCAACCCTCCTGCTAGTCAACCAAAGAGTTTGACCGAGCAATGACCCTGGGACTCACTCCCCGCAAAAACTGCACAGAAGCTGCAGACCTTTCCCGCTCAGCTGACTGGGAAAACTGCGCAGATAAGCTGGATAGACACCAAGTTCCCGTCCCTGTCTCCCCTCAAAAATTGCGTAGTTTTTCCAACCAGACACCCAGTCAGCCGGCCAGTTTCTCACCCAAAAAACTACGCAAATTTCTAAGCAAGCCCCTCAGCAGCCCAACATCCCACTCAGCTCAGAAACTATGCAGAGGTATTCAATAGGTCAGCCTCCCAAAAATTGCGTAGTTTTTGTCTGCAACAACCCCGCAGCCTGCTGCTAACTACCTCCAGGAATTGCGCAGTTTTTGCTGCCAAGCCATCCCACAGCCCGCTGCCATCTCCCTCTAGGAATTGAGTAGTTTTTTCTTCCAAGCCTCCTGAAGCCCGTAGCCAGCTCCCTCTAGGAATTGCGCAGTTTTTGTTGTCAAGGCCCTCTGCTGCCCAAACTAATTCCCTCCAGAAATTGTGCAGACCTTCCCTCCCGTCGAGGTAGATCTCGTGGACAGTCACTGCTGATCCAAATCATCCATCTCAATCTCCCAGTGACCTCTGTGCAACTTTCACCAGTAGTTCCCAGAGCTCGCATCCCAACTTGAAACTTGCCCTGTGCAGTTTCACGGTCTTTTCCTCTCTTCTGGTCACATGCATCCGAGAGAAAACGATCATGCATCATGGTAGACTTGGAGATTTATGGATTTGATGTCGTCTCGTCATGAGTGACTACAGATACAGGTACATGAATAGACATGATGCAACGACATATGGGATGAATAAGGAGAGTACATGCAAAAGGATGTGTTCGCGAACGAACGAATGAATGATGCATGCGAGGAGATGTGTTCGCGAATGGATGACCATGCGAAGATGTGTTCACGGATGGATGAACGGATGAACATGCAAGGATGTGTTCGTAAATGGACGGATGAGCGAACATGCGAGGAGATATTTTCGTGAATGGACGAACATGTCAAGCATGCCAAAGTACAAGCAAAGGAGAAACGTGCACATGCAACATCAAGTGAACCCAATGACCATCGAGGACTCCACACACCTTGCCATGCGGAGGTGAAGTTGTGATACACCAAGAGGACATCCATCACTCAGCAGCGCTGCAGCTTGACATGCACACCACCACCACCATGAACGTACGAGCACCATCATGTTGAGTTGTGTCGGCCACATCACTACTGTGGGCCATAGTGTTGTAAATCAATGTAATGAAACGTGGAAGTCCAAGAGACCCACTTGTAATTTGAAGAGTCATGTAAAGTTGAAAAGTCATGAAATTCAAATAGTCATGAGGGAAGTTGAACAGTCACAAGGGCCAGTTTTACCCTTGGCTATAAATAGCCCTCATTTATACATGTAAAGGAATTTTTCGCCTTGGCTCCTCCCACATAGCCTTGAGAGTATGTAATATTTTCTTTGAGGAGCGAGCAATGGATTCAATGCTCTGCCATCGGGGTTAGTGATGTAATGGTGTACCGATGTGTCTTGGAACTTTCACTTAATTCAAAAGCCTGCTAATAGGCCAACATGTTTTCACACATGTGTTGTAACTGTTTGTAATATTAATCTTGAACACTTGTAATACATGTTGCTTTAACCTGTGTTAAACAATTGAACTCATTCAGCTGTTCTAATACATATATTTATGAAAATGTGTTGTATAAGTTGTTAACATTTTCCTACCCATGTTGGTTACCTACCCGGACATCACATAGAACCTTTCACGTAAACTTGTTATAACGATCATCACACTCGCGCAGACTATCCCCTTGGGTGTTATACGTGCTATATTCCTTTGTGTGTTGTGACTGCCGCATCCGTGTGCATTGCTCTTTTGGAAGTTGTGCATGTCTTGTTGTGTTGTGTGTCTCTGATAGAGTTGGGACTTCCTCCCTTCTGATTGGAGACTCACTCCCACCCTCTCTCTCTGCTATGAAAGAACCTTGACACAAGTAACACTAGCACTCACCAAGCATGCAAACCTCATTGTTCAAAGATGAAGCAGACCACCCTCACGTGCTGACAAGCAAGATATAAGGCATATCTTTAAGATAATGGCAACCAGGCCATTATACCGGATGGGACTCCTACACCAAACAGTGTGAGGTCTATTTGGGACTTCATACCGGGGAGATCCCCTAATGTTGGTGGGTCCAGCACCGTCAACATTTTGGCGCTAGAAGGAGGGCTAGATGACAAGTTGAGTCCTCACAATCTGAGTTGAATATTCACACATCTATCATGGAGTTTGTTATAGTTAACCCTCCGAAATTTATGTCCAACGAACATACCTTTCACGTCGAGAGGGATTTCTGGGATGACTTGTCACAAATCACGTATGATGGTGAAGGCGAAGTGGCCTGGCCTGAGAACTTAGATGACTTCCATGCACTCATGGAGAATGTGGAAGGTTTTAATGAAACAGAGGTCTGTTCGCTGCTCGCACACACACTTCGTGACCACCCATTGCAATGGTGTGGCATACTGCCTCATAACTCTGTGCACTCATTCAAGCAGTTCAGTGATCTAATTGAATCTATTTTTCACCATTTTGATCCTGAAGCACTTGATAAAAAATTGTTAAAACAACAGAAGGCCCCGCATGAATCACCTATGGATTTTTCGCAACGCTTCCGTCTATTCATGTTTGAAGCTCCGAAAAGTCAGATGAAATTCCAGTATCTCATGGACAAATTTGAATATTGCCTTACCAAATCACTCTGTCCTAAGATGAAGTTGAAGTTCAAACCCCACTCGGCATACTTCGGTGATGGAGTTGTGCAATCACAAGCGGACACAGTCACTGTCACAAGTGATTGTCTGCCTTCCCCTCATCAAACAACTCCACCACTGCAGAGTGATGTGGGAGAACATGTGCACACGTCTGTTCAATTGTCACATCCTCCCACCCTCACTACTCTCAATATCTGCATAGATTTGGTTGGGAAGCCCATGAGTTGTCATACACACTTGTTACCTCAACCTCCGTCTCCGCATTCTACTGATCCTCTAGATTGCACTGTCTTGTGTTCTTCTGTTCCAGACTCTACACCTGTTGTGAATGAGGATCAAGCCATCGACGGAGTTGATGTTGCACAACCAACCTGCGTTGTCATTCATGAAGAGTATGACTGAGCATCTAAGAATGAACCCGCGGTGAAGGATGACCTCCTTCTGTCCACACCTCCTCTGCTTTTTCCTGACATCGTTGGTGATTCTGTTATCTCTGATTTTCCTTGTGTAAATCCATCCATGGATGCATCTACTTCCAATCATTTGTAGAATGCACCAGATGTCAGTACATCATTTGACAGTGGAGAGGACAAATTCTTCATTAAACATCCACTTGATTTTTCATTTGCTTTTTCCGGAAACGCAGAGGGTGAACATTCTTGCTTCTCATCTACCCCTCTGTGTGATTCATCAAATCATGAGGATGCCAACAAACATCTTGAATTTTCTGATCTTGGTTATCATGATCTCTGTACTTCTTCATCTGATCACGATGTTGATTCACTCATTGTTAATCTGTCTAAGACACTGGTCTTCGATGATCTATCTATCGATGAAGTGGAAACCCCGCAGGTTGTTGAGGCACTTCAGCCTGAGCTGATGGTTATGTCAGGCCCTCGCTATCTTGAGGTTAGTTCCACTTCTAATCAGAAAATTTGTGAAACACTCGAGGCTCCTCATCACTCTCTGCTCCGCATTAAAGATCAACCAAACACCCAGATTTCGCTTCCTCCACTCAAATCGCATGATCCCATCGCTCAAGCTTTGGAGGAATCTTACACAGCAAGCGCGCTTGAAAATCATAGGTTGTTGGTATTTCTCAAGTTTGCTCGTATGTCATAGTACAAAGAGTGTGCATGTTTATCATCTGCATGCAGTGTGTCATAGCACCACGTTAAGTCTGCAGAATGTATGTCTTGTGCATTCACTCTTTTCTTTTCTGTGGATGTTTTAGAACTCAGAGCATGTTGGTTTTCATTATTGTATATTTTATGTTTGTTGATTTGCTTGACTGTGCTTCTCGCAAAACCATGTCTTCACCAACATGGGCCAGCCAATGCGCTGGTGGCTGCATTGGAAATATCACTTCACGTAAGTAGGCCCATGCATTGTTTAGCATAGGAGCAGGAGTAATGTTTTCTTCTTTGTGTTGCTTTGCTTTGCATTCTGGTTTGCATGTTTGCTTGCTTGCTTACTTGCTTTGGTTTGCTTGCTTGCTTACTTTTCTTACTTGTTTTTCTTTCACTTTACTTCTGCTTTTAGATTTATTTTTTTTCTTTCTTTGCTTGCTTGTACCCGTAGGTTAGCCTCTCGTGAAACTGTGTTTGGCTCTCGAGACAAGCCAAGAAATCTAAGAGGACTTGTACAACTATCAACATCTAGTTATTTGTTGTCCTCTTTCTTTATGATGAACTTTTTATCTTCAGTCAATGATGCCTTGATGGAAAATACATTTTGTTCAGAGTGAGTCTTGGTGAAAACACAATGCTTGTGCTCTAACTAGTACCACCTACTCTAGTCAGTTGTTTTGGGTTAACCCTTGTCAGCTCAATCAAGTAGAGTAAGGTGAGGGGGAAAACCTTAACAAGTATGTCAGAGGTATACATAACATACTTCTCTAAAGGAACAACCTCTTATGCTCTCAATAAGTCGGGATCCCTCTTTCGCCTCTGAAATAAATAAGTCCCTATGCACAGTTCTTTGAAAAATGAAAAATAAAAATATGAAAATTCCAAAAAAATTGCAGAGAGGGATGCAAGTAACTCTGCTGGAGTACTGACCAGGCTCGTTGGCAGCGGAGCGATGCTTGTGTTCCTGCGTGACTCTGCGGGGGTACTATCCAGGCCTGTTAGCAGCAGAGCAACACCAAAGATGAAACTTAAACTCTAACAGTTATATTACTTGTGCATCAATATACCCCTCATCCCCAATCGAAACAACTGAGTTGACTTGGTTTGGAATGTGTGCTAACTGATCAAGAGCATGGCAGGTGCTACATCTTTCAATCAAGTTAGTGTGGAAATCATGATGATCAAAGAATTGAACAATACTTCTGGAAGGGTTAGACTCGCTTTTCACGATACAAGGTCCATACAGAGAGCTGGAGTTCTACCAGTGTGTCACCAAGCATTGTAGCGGCTACAACCACCCTCAAAAATTTTGGCTCACATGCAAATTTCAAAGCCTACCTTGGATCCTGCAATCAATTATCCTTGGTCGCTTGCTGGTAAGCTGATGATTTCAAGCTCCCCTCCTTGATCTTAAGATTTGTCTATGTTCTCATCTTCATGCAGCATGAGTCATATTTGGGCATAGGGGTTGTTGTTTGTCATACAAAGGGAATGTTGTCTTGCTTCAAGGGTATTTGTATGCGTATGAGAGGTTTTCATCACATATACATGTTTCAGAGTCACCTCATCAACTTACATATTCTGGATGGTCTAGGTTGTGTCACAAAGTGTTCATGTGCGATCACAGTCAAGTCCTATCAATGTTTGCATATGTTTCACTGATCTCACACTTAGCCATTTTCCCAAGCAACCTAGCCTCATCTAGCTTTCCTGAACTGTGCGCTTTACTTCTGCAACCATTAAGATTCCTCCCTTTCCTACTGAAACCCCGCAATGTGCAGGGACACCAACCTCCCTTTCCTACTAAAACCCATAGCCCACAGAGGCCCTAGCCAGCACTGCTCTCCAGAAATGCACATAGCAGTCTAGCTGCATTGCACTCAGAAATTGCGCAGAGGTGTCCTCCCAAGACCCTTATCCCGTAGTAGTTCTTTGAGCCTCAAAACTGTGCAGTGGTGTCCAAATTATCTTATTGGTCTTGCATGAAAAAACTACGCAGACGAGCCTCCCGGGGCCTCATTCCGACAACAGTCACTATCCGCTGAAATTGCGTAGATCTACCTCTCAGTGACTACAGGAAAAGGTGACATGCTGAAATTGCTTCCAAGGAGTTGAGGAGAAGGACCAAGGAACCGAGTAATGGAAAAGATCAAGACCGCATGCAAACTCCATCAGATGCATGATCATCTTGAAGGTAAGTATGGTAAGTAAAGAACATCTTCCGAAGTACACCTCTTAGTTGAGTTTGCAGGACTGCTTGTCATTATCATATCATCCTGTCCTCAATAACATGCATGTGCACAAACATAAAAAGTCATCTCATGTGTTTCTTCTACATGTCTTGCTTCTTTTTCACTTGTTTGACCAACTTTTGTCTTCCACATTTTGATTGATATGTCATGCTTGTGACCTCGTTCTGGTAATTTTGAAGGTTGTGCTTGAACTATGTTCACCATGTACACATCTATCACACTCACACATAATGTTGTATGCACTGTCGTGAAAGCATCATTGCGATCGTTTAATGATCCATCACAAGCGTCATGCTTGCCGCTTGCACTGTCGGTCAGTCATGTTGAGTATATGTTGTCTTGATGGTTTGAGGCATCTTGTTGTCAACTCATGTTGAGTATATGTTGTCTTGATGGTTTGAGGCATCTTGTTGTCAACTCATGTTGAGTGTGTGTTCGCAAGGTAACATATGGACAAATTCACTCACTCACACACTTAGTCATTTTTGTTGAAGTTCTCACGACCGGATCACCTTCTAACAGCTGTACCTCCACCCTAGAATCAACTCGACTGACTGTCACCTATAACAACATAGAAGTGTCCAACAAGCCATTTCAATCTACACTAACTACAAGTTGATCAACCAACCCTCTTACTAGTCAACCAGAGAGTTTTACTAGGTAGTGACCCCGGGACTCACTCCCCTAAAAATTTGCACAAAAGCTGCAGACCTTTCCCACTCCACTGGCTAAGAAACTGCGTAGACAAGCCGGACAGACACCAAGTTCCCATCCCTATCTCCCCTCAAAAATTGCACAGTTTTTCTAACCAGCCACCTAGTCAGCCGGCTGACTGCTCACCCAAAAAACTGTGCAGATTTCTGAGCAAGCCCCTCAGCAGCCCAGCATCCCACTCAGCTCAGAAACTACGTAGAGGTGTTCAGTAGGTTAGCCTCCTAGCAATTGTGTAGTTTTTGTCTCCAGCAACCCCACAACCCACTACCATCTCCCTCTAGGAATTGCGCAGTTTTTGCTACCAAGCCATCCCGTAGCCCACTGCCAGCTCCCTCCAGGAATTGCATAATTTTTGCTGCCAAGCCTCCTGAAGCCCACAACCAACTCCCTCTAGGAATTGAGCAGTTTTTGCTTCTAAGGTCCTCTACTGCCCAAACTTCTTCCCTCCATAAATTGCGCAGATCTGCCCTCCAGCCGAGCCAGATCCCGTGGACAGTCACTTCTGATCTGGATCGTCCATCTTAGTCTCCTAGTGACCTCTGCGAAACTTTCACCAGCAATGCCTGGAGCTCGCATCCTAGTTTGAAACTTGCCCCGCATAGTTTCACAATCTTGTCCTCTCTCCTGGTCACCTGCATCCAAAAGCGAATGATGATGCATCATGGTAGATAAGGAGATTTATGGATTTGATGTCATCTCATCATGAGTGACTACAAATACAGTTACATGAATAGACATGACGCGACGATAGATGGGATGAACAAGGAGAGTACATGCAAAAGGATGTGTTCGCGAACGGATGAACGAACGATGCATGCGAGGAGATGTGTTCGCGAACAGACGACCATGCGAAGATGTGTTCCCAGACGGATGAACGAACGAACATGCAAGGATGTGTTCGTGAACGGACGGACGAGCGAACATGCGAGGAGATATTTTTGCGAATGGATGAACATGTGAAGCATGCCAAAGTACAAGAAAAGGAGCAACGTGCACATGCAACATCAAGCGAACCCAATGACCATTGAGGACTCTGCACACCTTGCCATGCAGAGGTGAAGTTGTGATACATCAAGAGGACATCCATCACTCAACAACGTTGTAGCTCAACACGCACACCACCACCAGCATGAACGTACGAGCACTGTCATGTTGAGTCGTGTCGACCACATCACTACTGTGGGCCATAGTGTTGTAAATCAATGTAATGAAATGTGGAAGTCCAAGAGACCCACTTGTAATTTGAAGAGTCATGTAAATTTGAAAAGTCATGAAAGTCAAACAGTCATGAGGGAATTCGAACAATCACAATGGCCAGTTTTACCCTTGGCTATAAATAGCCCTCATTTGTACATGCAAAGGACCTTTTCACCTTGGCTCCTCCAACATAGCCTTGAGACTCTATAATATTTTCTTTGAGGAACGAGCAGTAGCTTCAACACCCCGCCATCAGGGTTAGTGATGTAATGGTGCACCAATGTGTCTTGGAACTTTCGCTTAATTTAGAAGCCTGCTAACAGGCAACACATTTTCACACATGTGTTGTAACTATTTGTAAGATTAATCTTGAACACTTGTAATACATGTTGCTTTAACCTATGTTAAACAATTGAACTCATTCAGCTATTCTAATACATATATTTATGAAAATGTGTTGTATAAGTTGTTAACATTGTCCTGCCCATGTTGGTTACCTCCCCGAACATCAAACAAAACCTTTCACATAAACTTGTTATAACGACCGTCGCACTTGCACGGATTGCCCCATTGGGTGTTGTACATGCTATCTTCCTTTGTGTGTTGTGACTGCCACATCCGTGTGGATTTCTCTTCCGGAAGTTGTGCATGTCCTATTGTGTTGTGTGTCTCTGACAGATTTGGGACTTCCTCCCTTCTGACTGGAGACTCACTCCCACCCTCTCTCTTTGCTGTGAAAGAACCTTGACACAAGTAACACTAGCACTCACCAAGTACGTGAACCTCGTTGTTCAAAGACGAATCAGACCACTCTCACGTGCTGACAAGCAAGAGATAATGCATATCTTTAAGATAATGGAAACCAGGCTATTGTACCGGATGGGACTCCTACACCAAACGGTGTGAGGTCTAGTTGGGACTTCATACCGGGGAGATCCCCTAATGTTGGTGGGTCCAACACCGTCAACACAACCCAGGCACATACATTACATCATGAAATACAATAAATTCCACAGAATTCAAATGAAATTTGACTGATCCAAAACTTTGATGGGATGAGTGGAGTTGTCTCTAAGAATGATTTTCAAATTTGAATCCCTCTCTACCAAGTTAGAGAGAACTTCCTTGTAACCAAAGAAGTCATGAGTGGCCCCACTATCAACCAACGAACTATCCCACAAGTATGGAGGAGATGAACTAGTAAGAGTGGAAATAAGAATATATTCATATTGATTTGCAACATTACTTTCATACCTAGAGAATATTGACTTATTTTGTGGATGACGATCTTCTTCATGGTCACTTGGAGCATCTCTTCTTCCTCTATCATTTCTTCCATTTCGGTCATTCCTTCGATCATCTCTCCTTCTTTGATCATTGAACCTGTTGTTGCTTCTAGTATTATAATGTGGTCCATTGTTCTTCACAAGGCAATCTCAAGCATAGTGCCCTTTCTTATGACAATTGTAGCATTCAATGTTCACATATTCCTTTCTTCCACCATAATTTTGAGGAGGAGGCTTCCTTGAATTTGATTGAACTTCTTTCCCTTTCTTCTTCTTCTTCTCATGATAAATGTATGCAGCGGGTTCTCCTCCTTCGTGCTTTTGAATTCTTCCTCTTGCTATCACCGTTGACTCTTCTTTAGTAAGCTTTCCAACAATTTCATCAAATGAAGGGGGGACATTTGTGTTGCTTATAGTAGTGATGATGATCCAGGTGGATATTGGTGGCCACCCACCAATTCCACTTGGACCCCCACCATTGTTTTTTTCAGTTTCCTTATTTGTAGCACAATTTACTATTTTTGGCAGTTTTTTCAGGTCCTGAACTTTCGGAGCCGTTTTGAGGCCCTAAACGACATTTTTTGGGAAAACTGAGAGCAACATGGGTTCGTGGACTAATGTTGCTCTTCCCAAAGTTGTAGTCCTTGGATAGATATTTCTAACGAGGTATTGTGCGCATCAAATGGAGATCGTATGCCAAAGTTACGACCTTGGGAAGTTGATGTACCAATTTACCCAAAACGGGACCCATAGTTTGGCGCTTCATCTCCTAGGGTTAGGGTTTTGGATGTTTAGGGTTTTCCATTGTTTCTCAACAATAAATAGGCCTTCGAGCCTCATTGTAAGATAGTTCAGAGGAAGGCAGTCACCACATCTCTCCTCAGAGATAAGCTACCATCGCCCGAGCTAGTTTATTTCCATTTCTGTTTGTAAGCATATTTCAGTATTTTACATTAATGAAATGCAGTATTATTTCTGTTGTATCTCTGTATTTATGGTTATATCTGTAATTTTTTTCGTTCTTGTTTAAATCTGGATCAGTGGTATCAGAGCATGTTATGAAACCAACTTACAAAAAGATAGAAAAGAGAGATCAACGCCTTAGAATTCAGCCTCTTCGAGGGGGCAACCTCCTTTACATTACACAAATGAGAAATTCTGGGATGATTCAAATGACAAAACCTCCTTTCTATATATAGGAGTCTAAGGAGTCACAATATAACCCAACCGACCTAACAATAATAATATAAAGCCACAAAAATAACAATAGAGGGATTCTATGGGGCACAGTAATAACAATATGGGGACAATAGGGGCACAACAATATTAATAAGGGATACAACTACAATAGCAATGGGGTAATCACTAGTATTATAGGGACCCAACATGCCCCTCTACTTCAAAAAAGTGTTGTCTTCAATGCTTGAGTAGCGGATAAGTTCTTCCACTTGATAAGATACTCCGAAATTGATCGATTTCATAACTGTCGAGTTCTTGTTTCTGTGACTACTTCTGGTTCCAATATAATTTTTCCTTCCTCGTCAAGTTCTGGCAATATTGTTTGAACTGGGAGCTTGTCACCTATAACCTTCTTTAAACATGAAACATGGAAAACTGAGTGCAATCGAGAAGTTGTAGGAAGCTCCAATTTGTATGCCATAGTACCAATCTTTTGCAACACCTTGTATGGACCATAATACTTTGGTGATAATTTATTATCCTTCTTAGCTTGCTTAAGGGAAATTTGCTTATATGGTTGTAGCCGTAGGAATACCCAATCACCTACATCAAAACTTCTTTCGCTGCGATGTTGATCTGCCTGTTGTTTCATTCTATTATGTGCCAACACGAGGTTATCCTTTAAGAGTTGGAGGACTTGTTGTTGATGTTCGATGTGATGTTCCACTGCTTGAACCTTAGAATTTTCTCTTAAATATGATGTGATGAATGGTGGTTGATATCCATAAAGTGCCATAAATGGAGTCATTTTTGTTGTTGTATGGAAGGAAGTGTTATACCACCATTTAGCCAGAGGCAACCATTTGACCCATTGTGTATGTTTATCAGATACAAAGCAACGAAGATATCCTTCCAAACATTTGTGTACTATCTCAATTTGCCCATCAAATTGAGGATGATAAGATGAGCTATGAGCTAACTGAGTACCAAGACAAGAAAATAATTTTGTCCAAAAATTTCCAGTGAAAATGGGATCTCTGTCACTTACAATAATCTTTGGGTTTCCATGTAGCTTTTGAATTGTTTCCATAAATGCAGTAGAAACTGTATTGGCTTTAAATGGATGTGATAATGCACAAAAGTGTGCATACTTGGTAAGTCTGTCAACTACCACCATGATGACACTCTTTCCCTCATATTTGGGTAAACCTGTGATAAAATCCATTGAAACTTCCTCCCAACATTGGCTTGGAATGGATAAAGGTTGTAATAGACCCGGTGTCTTAATTGTTTCAAATTTATTTTGTTGGCAAACCAAACATTCCGCCACAAACTTTTGAATATCTGATTTAAGGGCCTCCCAAATAAATTCCTTCTTAACCCTGTGGTAAGTTTTTAAAAATCTTGAGTGCCCTCCTAAGGGAGAAGTGTGCAATTCCATAAGAATCTTTTGTTTTAGCTGGGAATTCTTACAGAGGTATAAGCGATATTTGTACCATAACGAATCATTTTGCCAGCTAAATGTATCAGACGTACTGGAGTCTTGTTGTAACTTTCAAATAAGTGCCCACACTTCTTCGTCATTCTTCCATTCCTCCCTTGCTTCGTTTATCCAATCTGGTTGGATAATAGAAATGGCGCACAACAATGATTCCACATCCTCATCCTTTCTTGAGAGTGCATCTGCCACCACATTTTGCTTCCCTTTTTTGTAGATGATTTCAAAGTCATAACCCAACATCTTTGTGATCCACTTTTGTTGCTCCTCAGAGGATAATATTTGTTCTAAAAAGTATTTAAGGCTATCATGATCCGTTTTTACCTTGAAGTGTCTTCCCATTAGGTAGGGTTGCCATTTCTTAAGTGCATGGAGTATTGCCAACATTTCCTTCTCATAAATAGCTTTGTGTAAAAGCTTTCCCTTGATTGGATGACTTTCAAAAGCAATGGGTCTTTCATCTTGCATTAAAACAGCACCAATTCCATTTCCTGAAGCATCACATTCCACAATAAAGGTTTTTGTGAAGTCTGGTGTAGCTAAGACCGGTGCTTGGCACATTGCCTCTTTAAGATGTTCGAAGGCCTTTGTTGCTTCTGGAGTCCATGAAAATGCATCTTTCTTCAATAATGTTGTTAGAGGTGCTGCTATTCTCCCATAATTCTTAACAAACTTGCGATAATACCCTGTCAACCCGAGAAATCCTCACAGATGCTTTATGGATGTGGGGATTTTCCATTCCTTAATGGCTTTAATTTTGCTAGGGTCTACCTTAACTCCTTCATGAGATACAATATGACCCAGATATTCCACCTCTTGTACTCCAAAGAAACATTTGGATCTTTTTGCATATAATTGTTTCTCCTCCAATAGTTGTAGCACCCCGTCAACATGTTCAACATGATCCTTCCAAGACTTGTTGTAGATTAGTATATCATCAAAAAATACTAACACAAATTTTCTAAGGAATGGTTTGAAAATTGAATTCATCAAACCTTGAAATGTTGAAGGTGCATTGGTAAGGCCAAAAGGCATGACCAAAAATTCATAATGACCCTCATGAGTTCTAAATGTTGTTTTCAGAATGTCTTCAGTCTTCATTCTGATTTGATGATATCCTAAACGAAGATCCAACTTGGTGAAGTAAATTGATCCATGCAATTCATCCAGTAATTCATCAATGACAGGAATGGGAAACTTATCTTTAATAGTGAGCTTGTTGAGCTCCCTATAATCCAGACACATGCGCCATGATCCATCCTTCTTGTGCACCAATACTACTGGAGCAGAGAAAGAACTTTGACTCGGTTGAATTATACCAGCCTCTAGCATTTCTGCAACCATACGTTCAATTTCACTCTTTTGGGCATAGGGATATCTGTACGGCCTGATGTTTGGAGGAACACTTACTGGAATCAGATGAATAGCATGATCATGATCACGAATAGGTGGGAGACCTTTGGGAGTCTCAAATACCTTGGAATGATTGTCCAAGGCTTTTTGGAGATCTGGAGAAATAGATGATTCCAATGTGGAAACATCTAGCGAACATAATTGTGCAATTACACCTCTTTGTTCCTTTTTTAGAAGCTTTGTCATACCATTAGAGCTGATTATCTTTCCCGGTTTCCCTGCAATACCCCTTAATTCAACTTCCTTTCCTTCCACAAACATTTCATGAAAAGTTCTTGAAAATTAAAAGCTATTGTACCCAAGGATTGTAGCCATTGGACTCCTAGTACAACATCAGCACCTCCCATTGGAATGGAAAGCATTGGGCTAGTCAATACATATTCTCCCATGGATAGCTTGATATTATGGCACTTTCCAGAGCAATTTATTGTTCCTCCATTTGCAACCATCACTTGACACTCTGGTGCTGGATATAAGAAGCAATTCAATTCTTTTGCTACCTTACAATGAATAAAATTGTGGGTACTTCCTGAATCAATCAACACTATTACCTTTTTCTTCTTGATTTGTCCTTCTATCTTGATGGTTTGAGGAGTGGTAATTCCCGCCAATGCATTACAAGATATGGTCGGATTCATTTCTTCTTTATCTAGGCTTTTTTCTTGGAGTATATCCTCTTCTTTTGACCTTTCTTGCTCCTTTTCTTCTTCCTCTTCACAATCTATGTAGAATAATTTCTTCTCAGCACACTTATGACCTTTAGTGTATTTGCTATCACAACTGTAACAAAGCCCTTTTTCTCTTTTTTCTTCCAATTGTTGTGGTGTAAACCTTATAGGTTGTGGAAGACTAGGGGCAACAACACTTCCATCTTTATAGTTGTGAGTGGTATGCTTCCTGGTTGCCATAATTTTGCTTTCCATTTTTCTTGCTAACCTGAATGCCTTCTCTAATGAATCAGGTTCCCAAAGGTGAACATCATGTTGGATATTATCCTTTAAATTCCCTATGAACACATCAATCCTATGCTCCTCTGGAATATTTTTTACCCTTATGTTCAATTTTTGGAACTCCTCAATGTGCTCCATTATTGAACCCTTTTGTTTGAGACTTATCAATTGGCTAAAAAAAGTGTTGCTTTTTGTATCCTCATAATGTGCTGTCAATTCTTCCGTAAAAATTGCCCAAGTGATCATTTGTTTACGAGAGAAAAGCCATTAATACCATACAAACTGATTTGGTTCCAAATATAAAGTTGCAATACGTACCTTTTGTGTGTTTTGCACATTATTGAGATCGAAAAATTGCTCCATCTGTAATATCCATGTTGCAGGATCCTTGCCATCAAACTTCCTCATATAGATTTTTGGAATATGGTGGGTCTTCGATCCAACATTAGATTCTATGAAATCATGATTAACATTTCTTTTGTTCTCATCATGAATTTCCTTTACTACCCTTTCACCATTAGTGACCATTTCTTGTAGCAACTTATTCATATTTATCTTCAATTCTTCCATCTTATCATCCATGCCATCAATTTTAGCATCCATGCCATTCATCTTAGCTTCCATGACATCCATCTTAGCTTCTACACCTTTCTTTAAAAAATCCATCTTAGCTTCTACACCTTTCTTTAAAACATCCATCTTAGCTTCTACATCTTTCCTTAAACCATCCATCTTAGATTCTATTGCTTTTTGTGCAAGTGACTCTTGTTGCACTTGGTCTCATAATTTTGATATATCATGTTGCATTTCTTCCTCTTCTTCATGAGTCATGCTAGAGCTTTCAGGTTTCTTACTAGGTGTTTGCATTTTCTTTCCTCAGGGCATCAATTACCGATTCAAACTAATTTTTCAAACCAAGCTTATGCAAAAAAATTAAAAAAACTACACACCTTTTTTCACTTTGTAGAAGATTGATATTGGATCTGATGTATCTCTGCAATTTCGGATCATCCAGTTCTAAAATTACGACCTATAGTAGTCCTCTGTGTCCTCTTTCCAATGCCACCAGTCTGATCCAAATTGGATTCTCCAAGGAATAGTTATGCACAATCTCCCAAGATGACCTGATTATAGACTAATTCAGTAGAGTGAACTTGTACGACATGCCATGAGTCATTGTTTCGACCTTTGGCTCTGAAAAATATATACAAGAAACTACAATCCGTCCTCTTTCTGTACCTTCTTACGAAATTTTAATCCGATGCTCAGAGAGAAAGTTATGACGATTTTCCCCAGGTCACCTATTTGGAATGTAATTCAGGAGTTTGCAAAAAGACCAACTTCCTCAGATCATATCTCCGCAAATATAGCACAAAAAGATCTGTAATTTGGACCCAAGATTCAACGCAATTTCTTCTCAAATGGGTTTTTTTTTTAGCTTTTGAAACGTCTCAGAAAAAAAGTTATAGTGAAAATTCCACGATGACCTGTTTGGAGCAGCGAAACCCTAGAATCCAAAGATCTGATACCAAATGTTATGAAACCAGCTCACAAAAAGATAGAAAAGAGAGATAAACACCTTAGAATTCAACCTCTTCGAGGGGGAAACCTCCTTTACATTACACAAATGAGAAATTCTGGGATGATTCAAATGACAAAACCTCCTTTCTATATATAGGAGTCTAAGGAGTCACAATATAACCCAGCCGACCTAACAATAATAATATAAAGCCACAAAAATAACAATAGAGGGATTCTATGGGGCACAGTGATAACAATATTGGGACAATAGAGGCACAACAATATTAATAAGGGATACAACTACAATAGTAATGGGGTAATCACTAGTATTATAGGGACCCAACAGAGCAGTCTACTCTTTCTCTGTTTTTCTTTGCATGTCCCCAACGAGGTCGGGATATAAGGAGTTAGGGCTTGAATTGGTCGAACCTTTGCAAGACCAGCCTCGCAAATCCCGACGGCCTCCCATGGAGGATGAAAATAAAGACAAGGGGGTGGGAGATCCTATCAAAATCTTACTCGAAGAGGCCCTCGAGCGACAAAGGAATGTGATGATGGAAAACTTTGCCCAGATCCTTCAGCGGCTACCCAGGGGCGACACATCTACTTCCAGCAGCTACTCTGGAAGTGCCACACCCTTTAAGGTACAAGTTAACTTTGACATTCCCATATTTTAGGGTTAGATAGATGCAGACGTTGTAGATAAATGGTTAAAAATGCTAGAAGGGTATTTTTTGTTCATGATTTTTCTGGTCGGGAAAAGATTACTTTCTCTCTTCTCAAAGTCGCCCCCCACGTCAAGGACTGGTGGGAAACCTACTGTGAGCAGAAGGATGAAAGTATGGCCTCACTTTTTTCAACCGTACCCACTTGGAATTCATTATGGAATGCCATCAAGGAGCAGTACTACCCTGTCAAAAGCTATGAGGATAAATACATAAAGTGGACCACGCTACAGCAGGGAAGGGACTAAGACGTGCTGAAGTTTACCAATATTTTTCATACCCTTCGCACAAAGTTGGGTATCAAGGATTCTAAGTTGCATTTGGTACTCAAATACTGTGGCTACCTACACAGGTACATCCAGGACGAGATGGAGTTCCTAGACATCTCCTCACTCGGCACGGCGTACCAATACGCTATCAAGATCAAGCATAAGTTTAAACAGAAGAAGCGAGACTTTGGATCTACAAATCCAAAGCAAGGGAAAGGTGCCCCCAAACTGCTGAACAAAGGACAAAGCCAAGGTGGGGTGGCCCAGGACAATCCGCCAAAGCCGCAAGCAAATAACAACACCGCGAAGCCGAAGAAGGACACGGGAAAGTGGTGTGAATTCCATAAGAGATCCACTCACAACACAAGTGAGTGTCGGGCCAAGCAATCACTGGTGGCCGAGCTAAAGCATTCGGAATCAGATGCATGTTCAGACCCTGAGTCAAAACCCGATAAGGGGAATGACAAAGGGAAGCAGATTATCAATGTGGAGCCCAACGCCATCGTTTCCACTACAAAGATCCAGAAGGAGGAACCCGAAGATCCAGAGGAGGAGGAGCACCTCTTCCACTCCCAGATGTGGGTAAAGGGCTCCCCGCTATAGTTCATTGTCGACAGCGAGAGCCAAAAGAACCTCATTTCGGTAGAGGTCTTGAAGTGGTTAGGCTTACCGACCGTAGCACATCCACAACTGTACACCATCTAGTGGCTTCACCAAGGACGGGATCTTCGCGTGAGCCAGCAGTGTCACCTTCCATACAACATCAAGCCCTTCATGGATGAGGTATTGTGTGATGTTGCTCCCCTTGATGTTTTTGATGTATTATTAGGCCAACCATACTTGTGGAAGCGACATGCTGTATATGAGTCAAGGCCTCGTGCTGTTATTGTTACTTTGGGAAATAAGTTGTATAGGATACTGGAGGTAGCACCGCCTACCGCCATCTCTTTGGTTACTACAAAAAAATGCAGTAAGATCATTTCCAAAACCGGGAAATTTGTTTTCCTGATGATACGCCCTCACGTAAAGAAGAAGACGGTGGCCATGACCTCCAGACAGGGCCCCTCCACACGACAACTACAGATGGACAAGGTCATGGAGGATTACGAGGACATCTTCACCTCCCCCCGCAGGGGTTCCTCTACACTGTCAGGTCAAGCACTCCAGCGATCTCACCCTAGGTGCATTGCTGCCAAATGGACCAATCTATCGGCGCTTCATTCTGGAGAACAATGAAAACAAGAGGTAGATTCAGGAGCTGTTGCAGATGACCAAGTTCATCGCCCTGTGGGAGCCCAATCGTGTTGATACAAAAGAAGGATGGGACTTGGAGACTCTATATTGACTATCGGGCACTGAACAAGGTCACTGTCCAGAATAGGTACCTGATCCCACAGATTGATGACCTTCTGGACTAGTTGAAGGGGAAAAATATTTCAGCAAGATCGATTTGAAGTTAGGATATCACCAGGTTCCAATCGAACCCTCCGATGTGTGGAAGACTGCCTTCAAAGCCAAGGAGGGCCTTTTCGAATGGTTGGTTATGCCTTTCAGGTTGACGAATGCTCCTGCAACCTTCATGAGGCTAATGGATGACATCTTGTGGCCATTCACCAACGAATTTGTAGTGGTATACTTGGATGACATGCTGATCTTCAGCTAGAGTTGGGAAGAGCACCTCCACCACATCCGACAGGTTCTCCAAACACTACGGCAACATAAGTTATGTGCCAATTTGGAGAAATGCACTTTTGGCATGACCCAAGTTCAGTATCTGGGATACATTATTGATGAACAAGGGGTGCATGTGGATCCAGCCAAGATCCAAGTCATTCGGGATTGGACATCTCCAACCACTCTGACAGAGCTCCGCAGCTTTCTGGGTCTTGTCAACTTCTATTGCAGGTTAGTGTTGGGATTTTCTCATATCACTTGGCCCTTGAGTCAAGTCACCAAGGGAGGAGTGAAAGAAAAAATATTTTGGTCTGAATCTCAACAGAAGGAATTCATAGAGTTGAAACATCGCCTCTGCTCGGCACCAGTTCTCGCATTACCAGACTTGCAACAACCATTTGAGATCAAGACAGATGCCTCTAACTATGCTATTGGGGCAGTCCTTACTCAACATGGGCATCCAGTGGCATATCACAGTGAGACACTTTTAGACACAGTCCGGAAGTATCCCACTTATGACAAGGAGATGTATTCCATTGTGCAGGCCTACCGACAATGGAAGCATTACATTTTGGGGAAGGAAACGGTCACCCACACAAATCACCGGCCCCTGTAGTTCATACAGACACAAGGGAAGTTGTAGAATGATCACCATCAGAAGTGGTCCACATACCTACAACAGTTCCATTTGAATATCAAGTACAAGAAGGGCAGTACCAATAATGTTGCAGATTGCCTCAGTCGACCACCGATCATGGCGTTAACCACCGTGCTCAACTCTTGTGGGCATGAGACTTCTGATTGGCCACTTATCTACAAAAGCGACCCAAAATTTAGCCACACATACTAGACACTCTTGGAGGGTCAGAATGTTCTAGATTTTCACCTCCAGGATGCCTTGTTATGCCACCTGGGTCACCTTTGTGTTCCTTCAAGTGAGCATGCCAAGATGATTTGGGAAGCACACTATAGTCGGGCTACTGGGCATTTTGGGGTCAAGAAAATGGTGGCAGTACTACAGAAGTATTTCTATTGGCCGAATCTTCGACAGGATGTCGAAAAGTACATCAGATCCTACACTACCTATGTCATTGCCAAACTGACCATCAAGAAGCAAGGCCTCTATACTCTGCTGCCCACCCCTAGTCAACCTTGGGAATCCATATCCATGGATTACACGTCGGGCATTCCTTCTACTAAGCATGGAAACGACTGTGTTTTTGTGGTCGTTGACAGGTTCTCAAAGCTGGCCATTATGGCGGCCTGCAAGAAGAATATCACAGCAGAAGCCACTACTAAACTCTTCTTTGAACGAGTGTGGGTACACCTTGGGATCCCATAGTCTATCATCTCAAATCAGGACAACAGGTTCGTCAGTAGATTTTGGTGAAGTCTCTAGTCGATGTTGGACACCAAACTCACTAAGTCCACAGACTTCCATCCCCAAACTGATGGCCAGACAGAGGTTGTCAACAAGATGATCGTACACATTCTGTGCATGTACAACTCAAAGCATCCATACACATGGGATGAGATCCTCCCTTATGTTCAGCACAGCTATAACCAGGCTCTCCACAGCTTGATTGGCCACAACCCTTTTCAGGTGGGCTTGAGATTCTAGCCATTGTGTCCAATTGATGTGGCCATGCCATTTGCAGCTACTCAGGTAGATTCGGCTCATTTCCAATATGAAACAGATAAGGCAAATAGCTTCATTGAGTACATCCAACATATCCGATAGCATGTCCACGAAATTTTGGAGAAATCAAATGCCAAGTACAAGTAGCGACATGATCAACATCGGGTGCCACACAAGTTTCAGGTGGGCGACAAAGTTTGGTTGTATTTGCAAAGGAACGCCTTACCGAAGCCTATCAAAAACTTAGACCACTCTGATATAGTCCTTACACCATTACCAAGGCTATGGGAGGCAATGCATTTGAGCTCAACATTCCCCCATTCCTTGGCCTGCACCTAGTGTTCAATGTGGACCGCCTTCGACCATACTTTCCACCATTACTAGACACATCCGACATTGCAGAACAACTCACACCAACAGAGTTAAATCCAAATTGCGTGGGCTCGCAGATCAAGCACACTCACCAACAGAAGATTCAACTGTATCGAGTTGTTAAAGCAGGCCAACTCCTTCACTAGGGCAAGTGGCTCACCAGGGACCAAGTTCAGCAAAAGTTTCCTCATCTCATGGAGGAACTCAACGCAATGGGGACCATTGCTTCCTAAGGGGGGAGGAATGATCTAGGTGGATATTGGTGGCCACCCGCCAATTCCACTTGGACCCCCACCATTGTTTCTTTCAGTTTTTCAGTTTCCTTATTTGTAGCACAATTTACTATTTTTGGCATTTTTTCGGGTCCTGAGCTTCCGGAGTCATTTTGAGGCCCTAAATGACATTTTTTGGGGAAAAATGAGAGTAACATGGGTCCATTGTCTAATGTTTCTCTTCCCAAAGTTGTAGTCCTCGGATAGATCTTTCTAACGAGATATTGTGCGCGTCAAACGGAGATTTTATGCCAAAGTTACGGCCTCGGGAAGTTGATGTACCAATTTACCCAAAATGGGGCCCATAGTTTAGCGCTTCATCTCTTAGGGTTAGGATTTTAGACGTTTAAGGTTTTCCATTGTTTCTCAACAATAAATAGGCCTTCGAGCCTCATTGTAAGACAGTTCAGAGGCATGTAGCCACCACATCTCTCCTCAGAGATAAGCTACCATCGCCCAAGCTAGTTTATTTCCATTTCTGTTTGTAAGCATATTTTAGTATTTTACATTAATCAAATGAAGTATTATTTTTGTTGTATCTCTGTATATATGCTTATCTCTGTAATTTCTTGCCTTCCTGTTTCAATCTGGATCAGATGAATGTTTCCCAAATAGGAGGGAGACCTCTTAGAGTCACGACCACCAATTCCCTGTCAGGTTCAACTTCTCCAACTCTCAAAGTAGGAAGTCATCTTAACTTTGAATAGATCAGCTCTTCAACTTTCCAAATATGAGTGCTTCAAGGCTTGTCATTGTCTTTCACCTTAGCTCTGATACCATGTTAATTTTCAGATTGTTCTATGTTGTATCAATTACTTTAGCCCAATTCCAAAATTCAATTAACAATATTTCTAATTACAATTAGTCTTTCCATTCATCAACAATAATTGAAGATAGAACAATATATGCAATGACAAAGAAGACAATCAACACATCAACAAGAGACACCATATTTAGTCAAAGACCAGGGAAAAAACCCACTAGGGGGAAAATCCTTTGAAAATTTTCTTTTATTAGATTGTCATAAAAATTTCAGCAAAGAGTACAATCAGCCCAATTGATGAGCCTCATCATTGAGTAATTATATGGGCCTTAATTGGCCTTAATTCACCTCCTAGCTTAGTCAAACCAACTATTCTCACAACTTATTGCATACTTTTGATTATATTTTGTTTATGAGATGAGTTAGAGTTGGATATTTGGCTTTGTGGTCTAATGTGCATGTAATGCAAGAACAAAGGATGAATGCAAGGAACTATGGCAAAGATAAAGGATAAAAGGATAAATGCAAGGAACTATGGCAAAGACCTTGGTCAAAACTCGAATGGGACAAGGGAGAGTAACTATAGGAGGTAAATCCTCCTCATTTACTACCCCTCCATTCGAATATTCCTCCATCGGCTTGGAGTGCAAACAACCATCACTTTGAGACTAGAAGACAGTCGAGCAAGTGAAAAGGACAGAAACCAATTTATCAAATGTATAAGTAGAGAGGCTTAGGACCTCATTAGGATTCAGACTTCTATTGTAAAAACTTTGCTTTATTTCTGAGCTACAAGACTTGTGACAGTTTGTTCTGTAATCCATGGTTTTCATAATGAGAATGAGTTCTGTTTAAGCCAACTCTAAGTTAACTCAGAGGGCTGAAGCTCTTGGGTTAGGGCCCGACCCGAGCAACCAAAGCTCCTCTTTACTGTACATATATGCTAGCATAGAGTTCTGTTCTGTTTATTTGCTTAAGTAGTTTTATGGTTTTCACTGTTTATTTGCTTAAGTAAGTTGCACTTTCATTACAACAATATAGCATAGATTATTCATGGTTTTCCTATTCATCTGCTTCAGTAGCTGCATTTGTTGTAGTTTACTTCCATTTATGCCTTCTTTCAGTTCATAGGTTAGTTAGAGGAAAAATATCACTATCAGGTTGTGCGCAGGTGTCTCGGCCTCATCTCCTCCCTCTGGGACCATGACTTGAGGAAGAGACCCTTCAGCAACCCCAAAAACACAGGTTTCTGGTTCTCGCATGAGCTATGGAGTTCACTGTTTGATGCAGTTATTTGTTCACCCGCACTGGTTTTTCTGTCATTTTCCTTTAAAAACCTCCTTCAGCACATTCTTCATGCATCGCTTCCTCGTCGTCCGATCTGCAACAAACCTTCACAATCACCATCTGATCCATTATTTTTCCCAACTGCCACTTACTTTATGCACTTTAAGTCCCCACCGTCGATTTTCCTCGCCTGATTCGACAACTATCGCTTCACCCGATCACCAATTAGCTTGGTCGATATCCACCGTTGATCAGCCCCGCCTGATCCGACGGTTGTCGCTTCACCCAATCACCCACTAGCTTGGCCAATCTCCATCGTTGATTAGCCTCACCTGATCCAACAGCTATCGTGCAATCTCGCGCGGATTAGTGCACGGTCGTTATCTACCCAAGAGCACGTGAGAAAAGTGGTTTTCTCATGCTACGTGTCGCATAGTTAGGATAATCACGTGAAATTTCAAAATACATCTTACAGCCTGAAGGGCGCGCAAGAAACTACTTACCGCTTTAGAAACCTGCTCCATCATTTCTGCACGTTTCTTTTTCCCGCGATAAGATCTCAGTCGTTCATCGTGTGCGTTCATCCTGTTCACCCATCTAGTCACTTAATCCACGCGATAAGATCTCAGCCATTCATCGCGTGCGTTCATCCTGTTCACCCATCTAGTCACTTAATCCGCGCGATAAGATCTCAGTCGTTCATCGCGTGCGTTCATCATGTTCACCCATATAGTCACTTAATCCCTGCTATTAGATCTCGGCCATTCATCTACTTTATTACCTTGTTCGTCCATCCATTCACTTAAGCCTTCGCGATACGATCTCCACCATTCATCCTGTTCATCCATTTATTCGCTTAAAGCCCCGCGATAAGATCTCCATCATCCATCTTATGTTCGTTCATCGATCCAATTGTCCCTAGGCACTACTGCATCCCTACATCCTCCTTTCACCAATTTCGATCTCCAACTGCTTTTTCTGCTTGAAAACCGATTGAGCTTAGTTTCTTTGCTTGCAACTTAGGATAGTTTGATGCTCTTTACTTCTACAACTTAGATAATAGCCTTAAGATTAGTGATTGTTTTAGAAATTCTGCTTAGCATGCTTGTTTAATTGGTTAGTTAGGTTATGGCGTGGTTTATCATTACATGATGTTTTCTTCAATACTACAGTAGAAGTAGCTCTCCCTTAGGACAGATTTGCTCTTCTTCCATCAAAGAGTTAAGCTTCTTTTGACCCTATAGAAATCTGGCTTGGAACCCCTGGGGTCTCTTGCTAGATGAGCAGTGACAACAGGCAGTACCTTCACTTTTACTTGTGCATATAGCACTGTCACCTCCAAGTTTGTACGAACCCCGGGTTGATAAGTAAAGTTGGTAGCCCTAGGAGTTGCAGCATTCTTGTTGCAATACCTAGGCTCATCACTTTTTGGCGCCATTGCCGGGGAGGTGTCTAAGTAGAAGTAATTACTGCTTTCTTCTATTTTCTAGTCTCCAACTTTCTTTTCTTCTACTTCTAGTCTTCAATTTTCTTCCATTAGTTTATTTCTGCAAAAGTAATCTAGTAGCTTCCTTTCTTTCATTTGTCATTAGCTGCTTTCCTTTCCATTCTGCAAGAACTTTCTAGCTTTAAAGAAAATCTTACAAAAACCAACCCAAAAACATTTCCTTTCATGCCTCGTAGGAATAGGGACAATTAAGGGAAATTCTTATCAAATACCCCCACTGCATCCAACAGTCAACCTTCTTTCTTCTTCAATGACGATGAATTGGAAGACCCTTTAGGTGAGCAACCTTACCTATTTGTGGAACCTATAGGAAAAGAAGAAGAGGAAGAACCCATTCCTACTGAACCAATGGCTGAAAACCGAAATGACAGAGGAATAGAGAGAGAATTGAGGGCGCCTTCCCCATCAGGGAGACCAATGGGGACACTAAGATGAAGAATATAAGCCCCTCTGCTCTACCTCATTTCCATGGCCTAACCACAGAGGACCCTGACACTTTCCTATTTGAGTTTGTTGTTATATGCTAAACCTATGACCATACAGATGATGAGAAAAAGTTAAAAATGTTTCCATCTGCCCTCAAGGATGCAGCATTGTACTAGTTCATGGGTTTACCTAGAGATAGCATCACAACTTGGGCTCAGATGCAATAGACTTTTAACAACAAATATAGGGACTACTGTAGGTCAAAGGATACTAAATAAGAGATTTTCAGGATGACCATAGGCCAGGATGAATCCTTAGAAGACTATGAAGAAAGATTCTAGCTCAGTTACAAAAGGGCCAGGTGCACACTTGACCCTGAGTCACTAAAGTTGGTCCTGCTTAGAGGAGTAAGGGAGGATCTTCTGGATACCTTACATATGATAGCAAGAGGAGATGTCTACCAATTACCCTATGAGGATATTAAGACTGTATTTAGAAACCATTCTAGGGCAACCAGGAAAAAGGGTAGGGGTAGTCAACCTATGGCTAGTACATCATCCTCCAACTTATCCATCAAGGGTGAAATTGGAAATATGCTGGAATATTTCAAAAGTGATATGCTGCAAACCCTTGCCTTGCATTTAGACACCATGAACATCAAAAGGAAGCAAGAGGAAGCAGAGAGAGCCTTGGCCATCTTTTGTCATAGATGCACCAGGAGGCATCCTATAAATGAATGTCCATTGAACTGTATTAAGATTTGCTCAATCTGTGAAGAAAACCACTCCATAGACAAGTTCCCTTCTTTACCTGGACTCAAAGTTGTCTATCAAGGAGCTGAAGGTGTCACGGAGTAGCTTTGCTACATCAACCAAAGAAGATGTTATGAAACCAGCTCAAGAAAAGATATAAAAGATAGATCAACACCTTAGAATTCAGCCTCTTCGAGGGGGCAACCTCCTTTACATTACATAAATGAACAATTCTTGGATGATACAAATGACAAAACCTCCTTTCTATATATAGGAGTCTAGGGAGTCACAATATAATCCAGCCGACCTAACAATAATAATATAAAGCCACAAAAATAACAATAGAGGGATTCTATGGGGCACAGAAATAACAATATGGGGGTAATAGGGGCACAACAATATAAATAAGGGGTATAACTACAATAGTAATGGGGTAATCACTAGTATTATAGGGACCCAACATGCCCCTCTCCTTCAAAAAAGTGTTGTCCTCAACGCTTGAGTAGTTCTGGATACTTCTGCATAAAATTCTCATCCTCCCATGTGGAATCTTCAGCGGATAAGTTCTTCCACTTGATAAGATACTCTGAAATTGATCGATTTCGTAGCTGTCGAGTTCTTGTTTCTGTGACTGCTTCCGGTTCCAATATAATTTTTCCTTCCTCGTCAAGTTCTGGCAATATTGTTTGAATTGGGAGCTTGTCACCTATAACCTTCTTTAAACATGAAACATGGAAAACTGGGTGCAATCGAGAAGCTGCAGGAAGCTCCAATTTGTATGCCATAGTACCAATCTTTTGCAACACCTTGTACGGACCATAATACTTTGGTGATAATTTATTATCCTTCTTAGCTTGCTTTAGGGACATTTGCTTATATGGTTGTAGCCGTAGGAATACCCAATCACCTACATCAAAACTTCTTTCACTGCGATGTTGATCTGCCTGTTGTTTCATTCTATTTTGTGCCAACACGAGGTTATCCTTTAAGAGTTGGAGGACTTGTTGTTGATGTTCGATGTGATGTTCCACTGCCTGAACCTTAGAATTTTCTCTTAAATATGATGTGATGGATGGTGGTTGATACCCATAAAGTGCCATAAATGGGGTCATTTTTGTTGCTGTATGGAAGGAAGTGTTATACCACCATTCAGCCAGAGGCAACCATTTGACCCATTGTGTCTGTTTATCAGATACAAAGCAACGAAGATATCCTTCCAAACATTTGTTTACTATCTCAGTTTGCCCATCAGATTGAGGATGATAAGATGAGCTATGAGCTAACTGAGTACCAAGACAAGAAAATAATTCTGTCCAAAAATTTCCAGTGAAAATGGGATCTCTGTCACTTACAATAATCTTTGGGTTTCCATGTAGCTTTTGAACTGTTTCCATAAATGCAGTAGAAACTGTACTGGCTTTAAATGGATGTGATAATGCACAAAAGTGTGCATACTTGGTAAGTCTGTCAACTACCACCATGATGACACTCTTTCCCTCAGACTTGGGTAAACCTGTGATAAAATCCATTGAAACCTCCTCCCAACGTTGGCTTGGAATGGATAAAGGTTGTAATAGACCCGGTGTCTTAATTGTTTCAACTTTATTTTGTTGGCAAACCAAACATTCCGCCACAAACTTTTGAATATCTGATTTAAGGCCATCCCAAAAAAATTCCTTCTTAACCCTGTGGTAAGTTTTTAAAAATCCTGAGTGCCCTCCTAAGGGAGAAGTGTGCAATTCCATAAGAATCTTTTGTTTTAGCTGGGAATTCTTACAGAGGTATAAGCGATCTTTGTACCATAACGAATCATTTTGCCAGCTAAATGTATCAGAAGTACTGGAATCTTGTTGTAGCTTTCGAATAAGTGCCCACACTTCTTCGTCATTCTTCCATTCCTCCCTTGCTTCGTTTATCCAATCTGGTTGGATAATAGAAATGGCACACAACAATGCTTCCACATCCTCATCCTTTCTTGAGAGTGCATCTGCCACCACATTTTGCTTCCCTTTTTTGTAGATGATTTCAAAGTCATAACCCAACATCTTTGTGACCCACTTTTGTTGCTCTTCAGAGGATAATCTTTGTTCTAAAAAGTATTTAAGGCTATCATGATCCGTTTTTACCTTGAAGTGTCTTCCCATTAGGTAGGGTCGCCATTTCTTAAGTGCATGGAGTATTGCCAACATTTCCTTCTCATAAATAGCTTTGCTTAAAAACTTTCCCTTGATTGGACGACTTTCAAAAGCAATGGGTCTTTCATCTTGCATTAGAACAGCACCAATTCCATTTCCTGAAGCATCACATTCCACAATAAAGGTTTTTGTGAAGTCCGGTGTAGCTAAGACCGGTGCTTGGCACATTGCCTCTTTAAGATGTTCAAAGGCCTTTGTTGCTTCCGGAGTCCATGAAAATGAATCTTTCTTCAATAATGTTGTTAGAGGTGCTGCTATTCTCCCATAATTCTTAACAAACTTGCGATAATACCCTGTCAACCCAAGAAATCCTCGCAGATGCTTTATGGATGTGGGGATTTTCCATTCCTTAATGGCTTTAATTTTGCTAGGGTCTACCTTAACTCCTTCATGAGATACAATATGACCCAAATATTCCACCTCCTGGACTCCAAAGAAACATTTGGATCTTTTTGCATATAATTGTTTCTCCTCCAATAGTTGTAGCACCCTGTCAACATGTTCAACATGATCCTTCCAAGACTTGCTGTAGATTAGTATATCATCAAAAAATACTAACACAAATTTTCTAAGGAATGGTTTGAAAATTGAATTCATCAAACCTTGAAATGTTGAAGGTGCATTGGTAAGGCCAAAAGGCATGACCAAAAATTCATAATGACCCTCATGAGTTCTAAATGTCGTTTTCGGAATGTCTTCAATCTTCATTCTGATTTGATGATATCCCGAACGAAGATCCAACTTGGTGAAGTAAATTGATCCATGCAATTCATCCAGTAATTCATCAATGACAGGAATGGGGAACTTATCTTTAATAGTGAGCTTGTTGAGCTCCCTATAATCCGGACACATGCGCCATGATCCATCCTTCTTGTGCACCAATACTACTGGAGCTGAGAAAGAACTTTGACTCGGTTGAATTATACCAGCCTCTAGCATTTCTGCAACCATACGTTCAATTTCACTTTTTTGGACATAGGGATATCTGTACGGCCTGATGTTTGGAGGAACACTTCCTGGAATCAGATGAATAGCATGATCATGATCACGCATAGGTGGGAGACCTTTGGGAGTCTCAAATACCTTGGAATGATTGTCCAGGACTTTTTGGAGATCTGGAGAAATAGATGATTCCAATGTGGAAACATCTAGCGAACATAATTGTGCAATTACACCTCTTTGCTCCTTTTTTAGAAGCTTTGTCATACCATTAGAGCTGATTATCTTTCCTGGTTTCCCTGCAATACCCCTTAATTCAACTTCCTTTCCTTCCATAGAAAATTTGATGAAAAGTTCTTGAAAATTAAAAGCTATTGTACCCAAGGATTGTAGCCATTGGACTCCTAGTACAACATCAGCACCTCCCATTGGAATGGAAAGCATTGGGCTAGTCAATACATATTCTCCCATGGATAGCTTGATATTATGGCACTTTCCAGAGCAATTTATTGTTCCTCCATTTGCAATCATCACTTGACACTCTGGTGCTGGATATAGGAAGCAATTCAATTCTTTTGCTACCCTACAATGAATAAAATTGTGGGTGCTTCCTGAATCAATCAACACTATTACCTTTTTCTTCTTGATTTGTCCTTCTATCTTGATGGTTTGAGGAGTGGTAATTCCCGCCAATGCATTACAAGATATGGTCGGATTTATTTGTTCTTCATCTAGGCTTTGTTCCTGAAGTATATCCTCTTCTTTTGACCTTTCTTGCTCCTTTTCTTCTTCCTCTTCACAATCTATGTAGAATAATTTCTTCTCAGCACACTTATGACCTTTTGTGTATTTGCTATCACAACTGTAACAAAGCCCTTTTGCTCTTTTTTCTTCCAATTGTTGTGGTGTCAACCTTATAGGTTGTGGAAGACTAGGGGCAACAACACTTCCGTCTTTATAGTTGTGAGTGGTATGCTTCCTGGTTGCCATAATTTTGCTTTCCATTTTTCTTGCTAACCTGAATGCCTTCTCTAATGAATCAGGTTCCCAAAGGCGAACATCATGTTGGATATTATCCTTTAAAGACCCTATGAACACATCAATCCTATGCTCCTCTGGAATATCTTTTACCCTTATGTTCAATTTTTGGAACTCCTCAATGTGCTCCATTATTGAACCCTTTTGTTTGAGACTTATCAATTGGCTAAAAAAAGTGTTGCTTTTTGTATCCTCATAATGTGCTATCAATTCTTCCGTAAAAATTGCCCAAGTGATAAATTGTTTACGAGAGCAAAGCCATTGATACCATACAAACTGATTTGGTTCCAAATATACAGTTGCCATACGTACCTTTTGTGTGTTTTGCACATTATTGAGATCGAAGAATTGCTCCATCTGTAATATCCATGTGGCGGGATCCTTGCCATCAAACTTCCTCATATCGATTTTTGGAATATGGTGATTCTTCGATCCAACATTAGCGTCTATGGAATCATGATTAACATTTCTTTTGTTCTCATCATGAGTTTCCTTTACTACCTTTTCACCATTAGTGACCCTTTCTTGTAGCAACTTCTTCAATTCTTCCATGTCTGTCTTCATATCTATCTTCAAATCTGCCATGTCTCTCTTCAAATCTGTCTTCGAATCATCCATCTTAGCTTCCATGCCATTTATCTTAGATTCCACGCCATTTATCTTAGATTCCACGCCATTTATCTTAGATTCCACGCCACTTATCTTAGCTTCTGTTAGCTTTTGTGAGCGTGACATTTGTTGCACTTGTTCTTGTAATTTTGATATATCATGTAGCATTTCTTCCTCTTCTTCATGAGTCATGCTAGAGCTTTCAGGTTCCTTACTAGGTGTTTGCATTTTCTTTCCTCGGGGCATCAGTTACCGATAATAATGCTTTACTATGCCCTTTGAATTCCGTTAAACCAAGCTTACACAAAAATTTAAAAAAAACTACACACCTTTTTTCACTTTATAGAAGCCTGATATTGAATCTGATGTATCTCTGTAATTTCAGATCATCCAATTCTGAAATTGCTACCTGTAGTAGCCTTCTGTGTCCTCTTTCCAATGCCACAAGTCTGAGCCAAATTGGATTCTCCAAGGAAGAGTTATGTGAAATCTCCCACAGTGACTTGTTTTTAGACTGATTCAGTAGAGCGAACTTGTACGACGTGCCACGAGTCACTGTTTCAACCTTTGAATCTGAAACATACACACAAGAAACTACAGTCCGTCCTCTTTCTGTACCTTCTTACGAAATTTCAATCCGATCCCCAGAGAGAAAGTTATGACGATTTTCCCCAGGTCACCTGTTTTGAATGTAATTCAGGAGTCTGCAAAAAGACCAACTTCCTCAGATCATATCTCCGCAAATATCGCGCGAAAAGCTCTGAAATTCGGACCCAAGGTTCAGCGCGATTTCTTCTCAAATGGGTTTTTTTTGCGACTTCTGAAACGTCACAGAAAAAAAAGTTATAGCGAAAATGCCACGATGACCTGTTTGGAGCAGCGAAACCCTAGAATCCAAAGCTCTGATACCAAATGTTATGAAACCAGCTCAAGAAAAGATAGAAAAGATAGATCAACGCCTTAGAATTCAGCCTCTTCGAGGGGGCAACCTCCTTTACATTACATAAATGAACAATTCTTGGATGATACAAATGACAAAACCTCCTTTCTATATATAGGAGTCTAAGGAGTCACAATATAATCCAGCCGACCTAACAATAATAATATAAAGCCACAAAAATAACAATAGAGGGATTCTATGGGGCACAGAAATAACAATATGGGGTAATAGGGGCACAACAATATAAATAAGGGGTATAACTACAATAGTAATGGGGTAATCACTAGTATTATAGGGACCCAACAGAAGACCTCCTGGGCCTAAACCATACTAGTAGGGTATGCAAGGGTCATCCCATGCATATTACAACCCCAACCAAACCACATCTATACCTTCTTGGGGACCCCCTGCTCATCCTTCCTAGTCTACACCCCCTCCTTGGTCCTATGCATCTCAGTATCAATCCTAGCCAGCCAACCAGTCATTTCAACCTTATGTTTAGCCACAACATCAGTGGAATACCCCACACCAAGGGTGGAGGCCCCAATTCAACAATGTTCCAGCCCTATTGCCCCCACCACCTACCCAACCACAACTCATGCACTCTGCTCCACCCAAGCAACCCCAGACGCCTGCCCAGCCAAATCCGAACCCAAACAATAGGCATGCTCAACAAGCATACAGTGGAGAGACATCATACCCATCTTATGCTGTAGAAATCCAGAAGATCAACCTAAGATTTGGGAGAATTCACCCTGATAACCAACCTCCCTCTCCACATGGGGAGGTTGAAGAAGAAAGAGAGGAAAGCAACCTTAAAGTAAATTCACCCTTTCCCAAGAGATTAACCCAACCACTCCAACCTACCCTGGAAGAAACTGAACTTCTGGGAGAATTGAAAAATCTGTGTAAAGATCTCCCTTCTCCAGGCAATCAAAGAAGTTCCCATTTACAATAAGTTGATTAAGGAGAAGTGCTTTAAGCATCCAGGAAGAAGAAAAAGGTATGCCCCTACCATTAATGTCATTGGGTAGTTGTCTGACTTACTGTTGGGGCAGGTAATATGTCTAAAATATTTGGACCCTAGAAGCCCTATAGTAGATGTGCACATCAATGGCACCATTGTCCCACACACTCTGATTGACCTTGGGGCTGCCATTAATGTGATGACCAAGGAAACTATGCTCAAGCTCAACCTCCAAGGGTCATTGAGGAAGACCACAACAATTCTGCAACTTGCAGACTGTTCCACAGTCACCCCTGAGGGAATTGTGGAGGATGTGATGGTCTCCATTGACTCCTGGGAGTACCCTGCAGATTTCCTAGTTCTCCAGCCTAAGGCTAAGCTTACTGGTTACCCTCTCATCCTTGGGAGGCCATGGTTGGCCACAGCTGATGCTTACATTAGCTGCAGAGCTAGGAATATGACCATAAAGAATGGGCATATGTCCAAACAGTTAGTCTTATACCCTCCTGCTCAACCTACCCTAGAGCATGATTTACCTTTATGGTTAGAGGAGGAGGAAGAAGATGAGGTTTATTCTGCCCAACTTTATGCTTTGGAAGCAACCATAGGAGGAGGACAACAAGATGAGGATGACTTAATTGAACACCTACTCCAAAGTCCAACTCCTAGTTCATTACCATTAGAATAGGAAGTAAGGGAGACCCAGAGAAATCATCCAATTGACTTATGCTTGGCCAATTCCAACCCACTCCATGTCAAAACCATAGAATTTGGCCTAGAGAGAACTTTGAAAATTAACCCATCTCTTTCTGCTTTAGAAGAGGAAAAGCTATGCAACATGTTGAGAGAACACCTAGAAGCCTTCGCTTGGAGTTATAAGGAAATGAAGGGAGTACACCCCTCAGTGTGTACTCACCACATATACATCAAAGAAGGTTGCAAGCCAGTCAGGCAACCACAAAGGAGGATGAATCCAACTCTTAAAGACATAGTCAAAGAAGAACTACAAAAACTAGTAGATGTAGGATTCATTTACCCTATCTCAAACAATGAGTGGGTCTCTCCTTTAGTGTTAGTTCCCAAGAAAAATGGTAACTGGAGGATTTGTGTCGATTATAGGGAGTTGAACAAAGCCACAAAGAATGATCATTTTCCCCTACCCTTCATTGACCAAGTGCTAGATGGCCTGGCAGGGAAGAAGTTTTTTTCCTTCCTAGATGGATTCAATGGATACAACCAAATCCAAATCTGCCCAGAAGACCAAGATAAGACCACATTCACCTATCCTTGGGGTAATTTTTCCTATAGGGTCCTTCCTTTTGGCCTATGCAATGCTCTTGCCACCTTCTAGAGAGCAGTCTTGAGTATTTTCGCTGAATTAGTACATGATGTTGTGGAAATATATATGGATGATTTTACACCTTATGGCTGTGATTTTCAAGAACCCCTGAGTAAGCTAGGCAAAGTATTGCACAAATGCATTGAAATGAATCTGTCTCTCAGTCCAGAAAAATGTGAATTCTTAATGACCAAAGGGACTATACTAGGTCATTTAATATCTCAGCAAGGACTGCAGGTGGACCCAAACAAAATAACAATCATCCAAAGGGTTCCACCTCCACAAAAGCAAAGAGATGTCAGGAGTTTCTTAGGGTTAGCTAGATACTACCGAAGGTTCATAAAGGACTTCAACAAGTTGGACTTTCCTTGGTTTGGGTTGTTGGCCAAAGATTTTGAGTTTATATGGTCAAAGAGTTGTCAAGAGGCCTTAGACATTCTAAAGGGTAAGTTAACCACTGCACCAATCCTTAGAGGCCCAAACTGGGCCCTCCCTTTTCATATTCATGTTGATGCCTCACACAAAGCCATAGGAGCAGCCTTAGGTCAGGAAGAGGAGAAATTTCCCTATGCCATCTATTTTATCAGTAAGAACCTATCAAAGGCTGAGCTGAATTATACTGTGACCGAAAAGGAACTCTTGGCTATTGTGCATGCATTAAACAAATTTAGGCATTACATTACAGGCTATCAAGCATTTGTGCATACTGATCATGCTGCAATCAAATATTTAATGAACAAACCAGATGTGAATGCTAGAATTATAAGATGGTTTCTTTTATTATAGCAGTTTGATCTAACTATTGTTGATAAACCTGGTAAGGAAAATGTTGTTGCTGACTTTCTATCTAGGATGAATCTGCCTGCAGGTGAAGAAGGAATGGTGGATGACCAGTTACCAGATGAGCATTTGTTTTCTATTTCAGTTCTCTCCCCATGGTTCGCTGATATAGCACACTTTCGTATCATCACAGTTTCCACCAAACTTGCCCTCCAAAGAAAAGAGCAAGATAGTCGGAAAGAGTGCCCCCTTCACCTGGATTGGGGGCAATCTTTTCAAACTTGGCCCAAATCAAATCTTAAGAAGGTGTGTAAGAGAAGAGGAAGTTTGTGACATCCTTCTGACCTGTCATGATGGGCCTTGTGGAGGTCACTTTGCAGCAAAGAGGAAAACATTCAAAGTGTTGCAAGCAAGCTATTATTGGCCTACTCTTCATCATGATGTGAAAAAGTATATTAGTCAATGTGATCGGTGCCAGACGATGGGAAAGCCTACTCCAGGAGATGAAATGCCCCTACGACCTCAAGTGACTTTCGAGCCATTTGACAAGTGGGGCATGGACTTCATTGGGCCTATCAACCCTCCTTCAAAGCAAAAACAACACATCATTGTGTGCACTGATTATTTGACTAAGTGGGTTGAAACCAAGGAAATTAAGGCAGCAACAAAAGAAAAGGTGGTTGAGTTCCTAAGGGAGAATATATTCTACAAATTTGGGTACCCTAGAGAGCTAGTCACAGACCAAGGCAGCCAGTTTACCTCCAACATGATTGAAGAACTACTCAGTCATCACAAAATCAAGCATAGGACCTCCACTCCTTATCATCCACAAGCTAATGGGCAAGTGGAGGTGACCAATAGGGCACTGGAGAACATCTTAACCAAGGTAGTGAGCAGCAGCAGGAAGGATTGGGCAAAGAGACTAGTTGAGGCCACCTAGGCCTATAATACAACATGGAAGACCACCACTGGATTTACACCTTATGAGCTGGTCTATGGGAAAAAGGTTTTGCTATCCATTGAGTTTGAATATAACACATTGAGGATGGTAGCCCAACTAGATTTTGATCTCAGTCATGCACAGAAAGAAAGGTTGTTACATTTGAATGGCTTGGATGAATTAAGAATGCAGGCCCTCCTACATACATAGATAGTTCAACTTCGGACGAAGATCTAGCATGACAAACACATTAAGGAGAAGCAATTTCAAGAGGGAGACTAGGCATTGTTATATGATTCCAGGTATAAAGACTTCAAGGGCAAGCTAAGGACAAGATGGCTCGGACCTTATGTGGTGGAAAGATGCCATGACAATGGTTCAGTGCAAATCAAAACTATTGATGAAGAAGCCATTCCATTGCTAGTTAATGGACACCGATTAAAAATGTACAAGAGGCCTTTAGCAAAACAAGAGTTCATTGACAATATCAATAAGATAGTGATGATGGTGAAGCAAGTTCCAGCTCCTCGCTCATCAGGTCACTGAAAAAGGAAAAAAAGAATAAGGATTCAGGTGAAAACCTCCAGGAGGCACCTGAGTCCCATCTTTGGGTTGAAAACCTCATGAGGCAGCCCAAGGATGAGAAAAGTGAAAAGGATAAGAAGATCCCTAGGTGAAAACCTTCCTTGAGGCGCCTAGGGCAGATATCTAGGGTGAAAACCTCTCTAAGGCAGCCTAGGTGTTTAAAAAAAAAATATATATATATATATATATATATATATATTATATATATATATATATATATATATATATATATAATATATATATATATATATATATATATATATATATATATATATATATATGTATATATATATATATATATATATATATATATATATATATATATATATATATATATATATATATATATATATGTACATAATTGTTATTTGCAGGTGGGTGAGAAAGACAAGCAAGGAGCAAAGAAAAGATCCAAAGGGAACCCTACCTCACATATATTCATCTCCTCCACTCCTTACCATGCATCCCTCCATCAATCCCATTGTTTTTCACTTCATTGCTTCAATTCAGGTGAAGATTGTGTTTTCTACCAGAATCACCTCAACCATTACCATCATCCTTGCATCCACACACACTCCTACTCCCTCTGTCCATTCATTACAGCATCCTCACAGCACCAGCCAGTAACATGATCAAGAAATTCTAAGGGAGACACCAAACATTGTCAAGTGGTGATCCAGGAGCTCCACAGCATTAGCATCAGATCCAGGATCTCCACAGCAGCAGCAGCAACATCAGATCTTCAATCACAAACACCTGCAAAAGCTAATAAACAGTCAGCAGACAGCATAGGAGGAAGAAGAATGACCATCAACAACACCTCTGATCTTTGACAACTGCAGCATAGAATCAAGACCATAGGTAAGTATCCCACTCACTCACTCATATTCATAATTTGATCAAAAGTTGTAAAGGTTAAGAGGTAGTTGGTTTATAAGTGAAAAGGTGGCAAAAAGGAAATTCTTTAATAAGTCAAAAGAGAATGCAAGAGTCCATAGATACAATATTGTTATGGCAACCATTTTAGAAGACTTGAAGAATTAAGACTTGGAGTAGAAACACCAGTTCACCAAAGACTCATCATACCCTATTTTATGATGCAATCACTCATAGACTCCAGCAACAAAGTAAAGAAATGGAATTCCCAACAGTTGGCTCACCATGGGTTGATGAGGATCCTCATTAAAGATGCCCTCCATAACCTTAGGATCCCTATAAAATGGTTAGTCTTCAGAGATTTACCAGCAGAGGATGACATCGAAACCCTCATCTATGATGTTAGTCCTTCTATCACGGAGAAAGAAGAAACTAATACAGAGGAACATGATGAAAGAGAACACAAGGAGGATGATGCTAAAATAGAACACAAGGAGGATGATGCTGAAACAGAGGAAGAAACTGATGGAGATGAGAAAGAACAACAAGAGGAAGAAGGCATTGAAACAGAGATGAGAAAACAACAAAAGGAAGAAGATAAGAAAAACAGAGAGGACAACTGTAGGAAAAGGAAAACCAACTAGCATATATGGCCAGCCCCTCCTTGGAGGCCATCTAGTGTAGGATGCCAGCTAAATCCTATGCTCTTTACCTCAGAGAACAATGGTTGCAATTTCAGATTAAAACACTAGCACAAAGGGGCACCATGCCATTTCAGGACTGCAAACAGTTTATTGATCTTTGTGATCAAAGTGCACTAGAGGATAGGGCCAAAATGGCTGAGTTTTACTTGCACAATATGGCCCTCATAGACATGAATATTTGGGATCCTAATGCAGAGCTAGGAGATCTACAATTAATGGTCTTGGCATCATGGATGAACCATGAGAAGTCAAGGGCTGCAGAGATGAAAAGAATATTGGCCAGAGAGCAAAATGAACCTATTTTTCATCAGAGCTGAACAATCAAATCCCATGGCCCTAATCAACACCCATAATCTAATGGCAAATGATCCTCAGCTGGCACCTAGATATCTTGCTGCCCAAGAGCAAGCAATTTCACATTTTGAAAATATGTTTAGGTTGCTAAGAGATGATAATACACATGCCTGCTAAAGGAAATGGAACACACTGCCACACAGGTTGAAGATCAGAGAATATCACTCCCCTCAAAGGTTGAGAGAGGCACTCAACATGACACCTATGTATAAGAAATAAATGCAAAGGTTGAAGGTCAATTGGATAGGCCTAAAACTCAGTCCACCACTACTCCTAGGGATGCTAGAAGGGAGAAAAGAAGCAGAGGAAAAGAGGCAGTGGTAAGAAGTAGAAAGGAAAGCAGGCTTCTATGAACAAGAAGAAGAGACCACATTAGAAGCATGGGATGTCAGAGAGGCTACCAGAGCCATGAAGGACATGGACATTGACTAAGTTACTCAGAGGATGAGCAACAGGGGGGTGATGATGAGCCTCATCATTGAGTAATTATATGGGCCTTAATTGGCATTAATTCACCTCCTAACTTAGTCAAACCAACTATTCTCACAACTTATTGCATACTTTTGATTATATTTTGTTTATGAGATGAGTTAGAGTTGGATATTTGGCTTTGTGGTCTAATGTGCATGTAATGTAGGAATAAAGGATGAATGCAAGGAATTATGGCAAAGATAAAGGATAAAAGGATAAATGCAAGGAACTATGGCAAATACCTTGGTTAAAACTCGAATGGGACAAGGGAGAGTAACTATAGGAGGTAAATCCCCCTCATTTACTACCCCTCCATTCAAATATTCCTCCATCAGCTCGGAGTGCAAACAACCATCACTTTGAAGACTAGAAGACAACTGAGCAAGTGAAAAGGACATAAACCAATTTATCAAATGTATAAGTAGAGAGGCTTAGGACCTCATTAGGATTCAGACTTCTATTGTAAAAACTCTGCTTTATTTTTGAGCTGCAAGACTTGTGACAATTTATTTTGTAATCCATGGTTTTCATAATAAGAATGAGTTATGTTTAAGCCAGCTCTGAGTTAACTCAGAGGGCTGAAGCTCTTGGGTTAGGGCCCGACTCGAGCAGCCAAAGCTCCTCTTTACTGTACATATATGCTAGCATAGAGTTCTGTTCTATTTATTTGCTTAAATAGTTTTATGGTTTTCACTGTTTATTTGCTTAAGTAAGTTGCACTTTCATTATAACAATATAGCGTAGATTATTCATGGTTTTCCTATTCATTTGCTTCAGTAGCTGCATTTGCTATAGTTTACTTCCATTTATGCCTTCTTTCAGTTCACAGGTTAGTTAGAGGAAAAAGATCACTATCAGGTTGTGCGCAAGTGTCTTGGCCTCATCTCCTCCCTCTAGGACCATGACTTGAGGAAGAGACCCTTCAGCAACCCTAAAAATACAATTTTCTGGTTCTCGGATGAGCTATGGAGTTCTCTGTTTGATGCAGTTATTTGTTCACCTGCACTGGTTTTTCTGTCGTTTTCCTTTAAAAACCTCCTTTAGCACGTTCTTCATGCATCGCTTCCTCGCCGTACGATCCGCAACAAACCTTCACAATCACCGTCCAATCCATTAGTTTTCCCAACTGCCACTTACTTTATGCGCTTTAAGTCCCCACCGTTGATTTGCCTTGCCTAATCTGATGGCTGTCGCTTCACCCAATCACCAACTAGCTTGGCCGATCTCCACTGTTGATCAACCCCGTCTAATCCGACCACTGTTGCGTCACTTGATCCCAACTAGCTTGGCTGATCTCCACTGTTGATCGACCCCGCCTGATCCAACGGTTATCGCGCAATCTTGCGTGGATTAGTGCACGACTGTTATCCACCCGAGAGCACACGAGAAAAGTGGTTTTCTTGTGCTACGTGTCGTGCAGTTAGGCTAATTGCGTGAAATTTCAAAATACAGCTTACAGCCTCAAGGGCGCGTGAGAAACTGCTTACCGCCTTAAAAACTCGCTCCATCATTTCTGCACGTTTCTTTTTCCCGCGATAAGATCTCAGCCGTTCATCGCGTGCATTCACCTTATTCACCCATCTAGTCACTTAATCCGTGTGATAAGATCTCAGCCGTTCATCGCATGCGTTCATCCTATTCACCCATCTAGTCACTTAATCCGCGTGATAAGATCTCAGTCGTTCATTGCATGCGTTCATCTTGTTCACCCATCTAGTCACTTAATCCCCGCTATTAGATCTCAACCATTCATCTGCTTTATTACCTTGTTCATCCATCCATTCACTTAAGCCTTCACGATACGATCTCCACCATTCATCCTGTTCATTCACCCCGTTCATCCATTTATTCGCTTAAAGCCCCGCGATAAGATCTCCACCGTCCATCTTCTATTCATTGATCGATCCAATGGTCCCTAGGTGCTACTGCATCCCTACGTCCTCCTTTCACCAATTTCGATCTCCGACTGCTTTTTCTGCTTGAAAACTGATTTAGCTTAGTTTCTTTGCTTGCACCTTAGGATAGTTTGATGCTCTTTACTTCTGCAACTTAGATAGAAGCCTTAGGATTAGTGATTGTTTTAGCAATTTTGCTTAGCATGGTTGTTTAATTAGTTAGTTAGGTTATGGTGTGGTTTATCATTACATGATGTTTTCTTCAATACTGCAGTAGAAGTAGCTCTCCCGTAGGAAATATTTGCTCTTCTTCCATCAAAGAGTTAAGCTTCTTCTGACCCTATAGAAGTCTGGCTTAGAACCCCTGGGGTCTCTTGCCAGATGAGCAATGACAACAGGCAGTACCTTCACTTTTACTTGTGCATATAGCACTGTCACCTCCAAGTTTGTATGAAACGTGGGTTGATAAGTAAAGTTGGTAGCCCTGAGAGTCGCAGCATTCTTGTTGCAATACCTAGGCTCATCACCAATACAATATGATCAACAATACAACCCAACAACTTCAGAAACCAATATACAATGAAAGAATATATCAAAGACAACTTGATTCAGAATTCATACAACTTTAGTAAACTTCGGATGATGGTCAACTGTGGTTAAACCCATGGACGCTCCCATCAGGTTAGCATGGGAGCGTCTTTAGCTTGGATGATATCTTGACCTTAGCATGCGTGCGTCAAGGGACGAAATTTCCCAGTCCTGTGCTAGTGTCCGGAACATAAACCCTAAGTTTTTGCGAGCTTCAGATCTGAGACTTCAGACCTCTGTATGACCTTTTCCTTCGCCAATGTGTTGAACCAAATTAGATAGAAGAGAAGAGGATGCTTGATGTTGTGATGTCCAAATGAGCTTCTAGGTCACTTGTATTTATAGGCTTCTAGGGGTGTCCAATGATGTCCATTTGATGTTGAGGCCGACCTTTCTAAATGTGTATGTGTGTGAAGTCAACCTGATCCAATATCCATGAGTGGGTGCATAAAATTAAAAAAACCAACTTCTGCTTATCCGAATGAGGTGATATTTATGTCGATTTTGGTCTTGTCGAAAAGAGGAACTCAGTGCCATCATCATCTCCATCAAATGAGTAGTCCAAAGTGGAATTTGACCACAGTTGCATATTTTTAACAGAATTGAGACCACCCTAGATCCATCTTAACTCCAGATCTACCAAGGGCTGAGGTGCAAACCTCTTTTAGAGAGGAAAGTGATTTGATCCCTCTCAGCACTTGGTAGATCAAGAGTTAAGATGGATCTAGGTTGGTTTAATTATTAATTATAATTAATATAATTATCATTATTTATTTTATTTTATTTGTTCATTGTAATTTATCTTAGTTAAAATGTTTTAATTAATAATTTTAATAATTTTAATTTTATTTTTGTGTAATTTGACTGTGTCAAAATGTTTATATAACATGACAAGACATGAAAAGATAACATCTCTTCCATATTGGGTTGAAGAGCTCGATGCAATAAGTGTTTTGTTGTTTGAAAACATCAAAACACTTATCTCAATTCACCCCTATTTACCATGAAAATTCTTAACTTGTAAATTGGACAAGACAAGACATGACAATATCACTTCCATATTGGGTTGAAGAGCTGGACACAATAAGTGTTTTGTTGTTTGAAAACATCAAAACACTTATCTCAATTCACCCCTCTTTACCATGAAAATTCTTAACTTGTAAATTGGACAAGACAAGACATGACAATATCACTTCCATATTGGGTTGGAGATCTCAACGCAATAAGTGTTTTGATGTTTGAAAACATCAAAACACTTATCTCAATTCACCCCACTTTGCCATGAAAATTCTTAACTTGTAAATCGCTTTTGTTACAATACCATGGTTTATTAATGCCACATACCCAATATATCAATGTTGATATGACACTCTTTAATTAATTAATTTAAGATAAATTAATTAAAAGAACATAATTAACTTAGAGATAAATGTTAACCCTTGATATATGTATACTACTATGGATATTCCATCATATTCCATGGACGTTAAATCTCCACCATCCACCTAATAATTATTGAAATGCTTTTGACTGAAATGTTTTTGTTACAATACCATGGCTTATTAATGCCACATACCCAATATATCAATGTTGATATGACACTCTTTAATTAATTAATTTAAGATAAATTAATTAAAAGAACATAATTAACTTAGAGATAAATGTTAACCCTTGATATATGTATACTACTATGGATATTCCATCATATTCCATGGACTTTAAATCTCCACCATCCATCTAATAATTACTAAAATTAAATTAAAATTCTGGAAGACCTATTTTTTTTCGTAAGCTTGGCAAGACTACATCTTCATCATGTCAAATATATCACCCTAATTAGGGCGAGGATTTGAACCAGTGAGACTAGAGCACCAATCACCATCTATCCAAGAGCACCAATCACCGTCTATCCGAGACCCCATGGACCTAGAAGACCTATTTTGAAATAGACATGTCTATCAACAAAATTAAGTGGATGGTAGGGATTTCACCTATATGAAATATTCTAGAATATTCTTAATAGTATTCACAAATCAAAGGTTGAGATTTATATTGAAACTAGTTACGAGTAGTAGTCTTTAAGTGCGACTTTTTGGAAAGTTTTCCAGTTTATTTCTCGATCTAATTTGTCTAGAATGGATTCATTGAAATCACAAATCCAATTTGTCTAGAATCCGTAGGAATTCATTGAAATCACAAGTTTGACATGCACACTCTTCACAAACGAAGTGCTCGGGGTTTTTGAGGGTGTTGAATCCACATATAAAGTCAAAAAACCAATTTAAACAACACAAATCAAGATTTGGCTACAAATCTTTTCCCCCAAAAAATATGCTAGAAACTCCAAAAAGTGGCACTTAAAGACTACTCCAAACTAGTATGCCCTTTTTTTCCTTTTAATTAAATTGATTAATTAAAAAAATTGTCACGTGAACATGAGTTATGAATTTTCCGAAATGTGGTATTAATAAACCATGGTATTGACCCATGATATTCTAACAATGTCTATTTATAGGCCGCTAATAATAATAATAATTTATAATAAAATTATTAAGTCTATGATTTTTTTAATCATAACAACGTATGATGTATTATGAGGTAATCATTTTGATACCTATTGACATTTACCAACTAGTTAATTTACATGGTTACGATTTTTATACATTATATATGATTTTTTTCCATAAACAAAGTAGTTTGAGGTTTTTTTTTTTTTTTTGTTTAATATTGATATGGTCCATACTAGATAAAACGCTCAAATTTTAGTTTTTTATTTTATTTTATAAATTAGTTTAAAATTGATTTAAAAATAATATTCTTCATTGCTACCCTTTAATGAAAGACTGTGATTAAATTTAAGTTACATGGATCAAATCTCTTTTCAATGTGAAAAGAGTTTGCATATCAAGAAATTTGATCCCTCTAGACCCTTGGTAGATCTAGAATTAAGATGAATATAGGGTGGTTTAATTTTTCCCTTTAAACATGCTATATTCTGCATGAATACCATAGGTCAATACCATGAGCCATTTTATATTTATATTTATAGGGTTATTTCATTCCACATGAATACCATGGGCCAATATCATTAACCATTTATTTTTATTTTTATTTTATTTTGACTAAGTTAAAATAGTTGCATTACCTTAAATTAATTTTTTTATTTAATTTAATTTTAAAATTTTTATTTTAATTTTATTTTCATGTAATTTGATTTAGTCAAAATATTAAACATTACATTACAACATCTCATCATAGTAAACTGGAAAACGCCACACAATGAGGATTTTTCATTATTTACTTACCTTCCAATTTTAACAAACAATCATAATTAAATTACACATTTGCATTTTATTATTTGACTTTCACTCCGAAATTTTGGATTCTTATCAAACCCTATGGCCACAATCATCTTTTTATTTCAATACATATCCAAACCTATATATTACTAAACAAATTCAACCCTAACAATTTTTATAACTAAACCATTATTAAAAAAATAAAACCATTATTTATATATTATATAAAATTAACAAATATTATTTATATATAATATAAAATAATCTAATTAAATTCACATTACACTTAAAACCCTTTATATAATTGTTACTTTATAACTCAAACCTTTTTTATAACTAACCCATTATTAAAAAAATAAAATCATTATTTATATATTATATAAAATTAACAAATATTACTTATATATAATATAAAATAATCTCATTAAATTCACATTACACTTAAAAACCTTTCTATAATTATTACTTTGCTATTATTTGGGGCCTAGTTTATAATAACAAGTTGTGAAAAGTTTCGAGGTATAATTTGCAAATTATTAACTCACTATAATCTATATTTTTTAAAATCAAAAACTCATATTTTTTTAAGCATAATTTGTCTCATTATTAACTCAGCACCAAATAGATTTTTTAAATCCAAAACTTATCTTAAACCACCAAGATACAAATTTGACCCCAAAAAAATAAAAACAATTCACCAAATTTCAATTAAAACCACCAAACCATACCATGGTTAAACAACGCCCTTTTTCCAATATAACCACTGCACCCATGAAATAAATGCGTTCTTACTAATAATTAGATCCACTTAAATTTTACTTATTCCAAACAAAACTTAACCTAACCGACAAAATTTAATAATGAGAATTGCCCTAGTATATTGCAATTGTAACCTAACGAACAAAATTTAACAATGAGAATTGCCCCTTTATATTGCAATTGAAATTATAGAAGAAGACAAGTTAATTGCACTGAACCCATGTGAGATTGGCGGGCCTCTGATGGAGCAACATGTGGTGCGATTCTCCTGTGGTCTGGTACAATAATGAGGATGCCTAAAACCTACTGAGGCACAACAGTTGCAATCAAGGTATGCATAAACCAATGTTTGAGGCTTTATTCAATGCTAAAATGCAATTGTTTCCTCTCAGTTCTAAGGGTATTCTGGGAGTTTGGATAGTTTGGATACTCAGTAGTGGAAGTTTAACAACTACCCACATGAAAACTGAACTGAAATTGCCCCAAAATTGTTAGAGATACATTGAAATCTGATTGAAAATAGAAATATAGATAGAATGGAAGGCACTGCAATGGATGGAACAATGTTGTCTGGTGGTCCTCCTTCGTTTGATGCCCTGCAACTTCATCATCTTTCTCATCAGCATCCTATTATGGTAGGTCCTATATCGATTGCTCACCCCCATGTGACTTTGAGCCAGGAGGCTAATGGGCAGCAGCACTGCCTAGCCCTCGGAAACCCTAGAAACGTTAAGGCGAAGCCCCCTTTGAGCGACGAGGACGAGCGCAGTGAGGATGGAACAGAGGCCCATATGGGCAAGAAGGGTTCCTCCCTGTGGCACCGAATGAAATGGACAGATGACATTGTTAGGCTTTTGATTTGTGTGGTTTCATATGTGGGTGAGGATGCTGACTGTACTAATGATGGGAATAAGAGGAAAGCTGGGATTTTGTAGAAGAAGGGCAAGTGGAAGTCTGTGTCAAGATTCATGGTGGAAAATGGCTATAGTGTTTCTCCACAGCAATGTGAAGATAAGTTCAATGACCTTAATAAGAGGTACAAGAGACTGAATGATGTCCATGGAAGGGGCACTGCTTGTGATGTAGTTGAGAATCCTAGCATTCATGATGGCATGGATCTGTCCCCCAAGATGAAGGAGGGCGTCAGGAAGATACTGAGCTCTAAGCATCTTTTTTACAGGGAGATGTGTGCATACCACAATGGTGGCAGGATTCATGCAGAATTTGAGCATAGTATGATGCCGGTGTGCGCAAATATGAGAAGCGGAGAGAGGAATGAAGCGATTAGGCCGATATCTGAGGAGATGGATGATGAGGAGAATGCAGATGAAGACACGGAGGATGAAGAGGAGGATGAGGAGAGTGATGAAAATGAGGGGGGTTTCGAGATTGAGGGTGAGGTCGGAGAATTCATGAAAAAGCCGAGGATGGTTCAGGGGATGTATGGTGGGACACAGGAAGGCGAACGACTGAATACCCCATACAATTTTAATCAGGAGATAATGAGTGTGTTGCAAGAGGGTACCAGGACAGAAGCGCAGAAACTACAGTGGATGAGAAATAGGACCTTGCAATTGGCAGAGCAGAAACTGGGTATTCAAGCTAGGGCACTTGAATTCGAGCAACAGTGTATGAAGTGGAAGAGGCTTAAGAGTAAGAAGGACAGGGAATTCGAGAGGTTTAAGTTGGAGAATGAAAGAATGATACATGAGACTGAGCAATTAATACTTCAATTGAAGAAGAAAGAACTTGGGTTTGAATTGAAAAGGTCAGAGGCATCTAGTTCCCCCCTGTCTGCCCTTCACATGGACCAAATGCAAAGAAGGGAGCAACATGATATGCACAGTGAAGAGCGGCTTCAGTGATTTGGAATTGTACAAGCATGAAATGCAGCTTGTCACGAACCTTCATAGAGTTGCAAGACATGGTGAGCACTTCTTTGGTTACTGACTATTTGCAGGTATGCTTAAAACATACAAAAGCACATAATTCTTCAATGGACTTTGTAAAGCCTATAACTGATGCTTGATTTTGTAAAAAAGGCCTTTTGCGATTCACTTAAGCTTTAGATAACCTAAAGAACCTCGAGCCTGGTGGTTACTAGGATAAACATTCATGAAGCTTGTGGATGGAGAAACTTTGTTTTCTGCAGAGAGCTGTAATCTAAGCTTGGAAGGAAAATACTTTAAGATTTTTCTCCTCTTTAAAAACCTAGTGGATAACTGATGTAAATGCATTTTTGTAGAATATCTGCATCATTCTTTTTTATTATGATGAGAAGTGACCTATCTCAAATTGCTCTGGGATAAACTTGCAAGATTGTGAATAAGATTGCAGTGCACACATTGGTCTCCAACTTGCCAACTTCTTGTAACATTTTTGTCAATGACTGATTCAGATCATCTACATTAAGCGTTCTTTTTCTGATAATTACCTGATTAAGAATCATAGAATGTGGTCTGTGGAATTTTGACTGAATATTATATTTACTCTGATTTTTCTATTTGGCTCCCAAAAGTAGAAGATTTATAATTGTCATTTTGGCTGTCACTGTATATGTGTATGTATTTCGTGTGACCTATTATGGATGAGACATTTTCCTGTGCCCTTGCCTTGAAGTTTAGTTTGTTCTATCTATTACGATACAAAGTCGCTGGCTGGGTGTAGTCTTGGTTTTATATGTTTTTTGGATATGGTGAGTATGATTGGAGTTGTGCAAAGCTAATCGACTAGCTGAATCTTGTAATGATGTAGCTAAAACATAACGTGTCGTGTATAGAGCATATCATCTTTCTGTAGGATGGTCTGGCTTTGTAGGGCATGAGAATGCCTTCACCACTTATCACTATATTGTGTTTTATGAAGAAGAGAGCATATGCTTTTGGAAAATCTTAGGAAATGCTATTGAATCTTTACAGATATCTGAAATGGAAATGTAAAGAACCCATTCTAAATGGTTGCTCTAAGTAGAGCATTTACAAACCCAATCAGGTATATGCTATGTAACATGACATGCGCCCCCACCATCATGAATTCTTTGTGCTGGATATGACACCACTATGACACATGCCGGACATGAGTTTGACTCGTGTCCTGGGAGCATGACACAAGTCAAACTCGTGTTGGGCACATGCCAATTTCATGTCCCGATTTCATGACACTTGTCCCTCGAAAAAATCCCAAAATCCCTTTGCATGCTCAACAACTTGCTGTTGGCCTGATTTTCCACACATTCATTCACTTTTTTGGAGCTGTGGGAGCATTTGAATAGCAAGGGAGAGAAATGAGTTTTGGAAGAGGTTCGAAGTGCAGGTAAGTTGATTTGGCAATCTTCTGAAGTGTGTCAATTTGGTGAAGAAAATCAGCACTTGAGCAACCTGATAAAGCTGACCAATGCAACTACAGAATGACTACTTTAGTAAAACACTATCTACAAATAAATCATGAAAGCAGTACATGAGCCAACCCTGCAAGACAAGTGTCATTGAAGATAAAAATGATCCATCCTTTTTTAGAGAGCCTATTTTAAATTTGAATATTACTAATCAGCAAACTGGCTTCTTTGTTTTATGGGTTGTATTTTAATATGGTGCCTGAAGGATCCTCTAAAATAGCCAATTCAATGAAGTTCCTGATATTATATATACATACAAATGTAGGTTTCAAAGACAGAAATGTAATGCAATATAATTAAAATAATGTTGGAATGGTAGATATGTAGGAGGAGAGAGCAGTGGTGGTAGTGATGCTGATTTTGATGTTGATGAGCTATGAGATTCTTCCATGTTGATCTACGGTTCTAGTATCTACCCTGTTTTGTATTTGCCATTGGCATTCCCACTTATAGTAGCAGTGACTCAATGATTCAGTGTCTATGTAGTACATTTTGATTTTGATGACTTAATGAGAAAACTGCAGTTTATGGTTTTAATTTCTTGAATGTTTGTCAATTTATCACCATTGATGTAGTAGTAAGTACTAGTTGTATAATTGATGATTGTAAGCTATGTCACAGGGTTCGGCGAACCTGAAGCTTCAGGTTCGAAATTCGGCGAACCTGTAAATTTTTTTTGAAGTTCATTCAGGTTCGCCGACCCTGAAAGCCGAACCTCAAGTCGAACTCGAACCTCATCGAATTTCGTCGAACCTAATCGAACCTCAACGAACCTAATCGAACCTAATCGCGAACTTAAACAAATTTTTTGAAGTTCGACGGTTTTCTTGGCTGAGTGTGGTACACGAGCTTGGTTTTGTGAAGGCAACTATCACAACATAATGCTACAGGAAACAACATAAAACTCATAAATAAAAGTGCAATTGCACACCGAATAATTGTACTGCTTGAATCTAAAAACTCCATTGATTTGTTGTTCACCCCAAAAAAGGAAAACGGGTAAACTCACTATGCAGAGAAGAAGTGTGGGATGAACTCACTATGCAGGGTGGCTTTTATAGATAAGGGACACTGATTACTTTGCTTTGAGAATGTAAATCTGGGAAACAGTCGATACTTGCAACGTTCCTCCTTGATTATGAATAATATACTCAAAATATTTAACAGTGTCCTATTTGAAATCGGACTTTTGAATATTGAAGAACATTGAAATTTTACTGTTGTGGGTGAGATAATTACGTGAAACAACTGGCTTTCTTTAATTGACAATTACAATTTATTTGTGTGTTTAACAAATTTGTGTTCATCAACTTTACGAAAATTGCATTTCCAACGACTTCTGGGATATGGGTTTTTAAAAGAACGATGAAGTTTTACTGTGACTTGGTATCTGTATATTCTTTTATATTTAACTGGTGGTCTGCTCAAATATAGTCTATATTGAACAAATTCTGGTTAATTAACTTTATAAAATTGTATCAAAGGCTATAAAATGAGATATCTAACTTATTAAACTAATTTATAATGTATGGATTACACTGAGATTCTGATTCTTCAAATAAAATATATAATAGAATTTTGTATAGGTTAAAGAAATGAGCGTTATGATGGTGAAATCCAAAGTTTTTCATCATATATATATATATATATTGAAAAATATGTATAGTCGAACCTAATGCCGAACCTCATTCGAACGTTATGATGGTGAAATCCAAAGTTTTTCATCATATATATATATATATATTGAAAAATATGTATAGTCGAACCTAATGCCGAACCTCATTCGAACCTAATCGGAAAATTCGAATTTGAATCGAACTTAATCGTTGTCGAACTCGAATTCGAACTTGAACCGTGTGACATAGATTGTAAGTATAATGTATGATTGGATTTGAATATGGTCGTGTAAATGTTTTAGTTTCCAAGTAAAATCTGTCTATATTTCATTTTGTGTGTAATTCACTAATTTGTTATATATATATATGTATATTTTCTTTCTATATAATATATAACATGTCCTCTGTGCCATGTCGTGTAAATGTTTTAGTTTCTAAGTAAAATCTGTCTATATTTCATTTTGTGTGTAATTCACTAATTTGTTATATATATATATATATATTTTCTTTTTATATAATATATAACATGTCCTCTGTGCCATGTTCCAGGGGTCGCTGATGTTTTAGTTTCTAAGTAAAATCTGTCTATATTTCATTTTGTGTGTAATTCACTAATTTGTTATATATATATATATTTTTTCTTTTTATATAATATATAACATGTCCTCTGTGCCATTCCAGGGGTTGCTGTGTCACGTTCAGATACTCGTATTTTTGTCTTCCGTGTCCTATGTCATCGTGTCATGTGAGTTAGGGCACATGTATAATACTATAGTCATGGACAGAATTCTCATATTTGAGGCTTTATGCAGCATTCCAGATTGCAGTATATCATTAATCCTTCTTTTATATACTGTGTTCAAGACAGTGCATTCAAACTCATCCATTTTGCCGTGGGAATTTTTGTTAAGTAATTCTAGAAGGCATTTATTCTGAATAGGAATCAAATCAAATTCATAGCATCTATGTTGACTTCGTGTGCAGCTAGGGAGTAATACCAGTAATTCTGTTCTGTTTTACTGTTTGATCTTGTTTTGTCATTTTCTATGCAGATGAAACTGGCATAAAGGACATTTTTTTTCTTTAGAAGTGTAGGATGTTTGGAGATCTTACGTCTTTAAAATTCAGAATGTGAGAGCTCAGCAAAGTACATGACCAAAATAAAAAGGAAAAAGTATTACAAGGGAAACAAATTATGATCTATAATATTCTAAGCAATTGTTAATGGAATAGTCTATCCGTTCTAGTTTTTGCATCCATATGCGACCAAAATCAATCAAATCATAGTCAAAATCAGTGAATATTTTCTTTTTGTTATGTACCTATAGGTAGGTACATGACCATTTTCTTTAACATACAAATGGATGAATGGATGATTATTTACTTAAACTCGGCCCCATAACAGTGGGTTTGTTGTACTGGTTACACATAGGTTATGTAGTTTTAAAATAGGTTTTGCTATATTCAAGGTTTTCTTTAATCTGGTCTCAAAATCTTTTCCAAAGTGTTGGGGTTGTTGCTCCAAATGCCATTTTTGTTGGCCAATGCCCTAGCCTTAGAATCCTTACTAACAACATGTTGTCCCACTAAATTGAGCTCGATCTTCCTGAGAGGAGCAAAAGTTTTCACCCCAAAGTTAGATTGATTTCTTGAGTTCATTATGGTGATTGTTATATTCTCCCTGATTTGTTTACAGAATAATTATAGTCATGTACTGTTTATTGTGCAGAAGGATTAACTAGACTAACTAAGTCGTTCAATCAAGATGTACCTGTAACAAATGAATGAAAATAGCTGTTCTGTTCAACTGACTAAAATGCCAGCAGACCAAGCACATTTCATCAACCAAAAAGATCACAGTGAATTCAGATTGAGAATTTTTTTTTTCTTTCTCATCCTTTTACAGCATTTTCACTTTAATCAGCTCTCACCATTGAAAATTTTGAGGACTTTTGTCCTGCTCAGAACATTTGAACACAAAATAATTTCTCTTCTATTTTCCTTTACATCTGGTGTTTTATCTGATCCTTGAGTTATGGTGGCCTGTTTTTTTCCACAGTTTTTTTATTTAATTGCTGTTCAAGTTGATAATTACATACAGCAGAGTCTTTTAGCTGTTTCGAATAAACCTGGAGATTCTTTTTCCTTTAGCAACTCAAGATAAAGGCCTTATAACCCAGATCCATCCCAATCTTTCAATTCAGATTTCCATCCCATTCTTGAGAATTTCATCAAGTCAAAAAGTCAATAAGGTTGCAGTCCTCTACAGCATTGAGATCAAATTACAAAAATTGATCATTAGAGCAGCATTGAGATCAAATTACAAAAATTGATCATTAGAGTAATCCTTCATAATGTTTAGGATTTTTAACTACTAAGAGGAGCTTAAAACTGTTCCTATCATAAACCAACAAAAACTGGTAGGATAGTCTACTTCAAAGAATCAACAGCTAAGAGAAAAATACAGATAATAGGAGCTGTATGCTCATGATCAGTGCTGATTGGTACAAAGGCCATACATTTAAAGGGTTGCTTTCATCCAAAACTGAAACATCCTTGATTTTCTTTACCATCCAAATGGTCAGCGACTAACTGGATGCCCTCCTTTTTGAGTGAACCTGCCTCAGCATAACTCTGTAGAAATATAAAAAAATAATAATAAAAATTTATTAAAAACTGAAACCACTGATTTCACCTCCTCAAATGTGGGACCGAACCAGATTGCCCATCTTTAATTTTCCATTTATCCAATTAATTACCACCAAGGAATATTCAAAAACCTAAAGCTTGGTCAGACCTTCTGCTGTTAACAACAAAAGCAACTTCAGCACTAAGAGTTCACATAATTGTTTGATCCTCTTCCCAGACCTGTCCTAAAGTATATAAAATGTGCTTCATTCAGGAAGATAATGCCTCTCACTCAGCAGATAGGTGGAGTGCCTTGATTGTTACCATCAAAGTACCCACATGCCCTTGACTTATCAATGGGCTTAGGAATCCACTGTCACGTAGGCCTAACTTTTGAACTGGCTTCAGAACTTTCAAACGTAGTATTTATTTGAGAAACACATTGATAGGGGCTGGATCTTATCTCGAAAATGTCAGCATTGTTGGCAAGTGAAATGCCATGCTGTAGGACACAACTAGAGGAGGTGCGTTGTACTTTTTAAATTCTCGTTTCTGCTGCCAATTTTAAGAGCATTTTTCCACTTTTTCCTTACGCTAACGACTCTCAACTCTTGTTAAGGCATCCATCCCTGCCCATACCTTGCGAGTTTATGTGCAACTAGAGGAGGTGCCTTGTACTTTTTTAATTCTCGTTTCTGCTGCCAATTTTAAAAGCATTTTGCCATAGATTCCCCATGCTGACGACCCTTAACTCTTGTCAAGGCATCCGTCCCTGCCCATACCTTGCGAGTGTATGCACTAGATATTAACATGTACTTATAGTTTCCCCTCCACTCTGCACAAGGTACACCTGCTAGGGTCTTGACAATTCCTTTTTTTAGAGCTTTCCATGTTGAGGCTTTATTCATCATGAACAACCAAATAAAATCTCTTGACTTCAAAGGAGATCATCGTCCATACAGGTTTCCACCACCGTGGATTAATCTTGATTTTCATTAATAAACATTGCTTTGTACCCTAACTGGGAGTGTAATCCCTTCATGTCGGGCTCTTTCTCGATACCAGTTCATCCACTGCATCTTTGATTTTGGCATGACTTACTTTTAGATTTCCTATGTAGGCCTCCTAGTGCTCACCCTGCCACTAAGTATTTGTGAGTACTAGATAAGCTCCCAGTTAAGTTAAAAACTCCTATCCCCAAAAAGAAACAACCAAATTTTTAGGCAATTTGTATGCAGCTCCACATCCCACCCATGGATCAGCACATATTTTGACCTTTTCTCCATTTGCTACCCACCAAACCAATCAATTTCCCACTAAAGGAAAATATAAAACAATAGCTTTTTAACCTATGGAAACATTATGGATGCACTCGGCAGGCCTCTGATGCACTCTTTAATAGTTGGAGATTCAATGTATTTCTGCATGATGATGTCTTTCCGAAGACCTTCCTTTGTTATAAGTCTCCATAAATGCTTTACAGCAAGAGCTTCCTTGAAGTAGTATATCGTCTTTTAGACCCCATTCCCCTGAATCCTTTTGGTTTAGCTATACTTTGTTATTTGACTAATGGAATGCCTTCACATTCCTCTTTTACCTGTACACGGAAATCTGAAACTTTTTTTCCTTATCTTCTCCAGAACCCCTTTGGGAATATAGCCTAGTGAATGCTAGTTCATTGGAATTGCTCCTATTACAAATTTCACTAGAGTTAGTCTTCCTCCCGAGGAAAGCAACCTATTGTACCATAAATTAACTCTCTTCTCTACCTTTTCACTAAAGCATTTCCAATCATTTCTAATCATTTCTCCCATAATCATTAAGCTTTAGGAAAAACCTAAATTCTTGGAACATATTTGAAGTTCATTATGCTATTAGGGACACAAATCAAACTAATATAATTCACCATATTTCCATAGAAACCACTATGTATTAGCATCAATCTTAAGCACAGGAAAGGTCCAAGTTCAAGACCAAGACCATTGCTGATAATTTCTAGTTTTGATAGGGTGCAAACCTTCATGTGCCACCCCAATGGCATCAAGCATTAGTCTTTCATAAAGAAATCCACACTATGTTTGGAAATGATCTCAAAGGATATTTTCTTTACCAAAGCTATAATTTTCTCTATCATCTTTTAGGTACAAGTAAAAGAGATAGCCCTAAATTCATCAAAAGGAACAATTTTTTTCTTTGAGATTAAAACAGAAAAAGTTGAATTGGATGCTCCCAATACCTTCCATGTACATCTTGATTCTTTTAGCACCCTTAGCAATTTTTTTTTTTCTTTTTCTTTTTCTTATAAAGTCGTAAGATTAGTTCACAACCATTTTAATTCTTCCTTTTAAGCTTCTTTCATCATACTTCCATTTCTTCCTCGTAAACAAAACTTTAGTGAAAGGTGGTCATTTTGACAATTTCTGCTATATTGACTTGGACTTGTTCCTTATGTAGCCTCTCAAAATGAGCCTCCCCTAGTGAAACAATAGCATTGGCATTTATAACTTGGTTTAGTGGTCATTTTAATAATTTCTGCTATATTGACTTGGTTTTGTTCCTTGTGTAGCCTCTCAAAATGAGCCCAACCCTAATTTAACAATAACATTGGTGTTTCTAACTTTGGATCCATCGTCTCCCAATAATTCTTAGATATTGGCTATGCTTTCTCTGTTGTTGGTATCGTTGGAGAATTGAGAAGTTTGTAAATTAAACTTGATTTTCCTTCATGATAATTACTTGTGATAGTTGTTGGCATTATTGTTATTGTGTTTTTCTTCTTTCATCAAGCAATTACCATAATACAAGAACATGAAGATCACAAAAACAAAAGAATACAAGATATAGGCTCCAAGCCACGACAAAACCCCTCCAATGGGAAAACCCAGAAAATCTCTTCTTATAGAATTAGATCAAATGAAAAATCCAAGACCCACAACCACAAAAATTCCCACCTCTAGATGCCAAGACAATGCTTCCTTTCTTCCAGCAGATTCATCATCAAGAGATCAACAACCAAAGATATATTAACGCTAAACATCCACAAACCCTAGCTCCAAGAAGTAACCCTTTGCTTTTAGATTTCATCTTTCCTCATCTCCTCTATCTTCTCAACGATATTTCAGACCAAAAAACATCCAAGAGTGTATGTGCAAATGAGCTCCTTCTACCCTCTATTTTTACAGATTAGAGGGGGTGCAAATAGACACGTCTATTGGGGCGGAGCCGACTTAAAATGTAGGCTGACTTGGCATCTAAAGGGGTTTCTATCCCAAAATTTACATTTAAAATTTCTTTTTCTTTTTCTTTTATGATAGGTCCAAAATAGGAATTTGACTCTTTGACAAAAAAACCTAGAAGCATGAAGAACATGATTATCTAGAAAAATAATAATAATTTTATTTTTCTTTCCTTTTTCTTTTTACATAAAAGTACATAATGGTACAAATTATCAAGACTGAAACTAGTTACATTCTCCAACACTACCTCTTAACTAGGGAGGTATTCACAATTGTACACCTAGTACAAGAAGAGTCGAATTGGTAAACCATCTTTAAGCATCAACATCATATCATCATAACCAGTGGTGTCAACATAGCAAGGCTTGACTAACAAGCTTTATCTTTCCATAAGTTCAGAGCATTACGCTAGGAGGTTTCACTTCAGACACCACACTACCTCTCAAGGCACATACCCCATCTGGATGTTCACAAGGTATGTCCTAGGACTATTCTTGTCTTGGATTCCTAATCCTCGAAGAATATCAATCCTCTTCGACCACTCTTGTCTTGGATACCTTGCCCAATCCTCAAAGAGTCTCGGTCCACGAGACCATTTCCCTATCTTGGATTCCAAATCCTCAAGAAGTACTAGTCTCAGATGCTTACCCAATCCTCTCTCCATGGCCTTTACTAGACGTACGATTGTTAGTCCTGGCCTAGTGCATGACACATGAAGTAGAGAACTATGTCCATCATCACTCCCTCTCAGTTAGGGAGATATACTTATTCCCCCCCACACAAAGGAAATATATCCAAGCTCCCTTTCAACTAGGGTGACGTGTCCAACATCAATTTTAATCAATAGAACCAAACCCTCTATGTACCTTGATGTTAGTGACAGTGGTTGTCAAACTCCTCTATCATGACCCTACTAAAAATCTACCAGTCACTCCAACAAAATCTTAACTTGACATGCTATGTTTTTTCTATCTTATGTTAATGCTTAGAGGGTGATATTAATGACAAAGATACCAAGATATGCAATGATTTTGATGATATGTAGGTATTTGTTGTAGTATTTGTTGTAGCATGATTTTTTTGGATGCTAGGGGCCATCCAAAACCTATTTGTTGATGTATTTTCGGTTCAGAGATGGATTCAACTCTATGTTATTTTGGATATGTGCACCTTTACATGCTCTATAAATGAGAACTTGTAATTTGTGGAGCTGTGGTTGATGAAGATTATAACCACTAGATGAATGATATTTTATGGTTTAATCCATGTTTTTATGCTTTTTATCACAAATTTATCATTCTACATGCTTTTGTTGACATATATGCATCAAAATATATAAAAATATATATTATATAAAATTCACTCCCAAAATCACTCCCAACCTAGGAGCTTTTGAAAATGTCACTCCTCGCTCCTACTTCCACTCCCACTTCCTGCTTCTACTCCCACTTCCCACTCCCAAGCAACCTTGCTCCAGAACATACATGCATCACATTACTAATACCTCTATGATCTATGTCTAATGTGCGTGTTAATAGTTTGTACCTGTTGCTCAACTAGTGATCCTCCCAGTGATGGGGTAGTAGACAAGCCTGTTGCTCAACTAGTGATCCTCCTAGTGATGGGGCAGTAGACAAGACAACAGATATGGCACCTTCACCCTTTCCTTACATTAGTGATGAACAAGCTAAATGAAAGTGAGGGAGAAAATGATACCGACTATTGCTTGGTAGAGGGCACATGCATGCCACAAGAGATAGTGAAATAGACTATTGTTTGGAAGAGGGTGCATGCATGCTAAGGGCACATGTCACACCTACAGTTTGTTGAATTTCCATGACCTTAGGTCTAGGTTAGAGTCTTAAAATCACTGACGCTACCAAACCAAGAATCTCAACCATAAACTACTTTGCACAACAGAAATATAAAGTAGTAAATCACATATGCTCAAATATACACAGTTTTTAACAAAATTGTACAATCCCAATCTTCGATATATTAAACCAAATTTGAATAATACAACAGTCTATGGTGTACAAGATATAATGATAAACTTTTCTACAACATCGATGTCATATCTTGTCTTGTCGATCCTTCGTTCCCGTATTGCTCACTAGTAGTGCCTTAGTCCATCAAGGCCACTACACATTGAGAGTCCAAGAGGGCGGCATCCTAACAATGCTGCAAGTCACTTCCGTTGCATGTACATGGGCTCATCACATTGCTCTCTAGTCTGGCCAATTCCCGAGCTTCAATCTTCCAATTTATCAGTCACTTTCGTCCATAAAAGTGCTATTCTTTGGGTTGCAAACTTCACCCAATCACGCAACAACAGTGTCCTTCTTGTCCACTGCTCTAGGGCTACTTTGGGTAGCCAACACACTGCCCTCCAATCAGATATATGGCACCCAATCACGTCACTGCAAGATCTGCTTCGATGAAGACACACGATCACCCAATCTCGTCTTCAAATTGGCTCCCACAGGTTGCGTAAACTTCTATCCACACATGGACAAACTTCCACCTAGCACAAACTCAATATAGATACAACGTGCATCTTCTTATTGAATGATATATCTCTGCTGCAATTTAAGGTCTGGTTAGGGAAAGATGATAGTCATCTTCAACCCAGTCAAACATGCCCAAACTTCCTTGAAATCGTTGCGGCCTTACCTTTTCTTCTTGCTGAGCTGAAATACCCCCTAAAACAGAGTGTCGACCTCTTCTTACAACTACCCAAATTTCCCTGTGGCTGCCTGAAGACTTTAGTACCCTGCAGCTCCTTAAAGAAGAGGTAAATCAACCCTTAAGTAACCCTAAAACAACCCAAAATTCTTCTATGAGCTGCAACGTCCTCTCTCCTCAACTCGGACCTATGTAGAGGATGAAACTAACCCAGAATAGTTTTATCATTCCTCATGTCTTGTCCTCAATTAACTGCGGCTTCTTCAAAAGTGTATCTCAATGAGTTTTGTACACTTGTGGATACCTAAATGACTCCAGTACACCTCATATTTATTCACAAAATGAGGGCTTCACGAATTCATGAAGAGACCCATCTATTGGATGAATTTTACATCAAGCCTACATGACTTGAAAACCAATAATTACTAATCAACTTCAAAAATTCATAACTTTGTTTCTAGAGCTCCGATTTGAGTGATCTTTGGAACGTTGGAATCGGCTCGCCAAACTCTATTATCTCAAATTTTCCCAAGCTTAAATTCATCATAGTTTTGACCCAAAACCCAATGGGTGCAAAACCCCTCACTTGGGTTCCAATCCCACACGCTGCCCTTGTGAACCCTAGGGCTTGGAGTACCTCCCAAGCTACACAAATCAACACTCCCTCTTAGCGAGGGAGGTGCTTCCAATACTAGGAAGTCTTTTGTCATCATCATCACTACTCGCAACACTTTCCCAACTCCTGTCACTCACAATCACAACAATCCCTGTATGGTGAACTACGCCCTTCTCGAAAGTGTCACTGTTGGAAGCACCCTGCTTCTTCTTATCCTATAACGTCTTCCACTCTCTCCATGATTCCTTCTTTCCAGTTGTAGAAGCACCCTTTCTCCCCACTAACCATGTGCTCTTCTTGGGCTGCAGAGTCTCACTCTGAATCTACAAGCTCCCTCTTGAAACTAGACTCCCTCTGAGTCTCTAGAACCCATACTTTCTTGGGAAGGTCTACCTCCTTCTCGGGAACTTGTACTTGCTCCTTTGAAGCCTGCACTTGCACCTTCTCCTGCTTCTCTAGAACCTGCACCTATTCCACTTGCTTCTTTCCATGATCCACAGGCTTGCCCGTCAACCTGTAGAGACCATGCTCTCTAACTCCAAGCACAATCCCATTGGAAGCTAGAGCCTCTGGGCCCGAGTCTTGCCTTCCCATCCTAGAACAAGACCTCAAACCCCTCTCCATCCTGAATGGCACAACACCCAATCCTCGGATCTCCAATTGACTCTTGTCACCCAATACCATGTGAAACTTCGAGTCCCATTCAACTAGAGTCTCAAAAACCTCCTAAGACCTTGTCATATGATTTATCGCACCACTGTCCATGTACCATCCATCCTTAGTGACAATACCCTGCGAGAAATGATAAATCATAGCAAAGTCCTCCTCTTCCAATCTCCTAGAGAGATCATCTATCTCAGCTGAAGTGGCAACACCAACAACCTGCTTTCCTTTCTTCTTCTCATCATTTCCCTTCTTCTTCATCGGACATCTCGACAAAAAATGACCCATCTCGCCACAGTTGAAACACTTTACTTTACTCAAGTGCTTCTCTTGCTTACCCTTCATTCGCGATGTAAGTGCCATGTCATCATCTGAAGCCTTCTTCTTCGGATGAATATCCTTGTCTCGCAACTCTTCCTGAATGAAGTCATCCCACAACCTATCCTAATCTGGCAGCTTCTCCATGGCAACGATCCCTTTGATATAGGGCTACCAATCCTCAGTGAACCCTTTCAAGGAAATCCTTACCATATCTCCATCTGAGGTAGACACACCGATGGTAGAAAGCTCATCTTTGACCTGAGACAATCTCGTCAGATATGAGGTCACACTTTCACCCTTTATCATCTTGGTGGACTTCAACTTATCCTCCAATACCAATACCCGGTTCTTGTTCTTATTCTGGAACAAATTCTGAAGAGCCATCCACATCTCATGTGCATTGTTCTTCCCAGACAAATGAGGTATTAGGGCATCCTTCACACCATCTAGGATGATCAATCTCGTCCTCGCATCCAAATCTTCATATATTTCCAACTCCTTAGGGTCGGTTGGCTTCTTGATCTCTTTCTCGGTGAACTCCTAGAGTCTGTTGACCTGCAAGACCAACTTGATCCTTTCCTTCCAAGGACTATAGTTGGACAACCCCTCCAACCTGTCCTCATACTGGAGACCTGCCTGCAACTTTGACATTGTAGTGAACCCTTCACTCACAATGTGACCAACTCCCTCTCACGTTGTACTTTGTTGCGCACAACTTTGATTTACTTACTTCCAAAGTAGCTCAGACACGCTCTGATACCATGTTGAATTTCCACGACCTTGGGTCTAAGTTAGAGTCTTAAAATCACTGACGCTACCAAACCAAGAATCTCAACCATAAACTACTTTGCATAGCGGAAATATAAAACAGTAAATCACATATGCACAAATATACACAGTTTTTAACAAAATTGTACAATCCCAATCTTCGTTATATTAAACCAAATCTAAATAATACAACAGCCTATGGTGTACGAGAGACAATGACAAACTTTGTTGCAACTTTGATGTCGTATCTTGTCCTGCCAATCCTTCGGTCCCATACTACTTACTAGTAGTGTCTTAGTCCATCAAGGCCACTACACATCGAGAGTCCAAGAGCGCTGCCTCTCAACAATGCTGCATGTCACTTATGCTGCATGTGCAAGTGCTCATCAAACTGCTAAGCTAGCCAATTCCCGAGCTTCAGTCTACCAATCTAGCAGTCACTTTCGTCCATCAAAGTGCTCCTCTTTAGGCTGCAAACTTCACCCCATAATGCACCAACAACGTCCTTGTCTGCTACTCTAGGGCTACTTTGGGTATCCAACACACTGCCCTTCAATAAGATCTATGGCAACCAATCACGTCACTGCAAGATCTGCACCAATGATGACACATAATCACCCATTCTCACCTTCAAATTGGCTCCCATAGGCTGCATAAACTTTTGTCCACACATGGGACAAGCTTCCACCTAGCACAAACTCAACATAGATACAACATGCATCTTCCTCTTGACTGATATATCTCTGATGCAATTTAAGGCCTGGTTAGGGCAAGATGCCAATCATCTTCATCCCACTGAAACATGCCCAAACTTCCTTGAAATTGCTGCGACCTTACCTTTTCTCTTGTTGAGTTGAACTGCTCCCTAAAATAGAGTCTCGACCTCTTCTTACAGTTTCCCAAACTGGCCTGTGGCTGCGTGAAGACTTCAATACCCTGCGACTCCTTAAAGAAGAGGTAAATCAACCTTAAGTGACCCTAAAACAACCCAAAATTCTTCTATGAGTTGCGGCTTCCTCTCTCCTCAACTCGGACCTGTGTAGAGGATGAAACTAACCCAAAACAGTCCTATCATTCCTCACGTCTTGTCCTCAATTAACTACGGCTGCTTCAGAAGTGTATCTCAATGAGTTTTGTGCACTTGTGGATGCCTAAATGACTCCAATACACCTCATATTTATACACAAAATGAGGGCTCCACGAATTCATGAAGAGACCCATCTATTGGACAAATTTTACATCAAGCCTACATGACTTGAAAACCAGTAATTACTAGTCAACTTCACAAATTCATAACTTTGTTTCTAGAGCTCTGATTTGAGTGATTTTTGGAGCATTGGAATCGGCTCGCCAAGCTCT